>CM029629.1:18447898-19647898 GCA_017311315.1 Dendrocalamus latiflorus | reverse complement strand
GACTTGTACCCAGTTTTGTAAGCAAGGGAAGAAAAGCAAGAAAGAGGGGAGCAAATAAGAGAATAAAGAAATTCAGAAATTTCTTCTGTGTTCTCTCAGATTATTTGCGATGTGCGCGTTTTCTCCTGGGATCAAAGTTGTAACATTAATATTGTTAGATGACTTGCTATGTGAATCATTGAATGCGAAAAGATGAGATAATAAGTTTGTCTGAATTTAAATAGACTTCGTAATACAGTTGGGAGTAATATGCCATGTACTTTTTGATTACATGCATAACATACAACATCATGTGTGACTAACCCACCCAACTGCTCATACGACCTACTGTGTGGACCAGGGCCATTTTCCTTTCCTTGCCAGCTCGGCGTTAAATTCCTCGGCGGCCTCTTTTGTCTTAGTCGCCATTTCCCTCTTTCTCTCGTGCTCCCTCTCGTGAGCCTCTTACTTCCTACACGTGCACGCCTCGAGATGAGCTTTCGTCTCATGTTGTATATGCAAGGTTTGTTCATTCTTGCGGCGCTCCTTCTCCTAGTTCTTCTATGACCTTACAACATTCCACTCCTCGAAGTCGAGGGCCCATTGGTCCTCAGGGTGGATCTCAAGATCGATCCATTTGTGGTAGGCACATAGGGGTTCCGGGGACTATAAATACATGGGAGAGGTTGTTAGTGCATGCTGTGAAGGAGAAAAGGTAGGGAAAAACGGTGCATCTGGTCCTTACGGGCTGCCGATAGGTTACGATGTCTAGACGGCGGTCGGGGTAGTCACTGGAGTAGTTTGCACAACCTCATCAATGCATACCTAGGATGATGCGGTGCTTAGACTTGAAGAACTTGCACGTGTCTCCGCACCAAAAAAGGGGGTGTCTCCCCCTCGGGTGGGAGTTGTGGCGAACGCTCGGTAGGAACGTTCGAGATAGGGTTGTTGCTACATGGCCCGTCATTGCGGGGAGCTGACCTTGTAGCATGATGTGCTTGTTCTGCCCAGGCCGTAGCAACCCTTATTTTCTCATCGCGGGTGGCAGCTGACCATGGTAGGTCACGGGTTTCCTCCCATTACTTCATCATCTTATCCTATTGCTTCTTCTGTCTTTTATCCATCCCAATGTGTGAAGGAAGCGTGGTGTAGTGTGCGGTTTGGTTGCGCAGTATTCTGTGAGAAATCTCCTCGACCTCATTTTATAGTGTGCAAAGCTGGTAAAGCTAGGCTGTGAGGTCTTGTCGTCGCGGAAAACTAGCACGTGCGGTCATATCGCTGTGCAAAGCTAGCGCGTTCGGTCTTCTCACTGTGCAAAGCTGGGCCATGCTATCATGTCACTGTGAAAAGTTGCATTGTCATGTCATGTCACTGAGGAAAGCTAGCACGTTCGGTCTTCTCACTGCACAAAGCTGGACTATGCTATCATGTCACTGCGAAAAGCTGTGTTGTCATGTCATGTCACTGAGGAAAGCTGGCACGTTCGATCTTTCACAGTGCAAAGTTGGGCCGTGTTGTCATGTCACTGCGAAAAGCTACATCGACATATCATGTCACTAAGGAAAGATGGCACGTTCGGTCTTCTCAATTGGCGCCATCGCATCTGGAGGAGGGACGTATGGCGCAGAGTACACCCCCCGCGTGGGGAAGTTCGGGATGTGCGAAGGACGCATGTACAAGGTCGTCCCCAGGCAGATCCCCAGCCTTATCCGGGTGAGGTAGTGTAGGACGTGCCCACGTAGAACCTCCAGAGTAGTGCCACGCTGATCAGGGTGGCACCAGTGGACGAACCGTCTGTGCGCTGGGCGTGGCTGTGGAAACTACCTGTAGCCTCGTGCAAGACAACAGGACTACGATACGTCTACCCCAGGCCTCCACACAACACCAAGCACTCACGTTCTCCTTGTGGGTCACCTCTGCACCTACAGCGAGCCTATCCAGCATAGTAAAGCACTCCTTCCAGATCAAAGTATCGACGTCAGCCTGAAGGAAAAGACATAAAATGGTTAATCATCGAAGCGACACTGCCATTAGGGAATCTTTAAAAATTACATGTAATGTACCACAATGTAAGCATCCCACGCGAGGTGCGCGGGGTACGTGTCTGTCGGAGCGGCGACGTGTGTGGTGGGCGGGTCAACGACATGTACAAGCCTCGTACGTGTCCGCCCTTAGTATCAGAACAGGTACTCCACGTAGCCCCTGCTGTCGTAGGGGCGGTCCTCCTCCACGCTGATGTGACCGTGCCACAAATGCATACGACCATAGCACCTAATATCAAGATTGAACAAAAGGTGAATTCATTTGTATCTATTACTACCAATGTTATTCATGAGAATAAAATACTACCTCATGTCACTACTTTGTTCATTCTCAGATTTGACAAATGGAATACTCTGGAACCGAGAGGGAGGCCGGCGCCAAAGTAATGGACAAAAATAAGGAAGAAGAAGGCCAATGAGAAGCCATGCAGTGGGAGAGCAAAAGGGGAGAGGTCCAAGAATTTAAAGCCCACATTTTGGATGAGGTTTCCAAGCCCAATTTGGAATTTCCTCAAGCCCAACCAAAATCAAACTCGGAATCAACTCAGAACTCAATTCGGATTCGGTTCGGGACAGCTGACAAGCCTGTAATAAAACGGCCATAACTTTCACAAACGGAGTCCGATTTAGGTGTTTGTCGTAGGGGTGGCCCCCACCTGAACCCAGCAGGCCTGGTAGGAAAACTATAAGGCCTAGAATAGACCATGTGTAATGACATAACTGCCCCAGAGGGGATAACCAGATGTGAGGGTATAACTGTAAAAGCATTCCGCATGGATATATATATATGAATACCAGCCATGGGGAGAGGCCCCCAGGCCATTACACTCAACTTCATTACTCTCCACTACCATCTCTCTCTCTGTTTGGTCTATAGCCACAACAGTTGGCGCCGTCCGTGGGGAGGGACGAAGACAAGCCTGAAGACCGAGGAAAAAGATGGCACCGAAAAAAGCTTCCCCAGCCGCGGCGAAGGGAAAGAAGGCCGCCGGGCCGGAACGCCGTATGAGTACCAGAGCTTCGCCATCGCCAGTGGTGGACGCGGGTGGCGATGCAGGCGCGGTGGCCGAAGGCGTCGACGTTCGTGCGGCGACAACCGACCCCGCTGGTGACCCTGCCGCCCCCACCGCAACCCTCGCCGGCGAGGCGAGCCGGGCGGCCCGAGGTAGCCACGACGGAGCGACCGGTAGCTCGGGACCCCGCGATGCGGTCGTCCCCGCGCCGACCCGCCCGTCGGAAGCGCTGCCGACCCCGCCAGCACCGGGGATGGAAAGCGTCCTGCTGGCGGCTCTCAACGCGTTCCAGCGGGAGCTGGGGGACCTTCGCGGAGCCGTCAGAGACATACAAGAGGCTCGGAGTCAGCCGGCCGCGCCAGCAATCGCGTCTGAGCCCGCGCCGGAACGGGCGGACAGTCGCGAAGCCCCCACGTCCAGCCGCGCGCCGCTGCGGCGTGTGGATCCGGAGTCCCCGCTCTCGGCGGGGTTGCAGCAGGCGGCATGGCCCGAAGACTTCAAGTTCCCTGGCGCCATCGATCCGTATAAAGGTGACACGGACCCCCGTGAGTTCGTGCAGGTGTACGAAACCGCGATCGAAGCCGCGGGCGGAGATGACACCACGAAGGCAAAGGGACTCCCCCTCGCGCTACAAGGAGTAGCGCTCTCTTGGTTTTTTACAATAGATCCGGGCTCCATCTACGCGTGGGAGCAGCTCCGTGTCCGCCTCCACAACAACTTCCAAGGAAACTACATCGACCGGGTCGATGCGGACCAGCTCTTCGCCGTAAAGAAGCAACCCGCGGAGACACTTCGGGGCTACTCCAAGCGCTTCGCCAAGATTCGATGCCAGGTGAATAATCTTAATGAAACCACAGTCATTAATGCAGCCGTACAGGGCCTTCGCCCAGGTCCGATGGCCGAGTACAGCGCGCGGAGACCAATCAAGACCGTCGCCAAGCTCTTCGATAAGATAGACCAGTACGCGCGGGCGGAGGCGGATGCGTCAAGGCGCACCATTACCGCCCTCGGTCTCGCCCATGAGGAGCGCCCCCCGCGCGAAGCCGGGGTGGGTGGTCCCTCTGCGAAGCCGGGCCGTAGCCGAGAGCCCCGGGGCAGCCCACTCCGAGCCAGTGAGGTTGGGGCGCAAGAAGGCTCTCCAAGGAGCAGGCCTAAACCTCGACGCCGCCAGCGCCGGTCGCAGGCGGCCCATCACATCCTCGACACCAGGAGCGCCCGCCAGGGACCCGACCCCGCCTCACGGAGGGGGGTCGGGGATCGCAAGGCGGACTAGCTTACGGCGACCAACCCTGCCCAGAGCAAGAGCTCCTGCACTACGGCAGGTGGTGCGAGGTACACGGCTACGGCGATCATCGCACAAGGGCATGCACCGAGGTGATGGCGCTGCGAAGGGAAGCGACCGAACCTCGGGCTACGCCTCCTCGGCCCCCCGCCGGAGCCCAAGTAGGGCACCCAGGGGACAGCCCCATGCGAGCCACCATAATGGAAAGTGCGCAGCATCGTACCGTCAACGTCATCGCCGGAGGCTCCTCCTCAAAAGCCCCCGGGGAGCAGCCGCAACTGTGGATGCCGCCCCGCAACATCACTTTCGACTTGAACGACGCTAGGGGTGTCGAGTACCCCCACCAGGACCCTCTACTCATCCAGACCCACATAGCATCCTGTGAAGTCAAGCGCGTCCTGGTCGACGGGGGAAGCTCCGCGAACATTTTATTCGCAGAAGCCCTTGACCGCATGGCAATCCCCCGGAGCCGGCTAGAGCAGCCAGGAGCTCCACTTCAAGGCTTCGGGGGTCGACAGCTGCAGGCCCTCGGGCACGTGTCTCTTCCGGTCACCTTCCGTCAGGAAGGCAACAAAGGTAACATCCGGACAGAGCGCATCATTTTCGACGTTGTAGACCTCCCACACCCCTACAACGCCATACTGGGGCGGCCCGCCCTCAACTCTTTCGAGGCGATCCCGCACCACGCCTTCTTGTGTATGAAGCTCCCG
Source organism: Dendrocalamus latiflorus (assembly GCA_017311315.1). NCBI lineage: Eukaryota > Viridiplantae > Streptophyta > Magnoliopsida > Poales > Poaceae > Dendrocalamus > Dendrocalamus latiflorus. The sequence continues at coordinate 19,642,872 of CM029629.1, read as the reverse complement.
GGTCCCGAGGGTACTATCACCGTCTTCGGAGACCAGGCCTTAGCCAGGCGTGCCGAAGGCGGCAGCCGCGTCCCGCATCGCCCGGTGCACGCCCTCCCCGGCGCACTCGACGAGGGGCCTTCGGCCCCCGGGTGGACGCCCAAGCCTCGACCCGAGGGCGGCATCAAGAAAGTGCAGCTCCAGGCGGAAGGACAGTTTGTGTCCATAGGCGACGGGCTCCCGCCAGGGGTCGAGCGCGATCTGCTCCGAGTGCTTCAGAACAACGTCGACATCTTCGCATGGTCCCCGGAGGACATCAAGGGCGTGGACCGAGCAGTAATCGAGCATCACTTGGCAGTCCGACCCGACGCCAGGCCAGTCAAGCAAAGGCTTCGGCGTATGTCGATGGATCGGCAGCAAGCGGCCAAAGCAGAAGTGGCAAAGCTTCTCCGCGCCGGGGTCATTCGCGAGGTCCACCATCCAGAGTGGCTCGCCAATCCGGTGCTAGTCAAAAAGGCCAGCGGGGCCTGGCGCATGTGCGTCGACTTCACAACACTCAACAAGGCGTGCCCAAAGGAAAATTACCCCTTGCCGCGCATCGATCAATTGGTTGACGCCACAGCCGGTTGCGAGCTCATGAGTTTCCTGGACGCCTACTCCGGCTACCACCAGGTGTACATGGCCAAAGACGATGAGGAGAAGACCAGTTTCATCACACCGCTGGGGACATTCTGCTTCGCCCGAATGCCCTTTGGCCTGAAGAACGCAGGCGCTACCTTCACTCGCCTCGTCGCCATTGCCCTGGCTGCCCAGCTCGGGAGGAACGTCGAAGCCTATGTCGACGACGTCGTGGTCAAGACCCGTCAGCTCACCCGGCATGGCCGGGACCTCCAGGAAACCTTCGACAACCTCCGGAAGGCGGGCATCAAACTCAACCCCGACAAGTGTGTCTTCGGGGTGCAGGCGGGCAAGCTCCTGGGTTTCCTCGTCTCCGGACGGGGCATCCAGGCGAACCCTGACAAGGTAGACGCCATCTTGGGTATGGAGCCGCCCAAGACTACGAGGGAGGTCCAGAGGCTGGCGGGCCGCATGGCCGCGCTAAGCCGCTTCCTATCCAGGGCGGCGGAGCGGGGCCTGCCATTTTTCAAGACGCTTCGCGGGTGCGACGGATTCAGTTGGGACGAAGGTTGTGCGAAGGCCTTCAACGAGCTCAAACAGCACCTCGCAAGCCTCCCCACTCTGGTTGCCCCAGCACCAGAGGCTCCCCTCCTGCTCTATCTGGCCGCGTCAGCCACCGCGGTCAGCGCCGTCCTCGTCTTGGAGGAAGGCGCCACGCAGAGGCCCGTCTACTTCGTCTCTGAAGCTCTCCAAGGTGCCAAGACTAGGTACACAGAGCTTGAGAAGCTCGCCTATGCGCTGGTCATGGCTTCCAGAAAGCTTCCGCATTATTTTCTGGCCCACCCAATCACAGTACCTTCCTCATTCCCCCTGTCGGAGATGCTGCACAACAAGGAGTCTACAGGGCGCATCGGCAAGTGGGCTGCCGAGCTCGCCCCCTTCTCCTTGACGTATGCCTCGCGAACGGCGATCAAATCCCAAGTCCTGGCGGATTTTCTCGCCGAATGGACCCCGCCGGCCCAGCCCGTCCAAACGCATGATGATCCCATCTGGACGCTTACAATCGACGGAGCTTACAGCGTCGCCGGCGCGGGTGTAGGGGCGGTGATCGTCACACCTGAAGGACAGCGTTTGCTGTACTCGGCGCGCCTTGACTTCCCCGCCACCAACAACACAGCTGAGTACGAGGCACTACTCTTTGGCCTGGCGAAGCTCAAGGCAATAGGCGCGAGACGGGTGCTGGTCCGCACCGACTCGCGCTTGGTGGCTGGCCATGTGGACAAGTCATATCAAGCCAAGGACCCAGAGTTGGCCAAGTACCTCGCGGCGGTAAGGGCGAGGGAAAGGCACTTTTTGGGTGTCACCGTCAAGGCCATCCCCCGCGCGGAGAATGAGCAGGCCGACGCCCTCGCTAAAGCAGCCAGCCAGCAACTGCCCCCCCCCCCGAGGGGGCGTTCTACGAGACGTTAGCAAAGGCGGCCATCGCGCAGGACACCCGGGACGCGGCACTCGTCCACCGCATTGGTCGGCCAGGAGATTGGCGAGAGCCCATCTTCAATTTCTTGCAGGGTATCGCCGAGCCGGAGGACCCTGCCGAGCTGCGACGCTTGCAGCACCGTGCACGGTCCTTCCAGGTGTTCGAAGGAATACTCTACAAGAAGGGGGTTTGCGCCCCGCTCCTGCGCTGCCTCTCAACCGAGGGGGGAAGGGAGCTCTTGGCGGAAATCCACGCGGGCGTATGCGGATCCCACTTGGCACCAAGATCATTAGTCGGCAAGGCATTCAGGCAAGGCTTCTACTGGCCAACTGCCATCACCGACGCCCAGGACCTCGTCCGTCGGTGCCAAGGGTGCCAGTGGATGGCGCGCATTGTCCGCAGGCCCCCGACGCGCCTCAACCCCATCCCCCCGGTATGGCCGCTGGCACGTTGGGGTCTGGACATAGTGGGACCACTTGCCCGAGCTCCGGGAGACCTCCGGTTCGTGGTAGTCGCGTTAGAGTATTTTTCCAGATGGCCGGAAGCGGTCGCTCTGGCCAAAGTAACCTCTGCGCCATACAGCGCTTCCTATGGCAAAACATCATATGCCGCTTCGGCGTGCCTCGGGAGCTTACGGTCGACAATGGCCTGCAGTTCGATGCCACCCTCTTCAAAGATTATTGCGACAGCATGGGCATCACCCTCCGCTTTGCCTCGGTGGGACATCCCCAGTCCAACGGGGCGGTCGAACGAGCGAATGGCGCCATCTCCGCCGCCATCAAAAAGCGTCTGGTTGGATTGCCAAAGGGCAAGTGGCCAGGCGAGCTTCACAGCGTTCTATGGTCGCTTCGCACAACGGTAACGCGCCCGACGGGGTTCATGCCATTCAAGCTCCTCTTCGGTGACGAGGCGGTGACACCCGAGGAAATCAAGGCCGGCTCGCGGAGGGTCCTCGTCCAAGCACCTGACGAAGAGCGCCGGGTGTCCTTAGATCTCCTCGCTGGGGTGTGAGCCGACGCAGCCCACCATATCGAGAAGTACGCGCGGCAAACAGTGCGTACTCGGGACCGCTCTATATGCCCGCGGGGGTTCAGCCCGGGGGATCTCGTCCTCAGAGTCGCGCTCCAGGCGGAGACCGTGGGCAAGCTGGAGTCCAAGTGGGAAGGCCCGTACATCGTAATAGAGGCATTACCGAAGGGGGCATACCGCCTCGCCACGCTCGAAGGACAAGCCTTCCGGCACACATGGAACGCGGACAGGCTGCGGCGGTACTACGCCTAGAAACAGGGCAACAGGTGTACAGCTGCCGTCTTAGTATTGGGCGATGCTCGCCCGCGCAAACGGGACCTCAATAAAGATTGCTGTTCCCAGCACATCCCCTGTCCACGATGAGCGGAAACCAGCCCACGGACTTTAAATAAGACGTAGCGTCGAGCCTAGCCCCGCACGCGAGAGTCTGCGGACTATAAATAAGACGTAGCGTCGAGCCTCGCTCCGCACGCACCAGTCCACGGACTTTAAATAAGACGTAGCGTCGAGCCTAGCCCCGCACGCGAGAGTCTGCGGACTATAAATAAGACGTAGCGTCGAGCCTCGCTCCGCACGCACCAGTCCACGGACTTTAAATAAGATGTAGCGTCGAGCCTAGCCCCGCACGCGAGAGTCTGCGGACTATAAATAAGACGTAGCGTCGAGCCTCGCTCCGCACGCACCAGTCCACGGACTTTAAATAAGACGTAGCGTCGAGCCTAGCTCCGCACGCGAGAGTCTGCGGACTATAAATAAGACGTAGCGTCGAGCCTCGCTCCGCACGCACCAGTCCACAGACTTTAAATAAGACGTAGCGTCGAGCCTAGCTCCGCACGCGAGAGTCTGCGGACTATAAATAAGACGTAGCGTCGAGCCTCGCTCCGCACGCACCAGTCCACGGACTTTAAATAAGACGTAGCGTCGAGCCTAGCTCCGCACGCACTCTACGGAGTATAAATAAGACGCAGCGGGGGGACGCCTCCGCGCGCACTCTCCGGAGTATAAAGAAGACGTAGCGTCGAGCCTAGCTCCGCACGCACCAGTCCACGGACTTTAAATAAGACGTAGCGTCGAGCCTAGCTCCGCACGCGCGAGTCTCCGGACTATAAAGAAGACGTAGCGTCGAGCCTAGCTCCGCACGCACTAGTCCACAGACTTTAAATAAGACGTAGCGTCGAGCCTAGCTCCGCACGCGCGAGTCTCCGGACTATAAAGAAGAGGTAGCGTCGAGCCTAGCTCCGCACGCACTAGTCCACGGACTTTAAATAAGACGTAGCGTCGAGCCTAGCTCCGCACGCGCGAGTCTCCGGACTATAAAGAAGACGTAGCGTCGAGCCTAGCTCCGCACGCACTAGTCCACGGACTTTAAATAAGACGTAGCGTCGAGCCTAGCTCCGCACGCGCGAGTCTCCGGACTATAAAGAAGATGTAGCGTCGAGTTTAGCTCCGCACGCGCTAGTCCACGGACTTTAAATAAGACATAGCATTGAGCCTCGCTCCGCACGCGCGAGTCTCCGGACTATAGGGGAAGTCGTAGCGTCGAGGTTCGCCTCCGCACGCGACACTCCACGAAGTATAAACAAGATTGTGCAGACCTGCCCTCCGCGACTCGACGGCAGGTAAGGCCAACTGGCCAAGCATAGAGTACTACTTGGTTACAATATAAAAGCAAGAGGGTTACAGGGTAACAAGCCTAAGAACCCGTACATCATCCCCCTGCCCGGTTCGACCAAACACTCAGCCGTGGCGCGGTGCGGACGAAGCCGTGCCATCATCGCCACGGCCCTCGAGGACCCCTTCAAACCACTGGAGGAGGTCCCCCTCCCCGTGCAGCGTCTGCTGCACGGCGACCCTGGTGGCAGCTTCCCCGAACCGGCTCCACATCCGTTGATGGAAGTTCTGCAGGCTAGGCCCGACGGAACGAATGGCGTCCGACATAACCCCTGCCTGAGTGGGTGGATCCAGTTGTGGATTCGCTAGCTCCTGGGTATGCCTACACCCACGCGTATGAAGCAGGGCAAGGGCGAAGCACGCACCAACATAGCCGCAGTGCTCGCCGAAGGTTCTGGTGCCGTGAAGAGCAACGCCGGCCCCCTCCTCGATCAGCCCGAGCGTCTCCAACAGGGCCTCCGGCCTGTGCGTCGTATCCGGCACTCGAACGCACAGATCTCGGAGGGTCTGGTTCAGAGATTCCATGGCCCGCCATGCTGGCGCGGACGTATTCTCCAGAGCAAGGCGGTTCTCGGCAACAGACTCCGCTAGCCGGGCGTTCTCCCCTTCTAGGGTGGCGATCTGCTGGAGGAGGGCGGCGCGCTCCTCCGCCGCGGCAAGCTGAGCTTCTATAGCTTCGTGCTGTGCGGCCGACAGGGCACCCCCCAGAGCGTGACATTCCTCATCCTTGGCGGCGAAGGCAGTGTTTGCTGCACGAAGGCTGGCTTCCAGCGCCCTTCGCTCCCGGATACGGGCCTCGTCAAAGGACCGGCTGAGGGCAAGCGTCTGGCAAACATAACAAAGTTAGCAGGCGTCCAGCAGTCCGGTGTAAGCTCGAAGCGCGCGTATCTACCCTTATTTCGGACGCCTGCAGCGCAAGTGCTAGAAGGTCCCCCTCGCACGACGACAGCGCCGCCCTGTTGAGGCCGTGGTCGGCACGATCGGCGGCCGCGGTAAGGTCGCAGAATATCTCCGGCCGGGGGAAGAAGTCCGCGCGCACGGGCCCCGGCCCCAGTGCGCCAGGATTTGCTGAGGCCATAGCCACGTCGTCGCCGGCGGACGCCTGCGGGACACCCTGCACAAGGCTTCTGACGCGCGTCCCGCCGCTGCTCGATCCTTCGCCACGTTGGGGAGACTACGTCTCGCCTGATGTTGGCAGAATGAGCGAGCAGATCGGGGAAAGTCTCGCGAAGTCAAGTGAAGAAAAGGACTCACGCCTACCTCCTGCGCCTTTCGTCGCGGTAGGAAGGGGCGCCGGTTCGACCACTCCGGGGGAGGTGGGCGTCTCGACAGGCGGGGAGAAGGTCTTCTCGGCCGCGCGCGACGGCGTGATCCTGCGGCAAGGCCCCGCAACAGAGTATCGACTCCCCGTAGCCGGCGGGGACTGCGTCCGAAGGCGTTTCGCCTGCGGGGACACAGCCGATTCCTCCACGGAGGGGCCAGCTCCGGTCGTTGTCACCCTCACGGTTTCCTTAGTAGGAGGCGCGCCCTCGATGGCCGCGGCGGAGGATAACACACCTTCCACGGTGGGTTGCCCGCTGGGCACGACGCCATCCCTCGGATTGACGGCTTCCAAATCAATGACGACGGCGAGTGCCAAGGGATCTGCGGCGGTGCGCTCCTCTGAAGCAGTATGGCCAGGCCCACCACCAGTCGCGCGCACCGTCTCAGCTGGGCGGGCCATCGGGGAGGCTGCCGCGTCGCGTACGGCTGTCGGGGAGCGGGCCCGGCGTCATGAAGATAGCGCCCCTGCAGGATTATCACCACCCTGAGCGTCCGGAGTCCCGGCGGGACCCTCTGCCGGCACCACACGCTCAGGCATGGCAATACCCAAAGCTTCACAGGTGCGGTTCACCCGCCCCTGTTTAGCCGCTTTAACTGCGGCCTCGCGAGCCCGGTGCTCCTTAAGCGTGTACGGCCCGAGGAGCGCTGCAACCGCGCGTTCCGCATCTTCTAGACGAGCCGCTGCGCAGGAGATCGTGCCTGTTAGGCAAAAGAAAAGCGCATACAATGACGCGCGTGAAGCGTGCTGGGCGACTTACAAGGGGCGGAGGGCGGTAGTAGGCGAGATACGGAAGGGTCGAACCCGTCCTCGCGGGGGCCGTTCCGTTGAACGTACTTCCCCCGGGAGGACAGCGGCGCCGCCCCATGCATCGTGAACTCCTCGGCTAGGTCGCGCACACTCATTCGACGGGCAACACCGACAAGGCTCTGTAGCTTCCGCGCGTCGTCGATCTCCGCCGTCAGGCCCGGCGTGCTGTTGAACGAGATCGGCCCACCTCGGCACTGCATTCGGCTCTTGTCGGTCACGGTGTAATAGAACCACCACCGCGTCCAGCCGGCCGCCCATTGCCCGGACGAGGCGGGCACAGGGAACAATGTCGCGCACGAGGCCCGGAGCACGAAGTCCACACTGCCGAAGTTGGACACCGCCCCGCCAACATTCCTGGGTCGGCAGTATGCGTCATGGAGGGTGGCGAACAAGCTCGCACTGGGACGCCACCCTTCCGTCCGCATCGCCCAGGTGAAGACAGCTAAGCGGAATATCGCGTGGGGCGTCAGCTGGGCTAGCTCCAATCTGTAGGCCCGTAGGACTTCGCCCACGAACAACGTGGAGGGCATTCGAAGACCGGCATCGAAGAACGCGACGAAAACAATAGCCTCCAGGGCCCCGGGCTTCGGCTCCGTCTCCCCCCGGGGGGGTAGGCGAGCCCCATCGCGCTCCATGATCTTTCCCTCATCCACGAGCCGCTGCAGCGTCCCTTCAGTCATGCGGCTCTTTCCCAGCACGCGGGAGCAGGACCCTCCTGAGTGCTCCGCGGCGTCCCACCACTTGTTGGCACGCGAGCCCCCCCGCGGCACCAGTTTGTACTCCTGGGAAGGGGGGGTCGCCTCGCCCTGGCCAAGCAAGCCACCGCTGTGGGGATGATAGACGGCGTCGTCAGGGCTAGCCATCGCTTCCGGCGGCAGAAGAAGAAGAAGCAGGCAACGGAGCAGCGGGCGGGACAATTAGCACGGGCGGAAGCGAAGTGGCGGATCAGAAAGCCAAGCAAGAAAGGATGCCTCCACCTCAGCAGCAGCACTTTATAAAGGCCGCTCGCCTGCCCCACGGCTCAATGCACAGACGGATCACATTCCCAGCGGTTCGGCTATCCAGCCTTTGGCAAGAAGAACCATCGGAACATAGAAAGCCGTGCCGGGTAGGTGGCCACACAGCGCACAACGCCCCCACATCTCCCACACGTGCCCAGTTTCTCGGGGGACGAGGAGAACGGCCGCGGTCACGCAACTGCCCGCATCCCACGACACACCAGTCGTGGGTCGCCACGTGCCCACCTGCAACATGGCAGACTGCACGACGCGACAGCCTGCCTTCTGCCAGGCCAGGCGTCGGCGGGTTTCCAGCCACCATTAAAAGCGCACTACCAGACCGCAAAGTCACAGCAGCCCCAAAGTGCATCCATACCGACGCCAAACCCCGATCTCAGCACAGCGGGACGGAGCGCGCGCGCCTACTTTGACTAGGCGCCAGCTTCGCTGACACCCGTTCGAAGGGTAGGGGACGGAGCGCGCGCGCCAACTTCGACTAGGCGCCAGCTTCGCTGCCACCCGTTCGAAGGGTAGGGGACGGAGCGCGCGCGTCTACTTCGACTAGGCGCCAGCTTCGCTGACACCCGTTCGAAGGGTAGGGGACGGAGCGCGCGCGCCTACTTCGACTAGGCGCCAGCTTTGCTGCCACCCGTTCGAAGGGTAGGGGACGGAGCGCGCGCGTCTACTTCGACTAGGCGCCAGCTTCGCTGACACCCGTTCGAAGGGTAGGGGACGGAGCGCGCGCGCCTACTTCGACTAGGCGCCAGCTTCGCTGCCACCCGTTCGAAGGGTAGGGGACGGAGCGCGCGCGTCTACTTCGACTAGGCGCCAGCTTCGCTGACACCCGTTCGAAGGGTAGGGGACGGAGCGCGCGCGCCTACTTCGACTAGGCGCCAGCTTCGCTGCCACCCGTTCGAAGGGTAGGGGACGGAGCCCGCGCGTCTACTTCGACTAGGCGCCAGCTTCGCTGACACCCGTTCGAAGGGTAGGGGACGGAGCGCGCGCGCCTACTTCGACTAGGCGCCAGCTTCGCTGCCACCCGTTCGAAGGGTAGGGGACGGAGCGCGCGCGTCTACTTCGACTAGGCGCCAGCTTCGCTGACACCCGTTCGAAGGGTAGGGGACGGAGCGCGCGCGCCTACTTCGACTAGGCGCCAGCTTCGCTGCCACCCGTTCGAAGGGTAGGGGACGGAGCGCGCGCGTCTACTTCGACTAGGCGCCAGCTCTTCGACTAGGTGCCAGCTTCGCTGCCACCCGTTCGAAGGGTAGGAAATGGAGCGCGCGCGCCTACTTCGACTAGGCGCCAGCTTCGCTGCCACCCGTTCGAAGGGTAGGGCACGGAGCGCGCGCGCCTACTTCGACTAGGCGCCAGCTTCGCTGCCACCCGTTCGAAGGGTAGGGGACGGAGCGCGCGCGTCTACTTCGACTAGGCGCCAGCCTCGCTGCCACCCGTTCGAAGGGTGGGGGACGGAGCGCGCGCGTCTACTTCGACTAGGCGCCAGCTTCGCTGCCACCCGTTCGAAGGGTAGGGGACGGAGCGCGCGCGCCTACTTCGACTAGGCGCCAGCTTCGCTGCCACCCGTTCGAAGGGTAGGGGACGGAGCGCGCGCGTCTACTTCGACTAGGCGCCAGCCTCGCTGCCACCCGTTCGAAGGGTGGGGGACGGAGCGCGCGCGTCTACTTCGACTAGGCGCCAGCTTCGCGGCCACCCGATCGAAGGGTAGGGGACGGAGCGCGCGCGTCTACTTCGACTCGGCGCCAGCTTCGCGGCCACCCGTTCGAAGGGTACGGGACGGAGCGCGTGCGCCTGCTTCCACTCAGGCGCCAGCCCCTTCTACCACCATCCTAGCCTTCAGGCGCCCCATCCACGAGCTCGTAGAAATTCACAGGCCGCAGGGGACGGAGGGGGCCAAAGGACTCGGCGGCATGGCTTCGGCCCTGTGAAGCCCTTCACCATGAGAGGCTCCTGTCGTAGGGGTGGCCCCCACCTGAACCCAGCAGGCCTGGTAGGAAAACTATAAGGCCTAGAATAGACCATGTGTAATGACATAACTGCCTCAGAGGGGATAACCAGATGTGCGGGTATAACTGTAAAAGCATTCCGCATGGATATATATATATGAATACCAGCCATGGGGAGAGGCCCCCAGGCCATTACACTGAACTTCATTACTCTCCACTACCATCTCTCTCTCTGTTTGGTCTGTAGCCACAACAGTGTTCTTGTGCTTGTTGGAAAGATTATTCCAAGGCCCATCCAATGGGAGAGTCCTCAACTTCAGAAACCTTTTGGTCATGTCGCAATCGCCAAAAAAATCCGACACTGATTCAGCCTGATAGGACCAACTTCTAACATGCATAGAATTTGCATCCGGAGTCCGTTTGGGATGGCTGAGTACTTGATGGAAAGCTTATTTTATCCTATTTCCAATGGATGTATCCTCACCTCAAAATTCATTCTGTACAGAAAGATATCACTGAAACAAATCAGGACTATTTCTGAATCCGAGTCTAAAGGTGCTGCGCCACCTCCAATTGGGCCCAAGGTCTTTGTAAGGGTGGGTATCCAACCCTAGGACGACCCTTGGCCGCCCCTCTCTCTTCTCCAACTCATATATTCACCCTCTACCCCCTTTGAACTCTTTGAATTTTGTTTGCTTAGTTTTTCCATGGTGAAATTTTTATTCTTCGCTTGTGTCGACTAGACCAACCGTAAAGAATCTTTGCGGAATCCCACCTTTTGAACTCAATTTATTTATTTGCAATTACAGATTGCTTGTTATCTTGTTCTTGCGTGTTTTTCTGTTGCATGCAGGAATAAACCTTCGTGGTCAGGTCAACCGCGTTCTTGGCACGGTTGATAACGACTTGGGTGTGGTTCAGCGATTGCTAAGGCACAAGTGATGTCGTATGGTTGTAGTCGGATCGCAAGAGTCACCTCCACCAAAATCGATAGTTATCATCCTATCGGAAGATCGGGACCACATCGCCTCATCAGTTGGTATCAAAGTTTCAGTTGACCCATAATCCCTAGTTAGTAGATTGATTTTTATTTCCCATAATCCAGAAAAATTGCCCCACAAAAAGAGTTAATTTCTGTTGTCCAAACCCCGTTATGCCTTTCAATCTGTTAGTTTTGGTTTGCTAAATTGAATTTGTGTCCATCTTAGCATTGTCTAGATGCTGGTCATATCTTTATTCCTATAAAAATCCAAACAAAAAATTCCCCAACCACAAACCCTAATTCCAATTCGGCTGATTTTTTCCTCTCTCTGCAGCAGCCACCAAAAAAGCCATAACTTTTGATTCCGTAATCCTTTTTTAGTGAGACCACTGCCGTTAACTTCATAACTGCATTATCCATCTTTCTGTAAAATTTCATATAGTTCCAGCAAGGCAGTTAAGAGATATCTTTGGTGAAAGTTGACCCAAATTTCGGAATTGAATCTGCAACAGTTGGTAGTTATGAATTTTGTGCGAATTTTTCAGTCGGTTTCCAGAACATGGCTGCAAAAAAATTTGTAGAAAAAGCCGTCAGGAAATGGAGAAAAAAGAATCATTGAAAAAAGGCAACTGACAAAAAGTTACGGCCGAAATACCGATGTGCTGTCCAGTGGACAGAAATCTTCAGTTTTCAAGTTTTGGGTTAATACTTGTGCTCTTCAATTCTAGATTGCATTCAATTGAATTATTTTGTATTTAGCACTCCTATACAGTGCCATACACTTATGTTAGCCTTCTTCCATCCTTGGTTGATCAGCAACATAGGCTAAGAGCTAGATACGAACTATAATTCAATTCTGTGCAATTTCTGAAATTAACTGATTGCTCTCCATTGCTACATATCGAGCCTTCCAAGCTATATCTTATACTAACCAAGCAAATCACGTTGAATCGTTCTTTGCAATCGCTTTACTCATCACTTGAGTCAGATTTATCATGAACCAGCCACCGGTTGCACCACCTGTTTGCTTTGGTAAGAACTTGTAAGAATTTGGTAAGAGCTTGAGAGATGCGTGACTTGATTTGAGCCTCCATATCCTAGTAGTTGATAGGAACATTTACTTGTGATTTGTTTCCTTGTTTTCTACTAACAATGATAGGCTTGAGAAAACTGGTAGATTATGATGTCATCGCGGGCAGATTTGAACTCGAAGGGAAACAATTACCGGTATATATCTTGCCACTCACCACTGAGAGTACGTTGTCGGACTACTTCTTGTGGGTTACTATGATGGATAGCTACTTTGAAAGACAAGATCTTGATCCTTATGAAAGATGAGCATGGTAAGGACGGCATTGATTGGTGATGTTCAACATTGGTGGTCGAATCTCGAGTTCCACTACATGTACACATGGGAGGAGATGAAGAAGAAATTACGACATGATTTTGTACCTCCACTACCCACAGTCACAAGCGAGGTGCAACTTTAGGTAACTGAAAATGCTGACATTGTTTTGGCTCCTACTCCATCTACAGATACCGCTGAGATGCTTGAAGAGATGAAGGATGATCTGGTGCATCTTATGCCGTTAAAGGAGAAGTTTGAGGTACCTACAGTATCTGATGAGGACGATAATGACAAGGTACTGATTTGGTGCTACCACAAGACATAGAGCAACTTTGTGAGTATATACCAGCTATAGTGCAATCTTTTGATATTCCTTGTGTTTACTTGAATGAACCATGTGCTGATCTAAATTCTCATAATTTTGCACATGTCGAATTAATTACACATAAGGAAGTATTTGGTAGAATATCCCATGCTGATGCATTGTGCTATATCATGCTTAATGAGGCTACTAGTTTGGAATGTGCTATGAAGAAAGTTTCTGAACTTGCATGTTCGAAATTCTTGTTTAATGCCTACACCCCTGGGCATAAGTTTAATTTGATTGGAGATTATGGTGTAGAAAATCAATTTCTTGTATATCGAATATGCATAACTTGCGATCACATGGATGAATTGAAACTTGCTGTTTTGAACAACAACTTTTGTATGCTCAATCTTATTCATTATGACAGAAAAGTAAAATTTAGTACTCATCCAATGCCTATGTGTTCATCTCTTTTTGCACCATCTAGTATGGACAATCTGAATAAAGATGATGAATTATGGAAGAACTTACAAATCTTTTCACCCTTACTAGATAAATTTGCTATTGCTCAATTGAAATCTGATTATATGGATAAATTTTATTTGATTCCAAAGTTGTAGCTTTGCCCATATGTGCTACCACTGCAAATTTACAACTTCAGAGATTCAAATTGCATAAATACTTCACTTACATTTGAAAATCTAGTTGTAATAATTGCTGTGTGAGAAATTTTGATTTTCTCATTAATATATGAATACTCTTGGGTTAATAATATGATGAGCTTTTATGATCGCTGCTATTTTGTAACATTAATTGTGCAATAACGAATAATTATTAAAACGGATGACATATACATATACCATGCATACACCTTGGCTTCTTTGTTACCATACTTTCAGCTTATCAAAAGCCGAGGACGGCTTTATTTTCAAGAAGGGGAGGATGATAAGAAAATATACCTTATGGATACAACCATATTTGTTATGCTTGTTGTTCTAATTACAAGTGCTCCTACGTATTACTTAAATTATCAGATGAGTTCGTTTCAAACAGGTTTCACTTTATTTGACAAAGAACTTATTATATTACATAATGAGAGTTTGTTGCGTATTTTGTTATATACTGAGATTTATGATTAAGATCGTGCAATACGTGAGGCTATACATTTGTTAAAACCGAGGACAGTTTTTGTCAAGAAGGGGAGGATGATGTTACCATGCCACAAATGCATACAACCATAGCACCTAATACTAAGATTGAACAAAAGGTGCATTCGATTCTATCTATTACTACCAATGTTATTCATGAGAATAAAATACAACCTCATGTCACTCTTTGTTCATTCTCAGGTTTGACAAATGGAATACTTTCGAACCGAGAGGGAGGCCGGCGCTAAAGAAATGGAGAAAAACAAGGAAGAAGAAGGCCAATGAGAAGCCATGCAGTGAGAGAGCAAAAGGGGAGAGGTTCATGAACTTAAAGCCCATGTTTTGGATGAGGTTTATAAGCCCAATTCGGAATTTCCTCAAGCCCAAGCAAAATCAAACTCGGAATCAACTCAGAACTCAATTCGGATTCGGTTCGGGACAGCTGACAGGCCTGTAATAAAATGGCCATAACTTTCACAAACGGAGTCCGATTTAGGTGTTCTTGTGCTTGTTGGAAAGATTATTCTAAGGCCCATCCAATGGGAGAGGTCTAACATTATAAACCTTTTTGGTTGCATCGCAATTGCCAAAACAATCCGACGCTGATTCAGCCAAACAGGACCGACTTCCAACAGCATAGAATTCGCATCTGGAGTCTGTTTGGGATGGGTGAGTACTTCATATAAAGCTTATCTTATTCTGTTTCCAATGGATCTGGCCTCACCTCAAAATTCATTCTATACAGAAAGATATCACCGAAACAAATTAGAACTATTTCTAAATCCGACTCTAAAGGTGCTGCGCCACCTCCAACCCTAGGACGACCCTTGGCCGCCCCTCTCTCTTATCCAACTCATATATTCACCCTCTACCCCCTTTGAACTCTTTGGATTTCGTTTGCTTAGTTTTTCCATGGTGAAAACTTTTGTTCTTCGCTTGTGTCGACTAGACCAACCGTAAAGAACCTCTGCGGAATCCCACCTTTTTTAACTCAATTTATATATTTGCAATTTCAGATTGCTTGTTATCTTGTTCTTGCGTGTTCTTCAGTTGCATGCAGGAATAGACCTTCATGGTCAGGTCAACCGCGTTCTTGGCACGGTTGATAACGACTTGGGTGTGGTTCAGCGATTGCTAAGGCGCAAGAGATGTCGTACGGTTGTAGTCGGATCGCAAGAGTCACCTCCACCAAAATTGATAGTTATCATCCTATCGAAAGATCGGGACCCCATCGCCTCATCACACGCGGTCGTCAAGCGTCCCCTCCCACTGCGCAGTCCACCCCTGCATCTTCATCGTCCAGTCCGTGCCGTATTTCACTCCCTTTCTAGAGTGCCTGCTTATAGGACCATTTCATTAGTACTTGCAAACAGAGTAGTAAGTACGTAGAGATTTATGAGACACGGTCACTCACGCGTGCATGCTCTGCGGGAGCGG
This sequence comes from Dendrocalamus latiflorus, assembly GCA_017311315.1. Lineage (NCBI taxonomy): Eukaryota > Viridiplantae > Streptophyta > Magnoliopsida > Poales > Poaceae > Dendrocalamus > Dendrocalamus latiflorus. The sequence continues at coordinate 19,627,786 of CM029629.1, read as the reverse complement.
TGGTTAGAATGGTACCAAAAGCACCTGATGTAGACCAAATTGCCGCATCACTCGCTGGGGCGCGTAGTCCTCTATGAAGATGTCGTACACAAGCTTTCGGTGCGTCAGCCAGAAAGCCCGATCACGCCAGCACAGCATCAACAGCCTGTCAGGAGCACGGTCCTGCAATGTTGATGTCTCCCCTAGGGTACATCTCTGCCCCGTACGGACTCATGTCCTCAAGCAAAGGTTGTCTGAGGCTGAAGTGCTTAAATGACCACAGCTGCAGTAGCAGTGGACATCCCGTGAGGACCAAGTTCGCCTTGATCCTCAAGCACGCGTCGCAGAGGCCACGGTAGGTCGCGGTAAGTGTGGCCGATCCCCAACTGACCTAGGGGGGCTCGCCGTCCGCAATCGCCCTAGCATGAGCGATGAGGCGCGTGTCGACGGTGTTGCCGTGGCTGGTGGTGAAGAGCACCCAACCAAACAGCCGCAGCAATTACGCCTTCATGTGGCGCTAGACCTGGTAATCGTCTGCCGCTAGATCCATTCGCTCCACCTGAATGCAAACAAGATGTTATTAGTACGTAATAGTCCAAATAAGAGCTTGCACGACATGACCAATTATAAAAAGCATGTACCTGGAACTGTGTGAGCCACCTCAGTGACGGCCCATGTGTCTGACTCAATGGGAATATGTAGTACTCATCCGCGGCACCTGGCGGAAGAACCCCCTCGAATCTGCTAAGCAAGTCAGCGTGCCACTTGGCCGGGGCCTTCAGTAGGAAGGCAACGGCTCCAGCGATCGGAAGACCAAGCAGCAGGGACACATCCTGCAGGGTAGGCATCATCTCCCCGAATGAGAGGTGGAAAGTGTGCGTCTTGGGCCACCAACGGTCCACCAAAGCCGTCAGCAGGGAACGGTCGAACGGGAAGTATCGTGATCGCTCCACGACATCGTCCCCGCTCGCGGCCATGGCGAGTCCATCCTCGTCAATGGCCTGCACCATCCGGGCAAGAGGGAGCAGCCCGGTATCCCGCAGCCTGCAAATAAAGTGAAGGTCAACAAGGAACGTACTTACAGCAATACTAAAACATTGGCGGAGTACAAACCTGACTGTCCAACGTGGGTCGAGTCTCCAGGCCACGCGAGGTGTGCGTGTCCAAACCACTCCCAGCTCAGTTGGCTCATCTGCGCTCCCTGTAGGCGGCACACGATGGGAAACGCGATGCAAGCGGTCCACATGCTCATTCAATAGGGGGTATCGCCAGTCGGACTCACGAAGATCACGAGCCATACCTGCAAAAAGAGTCCAAATTAGCACTTATAAGGAACCAAAAAAACATCGCATGTAAACTAACAGGACTTGTAGGTAAATAAACAGAGCAATATTACGCTACCAGCACAACACCAACTAAATTACTGAAAAAGGGGGTGTAACATAGCACTTGTACAAATGGTACATGAAATATACGATACATTTAGCACGACATTCCGCACGTCATAAGTGCGTACTAACCAAACACAGTTTAAAATGCAAATTTATTTCTAGTCTCCAACAACTAGTAGTACACACCATGCTGCTCTACCTACTGATCAGCACATGTGTTGTATCGTCTAGCTATGTGCCCCTCCTGACTGCATCGCCTGCAATGTGCAGATGCTCCGGCTTGCGATTCGTCCATATCATTTCTAATACACCGGCTCTGTCGCTGACCCTTACCACCCTTCAGCATGTTAACATCTAGAATCCAGGTCCTCCCTACAATGTCCAAGTGGTGAAGTTTCTCATAACCCTGAACCCCCAGAGCTCCCCACACCACGCATGCAGTACCCTCTCCTAGAAGAAGTACTCCGACATGAAGTTCGAATGATCTATGTCCACAGTCCCGCATGAAGTGAGGACATGAGAGCATGACTTGTGTAACAGCTTTAGCTTGTTGCACGTGCAGCTAGGTTCATTTACATCATCTCTAAGGCATACCTCATGGGTAACAAGGGAACGAACTGTCCCAAATCTGGCTCTATCATGGAGTACCACGTTGAAACGATGCTCCCTATTTCCCATGACGTGCACTGTGTGCAATTGACTCTTTTATGCCTTCATCTCCATGTATGCCATAATTTTCGATGAATACAATGCTCAAGGATTGGCCGCATGAAGTGCGTCATTCGCGTGCCTCTCCCTGAAGTAGCCGATTGTGCTGTGAAGAACACCTTCCACGATGGTGACAAGGGGATAAGATCGGAGGCCTCTGAAAACCCAATTGTACACCTCGGCAAGGTTAGTTGTCATTATACAGTACCTTGCGCTGTCCGTGTCGTGCAACAGCGACCACTTCTCCAATGGTTCTTCCTCGATCCACTGCGAGAAGCACTTGATGTTTCGTGAGCTCCTCCTTCTTGGACCAACTGGGTTAGGCTCATCGAGTGCTGGCAAGCATTCCGGTTGTGCTGCCCCAGGCATGATCGGCCCCTTGCTCCTCTCGTCAACGTGCTTCCTGGGGTGCTCATCCAACAACGCCCACAAAGCATCAAATTTTCTCTGTTGGTTCTGCATAGCCAGCCTCTTGAATAGCTTCATCAATGGTTGTTTTGGAAATTGCTTGAAAAAGTTCGCCCCTAGGTAACAAATGCACCACATGTTCCTCATGTCCAGCCAAGAAAAGGGCTCTGTAACATCCCAAAAATTTGCTTTCTAAAAAATTTAAATTCAAATTAATTATTTTAAAGTATTTGAGTTTTATTTGGAATTGCCCTGAATTTCTGTTTTTGAAAAGCTAGATTTGAAAAGTATTTTAAGAAAAACCTAAAAATATTGTTAAATAAAAAGATATTTTGAATTTCTATAAAAATCCTAATTCAAATTAATTATTTGGAGTTATTTGGCTTTTATTTGGTTTCCTCGATTTTCTGGAGTTTAAAACCTATTTTTGAAAATAAAAAGTATTTCAAGTATAAAAATTAAATACCAACATTAGTTGGAAATATTTTTATTAAGTCCAAAATGTCTCCAGGAACTTCTGCGTATTTTTCTAGAATTTTTGGAATTTATTTCATATTTTTCTGAGCTTATTTAAATTTTCTGGGCTTTTCTGAAAATCTGAAAATCTGAAATCAAAAATCAAAATCCCCCTCCCCCTCCAGCCGCCACGTGGACGGCTGGATCCTCTCCACGTCGCCCGGCCGAACCCGCCTACCCCGCCTCCCCGCTGGCCACGTGGGTGGCCGGGATCCTCCCGCACCCACGCGCTCGGCCCATCCCGCCGCACGCCCCACCCCTCCGCGCCAGCCGCCCGATTCCCCACCCCGCCACGCGTCCGACCCAGATGGCCGCCCCGCGCGCCCCGGCCCAATCTGGCCATCCACGCCCCCACGCGCCCTGCCCGATCTGCCGTCCGCCCTTCCCTTCACCTCGACCGCCCGATTCCCATCCGACCGCTCGCGTTCCCCTCCCCTTCCGCTCCCACCGACAGCCCGGGCCCACATGTCGGGCCCGTCTCCCACCTCCGGCCGCCTCCTTCCTCCCGCTCGGCCGCGCCATCACCGCCGCCATTTGCGCCGCCTCCTCGGTGGCCGAATCCCCTTCCTTTCTCCCCCTCTCTTCTCCCCGACCCGACCCCGCCATCCCCGCGCCCGAATCCCTCCTTCCCCGCGCCGCTTTCCCCTTTTTCTCTCCACAATCGCCGCCAATCCCCGCCGTCTCCGGCGAGCGATTCCCGCCCCCCGTGCTCCCCCTCAGCCCCTATAAAAGCCACCCCCGGCCTACTCTCTCTCCTCCCCACACCCCTCCACTCTCCTCTCCCTCTCCCGACCTCTCCACCGCCGCCGCATCGTGCGCCCCATCTCCGAGCGCCGCCACCTCCCTCTGGTGAGCAATTGCCGGCGAAGGAGTGCCGCCCGAGCCCCGCCGAGACCACCGCGAGCTTTCCCGTGCCACGAAGAACACCGTCCGCCCATCCTCCGGGTGCGAGCGCCGCCGGAGCTCCGCCGCGCCGTTAAACCCGAGCCGCCGCCGCCCTCGGTAAACCCCGCGCCCACCCCCGAGTCCCCCTCGGTCTCCTCTTCCTGTTGCCGCCCTCGCCGCCGGCCGCCGGAGCGCCGTCGCCGTGGCTGCCCCGAGCGCCTCCCTCGCCGACCGGCCACGTCAGCACGGGCGCGCCTACGTGGCAGCCGACGTGGCGCCATGTGTTCAGCCACCTCGGCTCCTCCAGCCCCGTCAGCGCCACTTCCACCCCCGTGCCACCTCAGCCTCGCCCATGGTCCGTGGACCTGGTCCATGGTGGACCGGGCCCACCGGTCAGTCAGACCTCTCAGGGCTGACGTCAGCGTGGCGCAGTAAACCGATTTTCCCGTTGGAAAATAATTCGGCTGAAAAATAAATCCCAGGGCTGACGCATTGCTGACGTCATAAATCCTTTTTCAGTAGAAAAATAATTCCAGAAATCAGTCTTTTTCTTTTTTTCCTGAATTTAAACTTCCCGAAGCCCGTTCTCCTTCATCGTAACTCCGTTTGAGCCCATTCAAATTTCTAAATTCATCAAAAATTCCAAACTATCCATTTATTCCATACTTTCAAATATTTGAAATTTATTTGATATTTCAAAATTTAAATTTCAAATTCCAATGCCTAGTTTAATTTCAAAGCCTCTATTCCATTCCAAATTTCCCGTGCACTTTCAAAATTTAAATTCAAATCTTGCAAACTCTCCATAAAATCCATTCTATATTTCTTGGTCCAAATATTATCTCAGTAATTTCGTTTCCCAACCGATCTTCCAGATATTCGTTCTCCCTCGTGTGAACCCCAAATCCGCTGAATCTTTCTCCTAAATTCGTAAGAAATCATAAACTTCCTTCCAGTATATATATATTATATTTGAGATTTTATTTGTGTTTATTTGTTCGTTTGTTTTGTCGTTTCGCGCGTAGAACCCGATGTCGCCGAAGAATTTGTCGAGCCGCAGCAAGAAGGACCAAATAGCGCAAAAGAAGGCAAGTCTCCTTTGATCATCTTGAACCTATGATTTTGAAATGTTTTAATTATTTTAAATTATGTGCATTGCTATTTATATACAAGATTAGTTTAAATCTTAAGGTATTAGTTACCCCAATTTTGTTATGTCCTCAGTTGAAATTGAATGCCATGTACCCTTGTCTCCTTAGGATTTCTTTGGCTCTTTAATGAGATTATTATATTCAGTTGTGAATATTAGAATGGTAGTACAATGCTTAGCCATGCTATTTAATACCTTTGAAATCTTGAAAATGGGAAATTATGATTGAACCCTTGTGTTTATAAATGTAGTGGTAATTGGAGTTGCCACTGATCTTTCAAAATAAACTAAAATGTGAAAGTTGGTTTAGATTAGGGTGGATGGTTGGTTTGGATTGGTGCAGGAAGCACGAGATCTTGTAAAGTGTATGTTCCACCCTAGTCAATTAAGGACCGACGCTTGTGTTTGTCCAGACTGAGCATTAACCGTACAACCACAAGTCTATATGGGTACGACCTAGCTGACTAACTTATGATAGTCTAGTTTAGATGCCACCAGTGGAAAGTGGGTGCCAGGGATGGACTGGTTATTCACAGTGAGGGACAGGGATTTACTGTACTCATATGGCGCAAGAGGGGGCTTCAGATTGGGCGGATTTAACCCTTCTGCGGTGAAACCTCAGCGGGTGGTATCTAGCTAGATTAAAGTAAGGTAAAGGCTTTGTGATATTTTATCTGGGTCTCATGCCAAAGGAAGCGTGTTGACTTTTAGGATAGTTTATCTCTTGTGGGTAAAGTTGTACAACCTCTGCAGAGTGTAAAACTATTCGAATAGCCGTGCCCACGGTCAAGGGCGGGCAAGGAATGCATTCACATGGTAGATTTCTGGTTTTGGCTTTAAAAATCAAAAGTTTTGTATTCCGAGAGTGGAGGGAACTCTTGGAAGGGTATCCTGGCGGTTGGAGCCAGAGAGGGTGGATGGAACCCGCAGTTTTAAACTTGACCAATTGTAATTGGTTGGCTAGTGTTGGTAGATGGAACCTTCACTAGAAAGTTAATGATAGTTTTTGCTAAAACATTTACTTTATTAAATTGATGCCTTCGAAAATAATTAGTAGTAATTGAAATTAAAACATTGCTTTGTGCAAAAGAACCATATAGCCTTCCTTTGTCAAGCCTTGCATCTATGCATTTTTCCCAAGACTTGCGGAGTACTTTATGTACTCACATGCTACACTCAAAAATAATAACCAGAGGAGTACGAAGCTCAAGAAGGCGACTACGACTTCTTCGCGGGTGGATTCGACGAAGGATTCCAGGAGTTCTAGGTCGCGCTTCCCCAGTCAAATGCCTGTGGCGTATTGATGGGTCTTCACCGAGTTTATCTTTTGCTTCCGCTGTGTTTCGTGTGTGCGAGGTCTTGAAACCTCAATTGTAATAATGAGACCTTTCGGTCTGTACTCTTTAATATTGTAATAAAGCGTTGCTGGTTATGTATTCATTTCTGTTTAACTGTGTGCACTAGCTTTCATCTGGGACTAGTGCAGTAATACACAGAGGGTCCGGGTTCGGAAATCCGGGGTCCCGACAGGCTCCTCGGGGTCTTCCTGAAGTTTTTTATAGCCTTTACAATCCCAATGTGGCGATCATAGATTACGCACACACCAGGACGAGTGCCGACAACTCCAACCCTGACATGTCTGAGAAACCACAACCAGCTTTCATAATTCTCACTTTCCACAAATGCGATGGCCAGCGGCAATATTTGGTTGTTGCCGTCAACGCCTATGGCCATCAGGATCTGCCCCTTGTATTTGCCTATTAGAAAGGTCCCATCAACTGAGATCACTGGCAACATGTGCCTGAATGCCTCGATGTAAGCACCAAATGCTAACAAGGCTCTCTGCAACACCGCATATCCTAGTGGACTTGTGGACGGCTTGTCCTACACAGCGATATATGTGCTTGGGTTCCTGTCCTGCAACACCTTAAGCATATGAGGAAGATTGTCGTACGACGCCTCAAAAGACCCAAAATGTTTTTCCAATGCCTTCTGCTTGGCACATCACGCCTTCGCGTAGCTAATCTTATACTTGAATTTCTTCTCAATAGCTACCACGATATGCGTGGCCTCCATGTCTTTCTCCTCCACTATCTCTCCGTACATCAAATTGGTTATAAAGGCGGACGTTAGGTTACAATGCCTTACCAAAACACTGCTAAGAATGCAAGAGTGCGGCTCCACCTTCAACACAATCGAGTGAGCCTCATACTTGGGTCTACGTGCGCGCACCCTTTAAGGACAACCAGCCTGCTCGCACTTCATGGTGTACTGCTCCTGGCTAGATTTCACGACCCGAAAAGTCTGCTGCATTGACAGGGCCCATAGCTTGATGGCATCCTACAGCTTGTCTTGTTAGCAAACATATAATGCAACCAAACCTTTGTCTCATGATACTCTCATGCTGATTCATACTCATCATGTGCGGAAACACCCTCTGCATTAAACCGATTCCATTCCTGTGGAATGGGAGCTTCATCCTCATCCGAACTGTCCTCGTCGTCGTCTTGTGCAGCTTCCTCTTCAGCCCATGCCGTCTGGTCATCACAATCCATCTGCTACACGATGTACTCAATATGCTCCCCATCATCGGCTTGTCTTGTTCCCTTTGCATGGCTTGACCATTGTACCTCTCCCCCATGTATCGCATCGGCTTCATCATGAGCAACTTGATCCTCTTCGCCAACGAAAAATTCCGGGTCAGCCAATACATCACATCTGAGATTCGAGCATTCACGCCATCTGGATGTACTAGAGTGGCTTGCGGAAAACCGCTCAAATTCACACCATTCGGACCTTCACGAACAGTTCCAAAACCGTAATGCACTCTCAATGTAGTGGCTATTGGCATTGCTGATGTCGGCCTGCATATATGTTTTAATTTTGCAACATGCCAAATCGCATCGCACAATACCAAAGTACCAACATACTACAATTCACATTTCGCCGATCGTTCGCATGTCGTAACCCACTACAATAACCTCCTACTATGAACTTCCTATCGATTTTTCCAACGTTTGTACATACAAATTAATTAAATTTTAACATAACTATTTACTGAATTTTTTAATACATACAAATTTTAGCGGACGATTAATTTGTACGTTACGGTGACTAAATTTTCTACAACTACAATTTTGTATACATGCAAATTTCCTACTGATGCTAATTTTCTAAAACTATGTTCTCTAATTTATACACAACTACACGCTTCTACGGCCGTTAATTTTCTAAACCTACATTATTAATAAATTTTGTATACCAAATATTTAATTATTTTTATCTACATTTACACCTACTATTGCTTCTTCCTCTCCTCTCCATTTCTACTCCTGCTAATTTACTATAACTACGTTAACTAAATTTTCGATACTAAAAATTGTACTAAATTTTCTATAGTAAATTTTCTACATCTACAATTTTTACCAACACTAACATTAAATAAAAATATACTACAAATACAATATACCAAATGAAAAATATCTAGATCTGGTTCTTACTCTTCTCTCCTCCTACTCCTCCTCCTCCCTCTCCTCTCCTCCTTCTCTCCCTCTCCTCTCCTCTCTCTTCTATTCTTCCCCTCCTTCCTCTCCTCTTCCCCTCTCTTTTCTTCTTCTCTCGGTCAAGCGACTGCGTTTGGGTGTGTGGGAGCGGCAGCGGCCGAGCGCATGTAACATCCTGATTTACAGAGCCTTTTTGAAGCTTTTAAAATAAAATTCACCATTTGGATTTTCTGGAATTAATTAAAGCTTAATTGGAATTTTCATTAATCAAAATATTTAATATGATTAAAATTAAACATTAATATTTGCCAAAAATATTTTATTTGTATTCCTTACGTTACAAGGAATTTTTCTGCATTTTCTTGGATTTGTCGGAGTTTGTTTGAGCTCAATTTTAAATTTCCAAAAAAAGAAGAAAAAAAGAAAGAGGAGAGATAATGAACAGTACTCAACACGTGTCATGGCACTGTTCATCTTCAAGCTCCAGATCCATCGATCCAGTTCCAGCCTATGCATGTTTCCTTCCGTTTTTCTCTCTCTTCATAACTTCCAATCCGGACCTCGTTTCAATATCTTCCCAAAAGGAAAGTTGTGTCAAATCTCGCAAGGAATTCATCCCAATTAGCCTCTTTCCGTTTCGTTCATCCGTTTGTCTTTTATCTCCTATTTTCTGAAACGGACTCTAAGCCAAAATTTGCGAATTGGAGTCGGTCTCTATCTCTTCCAAGCCTATAAATACGACCCCTTGACCCCTCTAAACACATCCCAAACTGTGTCAAGTCCCCTCAAAGCCCAGAACGCCGTCGGCATCGAGGCCCTTCGGTCCCGAATTTGCTCGTCGCGTCTCGAGCTATTCGGTGAGTTTTTCCATAATCCTTTCACATCACATTGTGCCATCATATGCCATCTACCTTCTTGCCAAGTTAATTTGGTTTTGGTGCAGCCAATCTCCCGGAATCGAGTTTTCCCCAATCTGGGCCAAGATCACTTCCCAACGTCGATTCGTCGCCTCCGGTAAGCTTTAACCCTTGCCGTAATTTTTCTTAGACTTGCCTCATCGCGTTCTACATCGTGCTCACTTCCTTTTCCCCGAAAAGCCTCCACAAAATTTTGCCTCTGAACCTCGCCATAGCCGCCAATGGCATCTCGTGTCCCTATCTATCCGGTGATGTTTTCTCCCAATCCGTTCACGTCATATTGTGCCAAACCATCCCAGGTAGCTACCCTCTAAGTGGTTTTAGATTTCGTTCACCGAGCACCAAGATATCAAGATTTTGCTTTTTCCTTCCCGACGTCGTTCAAACGTCGTTTGCGTCGTCTCCGGTGGGTTTCTGTCTGAGCCGACAATTTTCCTAGCTTCGCCAAGCCGCATTCTAGCCCGTGCTCACCCTACTTCTTCATGTCCTATGCCCGAGTTTTATTCCTCTCTCCTACCCATGTCGTTGTAGCCGCCCGTGCCGACACCGTGCTTCGTTTGGCGTGCCGTCGCTTCCTATGTGTGTCTTAGGTCCCTAACAACCCATTTTGCTAGTTAGATTCATCTCCTATACCTCCTCTCGCCAGCGCTAGCCTTTTCTTCAAAAGTGCTGCTCTCGGATAAACAATAACTTTTGCTAATTTCCAGCATTTTCTCACCCAGACAAACTTTAGATCGCTCGTTCTCCTTCATCTGAACTCCGATTAACCTGATTATTTTTCCTAAATTCATCTAAAAATGATCTCTACCTTCTGGTTCTGATTTTAAAGTTTTTAGAGTTCATTTGAATTTTATTTGAATTTTGTTTGTATTTATTTGCTTTGTTTGTTTGTCTTTTGCGCGTAGAATCCGACGTCGCCGAAGAGTTTGTCGAGCCGCAGCAAGAGGGACCAACCAGTGCACAAGAAGGCAAGTCTCCTTTGATCATTTTGAACCTATGTTTGTGAAATGTTTTAATTATTTTAAATTTATGTGCATCGCTATTTACATAGAACCATAATTTTGTTTTAACAAGATAGTTAACCCAATCATTGTTATAGCCTCGATTGAAGTTGAATGCCATGTACGTTTGTAACCTTAGGATTACCTTTGTCTCAATAATGAGATTATTATTAAATCTTTGATAAATATTAAAACGGTAGTATAATGCTTGGTCATGCTATTTAATTCTTTTGTAATCTTGAAATGGGAAATTATGTTTCATTGCAATAATCTTTGTATTTAGAAATAAGTGGCGATTGGTGTTGCCGCTGTTCTTTTAAAAATAAATAAAATGTGAAAGTTGGTTTAGACTGGGGCGGATGGTTGGTTTGGGTTGGTGCGGCAAGCACGAGACCTTGTAAAGTGTATGTTCCGCCCTAGTCGATTAAGGACCGACGCTTGTGATTGTCCAGACTGAACACTACCGTACAACCCTGAGTCTATATGGGTACGACCTAGTTGATTAAATCATATAGTTTAGTTTAGGTGCCATCAGTGGAAAAGTGGGTGCCAGGGATTTACTGGTTATTCACAGTGAGGGACAGGGATTTACTGTACTCATATGGCGCAAGAGGGGGCTTCGGACTAGGTGGATTTAACCCTTCTGCGGTGAAACCTCAGCGGGTGGTGTCTAGCTAGACTAGAGTGAGGAGAAGGCTTTGTGATATTTTATCTGTGTCTCATGCCAAAGGAAGCGTGGTGACTGTTAAGATAATTTATCTCTTGGGGTAAAGTTGTACAACCTCTGCAGAGTGTCAAACTATTCGAATAGCCATGCCCACGGTCAAGGGCGGGCAAGGAATGCATTCACATGGTAGATCTTTGGTTTTCTTTTTAAAAAAACAAAATTGTGGTATTCCGAGAGTGAAGGGAACTCTCGGATGGTTGTCCTGGCGGTTGGAGCCAGTGACGGTGGATGTAACCCACAGTTTTAAACTTTATCGGTTAGAGTTGGTTAACTAGTGTTGGTGGATAGAACCTTCACTATAAAATGTTTATTAGTTTCAGTTAAAGCAACTATTTGGTTATGCCTTCGAAAATATTTAGTAATTGAAATAAAATATTGCTTTGTGCAAAAGAACCATATAACACTCCTTTGTCAAGCCTTGCATCTACTGCATTTTTCCCAAGACTTGCGGAGTACTTTTTGTACTCACATGCTGCACTAAAAATCAACTCAGAGGAATACGAAGCTCAAGAGGGAGACTACGACTACTTTGCGTGTGGATACGACGAAGGATTCCCAGAGTTCTAGGTCGCGCTTCCCCAGTCAATTGCCTGTGGCGTATTGATGGGTCTTCGCCGGATTTATCTTCTGCTTCCGCTGTGTTTCGTGTGTGCGAGGTCTTGAAACCTCATTTGTAATAATGAGACCTTTCGGTCAGTACTCTATTATTGTAATAAAGATTACTTGGTGATGTAATCATTTCTGTTTGACTGTGTGAACTAGCTTTGATCTGGGACTAGTGCTGTAATACACAGAGGGTCCGGGTTCAGAAATCCGGGGTCCCGACAGCGCACGGCCCTTTTTAAGCCCCCTGTCGCCCTTTCGTTGGGCGACTAGAGTTCCAGTCACCCAACCGTTCGGCGATTGCAGCTACAGTCGCCCAACGGGAGGGCAACAGCAATTATTCGCCCAACGGTTACCATATTGGCCGCGTGTCGCTCCCCGTTGGGCGATTGAAACCTATTTGTGTAAAAAAATGTTCCCGCGGATATATTTCTGTAATTTCGAATAAAAAATAGATTATTTGTACAAAAAAATCTTATTTTTTTCCGAGGATGCTAGCGATAATTTATCTTTTTTTAAGTCGAAAGTACTTTTATGTTCTTCATCACAGTAATTAAAAAGAAGCAGGGTGATGCCTCTAGTTTTTAGTGTCTCTTTCTCTAATTGTTTGTGTTCAGATCTTTCTCTAATTCTTCTCGCGGCTCTGTCCTGTGTTGACAGAGGCAAGAATAGCAGAAATCACTGTACCAGAAGTGATGTTTTTGCGTTATAGCAATACCATTATAGCACTCGATCTGATCCATTCATCTCTGATCGGACTGCCGAGATTCACGCAAAGTAACCGTACTATGCTTCTCTTAAAGAGGATCCCAATGCAGTGACACTGAAGTCAGCCAACTGTTCTGCCTTTATGTTTTTCTGGGAAATGGTCTCTACGTGGAGTAAGCTACTCTCTTCAGTCAGGTGCGGACCGAGAGAAGGCAGAGTGGGGGCTAAGCCCCACTAAACTTTGAATTTGTAGTGGGTAATCAACTGTTTTAGGGCCTGTTTGGTAGAGCTCCACCAGCTCCAGATCCACCAGATTTACCGTGGAGCAGCTCCACCGTGAATCTGGGATCCCACCATGGAGCTGGACAAACTGTTTGGCTTCCACAGCAGCTCCAGATCCACGAAACTGAGTTTTTGATAGGAATAGCCTGTTTTGCCCTTGAGGTTGTATGATATATATCTTTTTTCATATAGCACACATGTTTTGTTCATATTAATTTAACAAAATGGTGTATTTTTTTTTGTGACAACACAAATGCAATATCTCAACACAAATATTCATTTCTCTCATTTGTTTACAAGGCAAACGATCGGAATGAAAGTCAAGACAGAGGATGTCAAGATCAAACTGTGCGTGTTTGTTGCTTTCATTCGTGAATTAATGTGGATCACAACTCTCGCGATCAAATGAACTGAAGGAAAGTACATGAACAGTCTGAACATTGGACAGCAGCAACAAAATTTGGCCGAATTTGTTTCAGCTGAGTCTGATTTTTTTACTTGCTTTAGCTTAACTTTCCTCGTTTACGGGATGTCAGGTTCAGATCGAAATCATAAAACAACCAAAATAACTCCACAGAAGCCGCAAAACTGCACAAGAATATACTCCCAAATGGCAAGAAATATAGTTCAATTCTCCTGTGTGTTGCTCTCTTTGTATATGAATGTGCAATTACAGTGTCAAAAAAATTCCTAAACCTAACCATCCTGTCTGTTTCTTTTATCCACAAATCTAAATCTCAAAACAATGTACACAAAATGGAAAGGAAAATCCATCAAAATGGCCTCTTGAGCCCCTTGAAGTCCACTGTCTCGGTGCACTCGACGCTGCCCCTGGTGCCATTGAGCAACTCGCTGGCCCGCTCCTTGGTCACGCCGCCGCAGCCCACCTGGAGCAGCAGCAGCAGCTTCTGGAAAGCGCCCACGCGCAGCGCCTCGGCACGGTACGCGGCGGCGCCGGCGTCCGCGGTGCGGCAGAGGCGCCAGAGCGCAGAGACGGCGAACTCCGTGGCCATGTCGGACACGCGAAACATCTTCTTGACCAGCACCGGCACGGCCAGCGCGTGCGCGCGCGCGGCCTCGAGGCCGGCGTCGGTGCACAGGACGCCGTCGAGCACGGCGAGCGCCTTCTCGCTCGTGCCCTTGTCGGCGTCCACGAGGAGCTCCACCACGACGGGCACTGCTCCGAGTTCCGCGAAGCACGCGGCGGCGGGGTCGGCGGCGGCGACGAGGTAGTAGGCCGTGACGAGCGCGGCCTTGCTGGCCTGCGGGGAGACGGGCCTCCTGATGAAGCCGACAAGCGCGTCGCACATGCCGTGTGTTCTTGAGATGGCCTCGACCGTGTGGCGGTCGGCGGACGAGGAGAGCTCGCGGAGCACGACGGCGGCCGGGGGAAGGAGGTGGAGGAGGTAGAGGGGGCCCGGATCTACCAGATCCGTCCATCGCCGGAGGTGGCGGCTCGCCGGAGCGCCTGAGGTGGCGGCGCGAGGAGGTGGCGCGAGGAGGAGCCCTCGGTCCCTCGATCGCTCGGTCGATTTGGCCGAATAGGAAAAAAACGGTTGGGATGGGTATGTAACCAGTGGCATTGGTGGGTAATTACCACCTAACTTCACGAGTACATACGAAACAAGTTTTCGTGGAGCACCCCTTGAGGTGCTCCATGGATTTCACGAATCTGGAGCTAGATCCAGTATTTTGGTGGATCCAGATTTCGTGGAGCTGGAGTGTTTGGGTAAAAATTTGGAGTGGAGCTGTTTTTGGTGGATCTGGAGCTGGTGGAGCTCTGCCAAACAGGCCCTTAGTACTTGGATCCTCCACTCGAGTGGCTCCGATGACTGGGTTTACTACGGCGTCGTTATACGACGCAAGCTGAATGCCGCCACTCAGTTTTTATTCTAAGTTCGTTTTTGTTTTTAGTCACAAATATATGTCGTTTTAAACATCTATATGCTCTTTAAAACACAACTTATTACTAATTTCTATTATAATATATTTATAAAACTCAATAAAATTATAATATTTTAAAAGCATTTTTTGAGACATTTATACATGTGATTTTGATGTATCTAATTTAAATATTTGAAAAAAGACTATTATTTGTGATAGGAGGGAGCACCGTAGAAACAACCCATCCTTTCCGTGTGGACGGGGATTGGGAGGCAAAAAAATTTATCTTTTTTTCTGATGCTGCTCACGAAACGGCATGGGATGCGGAACGAGTTCCTCTGAGTGACGTTGGGTCACTGCGCGTGACCCCTGCGTCGCGTGGGGCCCACGTGTCAGTGACTCGACGCAACGTCAGAGGATCTCAATTTATGGGATGCTGAAGTGCTGAATGTGTCAGATGCCAATGGGGACATGACGGCGGCGTTCGTCCGCAATGGCGCAGGGCCGTAGACACCAAGCGGTCAAAACATATGCAAGATTTTACTTTAATATAAGATGGGTGCGTGCCGTACGTCTTGTTTGCTGTGGCCTGTTGGCGGTTCTGTCCTGCATTGAGAGAACTAGGAATGATAACATGGAAAAGCCGCTCTGCCAGCACGAGTCAAGCTGATAGCTGTCTTTGAGAGCATGCGCATGGACGACTACGCGTGGTCAATTCATCGATATAAAAGAAATTACTGAATATATATGCATGCGTTTCCATTGTCCGTATTGAATCCATTGGTACCGGAACAATGATGATCCCAGGAATAAATTGTATAATACAGAATTTGTAGCCCAAGTAGCTAATGTAAAAACATGCCCAGAACTGACGATCCGGCCAGTTTCCAAATTGTGAAATGGAAGGGGTCAATGCATGCTTTGGTCGTAATGGCATGCGTTTTATTTTATCACAAGAAGCTGGTATAATTTACATCGTCCTTCACGCAACATTGCACAGGCATTGCTGTAGAGGCTCCATCTCCTATATATTTATAGCCTGCTCTGCTTACACTACTGTCAGCTACCAGATCACACACTACACGACCAGCCACGACCATGGAGTATCCTCGGCTCCTTCTTTCCGGCCGTCTTCTACTCTGCCTTTCGGCCGTGTGGGTGACAGCCGCCGCGGCCGACGTCCCGGCGGCAGCGAGGTCAGGCTGCCAGACGAGGTGCGGCGACGTCGACGTCCCGTACCCGTTCGGCATCAGCCCGCAGTGCGCGATCCACGAGGGCTTTGAGCTCAAATGCACGACCGTGAACGGCGCCGACAAGCTATTCGCCCGGAACATCGAGGTGACCAAGATCTCCGTGCCTGACGGCAAAGCCTGGATGAAGACTTGGATCGCCCAGCAGTGCTACGACGGGGCCACGAACAGGTTGCTGACCAACAATGCGTGGGCGAACTTCACCGGTTCGCCTTTCTCCTTCTCAGAAGGAGACAACAAGATCATCGTCGTCGGGTGCCACAGCTTCGCCGCCATGTGGAGCGAGACCGACAAAGTAAGTACTCATCGGCGTTTCGTCGATCTATGTTTACTTTACTACTCGATCGGGAGCCAACTTCACAACTGATCGATTTAATTACATATGCAACGCAACCCATGCAGTATATAGTGGGCTGCTTCTCGACATGCGGCGAGCATGTAACCCCCAAGAACGGCTCATGCTCCGGCGCTGGCTGCTGCCAGGCGGATGTCCCGAAAGGCGTACGATCTTTCCGGAGCTTCTTCAATAATCAGTTCTACAACACGAGCCAGATATGGAGGACAACGCCTTGCAGCTACGTGGCGCTGATGCAAAGCACGGCCTTCAGCTTCAGCACTACTTACCTCTATTCCACGGTGTTCTACGACACAGACGACAAACGAGTTCCGGCTGTGATGGACTGGGTGATTGCAAGGAATACATGTGAGGAGGCTAAAACCGGCAGGGCTACTACGCCGTACGCTTGTGTCAGCAGCAACAGCGACTGCCTTACAAACGAGTACGGTTACCGCTGCAAGTGCTCGCGTGGATACAGAGGCAATCCGTACGTCGTACATGGATGCAAAGGTTTCTCTTCCCGTCCCTTCTTTTATCTTTTATTTCTCGTACTCACGCGCTAAGATTTGAAGGAAGCATTGCTGTCTGATGATTTCAGATATTAACGAGTGCCTTGACAACGTTACTTACCCGTGTGCTGGAATATGCAAAAATGCACCTGGGAGTTTCACTTGTTCATGCCCGCGGGGGGAACATGTGATGCATGGCGTTTGCATGCCAGATAATAAGTCCATTTGGATGATGCCTGTCGTTGGTAGGTTTTGATCAGAGCAAGTCACACTTGTTTCTTTTTTCACTTCCGGTGTACTTTAATACATCATTAGGATGAATTCATCCTGATTGATTTGGATAATCATGTAGGTGCAAGTGTTGGATTTGTCGTTCTTGTGATTACGATCACTTGCGCGTACTTGATCCAAGAAAGACGGAAGCTACGCCGCATCAAACGAAAGTATTTTCGGGAGCATGGTGGCCTGTTGCTATTCGAGGAGATGAAATCACAACAAGGTGTTGCATTCAAAATCTTCTCAGAAGAAGAATTACAGCAAGCGACAAATAGATTCGATGAGCAACAAGTCATTGGTCACGGAGGCCATGGAACTGTCTACAAGGGAGTTCTGAAGAGTGATGTCGAAGTAGCCGTCAAAAGGTGCATGACAATCGACGAGCAACAAAAGAAAGAGTTCGGCAAGGAAATGCTAATCCTGTCCCAAATCAACCACAAGAACATCGTTAAGCTCCTTGGCTGCTGCCTCGAAGTGGAAGTCCCCATCCTGGTGTACGCATTCATCGCAAACGGCACACTGTTCCAGCTCATCCATGGCAACCATGGGCGGCACATCTCCTTGGCCACTCGCTTGCGGATTGCCCACGAGTCCGCTGAGGCACTGGCCTACCTCCATTCCTGCGCATCACCACCAATTCTCCACGGTGATGTAAAGTCATCCAACATCCTCCTTGATGGAGACTACACAGCAAAAGTTTCCGACTTTGGCGCTTCCATCCTAGCGCCAACCGATGAGTCACAGTTCGTTACACTTGTCCAAGGAACTTGCGGGTACCTCGACCCGGAGTACATGCAGACATGCATATTAACAGACAAGAGTGACGTGTACAGCTTTGGAGTTGTTCTATTGGAGTTGCTCACGCGCAACAAGGCGTTCAACCTCGAAGGGGCTGAACATGAGAAGAGCCTCTCAATGAGGTTTCTGTGTGCAATGAAGGAGAACAAGCTTGAAGACATCTTGGACGATCAAATAAAAAACAACGAAAATGTGGAGTTTCTTGGAGAGATAGCAGAGTTAGCGAGGCAGTGCTTGGAGATGTGTGGTGAGAATAGGCCATCGATGAAGGAAGTTGCAGAGAAGCTTGATAGGTTGAGAAAGGCCATGCAACATCCATGGGCACAGCAAAATCCAGAAGAGTTGGACAGCTTGCTTGGAGAGTATTCCATGGTCACCTCCGAGGTTGGCAGTACAAGAAATATCAGCATCGAGAAGAAAGCTGTTACGGGCCTAGAATCAGGGCGTTAATCACGCTATCATATAGCGTATCTCATTATATACATACACACACATACACACATATATATACATACATACATATATATGTGTGTGTGCACGCACGCGTGTGTATGTATGTATGTATGTATGTGAGAGCTACCTAGTGCTAATGCACTATTCAGTGCTAACAAGCTAATGCGAACGTTGGCCGTCCGATCTACAGTGAATAGTCACGATACATGCTGGTGGAAGGTCGCTCCTCACTTATGCATTTTGCGTTTACACCTCTGCCTGGTTGATTGCAATCGTGAAATTGTCCTTCGGTCAATCCCTTCTTCCCCGTCGAAGGTGCCACCATGGGAGAGCTCCCTCCGACCCGCTGACCTCCCAACCACCGGCGGCGCCCTCTTTTCTCCTCCCGACCACTCACCTCCATCTCGTCGCATCCGTCCCAGCGCTGCCCTTCCTGGCCTCATACGCCACCTTCCCCTAGCGCCGCACTACCCGCCCTCCCCGGCCTCCCTCTACCCCCCTTCGACCTCCCTTCATGATACAGACCAACTAAGGATTAGTTGAGACATAGGGATGGCCCGATCTTTCCCGGTACGATCAGCGAGGTTCCTTCTCCTTGGATAGAGTCTTCTCCTTGTCTTGATGCAGCAAATAATATTGATAAGGGCAATTTGCACTAGTATGTAAGGTGCACACTAGAAGCAATCCGCCGTACTCCCCAAACCGTGAATTCAGCAAGAAGACACGAATTAAAAGAGATGAACCTTGTAGATTCGATAGGCAATCTCAAGAATCTTCTATTCTTGCCTTGATCCAACTCAGCAAACTCCAAACGAGAAAACCTTGCAATCACGCAATCTGGCCGCCACCAACCATCATGGCGATTTTCTTCTTTATTTCACGAGTCTAAAAACTTATCATATTATACCCTAAGTTACAATGGGGCTAAGTCCCTAGCCTTATATTGGTGCACAACGCACGGCCTTGACTAAAACTCACACACAACTTGGCCTAAGGCCGAAACAAACTCCAATACGAACTAAAAAGGAAATACCTAAACTGCTACCTCCGAATTCTCTCTTAATTTGCGATGTGACCATGAGGATTCCGCAGCTGGCACCTAATCCATTGTATGGGGCTTCGAAATAGCTTTCCAACGAGTCCAAGAACGCCCAAATCGGACTTTGTTTGTGAAAGTTATAGGCGTTTTAGTGTTGGACTTCCTGTTTGTCCCGAACCGAATCCGAACTGAATTCAAATTTGTATATGTTTTCTTTTCTTGTTCAAGTGGCTTCCAAATCTGTTTGGAACCTGAACAAGAATCCTTCTCAACCTTTGAAAAACCATGGTGTGGTCGGATTTCACCCTTACTTGCATTGCAATACTCGGACTCTTTATGTTTGGCAGGTCTCGCGCATCTCTCCGGACAGCTCGTGTAGCATCCAATGAAGTTGCCATAACTTTGTGTAAGAAGCTCCAATCAAGTGATGTTTGATTTGTTGGAAAGTAGACTTCATTAGCTTTCCAAATATGTATTTTGTGTGCATTAGAAACCTCAGAATTGGCGTTGAGAACTTCATGAACTTTGTGGACAGAACTGCAATCACGAGAACTTGATTGATGTTGTGCCTTCCTCTTTAGCCAAACTAACTTTCTTTGTTCTCCATCCACACCTCTAATTCCATGCATTGTTGTCTTGTTTGCACTGCGCAAAGGAGGAATCACATAAGCATCCGCACGAACTAGGATATTCTTCTCTCTCCCATAACCGATAGCTTCTTTCTCCTTGCACAATTCAGTACTACTAAACCTTGTAACTTCAGATTGCATAGATGAAGCACAAATCAATGTATCATTCACACTCTTAGCCACATCGTTCCCTCCCTCTTCAAGCGAAACCGTCCTCGATTTCGTGGTAATCTTCACAAGCTCCTTGCTCTTGATGGCAATGTCAGAAATAATCTCCTCATCTCTCTTAGGCAGCAAAGATTGAAATACACATTTATTCATAAAAGTGAAGCGATTGGTTCTCCCTTGGTGTGTAACATTGTGATCAAACTGTCACGGACGCCCTGACATGATGTGACACATGTGCATAGTCACGACGTCACACTCCATCTTGTCTTCATATCCATCAATTGAAAACGGCACGCGAACTTTATGAGTAACTTTTAGCCTACCAACATTGTGAAGCCATTGCATATAGTATGGCTTAGGATGACGTCATGTGGTTAATGAGAGTGCATCAACCACGTCCTTACTGATCACATTGTTGTAGCTTCCACCATCGATTATAAGCTTGCACCATTTGCCTTTGATCATGCATTGGGTTTGAAAAACACCACGTCGCTGCCCATTCTCAATAATCAGCTTATTGTCACCATCCACCTTATGAGTCATCAAAGTTGGACCAACCCCAGGATCACAATACACAACTTCTTGTAGAGAATCATTGAATTTCTCATCGTCATGTTCAGATTCCTCGCTTTCGCCCTCCGTGGCATATCCCTCATGTGTGAGTAACACCTTCCTTGCATTTGGGCAATCTCTCATCATGTGACCACTGCCCTTACACTTGAAGCACTCAATTTGACTTGTTCTACCAGTGGAGAACATGCTAGAATCAGATTTGGTTGCTTCTTTACCTCTGTTGCTTGCCTCCTTTGAAAGAGCCCCATTTGAACGGCTTGATGTCGCCACCTTGGAGTGTGAACCAACATTATTGCCTTGCTGTGATAGTCGCCTCCATGGATTTGTTTGAGTGTTGGCGTGTCCACCCTTGGCTTATTTGCGCTTCAATTGTTGTTCAACACGTTCAGCTTGATGCACCAAGTCTTGGATGTTGTAGTAATGGACCATCTCCACCCTATCTTGCACATCCTCATTCAACCCATTAAAGAAACGTGCCATAGTAGCCTCATCATGCTCCTTTGTTCCTGTATGGATTATCAACATCTCCATCTCTTTATAATACTCATCAACACTAGAATTACCTTGACGTAGTTGTTGTAGCCGATTGTACAAGGTCCTAGTGTAGTATGCTGGGACAAAACGCCGCCTCAAAATATTCTTCAATTGTACCTAAGTATCCGGACGAGCTCCTACACGACACAATTGATTCCACCAAATAAGAGAGTGAACTCAATTGTCGCCAAACAAATCTTCTTATCCTCAGTATAGTGATGGCTGTCAAAAATTTGTTCGACACGCATCTCCCACTCTAAGTATTCCTTCAGTTCAGCTTTACCATTAAATGATGGGATAGAAATTTTTATCCGCCCAATTCCATCATCCACGGCAATACGCTGAGCAAACCCAACACCATCACGCATACCTCCACCACGGGCAGCACCTCTGCCACGCATGTCCCTACCACGGTCAGCACCACGGTAGTCCTGAGCACGGCGCGGTTGTGGAGCAAAGCCCGCTGCACCATCAAAAACCTTCTCGTCTTCGTCGTCTTCGTATGGTGCACACTGTTCGGGATATTGAGGTCCCTATTCAGCATGCTGAAATTGTGGTGGCTAGTTACGTATCGCCTCCATCAAAGCATCAATTCGCGCCCCCAAATCATCAATCTTGCCTTCAAGCTTCCGGTGACAACTCAAGAAGTAGTCATGTGTCGCTTCAAGTCCAATTCGTACCTCGGGTAGCAAAGACGCCGCATATTGGGACACCTCCCCAATTGGCTCGGCATGATTATGTCGCACCTCGCCATTTTTAGTCTTCACAGAACCAGCCATTAAGAAAAATTCAGCAACCTCGTACCGTGATCAACCACGCTCTGATACCACGATGATGCGGACCAACTAAGGATTAGTTGATATGTAGGGATGGCCCGATCTTTCCCGGTACGATCAGCGAGGTTCCTTCTCCTTGCATAGAGTCTTCTCCTTGTCTTGATGCAACAAACAATATTGATAAGGGCAATTTGCACTAGTATGCAAGGCGCACACTAAAAGCAATCCGCCGTACTCCCCAAACCGTGAATTCAGCAAGAAGACACGAATTAGAAGAGATGAATCTTGTAGATTCGATGGGCAATCTCAAGAATCTTCTATTCTTGCCTTGCTCCAACTCAGCAAACTCCAAACGAGAAAACCTTGCAATCACGCAATCTGGCCGCCACCAACCATCATGGTGATTTTCTTCTTTATTTCACGAGTCTAAAAACTTATCATATCATAGCCTAAGTTACAATGGGGCTAAGGCCCTGGCCTTATATTGGTGCACAATGCACGGCCTTGACTAAAACTCATGCACAACTTGGTCTAAGGCCGAAATAAATTCCAATACGAATTAAAAAGGAAATACCTAAACTTCTACCTCTGAATTCTCTCTCAATTTGCGACGTGACCATGAGGATTCCGTAGCTGGCACCTCATCCATTGTTTGGGGCTTCGAAATAGCTTACCAACGAGTCCAAGAACGCCCAAATCGGACTCCGTTTGTGAAAGTTATGGGCGTTTTAGTGTTGGACTTCCTGTCTGTCCCGAACCGAATCCAAACTGAATTCAAATTTGTATATGTTTTCTTTTCTTGTTCAAGGGGCTTCCAAATCCGTTTTGAACCTGAAAAACAATCCTTCTCAACCTTTGAAAAACCATGGTGTGGTCGGATTTCACCCTTATTTGCATTGCAATACTCGGACTCTTTATGTTTGACTGGTCTCGCGCGTCTCTCCGGACCGCTCGTGCAGCATCTAATGAAGTTGCCATAACTTTGTGTAGGAAGCTCCAAATCAAGAGCCGTTTGATTCGTTGGAAAGTAGACTGCATTAGCTCCAAATATGTATTTTGTGTGCATAGAAATCTCAGAATTGGCATTGAGAACTTCATGAACTTTGTGGATAGAACTGCAATCATGAGAACTTGATTGATCTTGTGCCTTCCTCTTTAACCAAACTAACTTGGCCACATCACTTCACCCCTTCCCAGCTTCCCCCGGCACCATCCCTTCCTCCATCTGCACCTTCCCCTCCCCAGTCAAGCACTGCTTCAACCATGGTGGCTTCAACCACAGCGCTTGGTTGAAGCCATGGTCAAAGCCGCCATGGTCGAAATCGCCATGGTCAAAGCAGTGCGTGGTCGCGGAGGAGGCATGGATTGAGGAGGGGACGGTGCCGGAGTAAGCCAGGGAGGAAGCCAGGGGAGGCTGAGGGGGCGGTGGAGCGGCGCCGGGGGAGGATGGGGGCAACGTCGGGGAGGGCAGTGCCAGGGGAGGGCGGTGCCAGAGGCGGCGCTGGGGACAGATCTGAGGAGATGGAGGTGAGTGACCGAGAGAGGAAGGACGGCACCGCCGGTGGTCGGGAGGCCAGCTGGTCGGAGGGAGCTCTCCCATGGCGACGCCTTCGACAGGGAAGAAGGGAATGACCGAAGGACATTTTCACGATTGCAATCAACCAGGCAGGGGTGTAAACTCAAAATGCATAAGTGAGGAGCGACCTTCCACCCACATGAATCGTGACTGCTCACTTTAGATCGGACGGCCAATGTTCGTATTAGCATGTTAGCACTGAATAGCGCATTAGCACTAGATATGCTCCCTATATACATGTGTGTGTGTGTGTGCGTGTGTGTGTGTGTGTGTGTGTGTGTGTGTGTATATATATATATATATATATATATATGTGTGTGTGTGTGTGTGTATGTATGTATGTATATATGTAAATCACCTTAATCAGCCCTCAACTCTACAATTGTGTGTAAGACTTGTATGTGTCACATACATACATACATACTATATAGGAAACCTTTTCCATACTTCCGGAAGTACATACTCCCATTTTCAATATACCATTTAAATGAACATGTTATACCTCTTTATTACTTTTGGTGTACTTAAATACTAATTGTAAGATACTCCAATTGACATGGTTGAAAATATTCATCGGAGCCTTTTAATTTTGTTATATACACTTTTTCATATATATAAAAGGAGTATACAGAAATTATGCTATAAAAAGTGGATTTTGATGAAATTATTCATGGAACTTACTTTGGAGTATCTTATAATCATTGTTGAAGTATGCTCAATACACGTGCACACACATGTGCGTGTGTATATGTATATGCATTTATACAAATACATATACATACATATATCTATGTCACTACTATAAAAAGGGTCATCACAGATGGTTTTCTGAACATTCTGGATTTATAGGTCTATGATAATAGGCGGTTATCACAGACGGTTTTTGAGCCGTCTGTGATAAGTCATAACACAAATGATTTGTATAAAGAATCGTCTATGAAATACTACTATCACAGATGGTTTGTATAAAGAATTATCTGTGAAAGCCTACAATCACAAACGACTTCTACCAAAAACCTTTTGTGATATGTGGCTATCATATATGATTCTATTTTTGGTTATATTTTTTGTTGCGGTTTATTTTTTATTTGTTTTGTTCTGCCAAGTTCGGTCTGTGGTTGATATCCAATTTATTGTTTGATTAGTGGGAAACTGGAGGCATCCAATTTATTTATTTTGTTCTAGTTGTTGTCAAAGCGCCGTGGTCGAAGTGTCATGGTCGAAGCCGTGGTCGAAGCGCTATGGTCGAAGCCATGGTCGAAGTGTCGTGGTTGAAGCCGTGGTCGAAGCGCTGTTGTCGAAGCTTCGTGGTCGAAGTCGTGGTCAAAGTGTCATGGTCGAAGTGTCGTGGTCAAAGCATCATGGTTGAAGTGTCGTGGTTGAAGTTGTGGTCGAAGTACCATGGTCGAAGCGTCGTGGTCGAAGCCATGATCGAAGTTCCATGAGGGAATTTCTCTGCTGTGGGGGGCTTCTTTGCTTTAGCTCATGCACACACAAAATCACTTCCCCAAATCACTACAGCACGCCCCAACCAAAAAGCCATGGCACCGACACAACAGGTAAAACGCACAAGACAATTCGATCTCGATACCTTCCAAAGCCATTTGCCGGCGGAGCGCGCCTGCTCGATTGCCTGTGGTGCTAGCCCAAACTTCGGCTTCATGCTGTTCTCCTACTAGCACCAGAAAGGTCACCTCAATCAAAACTCTGAATTAGATTTACAATTCTTGGGACAGAAAAATTAAACAAAGATAGCTACTTGGAATGGACGGATTCATACCAAGGAGGAGACGATGAGGCCGGGCTCATTGGGGACTCTGTGACCATGGTGGAGGATCAGGTTTGTTCCCGTTGTGTTGGGTCTTGGAGTGAATTATGGAAAGGGTAGAGGATTAATAAGGAGCGAGAGGTAGGAGGAGACCCGGTGCTTGCCATTCAATACGGAGAGAATGAACGGGTGGGATCGGGATCCTAAGGGAGATGCCGCGGATCAATGACCTGGCAGGGCATTATCGTGGATGGTTCGGATTAAAAACTGCCTGTGATATATAGGCATCATAGACAGTTCTCGGTAATAACCATGTGTGAATTATCATAGATGGTTCTTATTAATAACCATCAATGATAATTGCTGATATCACATATGATTTTTTAATTCAAACCGTCTATGATAATTCATAGACGATTCTTAATTATAATCATCTGTGATAATTATGTATCACAAACAGTTCCAGCGATGCACTTATAAAACAGTCTATGGTAATCTTAACAAAGACAATTCCGTTGAACCGTCTAAGATAAGATGTCTAATATAGCCTTTTTTGTAGTAGTGTGTGTACATACATACATACATACATACACATATATATATATATATATACATACATATATATATATATATATATATATGCGCGTGTGTGTGTACTATTATAAAAATAGGAGTCAGTGGTTGTCGTCCGTTCTCTCCACAGAAAAGTACCCCTTAAATTAGAAATAATTACCCGCAATACCATCTAGAGGGAGTTAGTGACAATGTGATGTAATCAGGGTGGATTGTTATCTCATGCATGATTGAATTCCAACAACTGCTGCTTGCAGTTTGAACTTTCGGAGTCACAATCGTCACATCCCCTGATCTTCTTTCTTCACATATTCCTCCTAACCCCCTAGTCGTCCTCCCTTCAAATGCCACAAAGCCGACAGTAAGCATAGTTAAAAGTCATGGTGGTAAGATGCGATGAAGAGAGAGCGTGGCCACTAGATATCACTACTAGAGAAGCAGATGATGCCAAATAGTTCTTCATTTGCATACCAAATGACAATAGGTTCTTCATTGGATTTATCGCTGCTGCCTACCATTGCATCATCACTGGTCTCTCACCGCCGACCGCTGCATCATTTCCAGCTGGCCATCATTGCCATGTCGAATTGGCGATCATCATCTTACTACCAAATACATTGCTAGCCTGATCAAGAATCAAGTAGTTGTCTTTGAATCGACTGTGAGTTTGTGACTACGTAGCTTGTCATGGCATGCAGACTTAAGTTCTTGTCTTTGTATCCTTTTTTACTAGACTTGAATTGAAGTATTTTGTTGCAATGAGACTAAATTGAAGAATTGGTGGTGCATCTTTCTATATCATTTTTGCTGCAATGTTTAAATTCAAATGATAGTTCTTAGGGAAGTTGAGTTGCTGGGATATTGTTCCTATCCTGCTTCTTCAATTTAGTTTTAGTTAAAACTCTGATATAATATGTAGCCTAATTGATTTGCAGGGTCACGCAACCCATGGGGTATAATCTGCATCCTAATTGCTCGACCTATTACCTAATATGTAGCCTAATTCACATAGCACTATCGCATTGCCAAGCTGCCATGCAACAATTCTAGCTTTTGGGGCCTCAAACTATAAATAAAATGAGGAAAAGGAGAAAAAAGAGATGCTATTCACACTATATTTCTCTTTTCATTTGTTTCTCATGGCATAATAATTAAGTTAGCAACAGAGCTATATGTGGGCCTAGTTTTCAAGATTGCTTAAGAAAATTATACAAGAGATGAAGATAGAATCTCAAGTATATTATATAAGATTATACCTATATAGGTTCAGTACACACTCGACCATTTACATCTCGACTTCATTGACCCTTCCCCTTCCCCACCCCTCCCCCCTCCCCTCCCCTGCCCTGCCCGGATCCCTCTTCCTCGCCGTCGCCGGAGCGCGCCACCGGTCGCCGGTGGACGCAAGGAGGGCGGCGGCGGGGCTTTTCTCCCTTCCCCAGATCGGTTCGGGGAGGAGCGGTGCTATGGTCATGAGCTCTTCGGCTGCAGTTTCCCTCGCCGGCGGCGTCTCTTGCCGGCGGCGGATCCGGTGGCCTGGTGGCCGGATCTAGAGTCCCTCGGCGTGGATCTGCTAGGGTTTGGTGGTTTCGTGTCTTGGCGGCGCAGTGGCGGGCTCCCGTGCTGACGAGGCGCGCACGGAGGAAGAGGGAGTGGTGCGTGCTGGGAGGGAGGCGGAGGAGTGCGGTGGGGTTGAGGAGCGGCGGGTGGGTGCTCTCGTCGGCGGGGAGGCAGCGGGCGCGCTTCTGGTCGAGCAGGGCGGGCGCGCGAAGCCGCCTTGTCAGCGCCGCCACCGCTCCTTTCGCTTTCGCGCTCAGCTCCGGGAAGGAAGGAAGGAAGAAGGTTCCATGTTCTCGGCGAGGAGAAAGCTCCAGAAGGTCAAGGGCCTCGTGCCCTCAGAGTTCGTGGACTTCGGCGCGTAGGCGCTCTTCGACCTGGAAAATGGCAACCATGAGCTCAAGAGCGTCTTCAAGGACCTCTGCATCAACCCCGACTTCCAGTTGGGTGTGGCCGGGGCAAGAAGGCGGTGGTGATCATTGTGCCGTGCAGGCTCCGTAAGGCGTTCAGGAAGTTTCGCGTCAGGCTCTTTAGTAGTTTTGCTTGTAGGCTTGATGTGTGATTCTTGTCCCTGGATCTGCTCAGTGGTGGCGCATAGGCGTCGTTTAGTGGTTTGTTCAGTGGCGGCCATTGCAGGAAGCGGTTCGTCGTGGAGTTTTAGGGTGGCTATGCCATGGCCTCGAGGTGTGCAGGACCTCGGTGTGTTTTTTGTGTGTGGATAGTGCGTGGGGTGCTGTGGAGGTGCTGGCGAAAGCCTTGCCAATGTTTTTACCAGCTCGACAACAATGACGCCTTCGGGCGCCATTATCCTTCCTGGAGGTGTTGTCAGGGCAATCCATAGCTCTCATGTTAACTGATCTCCAGGTGAAAACCTTGCCTCGGTGAGGCGGGCGACGCCGGCGACTCTTGTGTGTGTGTGGGTGTGTGTGTGTGTGTGTGTGTGTGTGTGTGTGTGTGTGTGTGAAGAAATGGTCAGAGTGCCATTAATTCATTGAAACTAGGAATAAAACTAAAGGTGCAAGTGAAACATGTTGCGGCTTGCTCGCTCCGGTCACCGAATATTACATAGGCATATGCGGCGGCCACTAACCCACAACTACATAGAGATAATAGTATGTAACTCTCCCTTTCTTTGCCGACCTAGCTTCTTCGTGTTGGTCTGCTCTCCTATCCCCCCCCTCCCCTCAAAGAGCACCAAGTTGACATTATGTTGCTGCAACATCTTATCCATCACCGCGAGCAATGCATGCACATTCATTGGGTCACATAGTACTCCCCGTGGTCAAGTACAGCATAGCGGTGAACACACCGACCACACCAGTATCAACAATGAGGTCTGACAAGGATTGAATAAATACTTAAATACAACTTGTATATTTAATTAAGGCCTGAATTCCCCATGGTTGTAAGCCTCCAAGGCTATTTCCCGAGTCCTCTGGTCAGAGATCCGCTGTGGGACTTATCCGACCAGATGACCACTCGGAGATTATGTGAACTGGTACGTGGTCCTGCTTCCAGGTGATTTCTCCCGTGCGATGGATAGAACCTGTACCTTATCCACCTGAAACAGCAACTTCATCCCTAAGTATCTGACAAACAAGTGCAATGCAGTTGTTCCCCACATTTGTCTTCTCCTGACAACAATCGACGATCAAGTATCCTCTCTCTAACAACAACTACCTCGCTGATTGGATGTGTTGGTTCCATGAGGCACTCCCCCAAACAGATAACTGGCATTTCTTCAATGATATTTAAGGGCTAATGAGATAAGACAAAAGGAGATCAGAGGATGGTTGGATGATCATTCGTCAAGCAATCGTGAACAAGAGAGTTAAGTAGATCAAGCGTGTCATCATCTTCCATCCAGTAGGAAGAACATAGAGATTACGACTAGTTTCATGCCTTTGTAAGGGCATCCTGTAACCAGTTCATAATAATAAAGAGCTCTTCCAAGGAATTTAGCCATCTTTCTCATATTATTTCGTAAGATCGGTGACTCGATTCTCAACAGTTAACACCGACCGTGGGAAGAAGGTGTTGAATCCTTGGAGTTCCTTTCATTCAACAATCATTATCATCCTCCCATGTTTCTATCGGCATCACCCATGTGATCATGGTAGAAACCCAGGACGAGGAGAACTGGTTCGACTTAGTAAACTATGTCAACCTCGACATGGATTCATGCATCCGTGCTATGGAACATGATGCCGCCTCATCATCCTCTTCTATTCTAGGCTTGCTACTCACTAAGACCAGCAAGATCGATCGGATGGAAGAAGACTCGCTGCTTCCATCAACAACACTCTAGATGAATCGGTCGATCCGACCAGGTCAAAATGCCCAGGTGCCTCTGTAAGCCTGGTACTTCAGACCAGCAAACACGGTGGCAAGAGCACGACACCACAATCCGAGGGTCAAAGTACTCTCAATGCAGTTGTGGGCGACCAGTATTCGCCAACGCCTCCTACGTATTCTGGGAGTTGACTGACACCTGATCTCGGTGTCGATGAAGTTACCTCCGGCAAAAAGCCAAGTGAAGGTGATAACACTTAGCATCTGATCGGCAATCCATTGGATTAGATTGAGTCCACCACAAAACCCTCTAGAGGTGGTGATTTCCAATCATTCCCTGTCGTGGAGGCTACCTGCCGAAGTGGTGGAATGCTCTCCCATTGTGTAATACTTAATTATAGGATTTTATTCTTTTGTAATCTTGAGATTGACTTATTGTACATTGGATTTGTAATATATATCTAAGTTTTCTCTGTTGTAACTAAATTTTTTGTAACCAGACTTTTTGTATAATGACACTTCCATTTGTTCTGTGTTGGAGGAGTAAATGTTAATATTATCATTAATGTATTAATCTTGATTTAACTGTATTATTTTGATTAATTAATTTTCTAAGGGTTATCATAGGAAGCCTCGTTTGGACTCTAAAATACTAGTGCCACCTTCCAAAAGTTATTGGTTGGGGCAGGACTCGATCCCAAATAGGAAGAGTTGCTTGTCTCCCTCCAAAAAAATCTAGATGTATTCGCATGGTAAGCATCCGACATGCCCAGTGTCGCTAGGGAGGTAATCGAGCACAGGCTAGCACTCTTGCCTAACAAAAAATTGGTCAAGCAAAAGCTAAGGCGCTTTGCACCTAACTAAAAGGAGGCAATCTAGTCAAATATCGATAAACTCCTAAAGGCTAGATTTATTCGTGAAGTCGACAACCCATAGTGGCTCACTAGTCCTATAATGGTTAGGAAGAGTAATGGAAAGTGGCAAATGTGTGTAGATTTCATAGATCTTAATAAAGCTTATTCAAAGGATGACTTCCCCCCTTCCACGCATTGATCAGCTTGTTGACTCTACTTCCAGGTGTGAGTTATTAAGTTTTTTAGATGCATATTCAGGGTACTACTAGATTAGTATGTATAACGATGATGAGGAGAAGACTTCCTTCATCATGCCATACAAAACTTTCTATTCTGTGAAAATGTCATTTGGTCTCAAAAATATTGATGCTACTTTTTAAAGGTTAATGCAAATAAACCTTTAATCCACAGAATAGTTGTAACCTAGAGGCCTACATTGATGACTTGGTCATGAAAAGTATCAACATCGGAGACAATATCTTTGATTTGAAAGAAACTTTCACTAACTTAAGAAGACATAACCTTAAGTTAAATTTGGAGAAACGTGTGTTCAGAGTTTTCTCTGAAAGCTTCTTGGTTTCCTAGTTTCAGCTCGAAAAATTGAAGCAAATCCAGAGAAAAATAGCGGCCATCAACCACAAAGAAGGAAGTCCAAAAACTAACTGGTTGTATGGCAGTGCTAAGTTTTTTCATAGCACGGTTAGGGGAAATAATATTACCTTTTTTCAAGCTTCTTTAGAAACATAAAAGTTTCAAATGGACTAAGAAAGCAAATGATGCTTTTGAGGAAGTTAAAAAGTACCTTACGAGTGCCCCAGTCTTAGTCTCTCAAAGACCAAGAGAAACCTTACTCTTATATATCTTGCTGCAATGCCATAAGCAGTCAGTGTTGTGCTAGTCAATGAGCATGACAATATCCAACGACAATATATTACATAAGTGAAGTCTTACATGGACCAAAAGATAGATATACTAAAATACAAAATTTGATGTATGCCCTCCTTATGACTTCGAGGAAACTATGCCATTACTTCTAGGCCCACAAAGGGGTCATACCGACTGGATATCTTCTAGGTCAAGTTTTCCAAAACAGGGAATCATCAGGACGTATAGCAAAATGGACGGTCGAACTTGGGGAGTTCAATCTCCATTTTATTTCATGAACAACAATCAAATCTTAGGCTTTATTAGAAATCATCGCTGAGTGGACAAACCCTGAACCCACCCAAGGGCCCAAGTATGAAAACCACGAATAGTGGACTATGTACTTCGATAGGTCTTTGACAATAAAGGGCTCAGGGGCTGGGGTAGTCCTGATTTCTCCTACCAGAAAAACATAAAATACGCCATCCATTTAAATTTTTTTGCTACAAATAATGTGGCAGGGTATGAAGGTTTACTAGCAAGACTCTGAGCTGCAAAAGTGCTCAGGATTCACAGACTAGTAGTGAAAGGTGATTGATGAGGACATCTCTACTACATATTCATCTTCTACATCAAGTGTGCATGATAAAGCTAGTAATAAGGCTCCAACGGGTCCTATGACAAGAGCAAGAGCTAAGCTGCTACAACAACATGTGCTTTTGTTTCTTAAAGAATTCCCTATTGCTTTAGATGAGAATGGTATACTACCTAATGTGAATACATTGTGTGTTCTCAGATTTGAAGCAATGAAAGAACAAGGACGGAAGGACCAATGGGCCAGCCCCAAAGAGAAAGAGAGCCATGAGACCACTAGGGAGGAGGCTCATGCAGTCACATATCGAAAGGAGGGAAGCTCCACGCAGCCAAGACTTGAAGAAGAGGCCCATGCGCCAATTGAGGAGTTTGTGGGCCTGCGTGCCAATAGTGGGCTAAGATTGCGTAATTCAGCTATGTAATTAGTTAGTGTTCAATTCTAAATTGTTTTAGGATTCGTAAACCAGATTGAACTCGGCCTTAGGCCCAATGCGTGCGTGCGGAGGTTAGGGTTGGCTTTATGTAGCAGCCGCAGCCCCTATTGTTGTGGACACCACTTTTGTTAATAGAATACTCTTATTCTTTCTGTTGGCCAAACCAACTTGAGGGAAGAATTGGGAGTTCGTCGAAAATCAAGATCGTTCAACCTTTCCGCTGGGAATTGGGAGCGCGATAGAACTTTATCTTGTGGTCGTGAAGTTCAGCACGTGTGGTTGGGCAAATTATAGAGTGCTAACTCTTGCATTGGCAATGGGAGATCACTACAATTCGTCGAATCCTCGTGAGTACTTTGATCCTACGTCGAGAAGATCGGGCGACCCCGTATCAGTGATTCTAAACTAATAGCGAATCAAGTTAGTAAAGAGTATCAATGCTCGAGTACCATGATGTCATCTTGTCTAGCTGAAGTAAGGAAACTCATAAGGTATTTCTTTGGTTTCGAAATCCAACACATTCCTAGGAAGAAAAACTTTCTAGCAGATCAATTGGCACGGATGGTTTCCTCAAGATCATCTATCCTGCCCAGAGTATTTCTCCAGCAACTCGACAAACCCTTAGTAGTCAAGCATTTCGAAGACACTCCAATGGAGGTCACTCAAATCCATCCCAACAATGATTAGATGACATCAATCTATGAGTATCTTCAACATGGTGCACTTCGTAAAGATGATGTAGAGACTAATCATACAGCTTGAAAAGTTAAATCATACACTCTGGTCGTATGTACCCTCTACAAATGAGGAACTCAAGAGTGTTAATGAGATGTATATCTCAAAAGGATGGTTTGACAATACTATTCAAAATATATGGAGGAGTCTATAGAGCGCATCATTCCTATAGAACTCTGGTTGGTAAAGCCTTCTGACAAGGATACTATTGGCCAACTGGCCTCCATGATGTAAAATAACTTGTGTACAAATGTGTACAATGTCAATTTCATAGCTAACAAATACACCAACTTGCACAAGTTTTGCAACAATACCACTTTCTTGGCCTTTAGCAACCTGTGGTCTAGACATTTTGGGACCTTTCCCAAGAGCACCCAAGCTTTGAATTCTTTTTCGTAGTGATTGATACATTCACAAAATGGATAGTAGTTGAGCCAGTTGTTAAAATAACAACTAAAGCTGCTAAGAAGTTCATCACAAAAAATGTGATTACATGATTTGGTGTTCCTAGTCGTATATTCATAGGCATCAGCACCCAGTTTTCAAGCAAAAATTTTTAGGAATTCTACGAGAATCTAGGTATCAAGATATATTACTCCTCAGTAGCTCATCCACAGAGTAACAGGGCAACAAAAAGAGCCAATGGCATACTAATACAAGGGATCAAACACCGAATATTTGACTAGTTAATACAATGGGTAGGAGCTTGGGTTCAAGAACTTCCTTCTGTATTATGGGTTATTCAAACCACGACTAGTCGTGTGACTAGTGAAACACCCTTGTTTTTTAGTTTACGGTGTAGAAGCCATGATTCCTCTAGAACTAAAGGTTGACTCTACTTGGACAGATCATTATAATGATAATGATCAAGTGGAATAACAGATTGATGACATCAACTCCCTTGAAGAATGATGAAATGTAGCCTTAATATGATCGGCAATCTACCAACAAGCCATGTGAAGGTACCACAGCTATAATGTACAGCTATGAGTGATCTGGTTCTCAAAAAATTCAGAGCCAAGTAAACTGCAACAAACATTCACCTAAATGGAAAGATCTCTACACTGTGGTCAAAGTCACTAGACAAGAGTCATATCGGTACAACTAGCCATGTCAAATGGGCGTGTTATTTCTAATTCTTAGAACATCGATCGGTTCTGTAAGTTATATGTGTACTATATTTTTATTCACATTTTAATAAATTTGCATTATTTTCTTTCTTTTTTGATAAGTATTTTTATTTGTACTTCATTATCCCAATTTGGTCATACACTATTATTGTCTGAACTCCTCGAAAAAATCTTTTTTTCCTCTAAACCCCTTCCAAGGGATGTTTTTTTACTTCATTGGCTTTGATATTTTCATTAAATGCCATGTGGATTGTTATCATGACCTTCACAGAGATGGTTCTTACGATAATCTATACTTTTTTCTCAAAGGAAAGCAAGTAAAAAAGTACACATACAACTGACATAGTTACTAATCAACTCGGGGGCTTGAAGGCTTTCTTTCTCACTTCTACGTTATGTTCTTCTCTTGTTAAAGCCTAGCCAAGATACAAAAAACCTCCTAGTCGAAATCTCTTATTTCTGCACGTGGTCACGCCCACTAAAAGGAGTTTTCTAGTGACGGCCTTTTTCCTGCGATCTTTGCTACTAGTTAGAAATACGTTTTGAGAAGTATTGTTTATGTCTTTAGTCCTCAACTATCTTACGACCAATTTAGATAGCATTTACATAAAACACTTATCCTTTTCTTGCATAATTTTCTCTTATTCATCATATCTAACAAGTTTATGTCATAATTTTTTGATCAAGTTTTGGACTACATTGTATTTCAATTATGGAAATAGTTTCTAAGATTAGTCAAAATCATTCGTTGGCTTTGTCCGATATGATTTCCTAGAAACTACTAGATCATTTCTATAACATATTCGGTGCTCACCGATGGGAATAATATACATTTTATTCTTGGTCTGCAGCTTCCTTAGTAAGTTTTACTACTAAACAAGTAATCGGGGGCTAGGAAAGGTATGAGTACTTATTAAATTGAGAAAATGACATAAACTTCATTGATGATAAAGCCAAATTTTTTACATACGAGTAGTTCATATTAAATTTATGCTACTCAGAGCCACCAGACTGGTCATTATACGATGGGGACCCGACCTTCATCTCCTCTGCTATCTAGTTCCCAAAAGGCTTCATCTCTTCAAAGAACTTAGCAGCTTCTTCCTTCGAGCACTTGAACTTGGGTCCAACTGCTTGAAGGTCGAGATTGGGGTTGGCAGGTTTAAGCTTTGGTAAACCAAAGCTTCCTCTATCAGTGACGGCATCTCGACCATGGTAGGTCGTGGTCGACCTCCCGTGGTTGTTATGTACCATCGGCCTCCATCTTCCAGCTAATCTATCCCTCTCTCTCCTATGGCCGGCTCCACCGACCTCTCTACTGACCAGGTGGCTCAGGCCGGGTAGGCTACTTTAGCCGCCCACGCAGCTCAGACCGATGCCACTGCCACTAAGGATCGTTGGGTTCAGGACATCATCGTGGCAATCATTGATCGTGCATGCCAGGAGGCGCTCATCGTGATCATTGCCGAACACCAGTAGGTCTTGGCTGCCGATCTCGCCCACGACGTTGCCAACCAACTGGACTACTCCATCGCCACTCTTCACGCCCAACTATTGGCATCCGCAACATCAAGGCCCACATCGCTGTCACCCTCGACTTCACCTCTACTAACTACAGAAAGTGGTGCGACCTCTTCCTCATCATGCTCGACAAGTATGCTTTAACAGATCACATCCTCTCTGACGATGCCCCCTTCTCGATCAGGTGGATTGGGCACACATGGACTGCGTGGTCTTGTCGTGGCTTTACGGCACCATTGCTACAGACCACTTAGAGATCGTCATGTCCCCCAATACTACTGCCCGCATCATGTGGATGAACCTCGAGCACCAATTCCTTGGCAACAAGGAGATCCGTGCTCTATATATGTAGGTAGAATTCCGTAACTTCGTTCAAGGTGATTTATCAATCTCTAATTTTTGCCACAAACGCAAGATGTGGTAGATGGTCAATCCCCGATGAACCTATCTATGACTAGACACTCATGTTGTCCATCCTTCGTGGCCTCAACGAGAAGTTCTCTCATATGGTGCCAATCCTCAAGATGCAACAGCCATTTCCTACGTTCGTGGAGACTCGTTCGCATCTTCTCCTCGAAGAGATCACCAAGAACTCCATCAGCTATGCCGCCCTCTATTTTCCTCGTTGCTGGATAGCACGGCTCTCGCCCTCCATGCCCAGGTAGGGGTGGCAGCGGGAACGGCTGCTACGGGAAGAACAACAGTTGCAACCACCGTCGTAACAAGCTCACAGGCGGCAACAGTGGGAACGGCAGCTCGAGCAGGGCCAACAAGTCACCCGCCACCGGCCATGCGGCAAGCAAAGCTGAGCAGATAGGGTGGCCATCCTTTTGTAACCCATGGACCAGGACTGTTAAGGTGTGGCCACACCACGCTGATGGTATCCTCAGTCCCCGACCCAATGTGCCAACTCCACCATCATGCTCAACTCCCCATGCTCTCGCCATCACACCCCCTTCCGACCATCCTGGTGTCTAGTTCAGTGCGTTGCCCCCTCCTGGAAACATCGGTGGCTTTGGTGGCCCTCCTCAGCCACCCAGTTGGCATCGTGGACCCTAATGTCCGGTGTCAACTCCTGGGACCAACAACACCTCGCCAACGCTTTCAGTACAATGACGCTTACATCACCTCCCTCCACCACCAAGTGGTATATGGATTTGGGAGTGTATTCGCACATGACTTTAGACGCCGGTACTCTCTCTGCTTTTCACCCCCCCCCCCCTCCACATCTACTCCTTCTCTTATCATTGTCGGTGTTGTAGGGGTGGCCCAACCCCCCGTGACTGGGCCGTGCAACTAGTCCAACATGTAATAGGCCCAATAGTGTAGAGGAATATAACAGTGTAAATATACCAATGTACCCTCATCCTTTGTAAGTGCTAAGGGGTAGAATGGGGATTTCCCATTCTACCCCACTCATATATATAAACCCCCAGGAGGGGCAAAGGGGACACATCCTCTCATTCTCACCAACACCCCACAGGCTTGGCTCTCCTCTTCCTCCTCTACTAGTCCCCCTCTTTCCTGTTTAGCCCGTAGCTACAATAGATGGCGCCGTCCGTGGGGACGACTGGAAGTTCATGTATGGAAGGGATTTCTGGAGCAATCATCATAGATAAGTTTATCTTAACCCTCCCCCTGCTCGTTTTGGGATATATAAATATGGCAGAAGTGTCGTGAGGACATAGATCTGTTGTGAGCTCTCATTTCTTCTCCAGGTCCAGATCTGGCAAATCTGGTTGGAGGTGTTTAGGCAGGAAAGTGGTGTCTTGGATGACTTGGCGGCAGGATTCTTCTGGCCAGAGTACCTACTGGACTCGCACTGCGCATTCCCTTCGGCCTTCATGCTACGTGAGTCTGGGTTGTCTTCGACTCCGCGCCTTCGCTACGACTCCGGGTTGGCCAAGTCCTCACCTCGGTGAAGTCCCAGCGTGAGTCCGCGTCGGCTTCGACTCCACGCCTTCGCTGCGACTCCGGGCCGGCCAGATCCTCACCTCAGTGAAGTCCCAGCGTGAGTCCGCGTCAGCTTCGATTCCGCGCCTTCGCTGCGACTCCGGGCCGGCCAGGTCCTCACCTCGGCGAAGCCCCTGCGTGAGTCCGCGTCATCTTCGACTGAGCTCGGCAACGCCACCCGCACCCACACGCTCGGCTTCGACGTCGACGTGGGCAAGCAGTGGGCGTCGCGCCCGCCTTATCCCTGTGCTCGCCCGCCTCCACGTCGACCTCGGCCGTCGCCTCGCCGAAGTCCGAGCCAGGCCTTCGCGTCATGCCCCTCGTCGAAGACGTCCCAGCGAAACCTCCTCCGCATCTGGCGCATCACAGCCCCGGACAACAATGAGGCCGATGCCGTCGACGCTGGCAATTCCAACACCGGCTCCGTCCACTCTACAGGCAGGCGTAAGCGGCTACGTCGACCTCGCCTCCGCACGCCTCCGCGTGGACTTCGCAGCTGAGGTGTCGACCCCGCCTCCGCGCCCCTCCATGTGGACTTCGCAGCTGCGGCGTCGACCCCGCCTCCGCCCCCCCCCCCCCCCCCCCCCCCCGCGCGAACTTCGCAGCTGCCACGTCGACCTCGCCTCCGTGTGGACTTCGCAGCTGAGGCGTCAACCCCGCCTCCGCGCCCCTCCACGTGAACTTCGCAGCTGCCACGTTGACCTCGCCTCCGCGCGGACTTCGCAGCTGAGGCGTCAACCCCGCCTCCGCGCCCCTCCACGTGGACTTCGCAGCTGCGGCGTCAGCCCCACCTCCGCGTGGACTTCGCAGCTGCGGCGTCGACCTAGCCTCCGCGCGCCTTCGCCTGGACTTCGCAGCTGCGGCGTCGACCTCGCCTCTGCGTGGCTCAGCATGGACTTCGCAGCGGTGGCGTCGACCTCCCTCTGAACGGATGCTCACGGCCATCCTCGGCGACGACGGCGGCGGACGGCATCTATGTATGCATGCACGTGCAGCTCCTGAGATGGCCTCATCTTGGGCGCCGAACACGTCCTACCCTGCAACAACCCCTGCGGGACACACGCCGTGGTGTCAAGCTCAATCGAGGAGGTGTCTTCGCCCATGTACGCCCCGGAGTCTTCGCCAAGCCGCCGTGCTGCGCCTTCGCATCTCCGCGTCGCCTCCGCGAGCCGGACTTCGCATCTCTATCGAGCTCTCCGGAGTCTTCGCCGACCACCGGGGTCTCCGCCAGTGTCTTCAGAGACTTTGCCGCGACTGGAGTGGTCTTCGCCGAGCGGTCCACGGGCTTCGGCACCTCCATTGTGGGATCTATCTTCGCTCATTGGGCGCCGCGTAGGCAGCTCCCGCAGCATCAGTGCCTCGAGTATCGTCTCCGGCCGTCGGACGTCACAAGAAAATAGCCATGCTGCACGCGGGAGAGACCAGGCGTATGTAGATGAAGCATAAGCATCCATCGTATGTGCACACTCAGGCTACGTGGCAAGGACGGCGCGCATGGCTCATGCATGGGTACGTCGCATGCGTATCGTCCGCCTTTGCTTCGGCCAGGCATCCGCGTCGTCCCTGATCTTACAGCGTTTGGCGCCTGGGACCGGGGGTCGCCACCGTCTCGCCTGGTACGTACTGCACATGATTACGTGCGAGGCTTTTTTAATCGCCGCTGCATTTCTTGCGTGCATGGCTTTAAGAAAATGGTTATGCAGCATGTTATTCATTGAGGCCGCAGTTCCATTCTGAGAGCACTCGGTTTGGCCGTGCTTGCTTCTTCGGTTTTGGCCTGTTTTGGGCTACCGTAGGCTTTTCCAGTACTGCATTCTGGAGCGTTTTGTTGTTGCAAGTCTTCGGCCATTTCTTTGCTGCCTCTGTTTTCGTTCTCGTTTTTGATTTAAATCGCACGATCGCCTCGAGCGTCGGCGTAGTCTACGGACTTTAAAATAAGACGTAGCGTCGAGGTCCGCCTCCGCACGCACCAGTCTACGGACTTTAAAATAAGACATAGCGTCGAGGTCCGCCTCCGCACGCACTAGTCTACGGACTTTAAAATAAGACGTAGCGTCGAGGTCCACCTCCGCACGCACCAGTCTACGGACTTTAAAATAAGACGTAGCGTCGAGGTCCGCCTCCGCACGCTCCAGTCTACGGACTTTAAAATAAGACGTAGCGTCGAGGTCCGCCTCCGCACGCACCAGTCTGTGGACTTTAAAATAAGACATAGCGTCGAGGTCCGCCTCCGCACGCGCCAGTTTACGGACTCTAAAAAGGACACAGCGGGGGGACGCCCTCGCGCGCACTCTTTAGAGTATAAATAAGATGCGGATGTTGTCCCTGCGCACTCTACGCAGTATAAACAAGATGCGGATGTCCCGCACACGTGTAGGCGTCGCTCCCGCACGTACTCTTCGGAGTATAAATAGACGTGGTTGAAGTTCTCACGCACTCTACGGAGTATAAATAAGACGCGGATGTCCCGCGCACGTGTGGGCGTCACTCCCGCACATACTCTCCGGAGTATAAATAGATGGGGTTGAAGTCCCCACGCACTCTACGGAGGATAAAAATTGCGACATGGCCGAGACACTAGGGAGTGCCTCGCTTGAAGCGGCGCACCACTTGGATATCGCGCCCTCGCACGCGTTGCACCAGGGAGTGCGCCGCGAGTTTTGGAAGGTAGGGGAACGGCGGCTTCGCCTCCCTACCTGGGCCTGCGTAGTGCCCTCGGCCTACGCCGCAAGCGCCCGCTCTTCCCGGGCACCCTTTTCGAAGGTAGGGGAACGACGGTATCGCCTCCCTACCTCGGCGTGCGTAGTGCCCACGGCCTACGCCGCAAGCGCCCGCTCTCCGCAGGCACTCTTTTGGAAGGTAGGGGAACGGCGGCTTCGCCTCCCAACCTCGGCGTGCGTAGTGCCCTCGGCCTACGCCGCAAGCGCCCACTCTCCGTGGGCACTCTATTGGAAGGTAGGAGAACGGCGGCTTCGCCTCCCCACCTCGGCGTGCGTAGTGCCCTCGGCCTACACCGCAAGCGCCTGCTCTTCGCGGGCAATCTTTTCGAAGGTAGGGGAACGGCGGTATCGCCTCCCTACCTCGGCGTGCGTAGTGCCCTCGGCCTACGCCGCAAGCGCCGCTCTCCGCGGGCACTCTTTTGGAAGGTAGGGGAACGGCGGCTTCGCCTCCCTACCTCGGCGTGCGTAGTGCCCTCGGCCTACGCCGCAAGCGCCCGCTCTTCGTGGGCACTCTTTTCCAAGGTAGGGGAACGGCGGTATCACCTCCCTACCTCGGCGTGCGTAGTGCACTCGGCCTACGCCACATGCGCCCGCTCTCCGCGGGCACTCTTTTGGAAGGTAGGGGAACGGCGGCTTCGCCTCCCTACCTCGGCGTGCGTAGTGCCCTCGGCCTACGCCGCAAGCGCCCGCTATTCGCGGGCATTCTTTTCGAAGGTAGGGGAACGGCGGTATCACCTCCCTACCTCTGCGTGCGTAGTGCCCTCGGCCTACGCCGCAAGCGCCCGCTCTTCGCGGGCACTGTTTTCAAAGGTAGGGGAACGGCGTCTTCGCCTCCTTACCTCGGCGTGCGTAGTGCCCTCGGCCTACGTCGCAAACGCCCGCTCTTCACGGGCACTCTTTTCAAAGGTAGGGGAACGGCGGTATCGCCTCCCTACCTCGGCGTGCGTAGTGCCCTCGGCCTACGCCGCAAGCGCCCGCTCTCCGCGCGCACTCTTTTGGAAGGTAGGGGAACGGCGGCTTCGCCTCCCTACCTCGGCGTGCGTAGTGCCCTCGGCCTACGCCGCAAGCGCCCTCTCTCCGCGGGCACTCTTTTGGAAGGTAGGGGAACGGCGGCTTCGCCTCCCTACCTCGGCATGCGTAGTGCCCTGGGCCTACGCCGCAAGCGCCCGCTCTTCGCGGGCACTCTTTTCCAAGGTAGGGGAACGGCGGTATCGCCTCCCTACCTCAGCGTGCGTAGTGCCCTCGGCCTATGCCGCAAGCGCCCGCTCTCCGCGGGCACTCTTTTGGAAGGTAGGGGAACGGCGGCTTCGCCTCCCAACTTCGACGTGCGTAGTGCCCTCGGCCTACGCCGTAAGCGCCTGCTCTTCGCGGGCACTCTTTTCGAAGGTAGGGGAATGGCGGTATCGTCTCCTTACCTCGGCGTGCGTAGTGCCCTCAGCCTACGCCGCAAGTGCCCGCTCTTCGCGGGCACTGTTTTCAAAGGTAGGGGAACGGCGGCTTCGCCTCCTTACCTCGGCATGCGTAGTGCCCTCGGCCTACGCCGCAAGCGCCCGCTCTTCACGGGCAGTCTTTCCAAAGGTATGGGAACGGCGGCTTCGCCTCCTTACCTCGGTGTGCGTAGTGCCCTCGGCCTACGCCTCAAGCGCCCGCTCTTCACGGGCACTCTTTTCAAAGGTAGGGGAACGGCAGTATCGCCTCCCTACCACGGCGTGCGTAGTGCCCTCGGCCTACTCCGCAAGCGCCCGCTCTCCGCGGGTACTCTTTTGGAAGGTAGGGGAACGGCGGCTTCGCCTCCCTACCTCGGCGTGCGTAGTGCCCTCGGCCTACGCCGCAAGCGCCTGCTCTTCGCGGGCACTCTTTTCGAAGGTAGGGGAACGGCGGCTTCGCCTCCCTACCTCGGCGTGCGTAGTGCCCTCGGCCTACGCCACAAGCGCCCGCTCTCCGCGAGCACTCTTTTGGAAGGTAGGGGAACGGCGGCTTCGCCTCCCTACCTCGGCGTGCGTAGCGCCCTCGGCCTACGCCGCAAGCG
The DNA here is from genome assembly GCA_017311315.1 of Dendrocalamus latiflorus. NCBI lineage: Eukaryota > Viridiplantae > Streptophyta > Magnoliopsida > Poales > Poaceae > Dendrocalamus > Dendrocalamus latiflorus. Next base: position 19,585,182 of record CM029629.1, on the reverse strand, counting down.
CCCGCTCTTCGCGGGCACTCTTTTCGAAGGTAGGGGAACGGCGGTATCGCCTCCCTACCTCGGCGTGCGTAGTGCCCTCGGCCTACGCCGCAAGCGCCCGCTCTCCACGGGCACTCTTTTGGAAGGTAGGGGAACGGCGGCTTCGCCTCTGTACCTCGGCGTGCGTAGTGCCCTCGGCCTACACCGCAAGCGCCCGCTCTCCGCGGTCACTATTTTTTGAAAACAGGGGAACGGCGGCTCCGCCTCCCTGCCTCCGCGCTTGCCGTCCGTCGTCCGCCTTGTAGGTATCGCCTCGGCGGGACGGCACGTCTTTGGCGTTCGACTTCGCCGTCCGCCTCGTATGCGTCACCTCGGCGGGACGGCACGGCTCCTGTGCAGGACTCCGCCGTCCGCCTCGTAGGCATTGCCTCGGCGGGACGGCACGGCTCCGGCGCTGGACTGCGTTGTCCGCCTCGAGGGCATCGCCTCGGTGGGACGGCACGTCTTCGGCGCTCGACGACACGTCTCCGGCGCTCGGCTTCGCCGTCCGCCTCGTAGGCATCACCTCGGCGGGACGGCACGTCTTCGGCGCCCGACGACACGTCTTCGGCGCTCAGCTTCGCGGTCCGCCTCGTAGGCATCGCCTCGGCGGGACGGCACGTCTTCGGCGCTCACCTCTTCGGCGCTCGACTGCGTCGTCCGCCTCGTAGGCATCGCCTCGGCGGGACGGCACGTCTTCGGCGCTCGACTTCGCCGTCCGCCTCGTAGGCATCGCCTCGGCGGGACGGCACGTCCTCGGCGCTCGACTTCGTTGTCCGCCTCGTAGGCATCGCCTCGGCGGGACGGCACGTCTTCGGCGCTCGACGACACGTCTTCGGCGCTCGGCTTCGCCGTCCGCCTCGTAGGCATCGCCTCGGCGGGACGACACGTCTTCGGCGCTCGACGACACGTCTTCGGCGCTCGACTACGCCGTCCGCCTCGTAGGCATCGCCTCGGCGGGACGGCACGGCTCCGGCGCTCGACTCCGCCGTCCGCCTTGTAGGCGTCGCCTCGGCGGGACGACGCGGGATTCAGTGCAGGGGCTCACTGATTTCTTCATAAGCATTGCCTCTAGGGTCTGCAAGCTACCAGTTGCAACGTCTCACCACTCGGCACCCTCGCGCTTGCTGTCGGGGAACGGGGGGCTGGGGTGGTTGATCACGTCAGCTCGCCCATCGGGACCTCAGCGCTTGCTGTCGAGGGAGTACTGTTGTAGGGGTGGCCCAACCCCCCGTGACTGGGCCGTGCAACTAGTCCAACATGTAATAGGCCCAATAGTGTAGAGGAATATAACAGTGTAAATATACCAATGTACCCTCATCCTTTGTAAGTGCTAAGGGGTAGAATGGGGATTTCCCATTCTACCCCACTCATATATATAAACCCCCAGGAGGGGCAAAGGGGACACATCCTCTCATTCTCACCAACACCCCACAGGCTTGGCTCTCCTCTTCCTCCTCTACAAGTCCCCCTCTTTCCTGTTTAGCCCGTAGCTACAACAGTCGGTAATAGGTCAATGCTGCCTGTTGCCTCCACCGGCACACTGTGTCGTTCCCCACCACCCATACCCCCCCCCCCCCCTCTTTATGTCATGTTCTTGTAACTCCACAAATAATCAAAAATCTTATTTCCATTCGTTAGTTCATAATTGATAATAATTATTCTATGGAATTTGATTCCTATGGTTTCTCTATGAAGGATCTTTGTACCAAGAGCGTGATCATCAGGTGCAATAGTTCTAGGGACTTATATCCATTTCACCAGGCCCCATGCTCTTGCCACACCTCCTCCTCCATGTTGTGGCACCGTCGCCTTGGGAACCTTGGTCATGAAGCTTTATCTAATCTTGATAGTTCTAGTGTTTTTCCATAAAATAAAATTACGTCTGAACTCCTCTGTCATGCATGTCAGCTTGGCCACTACGTGTGTTTGCTGTTCAGCATTTCCTCCACTCGGGCTAGTCATATTTTTTATTTAATACATTGTGATCTTTGGACTTCTACCGCTAGTGTGTTTGGTTATAAATATTATCTTGTTATTCTTGATGACTGCTCTCATTTTCTTTGGATTTTTCCTTTGCATCTTAAGTCTAACACCTTCACTCATATTTCTCAATTTGTCACTTATGTTCGTACCCAGTTCAGTGCCACCATAAAGAATGTTCAGTGTGACAGCAATCGTGAGTTCGACAATTCCACCGCTTGCACTTTCTTCCTCACCCACGACATTGCACTCCACAAGTCATGTCCCTATACTTCTCGGTAAAATGGGAGAGCCGAATGCATCATTCGCACCACAAATGACATCATGCAATTGCTCATGTTTCAGGCTAGCCTCTCTCCCACTTTTTGGGTGGAAGCCCTCCACGCTGCCATCTATCTTCTTAATCGCCACCCCCACCAAAACTCTTAATTTTTCTACTCCCTTCTTTGCCCTCTAAGTGTTGCCCCCTCCTACTCGCATCTTTGCATCTTTGGATGCAAGTGCTACCCCAACCTAACCTCCATGGCTCCAACAAGCTTTCACCGCGTCCCACCCTATGTGCCTTCCTTGGCTATCCATCCAACCACAAAGGTTACCAGTGTCTTGATCTTTCGGCCAACAGAATTATCATCTCCCGCCATGTCTCTTTTGATGAGTCCTCCTCCCCTTTGCCGAAGCCTCTCCTACGCCTCCCCCTAACCTTGATTTTTTTATCCGATTGTGGCACTTCATCTTTGCCAATTGGATCACAAGTTGTTGCAAGACTAGGTACTGGCAGATTCCCCCCAAGCATTGGCCGACCCTTACTGGCCACTGCCGGCCGACCCTCGCCCAGTGGCACTGACACCCCAATGTCTGCCCAATGGTGCCGGCCCCCGTCAGCTTGCTCCACCACACTGGGCCGTGGTCATGCTTGGCCGGCTCGCTGCCTCCTCTCGGACCTGCCATGGTCAACCAATGTGTGTCGCCCTCAACACCCGCGCTCTCATCTGCCACTACAAGTGACTCTGTCAGCGTTGCTACCCCTAATGGCTCTATGCCTCAAGTTGATGCTAGCGGAGCTAGCATCATCTCCCGCCTGTCGACAGCCATCCCTATTACACCGACAGCCAATGATCATCACATGGTTACACACGGAAAGTCAGGATTGTCTTTTAGTTCAACGGCTCAATCTATAGGCCCACAGTGCTCTCCTCTCTGCCCAAAACACACTGGGATGCATTGGCTGATCCTAATTGGCGCTACGCTATGACTGAAGAATACAATGCTCTTCAAGCCAACAATACCTAAGACCTCATTCCGCGTCCACCTAGAGTTAATATGGTGACAGGAAAATAGATTTTTTGGCACAAATTTCTCTCGAATGGTTCTCTTGATCGGTACAAGACTCGTTGGATTCTTCATGGTTTCACACAGTGCTTTGGTATTGATTTTGATGAGACCTTCAGTCCCATGGTTAAGCCTGCTACAATCCACATTGTGCTCACATCGGCACTATCTCGAGACTGGCTGATTCATCAGTTTGACGTCAAGAATGCCTTCTACATGGCACTCTATCTAAGACTATCTATTGTGTGCAGCCCTTTGGATTTGTTGACCCTGCTCAACCCAACCATGCTTGTCAACTCAACAAATCTCTCTACGGCTTGAAGCAAGCTCCTCATGCATGGTACAGTCACTTTGCCTCACATTTTCTTTAACTTGGCTTTGTGGAGGCTAAATCAGACACATCACTCTTTGTGTTCCACCGGGGTGTTGACATGGTGTACTTACTGCTCTATGTGGATGACTTAGTCTTGACTACCTCCACTAATGATCTTCTTCGTCAGGCAATCTCAGCTCTCCAGCAAGAATTTTCCATGAAAGATCTCAGTCAACCTCACTACTTTTTGGTATGTCAGCCCAGAAGGTGCTCTTTTTCTTTCCCAGTGCCAATATATTTTAGACATCCTAGAACGCACGGGATGTCCGCCTGCAAGCCCTACAACTCCTGTTGACATGTACTCCAAGCTTTTTGGCAACAATGCTCTAGTTGATGATCTGGCTCACTACCGCAGTCTTGCCGGCGCTTTACAATACTTGACTTTCGCTCGCCCTGATATTGCCCACGCTGTGCAACAAGTGTGTCTTTACATGTATGATCCACGTGAGCCACATATTGCTTTGGTAAAACGCATCCTGTGGTATCATCGAGGGACTCTTGAGCATGATCCGTTCCTTCACCGCACTTCACCTGTCGAACTAGTTGTGTATTCTGATGCTGATTGGGCGGGTTGTCCCAACACACGCAAATCCACCTCAGGATACAACGTTTTCCTCGTGACAACCTCATCTCTTGATTGTCAAAGCGGCAGCACACCTTCTCCCGATCAAGTGCAAAGGCCGAGTACCGCACCATCACAACGGTGTCGCTGAAGCCTGGTAGTTGCGCCAATTACTTATGGAGCTACACGGTCCACTTCACCACGCCTAATCTACTGTGACAATGTCAGCACGGTCTAGTTCTCCACCAATCCAATTCAGCGTCAGCGCACCAAACATGTAGAGATTGACCTACATTTCATTTGGGAGCGTGTTTCTCTCGGTGACGTGCATGTTCTTCATGTCCCAACGTCATCGCAGCATGTGGATATGTTCACCAAAGGTTTGCTTATGTCTGTCTTCACCAAGTTTCGATCCAGTCAAAACGTTCATCTTTCTACCGTTTCGACTACGTAGGAGTGTTAGATATGTGCATACGACCATCGACCATGTTGTGTCAACCACGCTATGTCGACCAGGTAGGTCGTGGACTCGTGGTCAACCTCTCGTCGTTGTTATGTATCACGGATCACACGTATCTTTTGAGATCTCTTCTTTTTTTTATTTCCCGGATATTGTTTCTATAGACCGATTGTTCAGATATAGAAGGAAAAAATTTATATACGTAATTTTTGATTTCTTAATCAAATTATTGCACGATTTCTCTAAAACACTACATGCTTTCTGCACGACCGCCTCACCTTAGCACGCATACTATCCAGCGGCATCTCGCAGGCCCCTGTAGCCCAACCACTTGCCCATCCATCTGCAGCGAATGGCGACATCACATCCTCACCTTGCCGACCTGTATCTCTTGATGTCCACACAGACCACATCCCACATATGACCATTGCTGCCACATTTGTCGAGCGAGCAAAATTTGACGCCCAGCAGATCCCACGCCCTAGTGTCTGGGTGTAAGCGTGGAAGTTTGATCCCCGATACATCTTGAACTGCCATCCAAAAAAAACCCCTGGCATACGTGCGCTCAGTGAGGGCATGGAGGATTGCTTCGTCAGCCGCCCCGCAGTGCTCACGTACACTTTCCGTTCCCACGTGACGATGCCAGAGTGTACCGAGTCAGCAAGCTAAGTAGCCATGTACAACTCGCCACCAAAAAATCTGGATCTTCCGCCGGCTGAACTCTGAGCTACCAGATCACCTACCACGGCGGATTAGCTTCCCCATTCGAAGCCTGGTAGATTCTAGCCCGGAGCATAGTAGTGTACAGCCCACATAAGCTCAAAGCATAATATTTTCTCCAATCTAAATAACTGTGGTTTCTACTCTAGACCTCTACAAACCAAGGTGTGACGAAATTCTGTATCCGCCACTGCACGAAGCAACTTGGGCTGCTGCCCCTCTACACCCATCAGCATTTCAACAAACATGCTATATTAATGCAGATCGCACTGAATAAACGCCACTTCGCTCAAAATGCCAAGCCAACACATCTTATCTGAATTGCCAATTGGTACATTCAAAATCGCATCCACATCTGGAGGGAGCAAGGAAAGAATATCGGATCATCTCCTCGCTCCATTCTTTTCGAACATTTCACAGCACGACTATACCAAATTTAAGTAAAGATTACACAACTAGTAGTGAACATTTCTTCAAGAAAAAAGAGGAAGAAAAATAGTACTGAGCACCCAAGCTGATCCGGGTAGATGAAGATATCTATCTGCAGCAGTTACAGGGAGGATGGTTCTCAGTTCTCACTACGAGTCTGGATGAGTTTTTTAAATAATCTATTTTTATTTCGAATTGCAGTATTATATCTGTGGCTTTTTACAGTTTTGACTATCAGTCATTCAACCGTTGGACGACATAAGTTAGTCGTTCAACCGTTGGGCGACACGTGACCAAGTTGCTCAACCTTTGGACAGCTAGTCCCTGTCGCCCAACGCCCAACCTGATTGAGCGATTAGTCCAAATCATCCAACGGTTAGGCGGCTAGGGGCCGAAATGAGAGCATGTTGCACAGACGGTCGCATGAGTGTAGGGGTATAGCCCCTAGTTGCCAAACGGTTAGGCGACTAGTCCAAGTCGTCCAACCATGGAGCGACAGATGGCTAAAACTGTAAAAGAATAAAATGCAGGTATAATAATGTAATTCAGAATAAAAAATAAATCATTTAAAAAACTTCGAGTCTAGATAGTGGTCGACGATATGCTTATGGTGGTTGAACTTAATTAAGCTGAAGGGGATACGCGAGTATTACGACAAGGTTCGCTAATTGCGATGGTATTTTTTTGGTTGTTGATTGAGGTCAATGATCGTCGAACGTACTGCTAAGAGTTTTGCATCTTGTAATTGTGAAAGTTCCCAACACTTCTGTCGGACCTAGATTTTACAATCCGAAATCCTCTGTGATTCCACCGTACTATTCTCTGGATCAGTAGATAGTGCTCACAGATTTAGAAATAAACATCAGAATACATATCATACGGAAGCGTAATTATAATAGTAAACTTACTCATAGACCGATTAAACCGAAATCATTAAATTGCAGCAGCAGAAGAACGAAACACACAAGTGGGACCCTCAGGACATGCCCACAGGCAACCGACTGGGGGTTCGCGACCTAGCCCTTGACATCTTCATCTTTGCGGCCACCATGACCAATAGTGTTGCTGAAGCGTAGTGATCTGATTCCTGATTCTAGATTTGTTGTGTAAGCGGGTGTAGGCACAAACCACCGTGCTCCGCGAGCCAATACATAGGATGCAAGTAAATAGTATGCATAGCTTATCAAAGGAGAGGCTCGAGTTATTTTATTTGTCATAAATTGATTTTAGTAACATTATTTTTATTTAATCATAGTGTTGTTATTGCTGCCTAAACTCCACACAGCGATTGCCATAATTGACTTAATCCACCTACAATACACTTTCTTTATTGAGTGCTGTCTAAAACTCCAAACAGCAAGTGTCATCATTTATTTAATCAACTTATCATACTCTTTTGTGTTTTGAATTCCTAATAATCCAATCTTGTAATTGCTATGCATCAACTTCTCACTTCTGAATTCTAATGATTCTCTAACATAATTATTTTCAAACCCACCGATATCATTTGTATCAGGACTTAACAATTCAATCCTTTTGATTATTGATCCAAAACCATAATTTGCACTTCCAGTAACCAAACCTATTTTCCATTACCCATCTCTAACTAATTCCCTAGTGTACATCCACCAAGAATATCAGTGATCAAGTCTATGATTCACTAGTATACATCCACCAAGATATCATTAATCAAGATTATACTCCAATAATTGTTATCATTCCTCCAATATTCCTAGAAATTCAATTCATCCATCTAGTATTTGATCAATTCCTATTAATCCCGTTATCGCCAACATCTTCCAAGAATTTATATTAGTTATCAGTGTTGTAATCCAGCAATTACCTTTGCACTCCCTAATTCTCCAAAAATCATTTAAAACATATATCTAGCCTATATATTCATTTAGGCTCTACCAATTTATTTCTCCCAGAATCCACACTATCGTTTTCCCTTTTATGATCGACATGATTCCACCAACATCTTTATGCGTTTACCGCAAATAGTCATCTTCTTTTCTTACGACTCTATTTATTCTTCCTGATATTTTACTTGTGAGAAGTACTATCATTATTTAAAAATATAATACATAGAAATTTCCTGAGACCTAGCAGTTTTGAACAAAAACATAATGTGTACAAAAATGCACTAATAATAGCGATCCAGATTCCATCCACCGTTACGTGGCATCTGCACCATATGCTAACCTTTCAGCGTTATAACCGCTTACATTATCACTGGGGCGACACCCAAGGCAACACAAATCAGGGCTTTCCGCTGCCCTCCACTTTTCCATTTCTACCCGTAAGGTTGTTTTTGAAACAGAACTATATCTGGTTAAGTTCCCATGTCTGCCCATGACCGTGGACACGGCTATTCGAATAGTTTTGACACTACAGAGTTTGTACACTTTCACCACAAGAGACAATCCGCTCATTGCCCCCATATGATTCCTTAATCACGTGATTGAGTAGACCATCACAGTGACTTTTCAAAGTATCTAGCCCCTTTTGTCATCTCACCTTATGGGCTGCTCCCACTTGCAGTGGGTCCCATACTTTGCACGGGATGTAACCACGTCTACTAGCGCAGCCGAGTTCCACTCCTCGCAACGCTAGTACGGCTAGTTACTTCACCCTCCATTCGGTGTCCCTTTAGACGTCCCCCTTGCCCTTGCGTATCCACTTCCTTCCACTACCAGTGAGATGAGTCCGGGGGTTTCGATAAATTTACTTAGCCAAGTTGTATTTTACAGACTTGTGGTTGTACTGTTTTACACAGGAGGTCATGACAAGATTCGGTCCTTAGAATTACCTGGGCGGTTCTACCACACTCCATAATTTGTGCTTCCTTTGCGACGTTCCGGAGATGGTGTGGGTAGACGGAATTGGGTTTTCACAGAGGGAGTTGGGGAGAAACGAGGTGGCCGGAGTTGGGGGAGATGAGTGGCGCCGGCGAGCTACGGGCGATGGGAGTCCAATTGCGCGGTGTGGGAGGGAGTAGGGAGCTTGGGGAAGAGTTTGGTGGGCTTGGCAGTTCTTATAGGCGCGCGGGCGATGCTAACCTCAGGACGGCGCCCGTGCAGTCACGTCGGCGAGCGGCGGGAGCAGCAGCGGGTGCAGGCGGCAGTGGCAGAGCAGGGATCTTGCGAGGATTTGGTATGATGGCCCTGCGTCGCGCGTGCCGAGTGGCAGAAAGGGGCGCCGCACGCGTGATGAGATGGGGCGAAGCGGGGTGAGAAAAAGAGGCGGTCAGGGGCGGTAGAGGCCAGGGTGGCGCGATCAGAAGCAGTGGCAACCACCGGTCTGAAGTCGGCGACAATTGGTCCGAACGCGGCGAGGAGGCGGGCCGGAAGGCAGGTGGGCTGTGGCCATGAAGCGGAGGTGAGGCGAGTTGCGGCCTGGAAGAAGCGAGCGAGGGGGGCTCAAGGAACAAGAAAAACAGTGCGGGAGGGAAGAGCTAGGCCGGCTGGCGGGGAAGCGAGTGGGGGTTGGGCCGAGCCATTCGGCCGGCCTGACCTCCTTCATTTCATTTCTTTTATATATATATATATATATATATATATATATATATATATATATATATATATATATATATATATATATATATATATATATATAGTATAAATAACAGGGGCACCATGGTGCCCAGGCTCCATGATTAAGACTTCCCATCCATGATTGAGACTTTCCATTCATAATTAAGACTTTCCAGTGCCCGGGCACCCTGGTGTCCCATTTTAGCGTCCTATATATATATATATATATATATGTTCCTATTTAATTGCATATTCATTTTTTTATAAATGTATATTTATGTATGTATATTTCCTTTATGGCTATTTTTGTACATATACATTTTTATGTTTCTGCTCATTTTGCTAGACCTTTTGTATAACTACTTGTATATGTTTTATTTATTTATTTATTTTTGTTGCCCCTTTGTAATACTATTGTCAAAATGAAATTTTTATGTTTTAATTTAAATCTCTCCCTCCTTATGATGGATTATCTTTTCAGCTTTGGATTCAAGATTTTAGATTTCTTCTACCTTCATATTTTCTGTATAGCTTATTAATATTGTTTTTATCTTCCATGAGTTTCTTCAATGTTTTGGAATCTTAACCAAAATTTAAATAAACTCCAATGGAAATTCAAATTTTCAAGAGAATACATTGCAAAATGATTCAAAAGCTTCACATTTTCAAATTTAAATTTTTGGGATGTTACAACTTCCCACCCCCCAAGTTCCTGCATGGTGTGATCCACAAGGAGGGGTTGCCATATAGCAAAAAGAAAAGATGGGGAAGCGTAAATTTCGCTATTTGACACTGAATATGTGCGCCTCTCAACTTTTAACCCCCAATTCGCATGCCTTTGGAAATTTAACCCTGTCACTGCGAATTCTTTTGATTCAAGGGATTCTCCTCATTTTCTCTCCTTTTCTATTTTTTGTGCCACCAGAAATGACCGTAGTGCCCTCGGGCTGTCGAGAGCGCCCCTGTTCTTGATCTAGTCAATGGGTCTCTGCCACGGCAAGCCCAAGCAAATCCCGCAGCCCGAGGCGGAGGAGCAGCCCCATGTAGCCTCCGACGCCGGCGATGCTGTCGGTGCCGGGAACGGCGCTTCCTCGCCGGCGCCGGCTTCCGCCGCGAAGCCGGGCACGCCGAAGCAGCCAAAGTTCCCTTTCTACCTGCCGAGCCCGCTCCCGCTGTCGAGCTACAAGAGCTCGCCGGCGAACTCCGATTGGTTGGATCAAGCTTTGGTCGCAGTGCAGTTGCCACTAGTGTAGTGTTCTGGATTAGTTGGCTTTGTGGTGCTCTATTTCAGTTGCATTGCGGTATTTTTGTGCAATTAGTTGTGTCTACTCTTTATCTAGATTGCAGTTTCAGATACTGACCACAGGGACGCGGGATGCTTGATGGAAATCTGCTAATTTCTGCTAGCTCAGATAGCTTAATGAAAATCATGTCTGTATGTGGATTGTGGAACTGTAGATGGTATGACTTAACTATGATCAGTCTCCGCGGATTTATTAATGCTTGCTAAGGGCTTATGTGAGATTTTTCTGAGTAATAATCGCACATAGACCCCATGACTTAATGGAGTAATTGATGCAGAATACATGCGGCAGTTACGTACTTATGGGCTATGGCTTTGATCTGTCCATTGTTGCACTTCAAACTTTATATGGGATTCTATACTCTGTCAGTTCACACACAATTGATCTAGTTGAATTTGCAATAGGCATACAGGTTCATAAGATGCTCCTTTCTGTTTCTGCTTGTTCATACTCCATAAAAATTTCTTTTTTCATATACCATGAGCCTTGACGACTTGAATAACTGAAATTGCCTAGCTTCTTATGCCACTTATGAATGTTATGAATAGCGCTTGTATTCATATGAGGCCAATGGGCCAGTATATATACACAAAGTACAGGTGGTAAATATGCAAAGAACCCCTCATAACAATGGGGAATAACAAACTATACATATATCTCTAACACCCCCCTCAAACTCATGGTGGATCAACAACACTGAGTTTGGAGAGGTAGAAGCTGTGCTGTGCTCGAGTCTGGGCCTTCGTGAAGAAATCCGCTATCTGAAGCTCCGAAGGCACATACTGAAGAGTAATCACCTGATCATGCACGCAAGTCCTCATGAAAGAAGCATCAACACCAATGTGCTTGGTGAGCTCATGCTTCACAGGATCACGAGCAATACTGATAGCACCTGTACTGTCTGACAAAAGAGGGGTCGGTGTAGTGACAGAAACACCAAAATCCTCAAGTAACCACCGTAGCCAAGTAATCTCTGCTGTCAATAGAGCCATAGCTCGCAACTCAGTCTCTGCACTCGAACGGGACACTGCAGTCTGTTTCTTCGTCTTCCAGGCAATAAGAGAACCACCAAGAAAAACACAATAAGCAGAGATAGACCGGCGATCAGAGGGATCGCTGGCCCAAGTAGCATCCGAATAGGCCTGAAGCTGTAACGAACTGGAACGTGGAAAGAAGAGACGGCGAGAGATAGTCCCACGAAGGTATCGCAGAACTCGAAGAAGGTGGCTGTAGTGAACCTGAGTGGGAGCGGAAACAAACTGACTCAGAATATGAACTGGATAAGTGATATCTGGACGAGTAACAGCAAGGTAGACAAGACTCCCAACAAGATGACGATAGCGAGTCGGATCAGAAAGAGGCTCGCCATCAGAGAGTCGGAGGTGAACATTGAGCTCCATGGGAGTCTCAACAGTACGCTGATCAGTGAGAGAGGCGCGATCAAGAAGATCCTGAATATATTTCTCTTGGAACATAAAGAAACCATCTGGAGTGGAAGTAACTTCAATTCCAAGAAAGTAACGAAGAGGACCAAGATCCGACATAAGAAACTGCTCACTAAGACGAGCCTTGACAAAGGCAATGTACTCAGAATCATCTCCCGTAATGATCATATCATCAACATACAGGAGAAGAAGAGTCCGACCACGAGACGAAGTGTGGACAAAGAGCGCAGGATCATGATCACTAGCGGAAAAACCAGCAGCAGTCACTACGGAGGAGAAGCGCTCAAACCAAGCACGAGGGGCTTTCTTAAGGCCATAGAGAGATCGACGAAGGCGACAGACCATGCCCTCAAGAACAGAATACCCAGGTGGCGGATGCATGTAGACCTCCTCACGCAACTCGCCATTAAGAAAGGCATTCTTGACATCAAGCTGAGAAACAGACCAGTGGCGAACAGACGCCACCGAAAGAAGAGTGCGAACAGTGGTCATGTGGGCCACAGGAGCAAAAGTCTCGTCGTAGTCAACACCATGCTGCTGTTGGAAGCCACGAGCAACAAGACGCGCCTTATAGCGCTCAAGAGAGCCATCAGAGCGAGTCTTAATCTTATAGACCCACTTACACGTCATGGGATGAGAATGAGATGGAAAAGGAACAAGATCCCAAGTGCCAGTACGCTCGAGGGCAGCAATCTCCTCGGCCGTGGCAAGCTGCCACTCAGGGTGAGTAACAGCATCCCGGTAGGAGACAGGCTCACGAGTAGCTGCGCCAGCAAAGGCAAAACGGGCAGGAGGCCGAAGCGACTGGCGATCGCGGAGAGCGTAGCGAGGAGAAGATGACCCATCAGGGGAAGATGGAGCATCAGAAGAAGATGGAACATCAGGAGAAGATGGCTCATCGGAAATATTCTCAATACGAGGTCGACGAGTGTAGACGATAGTGGGAGGAGCCTGGGGAGTCGTAGGAGACAACACAGGCGGCGACAACGGCGGAGAGGCCACAGGGGGAATATGTGGAGACTCAGTAGGACAGGTGGACGAGGGCAAAACAGATATAGGAGTATCTGGAAAGGTCAAGAAAGACAGAGACTCCACAGAGGAAGCCGAAGGAGAGGCAGGACGTGGGTAGAATGGACGAGACTCGTCAAAAGTCACATCCCGAGAAACTCGTATCCGACGACCAACAGGATCCCAGCACCGATATCCCTTGTGCTCGGCACTGTACCCCAGAAAGACACACTCAACAGACTGAGCGGTCAGTTTGGTGCGTTCTCGAGGGGCAAGGAGAACGTAGCAAACGCAGCCAAACAGATGAAGGGCAGAGTAGTCAGGAAGACGACCACAGAGACGCTCAACAGGGATCGCACCCTTAAGAGCAGAAGAGGGCTGGATGTTGACGAGATAGGTGGCAGTGGAAACAGCTTCGGCCCAAAAGTGAGGTGGAATAGAGGCGGCGATCATCAGAGCACGAGCCGTCTCAAGGAGGTGACGATGCTTGCGCTCAGCGACACCATTCTGAGCATGAGCACCAGGACAAGAAAACTGAGCGAGAGTGCCCTGCTCAGCAAGGAAGCTGCGCAGGTGACGAGAGAGGTACTCGCCAGCAGAATCAGTACGAAAAACACGAATAGGAGTGGAGAACTGTGTGTGTATCATAGTGGCAAATTGTTTATTGATAGACAAGGCCTGACTACGAGAAGACATGAAATATATCCAAGTGTGGCGAGAGAAATCATCTATAAAAATAATATAATAACGATGACCCCCTTTCGAAACGAAGGGAGCCGGACCCCAAACATCTGAATGAACAAGATCAAAAGGACGCTGAGACACAGTCTCACTATGAGGATAAGGAAGCTGAATCTGTTTACCTAACTTACAGCCCTGACAATCTAAAGATACGTCTCCTGAGACAGATCCCAGAAGACCACGACGAACTAAGGACGACAGACGGGATCCACACAGATGGCCAAGACGGTGATGCCACTGCTGAAAAGAGCCGGTAGACGAAGTGGCAGAAACGGAGAGACTGGCGGCAATGGTGGCAGCGGAAGGAAGGTGAAGCCAGTCAAGCTCCCAAAGACGCTGTGAGTCACGGCGCCGAGGGCCAGAACCAACCAGAGCTCCCGTGTGGCAGTCCTGAACACAACAAGAGTCAGAGTCGAGAATGACCCGATAACCAAGGTCAGTAATCTGCCCAGCAGAAAGAAGCTACAAGGTAAGGCGAGGAACATGAGCAACAGAAGGAACATGAAAAGATGAGTTGCTAAGAGATCCTCGACCAGAGACAGAAAGAGATGTACCATCAGCAGTAAGAACACTGACAGGAGAATCAAGAGGTGTAATAGAAGACAGAGTGGAAGAATCAGGAGTCATGTGAAAAGATGCTCCAGAATCAAGAATCCACGGGGAGGTGCCTGACTGTGTAGGAGGTGGTCTCTCAGTGCCTGAAGAGTCAGTAGCAGAACCTGCAGAACCTGTCGAGGGAGAACCTGAAGCGGCAAGTAGGCGTCGAAGTCTGGCTATCTCCTACTCGGTGAGAGAAGCTGCTGAAGAAGTCGAGGCAGACGTCGTCGTAGAAGCACTAGTGCCAGTAGAAGAACGGCGTGAAAGATGCCGCTTCTTCTTGTAGCACTGGGACTCAGTGTGGCCATCCTTGTCGCAGTAGGAACAGTGAGGACGGCCACCTCCAGACGGAGGACGGCCACCACCACCTGTGGTAGCCGCTGGAGGAGGCAGTGTAGCAGGCGGACGAGCGGCGAGCACAGAGGGGAGTGGCATCAGACCAGCACCACTCAAACGAGTCTTCTCTGCGCGTATCTCGGTAAGAGCCTCCAGGAGAGTGACACGAGGGTGGCGTGCAAGGAGCTGGGCACGCCTTTGCTCGAACTCAGGACGAAGGCGAGTAAGGAACTCGTAAACCCGCTGAAACTCCAGGTCAGCACGTACATCCAGGCAGCACGGACAGGTACGACAGCCAGCAGTGCGAAGTGAGTCCAACTGACGCCAGACAGCAAAACTCTGAGCGTAAAAAGCGTCAACAGTAGCATCACCCTGCTGAAGAGAGTGCTCCTGGAGGACCACGGACAGGTACAGGGCGTCACCAGAGGGCTCGTAGCGCTGACGAAGATGAGTCCACATCTGGAAGGCCGAAGGGAGTCCCACAACCTCAGAAGAAAACTGAGGCTGGACACTAGCGATGAAGACAACAGCAGCCCGAGCGTCGTCATCGTACCACTGAGTGTAGACGGTCAGACGATCCTTGTAGGAATCTAGAGCCTCCTGGTAGGCAGAGGCAGCTTCATCATCAGCTTCATCATCAGCAGCAGCCTTATCGGCTGTCAGGGGCAATGCAACAGGCGTAGGCTCCGTCGGAGGAATAGGGCAAGGCGGGCAGGTGACATCGCCAGAGAGGACGCCCCAGAGACGAAGACCACGCATGTGAATGCGCATGTCAGACACAAAGTCGGTGTAATTAACACCATCAAAGATCACCGGACAGCGAGGGAGGGAAACGGTGCCCATTGGTAGGCGGCGCTGGACGGTGCGGCGACCAAGGCAACGAAGTCTAACAGGCGGCGCTGGACGGCGCGGCGGTTAGAACGACGTTTTTTTTTCTTTTTTTTTCTTTTTTTTTTCTTTTCTCCGGTCGGTTTACACGACAGACCAAACCGCAACCGACCGAGTCTTAGAGACTGGCGGCGGCGGCGGCGACCGGGCGGAGACCCGCGGGGCGGCGACCAGGCGGCCGGCGAGGCAGCGGCGGGCCGGTTCGACGGCAGCGGTGGCTCCCTGGTGCGAGGAGGCGACCTCACCAACGGCGGCCTCGGACGGGAGGAGCGGGCGGGAGGAGCGGCGTCGGGTGGCGGCGGCCTCGGGCGGAGGAGCGGCGGCTCCGAGGAGAGGCGGCTCCAGACGGGAGAGGCGGCCTCGGGTGGCGGCGGCCTCGGGCGAAGGAGCGGTGGGCGGAGGAGCGGCGCGGGGAGGCCCCCGGGCGGCGGCGCGGGGAGGCGCAGGGGGGGAGCCGGCAGCGGCGCGAGGAGGCGCGGGGAGGCCGGGCGACGGCGCGGGGAGACCGGCGACGGCGCGGGAGGCCGGCGGCGGCGCGGGGAGGCCGACGACGGCGCGCGGAACCCTAGGTAAGCCAAAACCCTAGTTTTGGCTCTGATACCATGTTATGAATAGCGCTTGTATTCATATGAGGCCAATGGGCCAGTATATATACACAAAGTACAGGTGGTAAATATGCAAAGAACCCCTCATAACAATGGGGAATAACAAACTATATATATATCTCTAACAATGAAATGACCAAGGTGAAAAATGTTGTTTTGCAAGATACTTATGGGTTTCATCTACTCTGTATGTGTGAAAAGCTGCATGTTTATGTTTGGGCAGCTTTTCCCGTAGGCATGGCAGCTAATTTGCAGGCATTTTGCTTTTGAGAATCCGTTTCATTCTGTACTGTTGATTGTACAATGACAGATAATGATCTCTCCATTGCCTGTTATTAATTTTAGTACTAGGTAATTCTTGGCTTTCTCCCCTTCATTTGGTAGATTTTTTTTGCCTAATCTATGGCTTGGGATTGCACTTTTACTGTCACGCAGTTACAGTGCTTGAGCTAACACTTAATTCGTATATTCTCTAGGCCATGCATGATATTTTGTATCACAATTATCACATTGAGAAGGTAACCTTTGCTGCTAGTTCCCCTCCAATTTTACTTTAATATAATACGTTTTATGTTTATTAATTGATTTTGTACAATACATTTTTTGTCTGATTGCTGCAGTACGGTCATTTCCGTACTTGACCGAATCATTTTTTGTCTGATCCGCGTTCTTGACCGGATCAAGAACAGGGGCGCTCGAGCTCGACAGCCCGAGGGCACTACGGTCATTTCCGGTGGCACAAAAAATAGAAAAGGAGAGAAAATGAGGAGAATCCCTTGAATCAAAAGAATTCGCAGTGACAGGGTTAAATTTCCAAAGGCGTGCGAATTAGGGGTTAAAAGTTGAGAGGCGCACGTATTCAGTGTCAAATATCGAAATTTCTCGTTATGAATGGGTTTTGCGCTAGTATGAAACTTAATACAGTGTGTAGAAAAAAAATTGGGGGGCAGTATGATGATAGCGTGGAGCTTAAGGTGTATATATTGGTACTTAGTCCTTCCTAGGATGGATAATATCCTAGAAAACGGATTGGATACGATCAAATAGTCTTAAATATGAATATAAATTTATATTTTTAAAATAAATATGAATTTGAATTTGAATATTCTCGAATACGAATCGAATGTCGTAACGAATAAGAATCCGAATCGAATACGTATTTAATTCGATTAAATACGAATATCCTTCTACAACTTCTATAACAACTTAATTCGGTTGAATACAAATACGAATGCTGCTGGGCTGACCGGCTAACATAGAAAACGGATCGAATACGAATCGAATAGTCTCGAATGCGAATATGAATATGAATGTTCTCAAATACGAATGCGAATACGAATATTCTCAAATACATATATAAATATTATCGAATACAAATATTTTTAATACAGATATTGTTTATCATATTCATGTTTTCTCATATATAATTATCAGATAAAATAGATTATTCGTTACCATTGGAAGCCTGGGCAAGCCGCACACGTCACCCAGCGCCTACGCGCCATGCCGCGCCTTGGCACTGCCCACAAGAAGCAAGGCGACTGCTGGTTCTCCGCTTCCCACCTGCTAAACCAACTCGTCAACAGCCGCGCGCTGCCTCAATTGCTTATTAGGGCTAGAGATCATGAGACACGAGTCACTGTGTAATGTCTTGTTTTTTATTACAACGGATGACACACACTTACGCATATTACACTCGCAGCAGTCGCACATATACGTGTGTATTCTATTGAAACACATGCTAGAACTTAAGCGAAGATTATTGAAGAAATCTTTGATTTATCCAGTACCTCATGGAAATCCTAGATTTTAGGTTGCGGCTGATAGATTTTGACTACAGCTGATAGCATTTAACTGTGTGTAATGGATTTTATTTGTGCTTTTCAAGCCAGCGGCGTGCGGTAGAGACGCCAACACGAACGGTGCATACGATTTTAAGTTCGAAAAGTTATTTGGAAAAGAGGTTTTGAAAAATCAATTAGAGAAACTGTTTTATTTATT
The DNA here is from genome assembly GCA_017311315.1 of Dendrocalamus latiflorus. Taxonomy (NCBI): domain Eukaryota; kingdom Viridiplantae; phylum Streptophyta; class Magnoliopsida; order Poales; family Poaceae; genus Dendrocalamus; species Dendrocalamus latiflorus. Next base: position 19,566,847 of record CM029629.1, on the reverse strand, counting down.
TTAGCTTTTAGATAAGTTGAAACTAAAAGTAAAAAAAGGTACAGATCCTTTGTATTGAATGACATGCCGTGGCTGAAATCTTTGGTCAGAAGGAAGCAGCTAGCTACGTACCTTACATTTGAATAGTAGGCATGCACATTGAAGACGTGTCCTCTTTTCCTTCATTTTCAAAGGTGTATAACTAGCTAGCTCTTTGACAATCTAAATTATGTGATAAATCACAACAAACATTAGAAAATATGATTGCACAACTATTGCGTCGAATATTTCCAGTAAGTATCGTTCTAAACAAACCGTAGCACAATTACGACACAGTCCGTGGAGCCAACTTTTCGTTGAAGCGACACGTGCATAAATAGCCCTCTCCTGAACAGTGCAAAGACCACTAAGGGACACGTACCTTTTAATACGCTACCGTACTAATTAGGTGCATGGAGTACGAAACATACATTAGACCATCTACTTACGCTCTTCTATCACAGCAGTTGGCCTACCATGCTCTTTTACCATGGCAAACCACCTACCATGATAGAAGAGGGTGGCAAGCCACCTGCTGTTGTATAGGAGCGTATCAAGTGATCTAAAGCATGTTTCTCGTACTGTTCCAAGTATAGTACTGTGTTAGGTGACATATGTTATCTTTTGAATTTGCCGTGGTGAAATAGGAGACTGTTTTTGCAAATTTAGGTCCTGTTCTTTTCAGCTTCTAAAAACTGTTTTTCGGCTTTTCTACAGTAACTAGCTTTTAAACGAAGTATTTTTTAAGATAGAGTCTACTAGTTAATTGTAGTACATACTTTACTGACTTCATTTATATCGGCAAAAACAGCACGTGAGTTTCTGTTACTCTGTAATCTTTCGTACAAACAGTTCAAAAATCATAAGCCGCAGTCAAAAGTCAAAAGTCGCAGCAAAAAAGAACAGGCCAAGCAAGAGTGGACTATTTTCGTCAAAACGTGTGAACATAGGGTTATACGTAGGAAGGCCCCCTTTTCCTTCTCTTCTGCTCTCTTTAACATATGGACTGATGGACTAACATGACAGTACTACTACTTAGCCTAAAGAACACTGTGCTCCTCCATAAGAAAACCAGCATCATATTCCAATCATCGCAACCACCGACCAATTAAATACTCCATCACGTTCTGCGACATTTTCGCTATATATATCACGTTGAAAACCTAAAGGATGCAACCTTCTAAGCTCTGAGCAAAACAACACTTCGCTTGCTACTGCAATTAGTCAGAGCAAAGGGGTAGATTAGACTAAACAAGCAACAGCAAATTACACAGAGCATCACGATGGTATGCAGACTGTCTCCTCGCCAAGCAAATTGCACATTCCTTATCTCCACTCGTGCCGCTGGCTTCTGCTGCCACATTTGTCACCTGTCAGATCTCAGATCTGGCCAAGTAAGCTATTGGACTAATTAACTGTTCTTTCTTTCGACTTGGAGAGAGAGAAGTACCACATGTTTGTTTCGGCGTTAACCTAGCATGTGGCAAACATGTGTGTATAGTGGACTCATCTCAAACGTTCGGAAACAGAGGAAACGACAGAGAAGCTTTGCTTCAGGGTGCTTTGCTTCCCTGTTCTGAAGTCACTCAGTCCCCACAGGCTACCCTGTTTCGATGCCTCAAGCCCTCAGTGATTCTCAAGGCCAGCAGGCGAATGAGCATTTATTTTTTCAGAGAAGACAGCGGCCTAATGAGCGTGGACGTATACTTTATCGGAGTTCAGAATATCATTATGGGATTAAACAAACTCCTTTGTGCAATGCAACAGGTGCAGATTTTTGGGAGTTCAGTAGTACTTCTGACCGAAATGGAACTAACCGTGCATAATGATATTGGAGCGTTGCTGATCTCTGGATTGCAATTTGCATGGACCAATGCATGCATCTCTGACATACAGAATCGAATGATTTCGGTCCTGGAATTTGATACCACATGATTTTGCTCTGAAACCGAATCAGACGATCGAGATTGGTATCGATCATTGGAAAAGCAAGAGCTAACTGCTACGTTAGAATAGGCCCAAAAGAAGACGAAAAAAACTGCGACTTTTGGCCAAACTATGTATCTGAGTACCTGCAGTTTGGTGTGGGCGGCACTTCAGATGTAACCCATCGTCGGCGGCAATGGTACTCAGTAATATGGTTGGTTTGACAGAGTTGTTTCGGTTCTTATAATGCACCTTACGTCCTTACCGAACAACCTAAACAAATCAAGAGTAGGGTTCTTCACTATTTATGCATGACTCCACGAGGATGATGCGGTGGGCTGGAACTGAATATGCATCAATCTAAGGACTCCTATACAGTAAGAAAGCATTTGGTCCCCCTCCTATATAGTAAGCAAGCCTACTTCACAAATCAGGAGTATTTATGACCGGAGGGGGTAGTAAGTAAGCATTTAGTCTCCTCTAGTCTGGTCCCCTTCACTTAGTTCTTAGTGAAGATCATGAGCATCTTCTTTTCAAATTCTAAAAGTTGTTTTTTAAGTTTTCTACATAATTAGCTTTCAAACATAATATCTTTTTTTAAGACGAAGTTTACAAGTTAATTATAATACATACTGTAGTGCTTTTATTTATATTAGCTAAAACCGTACATGAGTTTCTGTTACTCCGTACTCTCTTACGAACAATCTAAAAACTATATGTTGTGGCTACAGACCAAACAGAGAGAGAGATGGTAGTGGAGAGTAATGAAGTTGAGTGTAATGGCCTGGGGTCCTCCCCATGGCTTGCGTTCATATATATATACGCCTGAGGAGTGCTTTTACAGTTATACCCTTACATCTGGTTATCCCCTCTGGGGGCAGTTATGTCATTACACATGGCCTATTCTGGGCCTTATAATCTCTTACCAGGCCTGCTGGGTTTAGGTGGGGGCCATCCCTACGACAGGAGCCTCTCATGGTAAAGGGCTTTCACAAGGTCGAAGCCATGCTACCGAGTCCTTTGGCCCCCTCCGTCCCCGCGGCCTGTGAACTTTTCTGAACTTCCAGAGCTGTGCTGTAGCCGAAGGAGGAGTGCGCGCTGCTGCGACGCTCGGTCTTCCGGACGTCCACGTGGTGCAGCGTGCTTGGCGCGGTGCGGGCGTTAAGGCGTCGTGACCATTAATACGGCGGCGGACGTCCGGCAGCTGGACTTCTGCCGATTGGCCTTCCGCCGGTTGGCTCCCCGGCTGACTGGGGTATATATATGGCGCTGGTGAGGCGTTGCTCCTACAGAAGTTGTTCCCCTAAAATGGGCCTCTGCCGTGCATCAACATTCCTGGGTGACGCTGAGCGGCTTGGGGAGTGTTGATGCACAGAAGGAGGTCTATTTTTCGTGGGAGCTTGAGCAGCGTCGGTTATCGACAGCCAGCCGCGCTTCCTGATCCCGCACCGTGCTTCCGTAGGCGATGGCGAGGTCTGCCCTGTTTTTCTTAACAGGCCTACCTACGGTCGGTGTTCCTGAGGGAGCCCGCCGGCATTATCCTGCATGTTGATGCACCGTAGGTGGCCTGTTAAGGAAAACGGGGTAGATTTCGCAGGACAAGACCCCCATCTTTGCTGCGCCCCGCCAAAGTGGACTCGTGCTCCGTCCCCCACCCTTCGAACGGGTGGCGGCGAAGCTGACGCTTAGTCGGAGTAGACACGCGCGCTTGGCAGCGCGGCGGACGCCTAAGTCGAAGTAGAGGCGCGCGCTCCGTCCCCTACCCTTCGAACGGGTGGCAGCGAAGTTGGCGCCTAGTCGAAGTAGACGCGCGCGCTTGGCAGCGCAGCGGACGCCTAAGTCGAAGTAGAGGCGCGCGCTCCGTCCCCTACCCTTCGAACAGGTGGCAGCGAAGTTGGCGCCTAGTCGAAGTAGAGGCGCGCGCTCCGTCCCCTACCCTTCGAACGGGTGGCAGCGAAGCTGGCGCCTAGTCGGAGTAGACGCGCGCGCTTGGCAGCGCAGCGGACGCCTAAGTCGAAGTAGAGGCGCGCACGCTCCGTCCCCTACCCTTCGAACGGGTGGCAGCGAAGCTGGCGCCTAGTCGAAGTAGATGCGCACGCTTGGCAGCGCAGCGGGCGCCTAAGTCGAAGCAGAGGCGCGCGCTCCGTCCCCTACCCTTCGAATGGGTGGCAGCGAAGCTGGCGCCTAGTCGAAGTAGACGCGTGCGCTTGGCAGCGCAGCGGGCGCCTAAGTCGAAGTAGAGGCGCGCGCTCCGTCCCCTACCCTTCGAACGGGTGGCAGCGAAGCTGGCGCCTAGTCGAAGTAGACGCGCACGCTTGGCAGCGCAGCGGGCGCCTAAGTCGAAGTAGAGGCGCGCGCTCCGTCCCCTACCCTTCGAACGGGTGGCAGCGAAGTTGGCGCCTAGTCGAAGTAGACGCGCGCGCTTGGCAGCGCAGCGGGCGCCTAAGTCGAAGTAGAGGCGCGTGCGCTCCGTCCCCTACCCTTCGAACGGGTGGCAGCGAAGCTGGCGCCTAGTCGAAGTAGACGCGCGCGCTTGGCAGCGCAGCGGCCGCCTAAGTCGAAGCAGAGGCGCGCGCTCCGTCCCCTACCCTTCGAACGGGTGGCAGCGAAGCTGGCGCCTAGTCGAAGTAGACGCGCGCGCTTGGCAGCGCAGCGGGCGCCTAAGTCGAAGTAGAGGCGCGCGCTCCGTCCCCTACCCTTCGAACGGGTGGCAGCGAAGTTGGCGCCCAGTCGAAGTAGACGCGCGCGCTTGGCAGCGCAGCGGGCGCCTAAGTCGAAGTAGAGGCGCGCGCTCCGTCCCCTACCCTTCGAACGGGTGGCAGCGAAGCTGGCGCCTAGTCGAAGTAGACACGCGCGCTTGGCAGCGCAGCGGGCGCCTAAGTCGAAGGAGAGGCGCGTGCGCTCCGTCCCCTACCCTTCAAACGGGTGGCAGCGAAGTTGGCGCCTAGTCGAAGTAGACGCGCGCGCTTGGCAGCGCAGCGGACGCCTAAGTCGAAGCAGAGGCGCGCGCTCCGTCCCCTACCCTTCGAACGGGTGGCAGCGAAGCTGGCGCCTAGTCGAAGTAGACGCGCGCGCTTGGCAGCGCAGCGAGCGCCTAAGTCGAAGTAGAGGCGCGCGCTCCGTCCCCTACCCTTCGAACGGGTGGCAGCGAAGTTGGCGCCTAGTTGAAGTAGACGCGCGCGCTTGGCAGCGCAGCGGGCGCCTAAGTCGAAGTAGAGGCGCGCGCTCCGTCCCCTACCCTTCGAACGAAGTAGACGCGCGCGCTTGGCAGCGCAGCGGGCGCCTAAGTCGAAGTAGAGGCGCGTGCGCTCCGTCCCCTACCCTTCGAACGGGTGGCAGCGAAGCTGGCGCCTAGTCGAAGTAGACGCGCGCGCTTGGCAGCGCAGCGGGCGCCTAAGTCGAAGTAGAGGCGCGCGCGCTCCGTCCCCTACCCTTCGAACGGGTGGCGGCGAAGCTGGCGCCTGGTCGAAGTAGACGCGCGCGCTTGGCAGCGCAGCGGGCGCCTAAGTCGAAGTAGAGGCGCGCGCAACTTGGGCTCTTTGGTGCGGCCTTGCGCTATACAGGTTCCTTGAATCACGCCGGTCCTTGGCCTGACAGAGTTAGGTTCCCGTACCGTATGACCCGACGCGCCCGGGGCACGCGGCGGCTTATGACTGCTGGGCGGCGGGATGTGGATGGTTGCGTGTTTGCAGCCGCTCGCCTCTTCCCTAGGCAAGGAGGACACGGGGCGGGCAGCGAGTGGCGCCTGTTGTTGTGACCTTCCAGCGTTAGGTGGGGCGTTGCGCTGTACGGGCGCTTACATGACTGTGGTCGCGCCTCGTGCACGGACCTCCGCGACCCTTCGCTTTCGATTACGGGGAAGCGTGCGGGGCGGGCCTTTACACCGCTGCGGTTGTATCTTGCACGCGGATCGTTGCGACGCTTCAGTAGCGGCGGTATGGGCGAGGCGGCTTGAAATAGCCCCCCCGTAACAGCGTCCCCGCACCTTTACGCCCTCTTTCCTGTTCGCTCGGCCTTCCCCACCTTCGCGCTATCTTGACCGTATTAGTCTCGTCGTGGGAAGCGATGGCCTCCAGCAGCGAGCGCGGCCAGGCGGTTGGTGGCCCTGCCATTCGCCGGCGATCCTCTCCGTTGGAGGTAAAATACGCGCTCCAAGAGCGCGACCCGGCGGCGGCTGACCAGGAGCGGGTGGCGGCGGAGGAAGGCACGTTTTCCGGCGAGCTAGGCCCTTCTCTCGTGACCGAGAAGACGATCCAAGGGCTCTTGCGCGCGGGTGTAAGATCGAGGAGGCCGACTAGAGGGGGGGTGAATAGGAGGTTTTAAAATTTTCGTCTAATTCTAATTAGCAATTTTAAACTTGATGGAGTGATAGAGCAAGATAACACTAACACTAGCACAAGTGATCGACTAAGAGCAATAATGAAAGGTAGAGAACAACAATTGCTACTCTAACTAAGCAAGCAATCAAATGATATAAATAAAGAGCGTTGCTTGGAAGAATATGATCACAAGAGAGCAAACCACAATTTGACACGATTACTTTTTACCGTGGTGATCGGAGACTTGCCGGTCTCCCCTAGTCCACGTTGAGGTAAGCCCGAACGAATCGGACCGGCTCCACGAATGAGCCTAAGCACCTCGATCACTATTGGATGCCCTTTCCCTCTCCGGGTAGGCGAGCTCCAAGCCTTCACAATCTTCCGGGCCTTCTCACAATCTTCTTGAGAAGATCACCGAAACTCCGCCAAGCCGTCTAGGTGCCGGCAAGCACCAAGAGAATAGACCACTGCGGCTTGATCTCACTCAAGTGCTCAATGGATCAACTAGAATGCAATGCACTTGAATTTTGGGTCAACTACCTCAAATGAATGCACAAGTGAGTGAATGAGGTGTGAGAGGTTGCTCTAGGCTCAAATGTATTCAATGGATGTTCAACTACACGTCCTAGTTCTGGTGGGGGTGTATTTATACCCTCACCCACCTCAAATAGCCGTTGCAATAAACAATCCTGAAAATTCAGGAAATCCGGTACTACCGCAGGCAAAACCGCGGTACTACCGGACCCTCGCTGACCAGTCAGAACGGCTATGTCAGAGAGTCAGAAGTAACCGTTGGTCAATGAGTGCGGTACTACCGCCGTTGAAAGTGCGGTACTTCCGGGACCCCGGAAGTTCCGCTCCAAGATCCGGTACTTCCGATCTCAACGAGTCTAAGTCTTATTCTCGGCGCTCTCTGGAAAAAACGTTCCGCTCGGGTGCCCGGTACTACCGCACATGCGGTAGTACCGCAGGTAAAACCGCGGTACTTCCGTTTTCCGAGAGGCTAAGTTAAAGTCCGGGCGCTCTCTGGAAATAAAGTTCCGCTCGAGTGCCCGGTACTACCGGCAGACCGGTAGTTCCGCAGGTCAAACTGCGGTACTTCCGTTTTCCGAGAGACTAAGTCTCAGTCCGGGCGCTCTCTGGAAAAAACGTTCCGCCCGGGCGCCCGGTACTACCGGACCTGCGGTAGTTCCGCCCAATACACTCCGGAACTACCGGAATTTCTGACAATGCACAGATTTGATTTGATTTTAATTTGTAAGTGCATGCATGATCCTAAATTGATCCAAATGGCACAATTGAACATGATCAAGCAATCACCATGATCCCTCTTAATAGTACGGCGTCTATCCTATAATCCGGTCTTCCAACCTAACTCCAAGACCGGTAAAACAAAATAGATACCTAAACTATTTACCTTGTTGCCCTAGAGATCTTGAGTCTTCATGGGAAATTTTGTGAGCCTCTTTCTTTGCCATTTGAACTTATCCTTTCAAACACTTAATGCACACATTAGTCCCATATTCACATAAATTCATTAATTACCAAAACTAACATTTTTAGGGGCCTAGATGCTTTCAATCTCCCCCTTTTTGGTAATTGATGACAACAAGAGCAATTTATGAGAAGAGTTTAAGATTTGGATATACTCCTAATTTGCAAGATGTATATCTTAAGGACTCTTTGAAATTTTAGCAATTTTAGAACATGGGGAATTTTTGTATTTTAGGAACTAATAAGAAAGAGCTCCCCCTAAACATGTGCATCAAATTTTGCAGGAATTTAATAGGCATGATTTTATCATAGCATTCATATTCACCAAAAACAAGGATACGCAATAGACAATTAAAACAAGCATTGCATTAAGGACAAGACATAGTTCATTACAAAGCATCAGAAATTAAGATACTAAAAGACCACAGAGTTTAAACTACACAATAAGCATTACATGGTTCATTTCACCATACATTATTATAGCGATAGATAAGACTTAAAACTTCTTCTCCTAACTATTTCTCCCCCTTTGGCATCGAAGTACCAAAAAGAGGAGCTAGTCCTGAGCTGCACTGGGAGAAGGAGGACCACGGCGGCGAGTGCGACGTCCATAACGAACTGGAGAAGGCGGACGAACTGCACTCTCCAAGGCAGACACACGATCACCAAGGGAGGACACAGTGGAGATCAAAACATCCTGGCGCTCCTCCAGCCTAAGTATGGCAGAGTAAATCTGGGAAAGCGACACGTCGCCCTCACCCTGGGGAGGAGGATCAGCAGCTGCCTGATGCTGAGGCTGAGGCTGAGACTGAGCACGGGTACGAACAGGAGCAGGAACAGGGGCCTCTGCGCGAGGCTTGTATGGCTTGTGCGGGGTGCAGAGTGCTCCTCGGTATCCAGTCTTCCTAATGATCACTGCCATGATAAAAGGTGCAAAGTTGATCCTTTTCTGCTTGTCATTTTTATTGGCATCGATCCCCCTGATGATAAGATCCACCACATCAAATCTTTGGCCGCGCATAATGTAATCAATTACATTCCACGCGTGGCCACGAATAGCATCATAATTCCCACTCTTGGGAAGAATGGTGTGGTTGATGATCCTGTTGACAAGACTGGGAATAGCGAGTAAGCCATTTGTCGTCCCCAGTGTCCGTTCAGCAGCTTGGTCATAATACTCTGAATATGCTGAAATAGGAAGAGCTCGCTTGCTGTACACCTTCTCATATGCACTAGTTTCCGTCCCAAGTGCTAACTCAAACTCGTGCCTGGTGCACTCAATGAACTGGGTCCCTGTCATCCAACTCAGAAGCTCAAAGTTAGGAGAGATGTGCAGGGTAGCATAGAACTGCCTGATCATGTTGTCCATGTAGTTGCATTTGAATGCAACGAGTTGATGAATATCGGCTCGCTGAAAGAGCTGATAAGCACCACTGAACTTGTCGATCTGCGACAAGTGATCCCAGTCCACATACTTATGGGCAGCAAATTTGCGAGCAGGACTATACATCTCTCGGTACACCTTCTCTTGAAACTTGGAATGAAACTCGGGGTTCATTGAGTTTCGAGGGCGTACATACTGATTTCGGCGACGAAGAATGGCATAATCTTCATTTGTGATTTTGTCGAGGTCCACTTCGTGGTCTGCAGTTACCTCAGGCATCTCTTCATCTGGGACTGCATATTCCTCGCTCTCATGCGAGGCCTCAGATTCGCTCTCATGCGAATCCTCTGAGTCACTCTTAGGGTCGGAGGCGGGACCTTTGCCCTTGTGCGCCACTGACTGAGATGCAGGAGTCAAGGAGGAGGATTGACCTGCCGTGCCCCCATAGGACTTGTGCGAGACATTCTTCATCCTCGGCATCTTCAATGACACAATAGGATAATCAAGGTATAAGATAGAGTAAGCGAAAGTAGGTTTGAAAATTGAAAGCATTGAATTTCTGCTGTTCCAGGAAAAACGGAAGTACCGGAGGCAAAATTGCGGTACTTCCGGGGAATCCGGTAGTTCCGGCATTAAACATGCGGTACTTCCGGGACCCCGGTAGTTCCGGCCGCTCGTCCGGTAGTTCCGGTTTTTCTGGACATTTCTAGGGCATGACAAAAATTGAATCTTTTGGGGTATTTCTTGGATTGAATCCAGTGCATGTTTGTATAAACATTCCAATACCCTAAATAAACTATTTTGCCCAAGAAAATTTCAGCAAAAGTCATCACATTTCAATTTTAACCTAAACTCCACCTAGGGTTCTAAGAACAAGGTAAAAAGTGGATTTTGATCCGATTTACCTTGTGAAGTCGAAGGAGGAGAACCCTGGGAGTGCAAGGAATCACCCAAAAACGAAGAACTCTCCTCGGATTCAAAGATCGGGAGAGGAGGTAGGTTCTTGGGAGAGAGAGAGAGAGGTTGGAGGAGAGGAAGAGGAGAGGAAGGGGAGGCTGCGGTTTGGGAGGAGTAAAGATGAGAGAGAGAGAGGAGTTACAGGGGTAAGGAGTAACGGTTGGAGGAGTTTGCGATTTTGGAAACCGCACTGAATCCCGCAGAATGCGGTAGTACCGCGCGTAACACGCCGGTAGTACCGTGGTCACAGAAATTCCGGAAGTTCCGCGGATTACACTACGGTAGTTCCGGTTTTTCTGTCGGGTGCGGAAGTACCGCACAATGAACTGCGGTAGTTCCGGATTTTCTGGAACTTTTCAGAATTTTAGATTTAGAACTTGAAATTTTGCAAATGATCCCTAGTTTTGCATCCAACTAAAGTCATTCAGGATCATTATGCATCAATTTAGCTAATGCTACATTTTGAAGCTAATTTTTATGAATTTAAACAAATTTTTGACCAAAAATAGGGACAAAACAACAAAAATCCATATGAGCACAACAAATGAGCAGAATTGGATGAAATGAGATTTCAAGCTACATTTGAGTAGTCTATGACATTTAATTCATTCCTCAATTTGCAAAAGCGGCTTTCATCTAATGGTTTGGTGAAAATGTCCGCTAGTTGATTTTCGGTTCGGATGTGGCTAATTTCAATATCTCCCTTGCTCACATGATCTCTCAAGAAATGGTGGCGTATATCTATATGCTTGGTTCTTGAGTGTTGGACGGGATTATTGGATATTTTGATAGCACTATCATTATCACACAAAAGAGGCATTTTATCAAAATTGATCCCATAATCCAACAATGTTTGCCTCATCCAAAGCAATTGAGCACAACAACTTCCCGCTGAAATGTATTCGGCTTCGGCGGTTGAAAGTGCTACGGAATTTTGTTTCTTGGATGACCAACACACTAGAGATCTTCCTAGAAATTGGCAACTACCCGAGGTGCTTTTTCTATCCACCTTGCATCCCGCATAATCAGAATCCGAATATCCAATTAATTCAAATTTTGCACCTTTGGGATACCAAAGCCCTATGCTTGAGGAATGCTTTAAATATCTTAGAATCCTCTTTACGGCCACTAAATGGCACTCTTTTGGAGAAGCTTGAAAACGTGCACACATGCATACACTAAACATAATATCTGGCCTAGATGCGGTAAGATAAAGCAAACTACCAATCATGGATCTATAAAGCTTTAAATCTACCGACTTACCTTCTTCGTTGAGGTCTAGATGCCCGTTTGTTGCCATGGGTGTTTTGATGGGTTTGGCTTCTTCCATTCCGAATCTTTTGAGTAGATCCTTCACATACTTTGTTTGGCTTATAAACGTCCCATCTTTAAGTTGTTTGATTTGAAGTCCAAGGAAGTAGCTTAGCTCACCAATCATCGACATCTCGAATTCCCTAGACATCATCTCACCAAATTCTTTGCAAAAGTCTTGATTAGTAGAACCAAATATAATATCATCAACATATATTTGACATACAAAGAAATCATCTCCAATAATTTTTGTGAATAGAGTTGTATCTACTTTACCAATTTTAAAGCCTTTTGATACTAGAAAGTTACGAAGGCGCTCATACCAAGCTCTAGGAGCTTGCTTTAAGCCATATAGCGCCTTTGACAGTCTACACACATGATTAGAGTATTTAGCATCTTCAAATCCCGGGGGTTGTTCCACATATACTAATTCGGAAATTGTACCATTAAGAAATGCACTTTTGACATCCATTTGAAATAATTTAATGTCAAAGCATGATGCAAAAGCAAGCAAGATTCTAATTGATTCAAGTCTAGCAACGGGAGCAAAAGTCTCATCATAATCTAAGCCCTCGACTTGAGTATAACCTTGAGCTACAAACCTTGCTTTATTTCTTACCACAATTCCGTTCTCATCTTGTTTGTTCCGGAAGACCTATTTTGTGCCAATAACATTGTGCTCCTTGGGTCTCTCCACCAAAGTCCAAACATCGTTTTGAGCAAAGTTATTCATCTCTTCATGCATAGCATTTATCCAATCCGGGTCATCTAATGCTTCTTCTACACGCTTAGGTTCAAGTGAAGATACAAAAGAATAGTGTTCACAAAATGAAGCTACTCTAGAGCGAGTTTGAACACCCTTACTTACGTCACCCAATATTTGGTCAATTGGGTGATCCTTGGCTATTGCATTGTGAATCTTGAACATATTTTGCGGTTGATCCTTTTCTTCATCTTCAATAACTTGAACATCGTTTATTGTGGAAGAAGAGGGTGGTTCCACTTGTCTAGATGAGCTTGGTGATGTTGGATCCTCTTTTGGCTTGATGTCTCCGATTTGCATGTTCTCCATTGCCTTGCGAAGACTTTCATCTCCTACATCATCCAAGTTCTCATGCTCTTCTTGAGAGCCGTTAGTTTCATCAAATTGAACATCACATGATTCTTCCACTAAGCCCGAATTTTTATTAAAGACCCTATAGGCTTTACTATTTGAGGAATACCCTAAAAGGAAACCTTCATCACATCGACTTTGAAATTTTGAGAGCCGAACACCTTTTCTTAGAATATAGCATTTGCAACCAAATACTCTAAAGTAAGAGATGTTCGGTCTCCTTCCAACAAGAAGCTCATAGGAAGTCTTTTTCAAGAGTCGATGCAAATAGAGGCGATTTATGGCATGACATGCGGTGTTAATAGCTTCCGCCCAAAACTTGTCGGAAGTATTATACTCATCAAGCATTGTCCTAGCCATTTCAATCAATGTTCGATTTTTCCTCTCTACAACTCCATTTTGCTCCGGAGTGTAGGTTGTGAAAAGTTCGTGCTTTATTCCAAGTTCATCACAAAAGTCTTCAACTTTTGTATTTTTGAACTCGGAACCATTGTCACTCCTAATTTTCTTTATTTTAAAATCAAATTCATTTTGAGCCCTTTTTGAAAAACTTTTGAAAATCCCGGAGGTTTCACTTTTGTCATTTAGGAAGAAGACCCATGTATATCTAGAGTAATCATCCACAATGACTAAACAATAGCTATTACCTCCAATGCTCTTATAGGTTGTTGGCCCGAACAAATCCATATGTAAGAGCGCTAATGGCCTAGAGGTTGACATGATACTTTTGGAAGGATGAGAATTAGCGACTTGTTTTCCGGCTTGACAAGCACTACAAAGTCGATTTTTCTCAAACTTTACATCCTTCAAGCCAACCACTAAGTCATGCTTAAAAAGCTTTTTAAGTTGAATCATTCCCACATGACCTAGCCTTCTATGCCACAACCAACCCAAAGAAGTTTTTGCAATTAAACAAGTTTTCAAACAAGACTCATTTGAAGAAAAATCTACCAAATAGAGATTCCCAAATCTAAAGCCTTTGAAGACTAGTTCATTATTATTATCTTTTGAGATTACAACATTTTCTTTTGAGAATGAGCAAGTTAAGCCTAGATCACATATTTGAGCAACGGATAGCAAGTTGAAATTTAATGATTCAACTAAAGATACATTAGAAATTGAAAGGTCATTTGAGATAGCGATTTTACCCAATCCTAATACCTTTCCTTTGCTATTGTCTCCAAATGTGATTTTGTCATTGCTTCCATTTTCAAATGTGGTGAACATCTTCCGGTCACCGGTCATGTGTTGGGTGCAACCGCTATCCAACACCCAATGCCTTCCACCGGTTTTGTAGTTCACCTACAAAAGAAAATCAAGTTCTTTTAGGTACCCAAATTTGTTTGGGTCCTTGGAGGTTAGTGACCAAGGTCTTGGGTACCCAAATGGATTTCTTTTTAGCACCCAAAATCGAGGTGCCAATAAAATGAGCAATAACATTTCCATTTGTTGATTTTCTAAGCATATAGCAAGAATCATATAAACCAATGGAATGCATGTTATTCTTAGAACAATTATTTTGCATATGTCCAATACACCGGCATTTTGTGCAATACTTACCATCTTCCTTTACAAACCTTGGAGGCTTGTATACCGGCTTTTTACCCTTTTGGGGGACATATCCAAGTCCCTCTTTGTTAAAAGAGCATCTTTGATCGCTTAGTAACTTATCAAAGGTTTCCTTTCCCTTGTAAGCCCTCTCTAAACTTTTGTTTAGTTTTAGCACTTGTTCTTTTAAATTTTTGTTCTCATTAGCAATGATATCATCATGAACAAGATTTGAAGCATTTCTAGAATCTACACTTGATGAACAAGGTATGGCAAGTAGATCATCACAACAAGTAGATATGCTAGACTTTGAAATTTCTATACTAGACATTTCATTCAAGATATTGCAAGTAACTCCAATGCTAGTACTAGATTTGTGATTTTCTTGAAGAAGCAAATCATGAGCTTTCTTTAGCTCCTCATAAGAGTCTTTGAGAGAGGTGTGTTCTCTCTTTAAGACCTTAAACTTTGATTTTTCTTTTCCAAGAAATTCATTCAATTCAACTAGCATATTCATCAAGTCATCATATGAAGGCTCATCATCATCAAGCAAGTTTACCTTTTCTCCTTTAGCCATAAGGCATGTAGGAGTGGAGAATAGTGATGGAGCCTCCTTGATTGCAATGCCCACAAGCCCTTTCTTCTTGGGAGATTCGTCCTCGCTTGAGTCGGAGTCCGAATACTCCTCTTCGGAGTTCCACTCACCAATATGGGCTTCATTCTTGCCATCCTTGTGAAGCTTCTTGAAAAGCTTCTTCTTGCCGTTGTAGTTCTTCTTCTTTGATGACTTCTCCTTGTCATCCTTCTTCGTTGGACATTGAGAGGCAATGTGCCCCTTCTCATCACATTCATAGCAACGAATGTTGCTAAACTTCTTGTTTGATGAAGAATGCCATTTCTTGGTCTTCTCATGGCTTGAGCTCCGAAATGGGCGTCTTCTCATGAACTTTTTCATTCTTCTTACTAGAAGTGCAAATTCTTCTTCGGAATCCTCCTCATCTTCTTCTTCGGATTCTTCACTCATTACCGCTTTAGCTTTGAAAGCGGTGATCTTCTTATTCTTGGAAGAAGATTGCTCCAAGAGCTCTTCCTTGTCTTTCTTGTAGAGCTCGTTGGTGATGAGGTTGCCCAACAATTGCGTTGGTGTCATTCTTGCCAACTCCGGTGAGTTGAGGAAGAGAGTCACCAACACTTCATATTTTTTCGGCAAGGCCCTAAGCATCTTTCGAACAATATCAAGATCGGAAAGGTTAGTTCCAAGGCCCTTAAGCTCATTCACAATGTTGTTGAGCCTTGAGTACATCTCATTAATGTCTTCATGGGGCAACATTGTGAATGTCTCATATTTGATCCTAAGCCGATGCAATTTGGCCTCCTTGACCGTGGATGTCCCTTCGTGTATTTCCGAAAGGGTAGTCCAAATAGCATGAGCCGTCTCAAGATTGCTCACCCTATTGAACTCATCCGCGTTCAAGGCTCCAAATAGAGCATTCATAGCTTGGGCGTCTAAATGAGCATTACGCCCGTCTTGATCCGTTGGGTGATCCGGATCAAGAGCCATAACGTAACCCTCATTTACGACTTTCCAAATTTGAGGACTCATGGCCTTTAAATAAATAGACATTCTAATCTTCCAATAAGCATAATTTGAGCCATCAAATAGAGGTGCCTTTCCTATTGCTATTCCCTCACTAGCCATCCTTTTTTCTCTAGACGGTTAAGTCTAAATTTGAGAGACCAAGCTCTGATACCACTTGTAAGATCGAGGAGGCCGACTAGAGGGGGGGTGAATAGGAGGTTTTAAAATTTTCGTCTAATTCTAATTAGCAATTTTAAACTTGATGGAGTGATAGAGCAAGATAACACTAACACTAGCACAAGTGATCGACTAAGAGCAATAATGAAAGGTAGAGAACAACAATTGCTACTCTAACTAAGCAACCAATCAAATGATATAAATAAAGAGCGTTGCTTGGAAGAATATGATCACAAGAGAGCAAACCACAATTTGACACGATTACTTTTTACCGTGGTGATCGGAGACTTGCCGGTCTCCCCTAGTCCACGTTGAGGTAAGCCCGAACGAATCGGACCGGCTCCACGAATGAGCCTAAACACCTCGATCACTATTGGATGCCCTTTCCCTCTCCGGGTAGGCGAGCTCCAAGCCTTCACAATCTTCCGGGCCTTCTCACAATCTTCTTGAGAAGATCACCGAAACTCCGCCAAGCCGTCTAGGTGCCGGCAAGCACCAAGAGAATAGACCACTGCGGCTTGATCTCACTCAAGTGCTCAATGGATCAACTAGAATGCAATGCACTTGAATTTTGGGTCAACTACCTCAAATGAATGCACAAGTGAGTGAATGAGGTGTGAGAGGTTGCTCTAGGCTCAAATGTATTCAATGGATGTTCAACTACACGTCCTAGTTCTGGTGGGGGTGTATTTATACCCTCACCCACCTCAAATAGCCGTTGCAATAAACAATCCTGAAAATTCAGGAAATCCGGTACTACCGCAGGCAAAACCGCGGTACTACCGGACCCTCGCTGACCAGTCAGAACGGCTATATCAGAGAGTCAGAAGTAACCGTTGGTCAATGAGTGCGGTACTACCGCCGTTGAAAGTGCGGTACTTCCGGGACCCCGGAAGTTCCGCTCCAAGATCCGGTACTTCCGATCTCAACGAGTCTAAGTCTTATTCTCGGCGCTCTCTGGAAAAAACGTTCCGCTCGGGTGCCCGGTACTACCGCACATGCGGTAGTACCGCAGGTAAAACCGCGGTACTTCCGTTTTCCGAGAGGCTAAGTTAAAGTCCGGGCGCTCTCTGGAAATAAAGTTCCGCTCGAGTGCCCGGTACTACCGGCAGACCGGTAGTTCCGCAGGTCAAACTGCGGTACTTCCGTTTTCCGAGAGACTAAGTCTCAGTCCGGGCGCTCTCTGGAAAAAACGTTCCGCCCGGGCGCCCGGTACTACCGGACCTGCGGTAGTTCCGCCCAATACACTCCGGAACTACCGGAATTTCTGACAATGCACAGATTTGATTTGATTTTAATTTGTAAGTGCATGCATGATCCTAAATTGATCCAAATGGCACAATTGAACATGATCAAGCAATCACCATGATCCCTCTTAATAGTACGGCGTCTATCCTATAATCCGGTCTTCCAACCTAACTCCAAGACCGGTAAAACAAAATAGATACCTAAACTATTTACCTTGTTGCCCTAGAGATCTTGAGTCTTCATGGGAAATTTTGTGAGCCTCTTTCTTTGCCATTTGAACTTATCCTTTCAAACACTTAATGCACACATTAGTCCCATATTCACATAAATTCATTAATTACCAAAACTAACATTTTTAGGGGCCTAGATGCTTTCAGCGGGGAAGTTGTCCGGGCGCCAGGACGTACGATTGCCTGCCGGCGACGAGACGGAACCGCATCCCGAGAGGTCGGAGGCGATCGTATTCGTTGCCTTCTTCGACGCGGGGCTCCGGATCCCAGCGGCGATCGTGGTGGGCGACGTGCTGCGGACCTTCGGGCTGGAGCTGGCGCAACTGACTCCAAACGCCGTGGCTCGGCTCGCGGTGTACAGCTGGGCCTTGCGCTCGGGGGCGTGCTGGCCCAGCGCGTCGCTGTTCGCCTATCTGCACGAGGCGCGCTATCAGCCGAAGGGCCGGAGGGGCGGGACGCTGTCGAGCTTCGGCAGCGTCTCGTTTACTCTTCGGTCGTCTTGCAAGAAGCTCTTCCCTGCGAACTCAACTCGCGGGAAGTGGGAGTCCTCCTGGATGAAGCGGTGGTTCTACCACCGTGTGGAGAGCGGGAGCGGCCTTGCGTGCACGGTCCGACCGATCGCGTTCAAGCCTTCGCCCGGCCGAACGCTCGATGACGAGGACAAGCGGAGGGTCAAACGGCTCGTAGGCATTGCCGCCCGCTTCAACATGCGCGACCTTGCCGAAGAGTACGCGATGTACGGCGTGGCCCCGCTTGCCTACGACTGGCATCTTGCCGCCGAGAGGCGTCGAGATGACAATGTTTCGCCGTGGGTTTGCTCGCTACCGGCGCCGCCCGATCCCCGTAAGCCTCGATTGCGCCCCTCCTTTGTTGACGCGAAATGCGTGGTATGCTGATGCTATTCTCCCTTGCTTCAGGAATTTCCGAGGAGGCGGAGCAAGCCGTGCGCGTGTTCCTGGGTCCGTATACCGCCCGGGAGCACGAGCAGCGCGCGTCTGCTGTCGCCAAGGCGGGGCTGGGGCGACTAAACCGCGTGTGCGAGGTCCTGGGCCTTGCCGCGCCGGATAGTCCGGAGACTCGCGCGTGCGGAGCTAGGCTCGACGCTACGTCTTCTTTATAGTCCGGAGACTCGCGCGTGCAGAGCTAGGCTCGACGCTACGTCTTATTTAGGGTCCGTGGACTTGTGCGTGCGGAGCTAGGCTCGACGCTACGTCTTCTTTATAGTCCGGAGACTCGCGCGTGCGGAGCTAGGCTCGACGCTACGTCTTATTTAGCGTCCGTGGACTTGTGCGTGCGGAGCTAGGCTCGACGCTACGTCTTCTTTATAGTCCGGAGACTCGCGCGTGCGGAGCTAGGCTCGACGCTACGTCTTATTTAGAGTCCGTGGACTTGTGCGTGCGGAGCTAGGCTCGACGCTACGTCTTCTTTATAGTCCGGAGACTCGCGCGTGCGGAGCTAGGCTCGACGCTACATCTTATTTAGAGTCCGTGGACTTTTGCGTGCGGAGCTAGGCTCGACGCTACGTCTTCTTTATAGTCCGGAGACTCGCGCGTGCGGAGCTAGGCTCGACGCTACGTCTTATTTAGAGTCCGTGGACTTGTGCGTGCGGAGCTAGGCTCGACGCTACGTCTTCTTTATAGTCCGGAGACTCGCGCGTGCGGAGCTAGGCTCGACGCTACGTCTTATTTAGAGTCCGTGGACTTGTGCGTGCGGAGCTAGGCTCGACGCTACGTCTTCTTTATAGTCCGGAGACTTGTGCGTGCGGAGCTAGGCTCGACGCTACATCTTCTTTATAGTCCGAAGACTTGTGCGTGCGGAGCTAGGCTCGACGCTACGTCTTCTTTATAGTCCAGAGACTCGCGCGTGCGGAGCTAGGCTCGACGCTACATCTTATTTAGAGTCCGTGGACTTGTGCGTGCGGAGCTAGGCTCGACGCTACATCTTCTTTATAGTCCGGAGACTTATGCGTGCGGAGCTAGGCTCGACGCTACGTCTTCTTTATAGTCCGGAGACTTGCGCGCGCGAGGGCGTCCCCCCGGTGCGTATTTTGTTTATACTCAGTCCCGTCACCTTGGCGACGGCGAGTGCACACGCTAACGTGTGTCTTTGGTTTATACTCAGTCCCGCCCTCCCTGGCAACGGCGAGTGCACACGCGAACGTGCGTCTTTGGTTTATACTCAGTCCCGCCCTCCCTGGCAACGGCGAGTGCACACACGAATGTGCGTCTTTGGTTTATACTCAGTCCCGTCACCTTGGCAACGGCGAGTGCACATGCGAACGTGCGACTTCGATTTATACTGCGGGAACGCGCGCGTTAGCTAGGCCTGCGCGCGCCTTCACCGCGTGCTTGCGCATAATAAAGAAAGATTAGCGACAAACGGCGCTCTTCATTACGTCCCCGTTTGCGTGGGTGAGCAACTACAAAGGAAAAGGATAGATATACTAACCGTTTACCCTTGGTGCGGCCGGAGCCTCTAGTCGCTAGTCGTCTGCAGGGCCCGCCGAGGCGCGCGTGAATGGCCCCGCGGACCTCCGCGCGGTGGCGTCAGCTCTAGGGGCGCCGTTGGGCGTCGCGACGCGGGCACCTGGTACCTGGCTCGATGCGCCGGGCCATGTCCTGGTCGCCTCGGACGGTGATGATGGTCCGGGGACCCGGGATCTTCATGCACAGGTAGCCGTGATGGGGTACCGCGCCGAAGGAGTTGAGGATTGGGCGACCTAGTATGGCATTGTAGGGGTACGGGAGGTCCACCACGTCGAAGGTGGCATCTTCGGTCCGCACATTGTCATCTCGGCCGAAGGAGACCTGAAGGCCGATTTGGCCCAGCGCCCTCAGGGGCTGTCCCCCGAAGCCCTGCAGCGGGATTCCCGAGGGCCCCAGGCGGCTTCGAGGGATCCCCATCTGGTCGAAGGCCGCCGCAAACAATACGTTCGCAGAGCTACCACCGTCCACCAAGGCGCGCCCCACGTCGCATCCCGCGATGGTGACCCGGATGACCAGGGGGTCCTGATGAGGGAAGTCCACACCCTGGGCATCGTCGGGCATGAATGTAACTTCGTGAAGTCCACACCCTGGCCACATGATGCAGTCTTCGCGCATAGGCCTTCTGCTGCCGTGCCGAGGCGAATTCCAGCGCAGAACCTCCGGATATGACGTTGATGACCCTACGGTAGGTTGCGTCCGGGGCCTGCAACGACAGGAGGCCCTCCCGAGGCTGCTGTACGTGGGCTTGGATCCGCAAGGTGCCTTCTTGGGGCTGCATCCCTTGCGCCTGTACCTGCATCCCTTGCGCCTGTACCTACATGGGGGCCACGTATGGGAATTGGACGTGAGCCACCGCAGGCGGGCGCGCCTCCGGGTTCCTGTCCCTAGCGACGCTGTCGCGTAGCGCCGCGATGGAGGTGCAGGTGCGGGTGTCATGATTGCCGCGGCCGTGGATTATGCACCACAGTCCCTGATGTTGGTCGTCGTAATCTCCACAACCCTTATCGTCGCGGCCCCTACCGCGGCCGCGCCCCCGGCCACGACGCCCCCGACCGCCTCGGCCTGCTGGGGCACCTTCGTCGGAGCCGCCTTCGATGTCGAGGACGTACCGGTTTTGCCTCGACCTCTGCTGGCCGCGCTTGGGCTGATCGGACGACTCCTTATGCGAGTTGTCCCTGCGGTCGGGCGCGTCCCTGGACGACTCCTGCTTACGTTTTCCCTTCGACGAACCGCCCTTCGGCGGATCTTCGGCTTTTGCCGAGGCTCCGGCCTGATTGGTGTCGGAGTCGTCACCTTGCCTTCGCCTTGCGTCTTCCTCCGCCCTGGCGTATTCTTCCATCTTGTCGAAGAGCTTTGCCACCGTCTTGATCGGCTTCCGCGCATTGTACTCAGCCATCGGGCCCGGACGAAGGCCCTGGATGGCTGCATTAACGATGGTGGTTTCGTTGACGTCCTTCACTTGACATCGAATCTTGGCGAAGCGCTTGAAGTAGTCCCAGAGCTTCTCCGAGGGTTTTTGCTTCACGGCAAAGAGCTGGTCCGCGTCGACTCGGTCGACGTAGTTTCCTTGGAAGTTGTTGTGAAGGCGGACGCGAAGCTGCTCCCACGCGTAGATGGAGCCCGGCTCTATGGTAAAGAACCAAGAGAGCGCCACTCCTTGCAGCGCGAGGGGGAGTCCCTTCGCCTTCGTGGTGTCATCGCCACCCGCGGCTTCGATCGCGGTTTCGTATACGCGCACGAACTCACAGGGGTCCGTGTCGCCCTTGTACGAGTCGATGGCGCTAGGAAACTTGAAGTCTTCGGGCCATGCCGCCTGCTGCAGCCCCGCCGAAAGCGGGGACTCCGGATCCACGCGCCGCAGGGGCACGCGGCTAGACGTGGGGGCTTCACGACTGTCCGCCCTCTCCGGCGCGGGCTCGGACGCGATTGCTGGTGCGGCCGGCTGACTCTGAGCCTCTTGTATATCTCTGACGGCTCCGCGAAGGTCCCCCAGCTCCCGCTGGAACGCGTTGAGAGCCGCCAGCAGGGCACTTTCCATCGCCGGTGCGGGCGGGGTCGCCGGTGCTTCCGACGGGCGGATCGGCGCGGGGACGACCGCGTCGCGGGGTCCCGAGCTGCCGGTCGCTCCGTCGTGGCTACCTCAGACCACTCGGTCCGCGCCGCCGGCAGGGGTTGCAGTGGGGGCGGCGAGGTCGGCTGCCGCCACGCCCGTGTCGGTGGGGTCGGTTGTCGCCGCGCCCGTGTCGACGTCTTCGACCGCGGGGTCCGTCCTCGCAACGCCGGTGGCGGGGTTGGTCGTCGCGGTGCCGGTGATGAGGTTGGCCGTCGCGGTGTCGGTGGTGGGGTTGGTCGTCGCCGCGCGAACGTCGACGTCTTCGGCCACCACGCCTGCATCGCCATCCGCGTCCGCCGCTGCCGATGCTGAAGCCCTGGTACTCATACGGCGCTCCGGCCCGGCCGCCTTCTTCCCCTTCGCCGCGGCTGGTGAAGCTTTTTTGGGTGCCATCTTTTTCTTCGGTCTTCAGGCTTGTCTTCGTCCTCCCCACGGACGGCGCCAACTGTTGTGGCTACAGACCAAACAGAGAGAGAGATGGTAGTGGAGAGTAATGAAGTTGAGTGTAATGGCCTGGGGTCCTCCCCATGGCTTGCGTTCATATATATATATACGCCTGAGGAGTGCTTTTACAGTTATACCCTTACATCTGGTTATCCCCTCTGGGGCAGTTATGTCATTACACATGGCATATTCTGGGCCTTATAATCTCTTACCAGGCCTACTGGGTTTAGGTGGGGGCCATCCCTACGACACTATAATCTGAAACAAAAAAAAGAATAGAGCATAAGTCACCATCGCCCAAACAACATTAGTATAAAATAGTTTACATTGTGGTGATTAAGCATTTGGAACTGAATATGCATCAATCTGCGAACTCCTATATATAGTAAGCAAGCATTTGGTTCTCCTCTAGTCTAATCCCCTCCGCTTAGTTCTTAGTGCAGATCGTAAGTCACCATCAACCAAACAACAGTAGTATAAAATAGTCCTGCGATGATTGAGAGAGAGAGAGAGAGAGAGAGAGAGAGTTGAGGGTAAGTGTCGGCGACTCTTGGGGATGGATGGATGTAGAGAAAAATGCAGGAAGTGTGTGGTTTGTTGAGGGAGAGGGGGGCTGTCAGGCTGTTACTTGTCTTGTGAACAGCAAACAGACTTCCTTCCCCAGCTCGCTGGTGCATAGGGCAGTGGTAAATCTTGGGACAGGATGCGGAATGCATTAGATACCGCAGGGGTAGGCGAAGCACAACTCTCGGTTTGCTACACATTTGAGGTGGAGATGCAGAAATGCTTTGATTTTTTTATCAGCACGAGGACTACAGAGGTAACTATGCAGAGAGGTTGCGTCATTGGGTGGGTTCGCTTTGACTTGACTTTTTATTTACTGCTACATTAACTAGGTTTTAGATGATACATTTTTTAATATAGAGTCTACGAATCGATTGTAGTAGATACTATACCGAGTTCAGCTATATCTATAAAAATCACATAAAACTATTTCTCTTTACGTACTGTTTCTCACGAACAATCAAAATTTAAAATTCATAAGCCATTGCCTAAACCGTAGTATCATGCTGGCACAGTGAACCATAACATAGTAGCCGTAATACGGTAGTTCAGTGTCTCACAAACATGTTCTAGGAATATAACTGAGTTGAGTGTTTTGTTTGTTTCACTATGCGATCATCTAACAAAACAAAGACTACGTATCATAACATATGTTTCCTCTTGGAGAGATCCTGATTGTAAAGGGGCGTCATACTAGCTATTCATGCTTCTGCTCGTACATACCGCTATACTGAAATGCAAATAAAATGTGCTTAGACTTCGTGATGAATGACATAACACGAGCCTACTTCACAAATCTGTAGGAGTATAATACGCAGCACAAAAGTTTTTTATTTTCCAACAAATTAAGCCATTGCTTGTCATGTTGTTTCGCCAAAAGAAAGCTACTAGTACTAACATGAACAATTATTCAGATGCCCATCCATAGGCCGCATGCATACAGCCATTGATTATTCATTTATTCTCAATGAAAAGAAAACAATTAAAGGCTGCAGAGACGAGTACGCAGCGATTCGCAGATTGCCCATTTGCAGGAGAAAGGCACATGCACAGAGAAAGGCACTAGGAGTATTTGTAGACAATGCGTTTTCAGCAACTATTTGAATAAAATTTCAGAATTATAAATAAAAAATAAAGCATGTTTTCAGCATATATTAAATGACAGATGCAAAAATAAAATGATCGCAAGATCACAAATCTCTACCATATCATTTGAATATGAAATCATGCTCAAAGGGTCTACTGAATATAAATCAACAATTCGCATAGTACTCAAATTGTGATTTTCTAATTACTATTCTCAGATGTTTAGTTGCACATGTTTAACACAAGGCCTTCTTGACACAGTGGTCTATATTTAATCAATGATCACAATGATAACCTCCAGATATTCTGCTAGTTTGATCTCTATTATTTACCACATAAATCAATTGCACTTTGAGTATAATAACAATAACATGGCAGTGCTAAGTATGGCTCAAAAGGAGATGAAGACGGTACTGATTGAAGAAAAAAATGACAAGATTAAAGCTACAACAAGATCAGGACATCTAGTAATCAGGTTGCCAATAACTCATATACTAGCAGAATATTCCTAAATTATCATTGCAATCTCAAATAGACCATGAATCATCATCGAGCAATCATTAATCCTACAGATTATCATGCAATTGTCTCATAGAACTAGTGATAATATTACCAAGTACTAAAATATACTAGAACAGCTTATAATCACACAATAACAACAAGAACCGAAGGCAACTCACAAAGTGACGGCACTCGAAGCCATCCAAAAGGCAGCAAAGTTAGGTACACCGAAGTCGACGCTATCCAAAAAACCTATCACCGCCGTTTGCACCGTGGCGTGGTTCTCGGAGATACAAAGTCACCTACATGAACCAGCAAGCACCACGGTCAAGAGGTCGAGGGTCGGAGAATGTCGCACCAGTCAAGTACTAAACAAGCAAGAATACCACACAAAACATGACCTAAACCACCTCTGTTACAGCCGACCCACCAAACCACCACCGCAAAATCACCACCCAGACCGGTGTCACTGTGGCTTACCTGAGCCATTGCTTGGATGCCATGAACCGTCAGCGCCATCGCAGCCTTGACCCAAACCAAAGCCGGAATCACTGCCACCTCGATCCGGCTCCCACACTCCACCCTCACTGACGGCTAAGTTGAGGGCGAGGCTTTGGATTGCTAGAGATGGAGTGTCGAATCACGTCACTGCCAAAGCTCAAAGACTTAGAGGTTTCACTCGGTGGAGGTGGAAGAGGAAGAATAGAGATGAGGAAACTCGATTGGATCTCGATGTTCTTCTAGAAGGAAAGTCCAAACCGGTATATCAAGAGGGAGAGAGTAGGATAGCACTGGCAACAACCAGCTGAGGGTGCCGAAGTCAGGGATGTGGGGATCGATGGATCGGATCGATCCCCATCTCCCTCTCGATCTAGTGAATAAAAGGAACCAAAGGCTCTTTATCCTCTCCCTCTCTCTCAATGACAAATGGGCAAATAGGAAATTCCCAAAATGCCCTCAGCGGTAACAATCCCCACCCATTTTTCCAATTTGGTGTCATAGCTCAAACATCTTGTTTGATATATAGTTGTTTGACAATAAGTACCTTGTGGGTTTGAACTCAATGTCTACCAACAAGAGCTATGACTCTACACAGAAAGAAAAGGACTACGTCTTGATCCAATGCCTTGTTGTTAGAGTTTTCACCCAAGTCACACTCTGTACAGGGTAGCTTGTCCTTTTCCTCTTGGATTGGGATGTTATAGTTATGTCTCTGTATCTCTCTCGAATGGGAATGAGGCCCATTCCCTTTGATATTGCAAGAATGACCTTTCTTGCTATTACTTTAGTGAAAGGATTTGCTACATTCCTTTTAGATTGGATGCATTCTGCAATAATTACACTCTTCTCCCTGGCATGCCAAACCAACTTAAGTCATCTTGTTATGTGTTTTGAGGACTTCATGTTGTCCTCCTACTCTTTACCTTGAGCAAAATGGTTTGGTTATTGTGGTAGGTCAAAACAACCGATATTGGCTTTTCCAACGCTGGTAGGTTAGAAAGAAGCTCTTTGAGCCATTCCGCCTCTACTACCGTTGAGTCAAGTGCTACTAGCTCAGCTTTCATAGTGGACCGTGTAAGGATACTCTATTTAGAATACCTTCATGTGACAGCCCTACTTGTTAGAGTGAATACATAGCCACTCGTAATCTTTATTTCATCAGAGTCACTAATCCAGTTAGAGCTATTGAATCCTTCAAGGATTGCCAGATGGCCAGAATAATGTATTACCAAATTCTTGATTCCTTCTAAAATAGTTTTCACTATTTTTTATTTTTATAAACCAATGGAAATACATATTGCCATACATTCGATAAAAAGGATTGTATAAATATTTGATAACATTATTCCCACACATAGGATGATAATGACCAAAATTGCATGTCTAAGCAATTCTACCGTTCTAAACTAACCACAATAATGTACTCATTATTAATGGTAATCTATACTAGGGTGACAAAGGTATATGGATTTTAAATATCAATGAAAGTCATTTCAAGTAGGATTTAATTAATTCCTAATAATTGAATTATCATTTTATGTAATTAGCCATGCATTACAGTTTTTAAATAATATAAGAAATAACTTTGCAAAACAATGGATCAACATGATCAAGAAAGACTTGCCTTTGTTGGTGTGAACTTATACTTCTTCTTGCTAGTTGGGTATTCTTTAACATCTCACTATACACACAAAACGAGAACACAACAAATAAAAGATAAATTCAAATAAAACAATAAAAAATAATAAAATAGGTATTGGGAGTTATATTATGAATTTATATGTTTCGAAATTTGAATCACTCGATTCGGAGTTCGATCGGTAGAGAATGGGCTATCGAAAAATTTACCAGAGGAGATAATGCTAAAAATGAGAAAGAAAGAGAATATCCTAAAGGAATATTCTTTCGGCTGACAAAAAAATAAAAAGAAGGCTAACCAATGGGCCCCTTTTTGCTAGTGGCTCAGAGAGGGAGAAATAGAGAGGTGGTGGCACCGGCGAGGGATAACATAGGGCGGCAACAAAAATGGAATGCAGGGCACTCGGGAAAGGGGTGGGAGGTGGCGGTGTAGGTAGAAAAGCACGCGTAGCGATGCTGGCGATGAATAGGGCAGCACTCGGGCGCACTTGACCATGGCGACAACAGGATGGCGACGTTCCTCGAGAAGTGGCACAAGCTTGAGCATAGCAACATCAAGGGAAGGCCTCTAGCGCAATTGGTGGGCTCGGGGGCAGCTGGAATCATGCTGGCGATAGTGGGCAACAATGGTGAAGAAGGGGCAATAGCGACGGTGTTCCATGGTGATGCACTAGCCAAAACAGTTTGGGAAAAAGGTACAGGAGGTGAAGGGGATGCTACGGGCGCAAGGAATTGCAGAGAGGCTCACCAAGATAGGTGAATCGACGGAGAGCTTGTTCGACCGTCTGTGAGGGAGAAGACTTGATTTCTGATTATTGGCTACATAAAAATACAATTAATTTGAGAAGGAAACTGGTGATGTACTGGAGCATAGAAATATTGGGATTTTGCAAAGTGATGAACGGGTCGTGGTGCTTCAATTTAAAGGTGCAAAATCAATCGGCAATGGTTTCCATGCTAAATGTTTGGAAACTGAAAAACTAACGATTTAGGCTCCCTTCTTTTGACTTGGCTTTCTTTAATAACTAGCTTTCAAACGAAATATCTTTTTAAGATGGGATCTACAATTTAATTGTAGTAGACATTGTCCCGACTTCATCTATATTGGCCAAAATCGCACCCGAGTATCTCTCTCTCTCTCTTCATACTCTCTCTCGGGAATAGGTAGATTTCAAAAAATTAAGTCAAAAGTCATAAGCCACAACCCAAAGAACCCACTCTTAATTACTAGGAAACAGATAGAAACAGAAGGAATTGATTGCTTGCAGTGATTGCGGACGGTTTCCATGCATGCATTTTCTTAAGTTGAGAAGAGCTTGAATCGTTCAGTGCAATGGTCTTGGGTGGCTCGGTTGGACTCCATCGATGCAGAGCAGAGCAACAGTGAAGGGCACGGAGAAGAAAGGAAGGAAAAGAAAGGAAAAAGAAAGAGAATGAGCCAGCTTGGCTAGGGTGGGCCAAGGAGGAAAATGGGCTGCAGAGAAAAAGGAAAATTCGTACTGAAACAAAATAGGCATTGATTTGAACTTGAATTCTGGAATTTGAATTTTGAATTTGAATTTAGATTTGCATTTGAGTTTGAATTTGAATTTAAGGAAAATCACTAGGACTGAGCTTTGAATTTTTTAGATTTTTTGAAATTTCAATTGGAATTTGAATTCTGAAGTTTAAATTTTGAATTTGGAATTGGAATTGAATTTCAGATTTGAATTCAAATTTGGAGATATTCGATAGAAATTTGATTTTGATAGGATCCACTGAAAAACCAAATAAAATATAAATCTTTAAAATAATTAATTTGTAAATAAAATTTTAAAGAAAACTAAATTTTAAGATGTTACAGGAAGGAATCGGATTGTTCCCATCTCTCTGATCTGACGAACAGGAGGAGCCCGATGCTCCCTTTTCCTCCCAACCCTCCCCCCACCCCCCTCCCCTCTCTCAATGACAAGTGGGCTCCCCTCTTTTTTGCCTGAAAATCCAAATGGGAAATGCCCATAATGCCCTCCGCGGCAACAGTGTTGTGATGTAGTACAGTAGTAGTAGCTAAGCACAAGCCAATTTGGCCCCAGGCTCGCTAGTCGCGGCCGGTTGGTCCGAGGAGCACATCGCGCAATTATTTCGTCTTCCTTCCCTGTTGCTTTCTACGGCCCCGCCAGCAGGCAGCGCCACCTGCCTCTGCCTGCCGGCCGATTTTCTTCCATCTCATACTCCAATGCCAAAACTGACTCACTACGGTTAAGTACGTACACATGATCTAGCGTTTGCCGGACCCTGCGAGGCTGCGAAGCACCGGCATCCATCGGCAATCAGAGAGAGAGAGAGAGAGTGAGGTCTGAAAATAGAGGAAGCCTAAGGTCCTGTGAGTATATATTCCTTTGGTTTAAATGCCTGTCCATACTGACGTTAGCAGATGATTTTTTTGGCTGAAATAGTAGTTATTGGAAGAAATATTTTTTAGAATAAAAAAGTGAGCAGTAGAAAAAAGTAAAAAATGTATGTAGGTGAGATGAGAGCGAGAGGAGTAACGTGCGTGATGCATCCGTGATCCATTGGCATATTTTCGAAACAAGACTGGATTGAGATGAGTGAGAAAATCGTTTTAAGAAATCAAATATTTATATTGATTTCTGTTTTATCTAAATAGAAGTTAAAAGTAGAAATTAATATAAATAAATTATAAATCTTAGGACTGCCACTGCGTAGCAAGGCTCCAGGGACGTGCTAATCTACATGCTCGGACACGAGATCCGCATTGTGACGACCAATATTGAGCGTTTAATCAATCTGATTTGTTGGCAAATTAGTTAACATGTCCCTGTGGTCGTCGCCCTTGGGTCTTGATGTGCTGCTTGCTGCAAAACTAAAACGGACCCCTCACCTACCGCCCGTTCTGGCACAATTTTTTCCCGGGCCGTCACCTTTTGTTGGTTAGCGCGTTCCTCTCACGCCTTGGCATCGTCGTCGTCCTCGTCACCACCATCGCCATCATGTTTTTATCGCTTCTGCTCATCTCAGCTTTAGTTAGCTGATCACTTCGGCCGCTCGTGAAATATACCATATAAACTGATATATATATATGTTGTAAAATGTATGGTATAAATATAATTTTTAATTTAATTTCAGCAATAATAATAAGTACACAAGTATGACAAACATGGCATAGAAATGACTTAACTAACATATTAACATATGAATCATGTAAGTCATTCCAAAGAAACATATGCTCAACATAAATGTCATATAAGAGTTTAAGACTAGCATGGCCTCAAGTATACTAGTGCATTTAAATGCTAATCTCAACAAAACCTTAACAAATATGACCAGATTCAGCATATGTTCAACAAGTTGAGTTTTCTTATGTGCTCTCAAAAGGCTAGTTGCACAAGATTTAATCTTGGCCATCTCCGCCATGACAAAATATAATCTTGATTATATATGATAGTTATAGATTAGATCTTGAACTCAGATTAAACCTTTCTATCTAATAAAGAATAACAAATCTCATAAATAGCTTGCTGGTCAGAGCAAAAAATCCCTAGACATCAATCTTCCATATTCACAGAGAATACTTACTGAATCAACAGGATAATAGACTTTAGCTCAGACTACAATAAACAGGGCTAACCACAGCACAGAGCTACCATAGAGATCAACGAAAAGGATAGCAAGTTCAAAGACCAGAGAATGAACAATAGCTGATTTAACAAAAAGCTCAAGATCAATCTACCATCACATCCATATATAATCTCAGTTTTGTGTCATTTCATCGCACAACAACCAGCCCACAACAATTTTTCTTTGCAAATTTCCATTTAATAGACTTACTAATATGCGTAGTATATCACGAAATTGCAAAGAATCAATAGCCAGTATACTCACAGCAGTGGTGATACTCAAAATCATCGTGAAGAAATCAGAAGAGGCCAGGCACGCACACAGCGCTGACCCAGAAAACCTAGCACCCCTCTGTGCTACTCGCAGAAGAGGAGTTAGTAGATGGAGATACAATGCCAGCCAACCTCAGGTAGCTGACGCCAGAAACGAAGGTTAGGGTTGACGCCCCACAAGAACAACGAGAGCTCCAGTTGAGAACTCTCGTGAACACCAAGACTAGGTCACAAATCTCACCACAAATCACAGCATAAGTCCGAGCCAAATCAACCTCTAGAGGTTAACCCCAGACCTTTCCTTTTGGCCAAATCCAAGAAAAAGGCTCAAGGAAACCGCACGGGGAAACCCTAGAATGCCGATTAGCGCTCCTCAGCCGACGGCGACCGGAGAAAACCCAGCTGGCGGCTTTCAAGACTCGAGATTGAAAAACCACGGAGAGAGATTTGAGATCAGAGAGGGGAGGACTCACTTCTGCTTCCGGCCATCATAGATAGGAGAGGCGCAATTCAAAGGGGAGCGGGGCGGTGGCCAGTGGGCTGCACCACGGCTGGCGCCGGAGCGCCCGCGTCGGTAGTGCCTCCTTCGCCGCCGCCGCTCGACTCGGTCGCCCCAGAAGACGCGATCGAAGCCGTTCCGCCCGCACGCGAGAAGACACGAGAAACGAAGCGCACGCGCACGCAAACCGTCACGGGAGGAGACGTCTCCTCCCTTTATCACCTCGGCCGGCCCACTGACAGGTGGGCCCCACCTCTCTCTCTCCTTTTTTCTAATTGGAAAATTATCGGATTGCCCTTGTGTGTGTATATAATCCTTGTGTTTCTTCTGTCACCAAGATCGCTCGCCTTTACTCGTGAAAAGCTTAGCCTTCGCTATATGCAATCATGCGATAGGTTATGTGGTGGTGGTGGTGGTCGAGCGAGCTTTTACACATGTGTCGCTCGGGGTGTGCGGCTCCAGCGAAGTTACTTGGCGCTTACACGAGCGACCGACACTTTTTGCGTATCTTTCCGGCTCACTTCAATTCTACCGTGATGATTGGTGATCGGGTGCTAAGTTGTAGGCTCCGAAAACCACTAGGGAACCCTTCCCCTCTGACTGGTGTAAGTTCCTTGTTTGCTAACCGGCTTTAAGGGCCAATTTAGAAGGTACAATTTTTGTAGGAACATGAGAATTCTCGTAGAAAAAATCTTCATCTTTTGGGGCATCCGTTACAGTGAACATAGTTCATCCTAAAGCTGTCCAATGGACTAGATCTTGATGTGCAGGCTCATGACCTGCCACTGTTGGTTTGGTCTAAACACAGCACGGCCCAGCTAACTTGTGGGTGGTGCCGACACAATCATGCCATGCCTAGGCTAAGGGGGCGGCACATTACGGCCTGGCAGCGACCGCAGGCAGGGCTGGCATAGCCTGGGCAGGCCCCAATGGGCGTAAATGGGCTCGCACTGCCAGTAAAAAATAGTCGTTTTTACCTTTTTGATCGTGGGGTAAAAAATCCAAAAAATAGCAAAAAATAAAAAAAATGTCAACTTTTTTCTTATAAATACGGGGCCATCTGGCCTTCATTCTCCACACCTCAAACTTCACTCTCATCTCTCTATTTAGCTGTGAAAAATCCGGTTATGTTTGCTCAATTTTGGCAAAATTAGTAAGAAATTCATGCAAAATTCAAAAAATTTAAAAAACTTTGAAGAATCTTCGAAGAGTTGTAGAAGAGGTAATAGACTAACAGTGTTGTCTTATTTTAATTTTTTTGCTATTATTTGTTGATTCAATAGTAAGTTAATTGTACTTTACTATATAAATTTACAGTTGACTCAATGGAGAACTACGATTTTTAACTTTTCGAATTCGGCCTCTTGGCGAAAGATATGCAATCCTTCCAAGAGGCACATCCATCTGTGGAAGGTGGATATCCACAACAAACTATACAGCCAAAAGAAGTGTCGCTGGGTCCATTTTCTACTAGCTCAACGAGTGCATCCACAATCTAGCATGGGTGCAAAAAGAATAAGAGCTACTACATTGAGAGTCTGAAACGGTTTCGACTAAAAATTCAAGACCGACGATGATGAGAATTCGGTAAGGTATGTTGTTTGTAAAATTTGTGGTAGTAAATTGTTTGCAAAATCTTCAGGTGGGACGGGTCACCAGCAACGGCATGCTACAAACTGCAAAAGAAGGTAAGAATACAAATGCACTAGACGTAGCTGCCGTACAACCCTGATGGCTCAGTACATAATTGGGAGTACAACCTATAGGTAGCCTGGGAATCATTTTGAAGATTAATTTCTTCTCAATATTTACCTTTCTAGAGTATACTACCGTACCTCTCCTGCAATTGTTCATAGCATTCTTGAAAATTGCCCCTCACCTAAAGGCTTTGAAAATGGTCATATACTACAAGATGTTGTAGTTGCCATAAAAACTAAGTTTTCAAATATTGAAAGGAAATTCCTATTTCATATGCATTCACCTTTATTTTGGATCTTAGGGCCAAGCTCCAAGGATTTACAAATGTATTATAACTTTTAAGTGGTGCTACTGATTTAGATTATTGTACATACTATAGAGTAGTTAAGGATAAATTCTATGAGATATACGAGAAATACAAAAATAAATTTGGGTTCGTGCGTTTGGAAAGACCCCAGTAGTGAAAGCATCTAGACTCCTAAAAATGGTTTTGGTAATTAATGAATTTATGTGAATATGGGACTAACGTGTTTAATGAGTGTTTAAAGGTTAAGTCCATAAGTGGTTGACAAGATGCATGCTAAGGATCAATGTGAAGACCCAAAATGGCTTAAGACAAAGGTATTCTTAGAATAGGATCTCTTTTCACTTTTACCGGTCTTAGGAGAAAAGGTGGAAGGCTGGATTATAGGCTAAATAATTGTACCATAAAGAGGGATTATGGAAAGTAGCTTGATAGCCAGATTATTGTGCCATTGGGATCAAACTAGAATCATGCATTCCTTAAAAATATATTTTAAAAGCCAAATCTGTGCTCTGTCTGGAAGAGCGGTAGTACCGTAGTTTTTAACGTTGAAACTACCGTAAAGCGGAAGTTCCACAGACAGAAACGGAACTACCGGCGCTCGGAAGCTCCGAATTCTGAGCAAAGCCTTTTTTCCAGAGAGCACCCTCCAGGTGAGGTTTGAGTTTAGCGGGATCGGAAGTACCGGTGATTTTAACACCGGAGCTACCGTTGGAAGCGGTAGTTCCGCTGTACGGAGCGGTACTTCTGGAGCCCGGAAGCTCCAGAGGCAAGGGCAGAGCCTTGTTTTTTCCCAAAGAGCGCCAGTTGGGCTTCGGCCCAAGTGGTAGTACCGCGCCGACTTCCCGGAACTACCGTAGAGCGGTTGTACCGTATTTTATAACGACGGTAGTACCACACTGACTTTTTAATGGCTAGTACAGAGCTTCTGATATAGCCGTTCTGCCGCGCCAGAGGTGGAGAGGAACTACAGGCCATTGGCCGACGGTAGTTCCGCTCGCCCTGATTTTTTCTGAAATTTGTTTCAAACGGCTAGTTTTTGTTGGTGAGGGATATAAATACCTGTACCACTGCTCAAGGACAGTAAGAAGAGACTCCATTGAACATCCTTGAGCATTGAGCATTCACTTCACACATCTTTTCTCTCTTGTGCATTCAATTGAGGTGGTTGAGCCAAAAAGCGCATATCATTAATTAGTTCGATCCTTTGGCACTTGTTTGTAATCAAGTGAAGTCTTGGTCTATTACTCTTGGTGCTTGCCGGCACCTGGACGATTGAGAGAAGGTTGATCAGTGATCTTCTCAAAGGAGTTTGTGAGAAGACCCGGTGTTCGTGTGAAGGTTGGAGCTCACCTACCCAGAGCGGGGAAGAGCTACCTCTAGTGGATTCGAGATGCTTCGGCTTAATTCGTGGTGCCGGTTCAATTCGTTTGGGCTAACCTCAACGTGGATTAGAGGAAACCGGCAAGTTTCCGAACACCACGGTAAAACATCAATTGTGTATATCTCTCTCATATTTTCTTCTAGCTCTTATTTGTTAGTATTATTGTGATCATTTGCTTGATATATAGCTAGTATTGATACTCTACTTGACTAGAATTGTGTAGGTTTAAGTGCTTCACATTCTTGCTAAATTGAAATTGTAGAAAATTACTTAGAAGAAAAGAAAATTTAAAAACCTCCTATTCACCCCCCTCTAGTCGATTATCCTATTCACGATGGTTGTGATAGCATCAGCTTCAAGCAAAAGTTGAACATTCTCTCATGGTGGCAAACTCAGAAAGTAATATATTTAGTGCTATTCATATTAGCATGGGATGTGTTGACTGTTCCTATTTCTACGGTCTCCTCGGAGTCAACCTTCAGTCTATTTGGAAGAATAATCGAGGAGCGACGAACAAGTCTCTCGAACCAGATGGTTGAAATCCTTCTGTTCGTTAAAGACTGGGAACAGGTTGAATCAAAACTCCAACATATTGCAAAGAATAGAGACTTAGAATAATCTTTTGAGAATTTGTATCTAGATAGTAATGAATAGGATTTTCAATATATTTTTCTTCAGATGTAGTCACTAGTAAGCTTTATAGGCTACACTTTTTCTTTACCAAAGTTTTCTCAAGTTGAGTTTTTACTTGATAAAATTTTTAATGAGGCAGCCATGCCATGTATTTAACAAGTTAATAAAGCTTATTATGTCATTGACAATAATTATCTTGATGATTAACAATGTCTATAATTTTATATAATTTTTTTTTATAATTTTTTACAATTTTTCCTTAATTTTCTATAATTTTCTGAATTTTCTCTTTTTCCCGGCTTAACAGGTCAACCGTGCCGGCATGGCCCATTAAGGCCTAACCGTGCTTGTGCCAGCATGGCACGGTCGTAGGCCACGCCTGGGCTCGGACTTCGGCCCATGGACCGGCACGGCATAGTCCGTTTATTTGTCGTGCCTAAGTAGGTCGTGCCTGGACTGGGCCCATGCCATGCCGGCTAGGCATGACCCATTGGACAGCACTAGTTCGTCCCCTCTGCTGTCTCCAACCTTGTCCGCCTTTTCCACCCCGCTTAGTGGCTAGCCAATGTGCCTGCTTTTTTTTGTTTTGGCTTATGGTTTATGACTGCGGTTTATATTTTTTGGGCTGCTCGTGAGAGAGAGTACGTAGTAATAGAAACTCACATGTGATTTTTGTCGATATAAATGAAAACGTTACAGTGTGTACTATAATCGACTTGTGAATTCTGTCTTAAAAAGACACTTCGTTCGAAAGTTAGTTACTATAAAAAACTGAAAAGGTAGCCGGAATCGTTGTAGGCTTTTGCCCCATTCAAAGCTTAAAATCAATCGCTGGGATCACAGATCTGCAAGGCCCTTGTAACCTCACTGCCTCCTTATATCTACAAGTTTTTTTTAAAGAATTTTTAGAAACTTTTACATTTAATTCTCACGTACTTTACACTCAATTTAGGGTTTCACATTTTTGCCATGTATATTGTGACTCCCCCTTCAAGCATGGAGTAGCAAGCATACCCTAAAGGATGTCGAACACATTGTGTCGAGTAGAAGCCAGGTTGGAAAGTGTGTGTCTCCATTGGAGAAGTTTCACCCATCAGCGTATTAGGATTTCTAATAAATGAAAAAGAAAGGAAGAACAAAATTGTAAAATGAATCCTATAATTTGTAAAGTCCCATCTGAAACATAAGAATTTTTTTCGATTTTCTGCTGGAATTGAACTGCTTTCATGTTCACTTTTTGTGAAATTAAACAAATGTGCTGCCAATTTAAACAAACGTAGTAAAAATTCATCCGGTGAAACGAATTTGTTCTAGTCGATTTAAAAAAGTCGAAATGTTATTATGAACGTGCCATGAAGCGCTATCTGAACGACCTGAGCTTGCTGCATAAGTATATGATGACCATTCTGTAGAAACAGTGCAGAAAATCGCGTGCAGTGCTGCCAACGACGCCCCATGACATTTGCCGTGTTTCCTGTTCTTCCCGGAATTATTTCATTTCCTTGTTAGTTAGTGCGCCCCTTTCCTTTCTTTTTCTTCGCCCACCGACACTTTTCCGCCCCCTTTCTCTCCCCCATTTTCTTTAAAAATCCACTGATCCCCTGCCCTCCCACCGACGCTGCCGCCGCGCACACGCCTCCTCCTCCTCCTCGTGTTGGCCGCAGCGCATTGGCCTGATAGGAAATCCCTGAGATTTATTTGGAGGGGGGAAGGAGATGGAGATCTGGTAGAGCGAGAGCGGTAGTCGGCGGCGGGCGGAGGAGGGGGGGCCACGAGGAGGAGAGATGGAGGCGAGCGCCGGCCTGGTCGCCGGCTCCCACAACCGCAACGAGCTCGTCGTCATCCGCCGCGACGGCGATCCCGGGGTACGTGCGGCCGCGAGCCGGCGAGCGTTACGTCGCCGCGGAATCGCCCGCGGCGTGGGTTTCGCGTAGTGAACGGTGCTGATTTTGGTTTTTCTTGAAAAATTTTTAAACTTTTTTTTGGGTGCGTGTGCAGCCGAAGCCCCTGCGGCAGCAGAACGGGCAGGTGTGCCAGATTTGCGGCGACGACGTAGGGCTGACCCCCGACGGCGAGCCCTTCGTGGCGTGCAACGAGTGCGCCTTCCCCGTCTGCCGTGACTGCTACGCGTACGAGCGCCGCGAGGGCACGCAGAACTGCCCCCAGTGCAAGACCCGCTTCAAGCGCCTCAAGGGCAAGTGCCCCCGACCGCAATGCCGCCGCCTCATGCTCCTGGTCGCCGCCCAATTAGCCGGCCGGATTTCGTCCGTTTCGTCCCAATTGCTCACTCGATTCCTTCGTTTTGTTGCAGGCTGCGCGCGCGTGCCCGGGGATGAGGAGGAGGACGGCGTGGACGACCTGGAGAGCGAGTTCAACTGGAGGGACAGGAACGACTCCCAGTATGTTGCCGAGTCCATGCTCCATGCCCACATGAGCTATGGCCGCGGCGGCGCCGACCTCAATGGCGTGCCACAGCCTTTCCAGCCCATCCCCAATGTTCCCTTCCTTACCAACGGGCAGATGGTACAATCGACTCTTTGTGCTGCTGGATTGCTATCTCGGTCCCGGCTCCTGCTGTACTGAGTGCTCAATTGCTTGTTCCAATGTGCTTGCAGGTTGATGACATCCCGCCAGAGCAGCACGCTCTCGTGCCGTCTTTCATGGGTGGCGGTGGAAAGAGGATCCACCCACTTCCTTATGCCGACCCCAACCTACCTGGTACGCATTTGGATTATCATCATCTAGAATTTAGTTGCGCTGATGCTTGAATAGAATTGGTTAACAGTCGTTGTGTTGCAGTGCAACCAAGATCTATGGACCCATCCAAGGATCTCGCTGCATATGGTTATGGTAGCGTTGCGTGGAAGGAGAGGATGGAGAGCTGGAAGCAGAAGCAGGAGAGGATGCACCAGATGAGGAATGATGGTAGCGGTAAAGACTGGGATGGAGATGGCGATGACGCAGATCTACCACTGTATGATCCTGGAAACTTGTTTGACCTCTACTAATTTGGTGCCTCTGTGATAGGCTATTTGGTTCCATGCGGTGGTCAAACATGATATTTCATTCTCCATTCTGGCATTAGGATATACAAAGTACAGAAAATACAAGTAACACTATCAACTTTGTTAGAATATTGAAAGAAACTGGCGTATCATACTTAGCAGATTTTCCTGTTGTTGCCTTTTTTTGGCTGGATGAAGGATGTGATTGCATAGTTCGGCATTTTAGTATATGATCTAAGAAAAATTCTAATCTATTTGTTTATTTGTATCTTTGACTGTAAGAACTTATCATCTGTACAAAACTTATCATCTGGTGTTTGCTTAAGCACATATTTGCCCTTTTCTTATCACAATCTGTTACTAGACTCAATTACCAACTGTTTTTTTTACCAGAATGGATGAAGCCAGACAGCCATTGTCCAGAAAGATTCCGATTCCTTCAAGCCAGATTAACCCCTACAGAATGGTTATCATAATTCGGCTGGTGGTTTTGGGTTTCTTCTTCCACTACCGAGTGATGCACCCGGTGCCTGATGCATTTGCTTTATGGCTCATATCCGTCATCTGTGAAATCTGGTTCGCCATGTCTTGGATTCTTGATCAGTTCCCAAAGTGGTTCCCTATTGAGAGGGAGACTTACCTTGACCGGTTGACACTGAGGTTGGTTGTTACTGCTGCTACCTAACAGTACTTACCTTCTCTTCTTTATAATGTTTTGAGAATAATTGCTTGTCTGCATAGGTTTGACAAGGAGGGCCAGCCTTCTCAACTCGTACCAGTTGATTTCTTTGTCAGTACGGTTGACCCCTTAAAGGAACCTCCTTTAGTCACAGCAAATACTGTTCTATCTATTCTGGCGGTAGATTATCCAGTTGATAAGGTTTCTTGCTATGTTTCTGATGATGGTGCTGCAATGCTGACATTTGAAGCATTGTCTGAAACATCTGAATTTGCAAAGAAATGGGTTCCTTTCTGCAAAAATTATAGCATTGAACCGCGTGCTCCAGAGTTGTACTTCCAACAGAAGATAGACTACCTGAAAGATAAGGTGGCACCAAACTTTGTTGGGGAGAGAAGAGCAATGAAGGTGAATTATTTGGTCGTTTCTTTAATGCTTTGCTGCGGTCTTTTATTTGAATATTTGCTAATCATGCTAATTAGGCCAAGCTTGAATTTTCCAGAGAGAGTATGAGAAATTCAAGGTTAGGATCAATGCGTTGGTTGCTAAAGCCCAGAAAGTTCCTGAGGAGGGGTGGACAATGCAGGATGGAACTCCTTGGCCTGGAAACAACGTTCGCGATCATCCTGGAATGATTCAGGTATGTTTCCACAATTTTTGGTGGTACATAAATGCTGTCTTGTTATGATGGACCCCTATTTTCCTTCTCTCTTTTTTATGATAATAAAGTTCAATTTTCTCTACGAATAGGTCTTCCTTGGCCAAAGTGGTGGCCATGACGTGGAAGGAAATGAGCTGCCTCGATTGGTTTATGTTTCAAGAGAAAAAAGGCCAGGCTATAACCATCATAAGAAGGCTGGTGCTATGAATGCTTTGGTAAAGAAATGCGTTTGATGCTTTTTCTGTCAGTCTTCTAACTTGTAGTAACATATAATGGATTTTTAATTCCTTGTGTTTGGCTGTTTCACAGGTTCGAGTCTCCGCTGTACTGACTAATGCTCCATATTTGCTGAACTTGGATTGTGATCATTACATTAACAACAGCAAGGCTATAAAGGAAGCGATGTGTTTCATGATGGACCCTTTGGTAGGAAAGAAAGTTTGCTATGTGCAGTTTCCTCAAAGATTTGATGGAATTGATCGTCATGATCGATATGCCAACAGGAATGTCGTCTTTTTTGATGTAAGATTTTGCATCCATTTTTCTGAGATGTTCTCACATAGACGAATCATTTGACTAAGTTGCAATGTCCCTAATATTTGCTTCTTACAGATCAACATGAAAGGTTTGGATGGTATCCAAGGCCCCATCTATGTTGGTACTGGATGTGTCTTTAGAAGACAGGCATTGTATGGTTATGATGCCCCCAAAACAAAGAAGCCGCCATCAAGGACTTGCAACTGCTGGCCCAAGTGGTGCTTTTGCTGTTGCTGCTTTGGTGACAGGAAGAGCAAGAAGAAGGCTACGAAACCTAAAACAGAGAAGAAGAAAAGATCGTTTTTCAAGAGAGCAGAAAATCAATCCCCTGCTTATGCTCTCGGTGAAATTGAAGAAGGTGCTCCAGGTACCATTGAGCTTCCAAAGAACAACTCATTGTTATTCAAGAAACAGCTCCATCTTCATTGTAAGAACATATCTAACCTTGCAATATTTTTGGCAGGAGCTGAAAACGAAAAGGCTGGTATTGTAAATCAACAGAAGTTAGAAAAGAAATTTGGTCAGTCTTCTGTTTTTGTTGCATCTACACTTCTTGAGAATGGTGGAACCCTGAAAAGTGCAAGTCCAGCTTCTCTGTTAAAGGAAGCTATACATGTCATCAGTTGTGGCTACGAAGACAAGACAGACTGGGGGAAAGAGGTAATGTCCGGAGCTTGGTTGTTGTGTGTTGGTTAATTGTTGAAACATTTGTCACCTAGTAAATCATATCTTTGTTGCAGATTGGCTGGATCTATGGATCGGTCACAGAAGATATTCTAACGGGGTTTAAGATGCACTGCCATGGTTGGCGATCGATTTACTGCATACCTAAACGGGTTGCATTCAAAGGCTCTGCACCTCTCAATCTTTCTGATCGTCTTCACCAGGTTCTTCGGTGGGCTCTTGGGTCTGTTGAAATTTTCTTCAGCAATCATTGCCCTCTTTGGTATGGATATGGTGGTGGACTAAAATGTTTGGAAAGATTTTCCTACATTAATTCCATTGTATATCCTTTTACATCCATTCCGCTCTTGGCTTACTGTACATTGCCTGCCATCTGTTTGCTGACGGGAAAATTTATCACTCCAGAGGTAAAGCATATTCAACTTGTAATTTTGTATGGTTTGAAATTGTTAACTTGCTAACTGGGTTTAAGATTTGAACCTAACATTTCCCTTTTGCTTCCAATTTGCAGCTTACCAACGTCGCCAGCCTCTGGTTCATGTCACTTTTTATCTGCATTTTTGCTACTGGCATCCTGGAAATGAGATGGAGTGGTGTAGGCATTGATGATTGGTGGAGAAATGAGCAATTTTGGGTTATTGGGGGTGTCTCTTCACACCTCTTTGCTTTGTTCCAGGGACTTCTCAAGGTCATAGCTGGTATAGATACGAGCTTCACTGTGACATCAAAAGGTGGAGATGATGAAGAGTTCTCAGAATTGTATACGTTCAAATGGACCACCTTGTTGATACCTCCAACCAGTCTGCTCCTATTGAACTTCATTGGGGTGGTAGCTGGTGTTTCCAATGCAATCAATAACGGATATGAATCATGGGGGCCCCTCTTCGGGAAGCTGTTCTTTGCATTTTGGGTGATTGTCCATCTGTATCCCTTCCTCAAAGGTTTGGTTGGAAGGCAAAACAGGACGCCAACAATCGTCATTGTCTGGTCCATTCTTCTGGCTTCAATCTTCTCACTCCTCTGGGTCCGGATCGATCCTTTCTTAGCGAAGAATGATGGTCCACTTCTGGAAGAGTGTGGTTTGGATTGCAACTAGGAGGTCAGCACGTGAACTCCCGTCAGTGTGTGCTTGAAGATATATTTTTGCTGGTGTTTGTGTCCATATTTATACACTTCCCCCTTTGTAGATAGAAACACGAAAGTCTCGCATTACCTTTTGTTCCATGGTGGTAGCTCAGCCTCATATCTGCAATATTGAGCAAACGGGAGGCCGTGGCAACATTGTGCAGTTCGGCCGCCAAGTACAGCCTATGCCTGTATTTGATTGTTCAGCATTCTTTATTGGATTTGGTGGAAAATGAACCGGGTGAGCCGAACAGAGAGGTTTTATTCTCTGCATTGCTGTCCATGTACAAACTTGTTTCTCAATAAGGCAGGCAGGAATGGATCTGCCATGAGTAGAGGAACATGCACAGTATTTATGTAAGGAAACATGTATGCCTGCCCATTGAAGGGCCTGTTCATTCCTTGTTCCTCTTTACTAGAGCAAACGGATCGCTTAGTGTTAGTAACGCAGTGCATCCAGTCTTGTAAAGGCGCCGTTTTTTTGTTGTTTATTGTAATCATATATACTGCTGTTGTTTTGAAATGTTGCAAAGAAGAAAGGTTGTAACGATGACTGTGACTATATATATAATATAATGTCGGCAATTTCTGTTTGTGCAACAGGATGTGTCATTTCCTTTCGATGGTAGCACTACATAATGTTTTGGCTGATGTAGTGGTTGTAGGGCAAATGCGGTTGCTAGTCAAGAGTACACCCTATATTAGTTTGTATGCATCCAAAGGGGTCTTTGCACGTGGTGCGCCGCCTATATGCAAGCATGCCTGGTGTCAATGGAGGGTG
The DNA here is from genome assembly GCA_017311315.1 of Dendrocalamus latiflorus. Taxonomy (NCBI): domain Eukaryota; kingdom Viridiplantae; phylum Streptophyta; class Magnoliopsida; order Poales; family Poaceae; genus Dendrocalamus; species Dendrocalamus latiflorus. The sequence goes on along the minus strand of CM029629.1, from coordinate 19,524,329 downwards.
GGTTGGATGGATATCCAAGTCCATCTAAGGAGAAATTTTATTGTATCACTATGGTATGTCTAGGCTTGTGTAACAACCTAACTAGTTGGGTTGGATGGATATCTATGTTCATCGAGAAATTTTATTGCATAACCATGATATACACAGACTTATATACCAACCTGGAATCATTAACATGTGTAAAGTAAGCCCCACCACTCCTGGAATTTCTCCCGAACGAGATAGAGTACAGAGAGAGAAAGAGAGAGAGAGACATCACCACCCTTCCCACCTCTCGATCTCTCCCATTCCCTTCTCTCTCCCGCCTTCCCCACTCGTCGCCGGCGACTTCTCCGGCGAGGCCGTGGCTACCGTTGTCGTCTCACCCTTGCATTTCTTGATCCATGGACGGCATTGAGGGGCTCCTAGCCCGCGATTTCAGCATGCGGCCGCAGGGCAAGGCTGTGCCCATGGCCGCCTCCTACGCCGTCAGATCCGCCTAGCCCAACCCTGGATCCACCTCCACCACCGTCCTCCTTTGCACCACCACCTCCACCACGGCCAAGCTTCTGCCTCCGCTCCTCCCACCAGTCACCACCGCCTTGCCCTAGCCCTGCTTCCTCCGGTGACCGGTCCTGATGAGCTAGGCATGGTCGTCCTCCTCCGCACCACCACCTCCGCCATGGCCAAGTTTCCGCCTCCACTCCTCCCATCGGTCACCACTACCTCACCCCAGCCCCGCCTCCTCCGTCGATCGGCCTAGACGAGCTAGGCTCCTCGACCCACCTCATGACCACCTTCCGCGGCGGATGCTGCCTCCTCCTCTTGCCCACGCCTTCACCGCCCGTGCCTCGGCCGAGCCACTGGAGGTCTGCACCCAACTAACCATTGACACTGTAAAGTATCTCTTCCCACTTTTGTCTAACCAGAAACAACTTGAATTGTTCTTCAACACTTTAGCATCCTAAAAGTTTCAACTGGATGCCATGTTTTAAAATTTGGACTCAAATTCTAGTGTGCCTATGAGCTACAGAAGTAGCATCAGAAGAAGAGGCCTATGAGCTACAAGCAACTGAAATACATAGTAGCTTCATTCATAAGAGTTTCATACAACCAGGAGTAACATGATGATACCAACAATTTTAAGTTCCAATAAAAAAAATAACTTCACACGCTATCCTGAAACCCTAAAAGAACTTGACATATCTTATCCTCAAACCAACAAAAGTACTGATATTTTCATTCTATCTTGAAACCACAAAAGTATTGTCCTTGACACGCTATCTTGATTCTTGAAACCAAAAGTATCTCTTTTTGTATTCAACCAATAATACTTATAGAATGAAGCAATAAGACATCACGAAATGAAAAAAAGGTAATGCAGTCTAGAATAGAGAAGAATAACTTCAAATTTCACTTACTATAACCAACGACATCATCATATTTGTGATACTTGATTTTGAGATGGTTGTGTAGCTTCATTAGATCTTTGTTTTTTTTACTTTGAGGAGCAATGTTTTGATTCTTTTTAAAACCAATTTGAGAAGTGATAGGCTACATATTTTCTTTCCTTAATGAAACATGTGTGGCTTGTGGAGCATTTTTTTCCTTTTCTTCTTGTTTTCAAACTAACACTTGACTCTAGCATTAGTTAATCCCTTCAACCTGATATGTGGTGTGTTGTAGGGGTGGCCCCCACCTAAGCCCAGCATGCCTGTTAGAGGAATATAAGGCCCAAAATGGGACATGTATAATGACGTAAGTACCCCTAAGGGGAAGACTCTGATGTAAGGGCATAAGGGTAAAAGTACTCCTCATGTGGACATATATATACAACACAGGCCATGGAAAGAAAACCCTAAGCCATTACTCACCTAACTCTCCACTACCATACTCTCTCTCTCTGTTTGGTCTGTAACCACAACAGTTGGCGCCGTCCGTGGGGAGGACAAGAGCAAGCCTCCAGATCCGAAGGAGGATGGCACCAAAGAAAGTTTTACCATCGGCGGCGAAGAAGAAGGCGGAAGCGGCGAAATCTCGCATCAATACCAGAGCTTCGGCTTTAGCAGCTGTAGGTACAGCTGGCGATGCAGGTGTGACGACTGTGAGCACTGGTGTTCACGACGCGACGAACGAACCCGCCACCGGCGACATGACGCACAACCCCGCCACCGCCGCAACGAACAACCCCGCTACTGTCGCCGCGCCGCCAGACCCCGCCGCCACCGGCGACACGACGCCCAACCCCGCCACTGTCGTCGCGCCGCCAAACCCCACCGCCCCAACGACCAACCCCGACGGTGGCAACCCCGGCACGTCCACTTTCCCATCCGGCGCAGGAGCGGGGAGCGGTCTAGGCGACGACGTGGGTCTAGTCACCAGCTCCAGGGTCCTCCAGGACAACGCAGCGGGCAGCCTGGGCACGCAGGCCGTGGTCACCGCCGTGCCAATCGCGCCGCCGGGCGCACCGACGGCCCCAGCCACGCCCGGGGTGGAGACCGCCCTGTTGGCGGCCCTCAGCGCGTTTCAGCGGGAGCTGACAGACCTCCGCGGAGCCGTGCGCGACATGCAAGAGGCCCGGAGCCAACACGCCCCCCGGTGGTGGTATCGGAACCCGCTCCAGAGAGGGCGGACAGCCGCGACACCCCTACGTCCAGTCGCGTCCCATTACGGCGCGTAGACCCGCAGTCCCTGCTCTCCGCGGGCCTACAGCAGGCGGCATGGCCTGAGGATTTCAAGTTCCCAAGCGTCATATACAAGGGTGACTCCGACCCGCGAGAATTTGTGCGTGTGTATGAGACCGCTATCGAAGCCGCTGGCGGGGACGACACCACGAAGGCAAAAGGACTCCCTCTCGCGTTACAAGGGGTGGCGCTATCCTGGTTCTTCACCATCCAACCACAGTCCATCTACGCGTGGGAACAGATCCGCGATCGACTCTACAACAACTTCCAGGGAAACTACGTCGAGCGTGTCGATGCGGACCAGCTCTTCGCAGTCAAGCAAAAACCTGAGGAGAGGCTCCGGGATTACTTCAAACGCTTCGCGAAAGTACGTTGCCAGGTCAAGGACGTCAACGAAACAACCATCATCAACGCAGTAATACAAGGCCTCCGCCCGGGACCGATGGCCGAGTATAATGCGCGCAAGCCCATTAAGACGGTCGCGAAGCTCTTCGACAAGATGGAAGAATACGCCAGAGCGAAAGAGGACGCGCGACGGCGACACGGCGATGACTCCGACACCAACAAGGCGGAAGGCTCGGCAAGGAGCGAAGGCTCGCCGAAGCAGGGCTCCTCGAAAGGCAAACGCAAGCAGGAGCAGTCGAAGGGCGCCTCCGAACGTAAGGATTCTCAACACAATGACTCAGGTGACAAGCCCAAGCGCGACCAACGCAAGTCCACGGCCGAGGCAACCATGACACGCGCGCTTGCGCCACTATCGCAGCGTTCCGGCAGAGCATCGCCAGGGACAAAAACCCAGAAGCACGCGCGCCCGTCGTGGCCCACGTCCAACACCCCCAAGACCAAGGAATGCAGCCCCAGGAAGGCCTCCTGCGAATTCAGGCCCATGTGCAGCAACCTCGGGAGGGCCTCCTGCAGTTGCAAGCTCCGGAAGGAGCCCAGCGCAGGGTCATAAACGTCATTTCCGGAGGCTCCTCGTTGGAATTCGCCTCGGCACGGCAACAGAAGGCCTACGCGAGGAGGCTGCACCACGTCGTGGCATACCCAGCGCAGGCGCCGCCGGAGTGGGCACAACACGAAGTCACATTCACGCCCGCTGACGCTGAAGGCATGGAGTTCCCCCACCAAGACCCGCTGGTCGTCCGGGTCCTCGTAGCAGGATGCGAGGTCGGGCGCATCCTGGTCGATGGAGGAAGCTCCGCGAACATCCTGTTCGCCGCGGCCTTCGACCAGATGGGGATCCCTCGGAGTCGGTTGGGCCCCTCAGGCATCCCGTTGCAAGGCTTTGGAGGGCAATCTTTGCGCGCTTTGGGCCAGATATGCTTACAAGTCTCCTTCGGCCAAAACGACAACGTGAGGAGTGAAGACGCCATCTTCGACGTGGTCGACATTGCATACCCCTACAACGCCATATTGGGGCGGCCACTCCTAAACACACTCGGGGCAGTTCCGCACCATGGCATCTTATGCATGAAGCTTCCCGGACCGCGGGCCATCATCATCGTCCATGGGACCAGGACATGGCTTGGCGCATAGAGCTTGGCGCCAGGGGTCCATGCCATGCGGCTCGCCAAAGCACCTAGGCCGGGTGCGCAGAGGCGGAGCCCTCGGGCGCCCCGGAGTGTCCCGCACTCCCCGGGCACAAGTTGGCCCAGCAGCAGCGGCTCGTCAGTGGTAGCTCCCGTCCTAAAAGCGGTTAGTGGTTGATATCTCCCCTCTTTTGTAACTGTTCACCCGCGCAAACGGGAATTTAATAAAGTTCACCGTTTGCACAAATTTTTCTTGTTTCCCGCAACAAAGACACGTGTCCATGCGCGCACTCTCCGTCAAAGACACGGCATGAGTATAAACAAAGACACGCGTCCGCGCGCGCACTCTTCGTCAAAGACACGGGTATGAGTATAAACAAAGACACGCGTCCGCGCGCGCACTCTTCGTCAAAGACACGGGTATGAGTATAAACAAAGACACGCGTCCGCGCGCGCACTCTCTGTCAAAGGCACGGGTATGAGTATAAACAAAGACGAGCGGAGGGACGCCTCCGCACGCACTCTACGGAGTATAAATAAGACGTAGCGTTGAGGTCTGCCTCCGCACGCACCTCACCGCCCGCAATGCGCAGAGGCTTGCCTCCGCGCGCAGTCCACGAACTCTAAACAAGACGTAGCGTTGAGGTTTGCCTCCGCACGCACTCTACGGAGTATAAATAAGACGTAGCGTTGAGGTCCGCCTCCGCACGCACCTGACCGCCCGCAACACGCAGAGGCTTGCCTCCGCGCGCAGTCCACGGACTCTAAACAAGACGTAGCGTTGAGGTTTGCCTCCGCACGCACTCTACGGAGTATAAAAAAGACGCGGATGCTCTCCCTGCACACTCTACGGAGTATAATAAGACGCGAACCGCACGCACGCATGGGCGCTGCTCCTGTGCGTACTCTCCGGAGTATAAATAAGACGTGGATGTCGATCCCGCGCACTCTCTGGAGTATAAAAAAGACGCGGATGCTTTCCCTGCGCACTCTACGGAGTATAAATAAGACGCGAACCCCGCGCACGCATGGGCGCTGCTCCTGTGCGTACTCTCCGGAGTATAAATAAGACGTGGATGTCGATCCCGCGCACTCTCCGGAGTATAAAAAAGATGCGGATGCTCTCCCTGCGCACTCTACGGAGTATAAATAAGACGCGAACCCCGCGCACGCATGAGCGCTGCTTCTGTGCGTACTCTCTGGAGTATAAATAAGACGTGGATGTCGATCCCGCGCACTCTCCAGAGTATAAGAAAGGTGCGGATGCTATCCCTGCGTACTCTACGGAGTATAAATAAGACGCGAACCCCACGCACGCATGGGCATTGCTCCTGTGCGTACTCTCCGGAGTATAAATAAGACATGGATGTTGATCCCGCGCACTCGCCGGAGTATAAAAAAGATGCGGAGGCTATCCCGGCGTACTCTATGAAGTGCGAAGCGCACCACGGGAGCCCACTCCTATGCGCATTCCGTGAAGTACCAAGGTGACGCACAGAGGCTAGCTCCCGCGCGAGCGCACCTGCGGGCGAAAGGCACCAGAGGCTGTCCTTGCGCAACCCCAAAGGATAGGGGACGGAGCACTCGCGCTGCTACTTCGACTAGGGCGCCAGCTCCGCTGACCACCACTTCGAAGGGTAGGGGACGGAGCGCTCGCGCATCTACTTCGGCTAGGGCGCCAGCTCCGCTGCCACCACTTCGAAGGATAGGGGACGGAGCGCTCGCACTGCTACTTCGACTAGGGCGCCAGCTCCGCTGACCACCACTTCGAAGGGTAGGGCATGGAGTGCTCGCGCATCTACTTCGGTTAGGGCGCCAGCTCCGCTGCCACCACTTCGAAGGATAGGGGACGGAGCGCTCGCGCATCTATTCGGCTAGGGCGCCAGCACCGCTGACCACCACTTCGAAGGGTAGGGGACGGAGCGCTCGCACATCTACTTCGGTTAGGGTGCCAGCTCCGCTGCCACCACTTCGAAGGATAGGGGAAGGAGCGCTCGCGCTGCTACTTTGACTAGGGCGCCAGCTCCGCTGCCACCACTTCGAAGGATAGGGGACGGAGAGCTCGCGCTGCTACTTCGACTAGGGCGCCAGCTCCGCTGCCACCACTTCTAAGGATATGGGACGGAGCGCTCACGCTGCTACTTCGACTAGGGCGCCAGCTCCGCTGACCACCAATTCGAAGGGTAGCGGACGGAGCGCTCGCGCATCTACTTCGGCTAGGGCGCTAGCTCCGCTGCCACCACTTCGAAGGATAGGGGACGGAGCGCTCGCGCTGCTACTTTGACTAGGGCGCCAGCTCTGCTGACCACCACTCCGAAGGGTAGGGGACGGAGCGCTCGCGCTGCTACTACGCGTCCGCCTTGACCACCCTACCCTCGCGAGGCGCAAACCGTCGTATACGGGCGAGTGTAGTAACCTTCCGAGTTTACCATGGGACAGCGTAGCCGGAGGGGCGGAGACGCACTTCACAAGTTCCAATCCAGACTATTCTTTGCATTCGCTAAGGACGCTTACAAAGGCGCACAAACACCCTCAGCGCACGAGGCCGCTACTCGGCAGGCTCATCCTTAACATGCGTCCGTGCCGAGGCTCCACTCGAAGATGCTCGACCCGCCCAAAAATCCAACGCTTCCTCGGCCCTTCGCCAGCGCCGAAGACGTCGTCGGGTCGTAAGGTCGGAAATTAGCAGCCGGCCCCGGCTGTGTAGCTGCTCGGGGCAAGGGGGCAAAAATCAGAACAGCGGTGGAACAACTTCGCACTTTACCCAAAAAAAATAACCCCAGCATCGGTTGCAACGCACACCAACACGCGACAACCTCCCGTCACACCTGTGGGTTCGCGGTGTCCTCCGGGGCCGCAACGCCATCCTCGTCCCGCCGTGGGACCTCGTCCAGAAACTGGCCAAGGTTTCCCTCGCCGTGCAAGTTATTCCGCAGCTCGACTATGGCTGCGGCCTCGCCGCAGTACTCCCATATCCGCTCATGGAAGAACTTCACGACGCGACGAACGGCGCGCACGGCACCGGACATTACCTCGCCTCCGGCGGGCATCTCCAGTCGAGGATCGACTAGCCCCGCAACATGTTCACAGCCGCGGAGTCGCAGGAGCGCGCATGTCAGACACGATGCCACGTAGGCGCAGTGGTTGCCAAAGGTCATCGCGGCACCGCGTGCAATGTCGTCCGCATCTCCGATCCACCGAAGCGACCGCAACAGGTCCTCGGGCCCGAAGGAGCGTGCCGGCACTTTGGCGACAAGCCCCTTAAGGGTGTCTTCCAGGGCCAGCATGGCGTCCCAGGCAGCTACCGAAGCGTTGCCCAAGGCTCGATCCCGCTTCGCGAGAGAGGCAGCAAGCTCGCTGTTCTCCCTCTCCAACGCTTACTTGCTGCAGCATGCTGTCTCGCTCCACAGCAGCTTCTTGCCGCACCGCTTCGGCGGCCGACTCTCGCGCTACGGCGACAAGCTCCTCAGTGCACGTCTTCATCTCCGCGCACTCCGCTTCCAAGCAGCGTATGCAAGCGTTCTGGGCAGAGCGTGCCCCAGCAGCTCCCCTTCGGCGGCCTGCAGCCTGCCCTGTAGCGTTCCTTCCTCGCGAGCGTGAGCCGCTTGCAGGGCCTGGGCCAACACGAGTGTCTACGTGGCGGAGGGGTTAGCAAGCAATAAACGACTGCGAGTGGGCCAAAAGGTAGATGCTTACCCTCACTCCCAACACTTCTAATGCGTCCCCAAGGCACCTTGACCCATAGGTCTGCAACGCCTGCTGGCCAATGCTGGCGGCCGCGTCGTCCGCAATCCCGCACCAGGCCCTCAGAGCATCCGATGGAGGGACGAAGTCTGCCGAGCCCGGGCGCGCGGCATCTGTGTCGCCAGCGCCAGGACCCCCACGCTCAAGGGATGGCTCCTTCTCCGGGATAAGTACCGCTGCAAGACGAAGTATAAGATTGTCGCACAAACGAAAAAAAACTGTGCAGAAGGTATGCCGTCCCAGCCTACCCTCGGTGGCAGATGGGGGACTTTGCTGGGAAGCCACCCTAGCCCCGGGCGGGGCCGCAGCAACTTCGGCTCCTACGGACGGCGCTGACCCGCGGGGCTGAGGGACCTCCGAGTTGGGACCCAGCGCCAACCGATCCTGCGCCACGATCACTGCGGCCCTAGGGGCCGGGAGGGCGCGGGGTAGGGGAACTTCGGTGCTCAACACGGAGTCCCACAAGCTCCCAACCCCGGTCGCCACGACAAACCCTCGCGAGGTCCGCTGAAGGGGGGACTGCAGGCGTGGCTGCTTCACCTGAGGGGGAGACCCCACCTTGGTAGCCGTTACAAAGGAGCCTCTGCGGCAGCAATATTCGCCGAAGGGGTCTCCGCAGCTACAACGTCGACGGCCGGGGACTTCATCATCATGACCTCCGCGTGGGGCACCTCCGCCTCGGTCGCCACGGTTGGTGAGGACTGCGCTCCGCACACTCCCGCAGAGGGCAGCCCCGCCACGGCCGTGGTTGCGGACGAGGCCTCCGCACCGGTGCCACCAGCCAACACCAGTGCCGCCTCAGCGTCTGTCGCGGGCGACGAGACCTCCCTCTCCCGGTAACCCGCGGCGTGCCCTCCGCCCCTGGCGCCTTCGCCCTCGGCGCCTACGCCCTCCTCCAAGTCTGAGTCGGTGTACTTCGCCGAATCCGACTCCGGGTTCGCCACGCCGGCAGGAGCAGCGGCAATTGCCGTACAAGGCGTGGTCGCAGTGGTCCGTGTCCTCTTGCAGGATGACGCTTTCATCCTCGCGGCACCGTCGTCCTGATGTTGCGGGTCCGGGGGGTGCGATCCGACACGGGAAGCCCTAAGGCCTCGCACACGCTGTTTATCCGCCCCAATCCCGCCTCCGCAGTCGCGGCTGTGCGTTGCCCGTGCTCTCTGGCGATGTATGGCCCAAGAAACACGCGCGCGGCGTGCTCTGCGTCCTCTAGGCGAGTTCCTGCGCGGAGCAGAAAGCACAGTTACACACGATACAACACGTACGAACGGAAGGGAGGGCACGGTCAAGCCTTACGAAGACCAGTCGGCATGGGCAGCGAGCAAATGGACGGTTGAACGTTGTCGTCCCGACGTTCCCCGGCCGTGAAGCGCCAATCACGGGCGAGCGGCGTCACACCGTACAGTATGAACTCCTCGGCGAGGTTGCGCATATTGAAGCGGGCGGTCACCCCCACAAGTCTTCGCACCCTTCGCCTATCTTCCTGATCAAGTGTTATGCCGGGTGTGGTCTTGAATGCAATAGGCCCGCCCGTGCACTCAAGGCCGCTACCACTCGCCACACGATGATAGAACCACCGCCTCGCCCAGTTGGACTCCCATTTCCCTCGTGTCGAGTTCGCAGGGAAGAGCCTTCCGCGTGATGCCCGTAGAACGAAGTTGACTCTGCCAAACTTCGACAGCATCCCGTCCTTCCGCTCCTTCGGTTGGCACCGGGCTTCGCGCAAATATGCGAACAATGAGGCGCTGGGCCAACATGCTTCCGAGCGAAGGGCCCAGCTGTACACGGCAAGGCGAGCCACCGCGTTCGAAGTCAGTTGCGACAACTCCAGCTTGAAGGTCCGCAACACGTCCCCAACAATCGCTGCGGACGGTATGCGAAGTCCGGCTTCGAAGTAGGCGACGAAGATGATCGCTTCCGACTTCTCAGGGCGCGGCTCCGTCTCATCATCGGCGGTCCGAGAGCCTCCCCTCACGCAGTAGTGACCGGATCGTGTCCTCCGTCACGAGCGTGCGGCCCAAGTCACCGTAGTACGGACCTTCCCTCTTCTTCGCCGCCCACCACTTGTCTGCTGCCGCCGGATCGCGTTCCTCGAGCGCGTACTTCACCATGAGCGGCAAGGACCGTCGGCGGATGGCATAGCCGCCCACCTGAGCACGCTCGCCGCAAGTCGCCATTGGCGTCCACGGAGTACTCGACGGCAAAAAGGGGCGTAGGAACAAGACGAGCAAATATAGGAGGTGGCGTGAATAACCAGAAAAGTGTATGGAGGAGGCACAGGCACAGTACCACGAGGGGTATTTAAAGACCCCTCGCCTTCCACCATCGGTAAGCGCAGATGGCGAATGACAACCGTTCACCTCCCCATGTTCGAAGCCGAAGCGTCGCGATGGAACACGTAGGCCACATATGACCGTGGTTGTACAGTGTCATGTCACCGCACGACGTGCCGCTAGCGTCTCACCACGGGTCGGTCAACGCAAGGAATAAATGCAGGTTGCACGGCCTGACACAGCTTCCGGCGTGTGTCGACGTGGTTCTTCGGACCCACCATTCGCAACGGTCCAAACGGGGTCTTCGCCCCAGTAGTGAGGCCCGGACCCCGACTCTGACCACACCTATGCGAAAGGGCACCGCTGCGAAGGTGTCGAAAGCCGCTCCGACTTCGAAACATGCCACCCCGCCACATGATCGCGCCCGCGGGAGTAAGGACCGCGCCGGTGCGTGTCAGTGTAAAGCCGCGAGTCGATCAACCCCAGCGGCAACGACATCAAGATCTACGCCCCAGAGGAGGCACCTTGACTCCGACTTCGAGGAGCAGGCTCGCGCGCAAGGATTTGCTCGTCTGCCTTCTCCGCGTATGGTAAAGGCGGAGGCCACGTCACATCAAGTTTTGGCTTGTTCTCATAAACAGGCCACCTTCGGTGCACCAACATTCTTGAAAAAGTAATGTTGAGGGGTCCAATCAGAAAACCCGACTGAAGGTGGGCCTATCTATGAGAACAGGGCAAACCTTGTCGCCATATGCAGAAACGCAGCACGAAGGCAACAAGTGCGAATAGTCGCCGGTAACAGCCGCTAACCAAGCTCCCAAGAAAAATAGGCCTCCATCAGTGCATCAACATCCCCCCAAGCCGCATAACGCCGCCACGGAATGTGGATGCACTGAAGGGGCCCATTTTAGGGGAGCAGCACCAATTCAATCGCACAATGCAGGTACAATGCCGCACCAGCGCTACATATATACCCCATCAGCAGGGGAGCCCAACCGACAGGAGTCCAACTGGCGAAGGAGCGTCGCAAAATCGTACGACCGCGACGCTTCAAGACCTGCGCCGCGTGAAGCACATCTCGCCACGTGGACGGCCAGAAGAAGTAACGTCGCAACACGCTATGGCCATGACGCCTAAGTCTCATCCCGCGTAACCCAGGCCTCGCTAGGCGGGCCGGCGGTTACTCGGCGTCAGGGGCACTCGGCATTCGACTACACCAACACCTCCGATTTGGCCAGGGCAACTGCAAACCCAGTCGAATCGAAGGCGATCTCGGCCTCGCTTTCGACCCTACGCCAACATCGAACACCTTGGTCTCTACGTCGACCTCGACCTTCGCCCTGAGCGGCAACCTCGGCCCCACTACAGTAGGACCGTGGGGGCGATGAAGGCCTCGCCAAGCCGCCTGGCGCCACACCTTCGCGACAAGACAAACACTACACCAAGCAGCAAGGCTTTGACGGACGTTGTAAAAGCTCACAGGCCGCAGGGACGGAGGGGGCCAAAGGGCTCGGCAGCATGGCTTCGGCCCGTGAAGCCCTTCACCATGAGAGGCTCCTGTTGTAGGGGTGGCCCCCACCTAAGCCCAGCAGGCCTGTTAGAGGAATATAAGGCCCAAAATGGGATATGTATAATGACGTAAGTACCCCTAAGGGGAAGACTCTAATGTAAGGGCATAAGGGTAAAAGTACTCCTCATGTGGACATATATATACAACACAGGCCATGGAAAGAAAACCCTAAGCCATTACTCACCTAACTCTCCACTACCATACTCTCTCTCTCTCTCTGTTTGGTCTGTAACCACAACATGGTGGATCATACACCTCAATTGCTTCATTTGAGTAGTTAGTTGTGCTGCAAGCATTATTGACAATAGAGTTGCTAATATTGCACTCTAGTTCATGCTCCACCAAGATTAGTGCCTCTTTTAATTTAACTTTCACAATCTGAGTCTCTCTGGGTGTTAATGAAGCCTTGTTGAAAATAATATGTTCTATGTGATTCAGCTCACTTGCATGCAATGCACTAATAGAAGTCTAGTCATTTGATAGTTCGAGAGAGGAAAAAATAGCCCTATCTTTATCATATTTAGTCCATCTCGGCAATATGTACCAATCTAGTATGATCTGTATATTGTTAATGAGAAGTACCCTTAAACAATGGCAACACAACAAACCCAAAATTTCAAATAGCTTACAGCTGTAGGATATAGTCCAACAAGATGCTTCTTGGCATTTACAGTGAGATGCCATAAGCATAGTCGATGACATGACTTTGGTTGCACAATCTGAATTGCGTTAGCCATTGATTGATCTTGATCTGTAAAAATACACTTTGGTTGATAACCTCCCACAGGATCAAGGAATGCTTGGAATAGCCAAATGAAGGATTCAATTATTTCATCTAATAGAAAAGCACACCCAAATAGCATATTCTTCTAGTAGTGATTAATTCCAAAAAAGGGTGCTCAAATCAAGTTAGACTTATTTGTTCTATAAGTTGTGTCGAACACCATTACATCTCCAAAGAAATTATAGTCCACCTTAGATCTTCCATCCCTCCAAAAGAAATTGGTCATCTGACCATATTGGTTCACTTGAACAGAATAGAAAAATAATCGACCCTCCAGCTGTCTCTGCTTAAAATGTTTGTAAACACTTTGTCCATCCCCTGCTCCAATCATATTTTTCTTTATTGTTTGTAAGAAATTGTAGCAATCCCTCTTTGTGAAACCAACATTATTCACACCTCTAACTTGTCTTGGCAAGCAGTTGAATAACTGATTTGGTTTTATGCCAACATAGTACATGGATGTCATGATAGCAGCATGAGAGTCCCACACTTTCCTCCCAGATCTCAAATTACGTTTTTCTTCCTGTGTTGCAAACTCATGATTATGCATGTCATTGATATGAGTAATCTCCCAAATGCTATCTGTAATTGTAAATCGAACTTTGACCAAGCATTTGGTTCTTATTGACAAATGATTCCGCTATGCAGGAGCATCCTTGTTAGAATTCCTCTCCTTTTGAACAAAGAAACTCTCGTTGCCAGAGAACTCCATTCACAAGTTGTTTATTTCCTTTTCTAATACTGAAACCCTTATTAATAGCATATCAACTGTATAACTCATGGGCCTCTTCTTCTGATGCTACTTTTGTTCCAATCTTAAGTTCCAAGTCCAAAATGGATGGAAATGATCCCTCCCTTTCATGATGATCATCTGATTGATGCAATTCGAATGGTTTTGTAGGCCTAAATTGATAGTTTGGAGTAGCATGTGTTTGTCCATTCATGAAAATAGCAAGAATTTTTTCCTTTATAGAGAATTTGCTATAAACAATTCTTGCAAAGAAATGTAAGAACAAGAAAGAGATGATTTTTATTTCAATCCTGTGTTTTTGGTCCCTTCTGTACTCCATGCTCTATCTCCCCACTCATCTCTCGTATCCTCCATGCTTTCTCCACGTAGAGGAGAGGAGAGGGAAGCTTTGGTGGGCTGCTGAGAAGAGGGAAGGCATGCAATATCATGCACCAGCAGTAGGCAATTAAACAAAGATGGCAAGAAGTAGTAGCGGGAACGAGAAGGCCAGAAGCAGTAGGCGGGAGTGAGATCTCGGTGGGAAGAGGGATGCTCTGTGTTGATGTGTGTCTCTCTCTGTTCTATCATATTCGGGAGAAATTCTAGGAGTGGTGGGCCTTACTTTACACGTGTCAATGATTGGTTGGGTTGTTACATAAGCCTATGTATACCACAGTGATACAATAAAATTTCTCCCATCTAAGGGGATCCAATTCGAATCCAATCAGGTTATCGAATCACAAATTCTTACTCTTTGAAATCCAATCCAATCTAGCTCCATCAGGTCCAAGGTCCATCCAAGTGTCCAAATGGGGAGGGGGCCTTGATGCTTGTTCTTTTGTGTTTTGTCTGTGACTTATTAGTTTAATGAATAATGATTATTGAGAGAAACAAAAGCTTCTAAAAAGCAAAAAAATCATGGCTGGTTTAGGGCTAGTTTGGTGAGTGGGCATGAAAAACCCTAGGTAGGTAAATCCCTCCGAGGATCGGGTTGACCACCGCATCCCCATCGGGAAACAAACTACTAGGAACTAATCCCTTGTTGCGTTTGGGAAGAAGGCAAGGAAAAACCCTGTCAGGACTCGTGGTGCTCACCTCCGTTGGAGTGCACAATGAGTTGGAGAGGAGGCACTATGTGAGGCAAGCTAACTACGTGGTGACGATGCTCAACAATTGCAGCGATGGCTGGTAGCTGCACTCGGTGGTGGTAGCCCCTGGTTTCCATGATGGTGCCGCACAAGTGGCGCTCAACAACTTTGGTAGCGAGCCCAGTTGGTGGTCGTCGATTCGGTCTACACACCGTGCACCAAGCTTTGCAGCAGTAGGGACCCAAGAAGCGAGACTCCATCTTCCTCGACCCCGATGACCGCCTCTTCTTCCCCACTGCTCTAGTCACCATCCAGTTGCAACACCGTATGCATCCACATAGCTATGTGGAGGACGCAACAATATAGATGCGACAGGTGGAGGCCAGTCATGAAGATGGCGACACAAAAAGAGAGAACGGGAGAAGTGGCTATGGCGGATATGCCCTCGCCTCCCTCCCTAGGGCTGCACGCTGTTGGAAATAATCCTACCAAATCCATTTGAGTCTGTATCAAGTTGAGTCCAAGTCAGTCTAGAAATAGAAACTCATCTTTCAGAGTCGATTTCTATATTTGAGTCATGCATGGATACGTAGAAGTATTGTCGATGTTTAACATGTAAAGATGTGTATAAATAGTGGAGAAAACCAAGTAAAAGGTGCGGTGATTGGAGAGCTACCAAAAGGTTTCATTTGTTCTACCTCTCAGTTGTTTTCGTGTTGTTGCCGCCGTACTCGAAAATCAGAGTACCAGAGGAGCCTCGAATACTCGGAAGATTATGAGTAATTAGGGTACTCAAAGGACTATGGCTACCAGAGTTACTGTAGCACCCAAGGTTACTATAGCAGATGAAGTTTAACGACTTCCTCTCATGGTCGTACGCAGTGCGGTCGAAATCCAACATCTAGTATCAGAGCATGGTGCCGATCTACTCATAGAAGGGGCAGCACATGGTAGGGAGAGAATCTTCGTCGACAATGAAGGAAGGACCAAATTCCCTTCCATATCTAGTTCTCAATTTAGAGAATTGCCCGGCTTAGTCTATGATAATGCGGGTGAATATGCGTGCCCATGGGGTCTAGGACGCTATAGCTGATCCGATCGACGCTAATGGAAAGGTCGATCCAAAAAAGAAAGCTCTGGTAGTTGACATGAAGATCGATCAAACTGCCTTGGTGCTCATCTATGCTGCCATACCCGACTCAATACTCAGCCAACTTGTCAGAATAGATACAACACGAGAAGCTTGGATTGCTCTTCAGACTATGCACGAAGAAGTGGATCAAGAAAATAAGGTTCGACTACAAACTCTTCAAGGACAATATGAGGCACTGCATATGGGTGAAACTCACTTAGTAGATGAGTTTGCAGGTAAATTAACTGTTGTGGTTAATGAGATTCGATCTCTTGGAGGTACATTGGAGGAAACTACGGTGGTCGAGAAGTACTTGCATGTCCTACCTGAGAGGTTCATGCTGGTGGTCACAACCCTTCTATATTCAAGTGATCCTCAAAACATGAACATAGAAGAGGTAACGGGATCTCTCAAGGCTCATGAGGGATTGCTTAAAGGGTGCAAGGCTAGAACTGATCAATTATTGCTAGTGAAAAGTGAAGCAAAGGTTAAAAATAACACTTGGTTATAATCAAATTCAAGTCAAGGAGGTGGCCGTGGATTTGGCAATTGGCATGGACGTGGTCGTGGTCTAGGTGGCCGTGGCGTTGGACGAGGAGGTTATGGTTTCACTGCTGGCTATGGGGAGAAAGCAATGCGAGGTGAGTTCTTGTACAATCGAGACAAGTCAAAAATTAAGTGCTTTACTTGTGGCAAAAAAGGCCACTATGCTGCAGAATATAGAAGTCATATTAAGTGCTTTGTGAGCCAACAGTTTGGGCACTACTCTGCTGACTGCTGGTACGAGAAGAGGAAGAGGCAAATTTGATTCAAGCTAAGACTAAGCAAAAGCCAACACTTCTGTTGTCCATCTGTGAAGAAAAGAGCACACAACTTGTGATGCTAAATGAAGAGCATGTTCAGCCTAAATTGCTGAAAGTTAGAGAAGAAGTGGTGGAGTCAAATCTCTGGTATCTTGATAATGGTGCTTCAAATCATATGACTGGACAGAGGGGTAAATTCAATGAATTGAATGAGGACTTTCAAGGCAAAGTGAAATTTAGAGATGGGTCAGTTGTTCATATAGAAGTAAAGGCACTATCTTGTTGCAAAGCAAGAATAGAAAGCAAAGGCTGTTGATGGATGTCTATTATATACCACGATTGTGCAACAATATCATAAGTCTGGGTCAATTGACTGAGGAAGGCTGCAATGTATCACTAAAAGGATCATATTTGTTGCTGCATGATCGTGAAGGACATCCGCTAATGAAGGTGATGAGAACACCAAATTAGCTATATAAAATTGAACCAGAGTCAACCAAACCAACTTGTTTTAGTGTTAGGGTGGACAATACATCATGGTTGTGGCATGACCGACTTGGTCATGTGAATTTTCACTCATTGAAGCTAATGATAGAGAAAGGGATGGTTCATGGACTCCCGCACATCAATCATCCATCTCAAGTGTGTGAATAATGCATTATTGCAAAATAAACAAGACTCCTGTTCCCTCAGCAAGCATAATCAGAGTAACACAGCCTTTGGAACTGCTTTATGTTGATCTCTGTGGCCTTATTAGCCCTGATTCAAATAGAGGTAATAAATACTTTCTGCTTCTTGTTGATGATCAATTGTTCTAGAGTTATGTGGGTATACATGCTTAAAAGAAAATTAGAAGCCAAAGACATGTTTCAAAAATTTGTGACACTAGTTGAAAAAGAGACTGATCACAATCTCAAGGTGGTGAGATTAGACCATGACCGGGGGGGGGGGATTCTTGGAAAAAGAATTCGAATCAATCTATGAGACAAAATGAATTAGAAGGTACTTCACAGCTTCTTATAGTCCACAGCAGAACGGAGTAGTCGAGTGGAGAAATTAGATGGTAATGAATATGGCAAAAAGTTTACTCAAAAGCAAACTGCTGTCGGAAAGATTTTGGGCTGAAACCATAAGACATGCTGTTTATATTCTCAATCGAGTACCTACCAAAACTCTTGAAGGGAAGACTTCATATGAAGCATTAAGTGGAAGAAAACCAAATCTAGAACACTTAAAAGTATTCACTTGCTTGGCATATGCAAAGGTGCTCACTCATCTGAAAAAATTAGATGACAAATCAAAGGAATTATATATTTGGGAGTTGAACCAAGATCCAAAGCAAGCCGGCTGTACAGTCCACATGAAGATAAAATTATGATGAGTCGAGATGTGATCTATTGCGAAGATAAAGCATGGAGTGGGAGGCAAAGCTAACAGAAGAAGATAGCTTAAGAAGGTGGATCTCCTTCTCAATCGAAGGAGAGAATAATGATGAAATATATCATCTTCAAGAACCAATTACACCAATGACAAGTGCATCCACTAGTCTACAAGTGGATCCAAAGGATTAATTACCTTCCCTTGAAGTTGAACAAGGAGTGGAGACCCCACCAAGCAAAACACTTGTTTATAGAAGTCTTACTGAAATTTATGAGCAGACTAAACCTGTTGAGATGTCTGAAGAATTGCAGATGGTCAGTGCTGAAGAACTAATGGGATTTTAGCAGGCTTCAAAAAAATCATTGGAAGACTACTATGCAGACAGAGCTTGATTCCATAGAAAAGAACAGAACATGGATCTTGACAGATTTACCTCACAATCAGAAGGCAATAGGACTAAAGTGGATATTCAAGGTGAAAAGAGGTGCAGATGGAAACATTGTTCGTCACAAGGCGAGACTCGTGGTAAAAGGCTATGTTTAGAAGAAAGGCGTAGACTATGAAGAGGTATTTACACCAGTTACCAGATTAGAAAGAGTTAGATTGATATTTGCTCTTGTAGCTCAATTTGAGTGGGAAGTACACCATATGGATGTCAAATCTGCATTTCTAAATGGAGATCTTATTGAGGAGGTATATGTATCACAACCAGAGGGTTTTCAAGTGAAGGGACAAGAAGGCAAGGTATACCAACTCTTAAAGGCCTTGTATGGTTTGAAACAGGCCCCTAGGGCCTGGAACAAGAAATTAGATAGTTCCTTGATTAACTTTGGTTTTGAAAGACGCAAGCATGATCCAACTTTGTATACAATAAAATCAGATGATGACATACTTATACTTGGCATATACGTTGATGATCTTATTATTACTGGAACATGTGTTCAGAAATTGAAGAATTCAAGAAGGAGATGATGTGACAGTTTAAGATGAGTGATCTCGGACTTTTGACTTGCTACCTTGGTTTGGAGGTGAAACAAAGTAAGTATAATATTTCAATCAAGCAGTCAAACTATGCAAAGAATATTCTTGAGAAGGCATGCATGTTGAGGTGCAATCCTTGTCGGTACCCCATAGAGTCAAAGTTGAAACTCGACAAACATGAGACAGGTGAACCTGTTGATAGTAGGTTGCCTATGATATTTGATGCATATGCAGCCAAACCTTGCATACTCTGTTAAAGTTCTTGACAGATTTATGGAAAGGCTAACAGTACAACACAAGCAAGTATTAAAACATGTGCTAAGGTATCTAGCAGGAACTGTGGATTATGGGCTAGTGTATGTCAGGCATGACAATACACCAATGCTTAAAGGATTTTATGACAGTAATCTGGCCGATGATCTGGATGACCGTAGAAGCATGACTGGTATGGTATTCTATCTTCATGTAAATGTGATTACATGGTGTTCACAGAAGCAAAGAAGTGTAGCCTTGTCGTCGTACGAAGAGGAGTTTATGGTAGCAACTTCAGCCACATGTCAAGGTATTTGGTTGACGAGAGTACTTCACGAATTGACTAAACAGACCATCAAGCCTTTCACATTATTTGTTGACAATAAGTCAGCAATAGCACTTATGAAAAATATGGTGTTTCATAGAAGAAGCAAACACATTGATACTCGGTATCATTTTATTCGAGAATGCGTTGAAGAGGGACTGGTGGTTGTTTCAAATATTTCAACAGAAGAACAAAGGGCTGATGGACTCATAAAGGCATTGGGTCAAGTCATTTTTGGTCAGATGATTAGTTTACTCGGTGTTAAGGAAGTTGGTTAAGTCGGTAAAGCTTAGGGGGTGTTTGTTGGAACTAATCCTACTTAATCTGTTTTAGAGTCTGTATCGAGTTGAGTTTGAATCATTCTAGAAATATAAACTCATGTTTTAGAGTCAATTTCTGTATCTGAGTCATGTTCCATACATAGAAGTATTGTCGATGTTTAATATGTAAAGGTGCGGTGATTGGAGCACTACCAAAAATATTTCGTTTGTTCTATCTCTCGGCTGTTTTTGTGTTGTCGTCGCCGTACTCGAAAATTAGAGTGCCAGAGGTGCCTCGAATACTCGGAAGATTACGAGTACTCAGGGTACTCAAAGGACTACGGTTACTGTAGCACTCGGAGCTATTGTAGCAGAGAAGTTTAATGACTGCCTCTCGTGGTCGTACGCAGAGCGATCAAAATCCATCACATGCCGACTCAAGGCCTCTGTGCTCATCAATTCGTTCCCATTGCTTGTTGTCCGACTCATCACGACGACGACCACTTCCAGAGCATGTCTATACCATCTCCTATGCTCGGCATGAGCTCGCACCACTGTAGCAAGATCCACGATCGCATCCTCGGCTCATTCACGGTCTCCTGCCTCCTTGCCGAGCCAATCTGGCACTCCTCCTGGGTGGTCACATTATAGGTGCTGCCACCTTGCTTCTTGCTTGGCTCGACAGCGTAGCAGGGAAGCCAGTGTGTGGCTATGACAGAGAGGATCCTAGTAACGGCACGAATTATGGCTTGCCAGCCAGGTGCTGGATCGAGGACGGGGCGACACAAATAGTGATTGGTGAAGTGTCACCCCTGTCGCAGGGTTGCTCGATACTCCACTGTTCCTGGCTTGAGGAGAGTGGTTTGTTTCCCTCATGGATTGGGTTTGATTGGGCTGGTATTTTCCCCTCCCCATCCTCATTGAACTGACACTTGGGGCTGGGCCAAAAAAATTCCATGGCCGGGAATTTCCCTGTGGATCTCGGCCTATGCCAGCCCATCTAAACAAGCCCTTAAGAGGACTGGGGTCACTGAATTGTTGTGCTTCTCCTGAATGATAGGGGTGCAAATGGGTCTGGTTTTTTTGACCGATCCGGTATCAAATTCAGTTAGTACCAAATTCAGTAAGTTGGTTAAATATCCAACCGGATTTTGTTTGATAACTAGATATTTTCTGGTGGATTCGATAGCGAATTCGGGCTGACTTCTAATCGACCGCATAGCTTCGATGGTGGGTAAATCAGGTTTTACTCGAGCGGATGTCCGGTTGTTACTCGGGCTCTCAGTCTCATGTCTCAGGCTTCTGAGCCCAGCCCACCACGCGCCCACGGCATCGTCCATCCTCACTCCCTCAGTTCCACCACGCGTGTAGAGCCGCAGAGGCACCGCTCCCCACATCGCGTCCTCTCACCTCACCTCCACGGTCCTCACGACGTGTCCCCAGTCCCCACGGTCTAGGGTTTTGCCGCCGTCGCCGCCGCTGGGAGCTGCCCTCCCCTTCAACAAGCGCTGCCATCCTCCCCTTCAAGGCTTCAACGACCGCCGCCACCGCCATACGATTTTGTGGCAGGTTTCGGAAGGATTGGGAGGCTCGTGGATACTGGATAGGGTCACCCTCCAGAGCGAGGATGTTGAACTCATCGCCATCAACGACCCCTTCATCACCACCTACTACATGGTATACGCTTCGATCTGTGCTTTTCACTCATCGTGATGTGTAAATTGGCTTGTAGGTTTTTAGGGTGGTTTTAGCACTGATTTGCAGTAGCTTGCATGCCTAGGGTTTGGGTGGTTTGTTAGGGTTCTAGAGTGCTTTTGGTTCTGATTTCGTCATTTCCTTAATTAGATGTGAGTGGTTGTCGGTTTAATTGCATAATTGTGCTATTAGTTGATGTGTACAGCTTGATAGTTAGTATATTTAGTGGTTTAATTTGCTCTATGTTAGATTGTGCTATTAGTTGATGTGTACAGCTTGATAGTTAGGACACATTTAGTGGTTTAATTTGCTCTGTGTTAGATTGTGCTATTAGTTGATGTGTATAGCTTGATACTTAGTACATTTAGTGGTTTAGTGAATGGTTCTGTTGGGCTTGTGCGCTTTGGGTTTAAGCTTGGAGGAGTTGGTAATCTGTTTGTTTGATTGTTGACTGTGATACTGTTTTGGCATGGAGTTTCTGTTTCAGTTCAATTTTTTGTTGTTGTTGCTCTACATAAATTTTTCATGATTTTATAATTGTCGAATGTTCCTAACTATGAACCAGTAGTGGTCTTGTTTGGCTACATGTTGGCATAAAAATGGTTGATTTATACATCTCTCCGAAGAATTACAAAACTCACCTATTCCTCTCTTTTTTCCTCAAATGGGAACCAAAAATTTGACATTTCAAGTTATTTGCATTTTGAAAAGTGTATGTTGCCAATGATTGGAGTGTTTGGGCAAATCTGTGATATATATATGTCTTCTCCCCTGCATATGCATACAAGGAAAAAAATCATGTGGTTTATTAGAGTGATGGTTTATCAAAGTGATGGTCCATGCTTAAGTTGTTAGAATTAAACTATCTTGTACCTCTGTACTAGTTAATAATATTTTTCTTATTTGATGTGTAAAAGCATGTCCAGAAAATGCACACAGATGACAGAACACCTTGGTAATCAATGATTTTAGATTAGGAAGAGCTGCAATTGGGAGAATTTTAGTGTGCCAAAAAAAACTGAATTTTAGTATGCAGTCTGATTGTTCTATGCCAATATACCATTGATCTTTACTGAATTCTGTTGTCCATCTGATGTCAAATTGTTTGCACTTTGCAGTGTATCAATGAATGACTGAGAAGAAAGAAGCTATGCTTAGTTTGCAACTATGTTGCTCGGATACCTCGATACGGATACAGATACGCGATACGGTGATACCGCGATTCGCCATTTTCCCAAAAACACCGATACGACGATACATTTATATATATGTAATAAATATAAAATAAATTAGAAATTAATGAATTTTTATGAAGAATTGAGAAACCGAGAATACCTTAATATTGATATAGCAAATTGCTTGGTTCTCTAGTTCTCCCTCCTAGCAATTCGCCTTATACAAGTTGATGAAACAAATATAATGAATCATCTGCGAAGAATGAGAGAATAAATAAATAGATATATACAAATAAATAACAAAATCATAGATAGACAGTGCAAGTATTCAGCAGACCACTTTGTAAATAATTGTTCAACCACTTAGTACATAATCTGATAGTACATACTGGTTCATGAAAAGGTGCACATCTATTTAATTCATTGGCATGACAACTTATATCATTAATGAATCACCATGCGTCACATGTTCTGTTTAAAATTCGATAATAGAGATAAAATAGACATAGATAATCACATTATACATGACACACGAAATGAGAAGCATGCCGTACGATGGTCAGGTCATATATAAGACCATAAAAAAAATCTATGCCTATCATGGTCAGGTCATATATACAACAGTCTTATATGAGTGTCATAGAAAACCTCACATTTAGTGAGGATATATGTTTACTTTGCTCCAAAAATTTTTAAATTTTTTTACACAAATCAACGGTCCTAGTAGGATTTTATCAAATCAGCTAATTTCCATCATTTATAAGCTGCTTAATCTCTGTTTGTCTTTGACTAAATGCTTATGGAGGCCAACCAAGTTGCATATGTTTGTTATGGCCAATCTCCAAGCAAGGTGGAGAAGAGTCCATGACACCATGACCTCCAATAGTGAAATCTTGCCACCGGATGTCTCTATGCAGTTTGGTGAGGAGTGCTTTTTCTTCATTATTTATAAGCTACCTAATCATCTAGCTTAAGCATAGTTCCATAAAAAAATCTTAAGCTAAGTGCAAAATCGATGAGAAGATTACCACTCACCGAGGGAGGCAGCGTGGATACGGCCGGAGGGAAGGGGAGCGGTTGACCGGAGGAGCAGCGTGGATGCGGCGGCGCCTTGGTGGCGGTGCGGGGTCGAGGAGGGAACGTGAGCCAACGTGGAGGTGGCCGACCAGAGGGAACGACATGGAGGTGGGGAGGGAAGGGGTGCGGCCGATTGGAGGGAGCGGCGTGGAGGCGGTGTGGACGTGGTCGGAGGGAACGGGAGCGGCCGACTAGAGGGAGCGGCATGGAGGCGGCGTGGATGCAGCAACGCCGATTAGAGGGAGCGGCATCGAGAACGATTCGAAGATAGCACCGTGGTTGTAGCACATCGGCGAGAACTCGAAAAACTTCCTCTACAAAAGCCCTAAAGACTAGTTACGTTAGCCTAAGTCTCTTGCTTTTATAGGCCAACATCCCTAATCATGTTCAATTCAAATATGAACACAACACCTAATCTCTTCCTCAAATCAAGGGACCCAAAACCCTTTCCTAACATGGGTTTTATTCAAACTCTACCCTTCCAACATACGGACTCCATCCATAACAATCCAAACTCAACACACAATAAAGCCTC
The DNA here is from genome assembly GCA_017311315.1 of Dendrocalamus latiflorus. Classification (NCBI taxonomy): domain Eukaryota; kingdom Viridiplantae; phylum Streptophyta; class Magnoliopsida; order Poales; family Poaceae; genus Dendrocalamus; species Dendrocalamus latiflorus. The sequence continues at coordinate 19,500,336 of CM029629.1, read as the reverse complement.
CAGGATATACCCTCCCGTATCTTCATCATGCACCATTACCACATATCGAAGCCTCCAGGAACACTCCTCCCGTAGCTTCTCCACGAATCTCCACCTTTGATCTCCATGTGCTCCAGCATGAGCCCGAACGCCTCGCATGACATCCTCAACTGTATGGTCCTCAGATCTTCCTATCCTAGTCCTAGTCATCCTCATCACCGATCGTGATCGTCTCCACGCTCTCCTGCACAAGCAAAGACCAAAGAAATATTTTTTCTGGCACAAGCTTTTCCTAGCTTGATTATCATCAGCACAACAACTCACAACATCCATGTCCATTCAGAACAAGAGCAAAACCATCCACGACCAATCAACCTGGTCATACACAACCAATCTTCTCAACACAATCAAGAAAATAATCTCAGACAACTGATTACGACCGCCAAAAACCATCGCTCACTACTACAAAAGAGGCTAAACTGGACGCTTATATCATAGACAGTTCCTAGGAACCGTCTGTGCTGCAAGTATCACAGACGGTTCATACAAATAACCATCAGTGGTATTTTTACAGACAGTTTTTAATACAAACCGCCTGTAATAACTTCATTATCACAGACGATTTTTAATACAAACCGTCTATGAAGACGGTTCTAGATAAGAACCGTCAGTGATAATGGCAGACATTACAGACGGTTCTTATTAAAAACCGTCTGTGATAGTTTTCCCGCCTTGCTTTCCTCTAAAATTTCATAATTTCCCGCCTGAGTCCGAATAGGGTTCAGTTTTGAGACACTTTCAGTAAAACGGGCATAACTTTTGCATACGGTGTTCGTTTTCGACGTTCTTGTACTCGTTGGAAAGCTAACGACGTGCCCGATAAAAAAACACCGACCGTCTTATGCCAGTCACCCTTTAAGACCCTCAAAATCGGCCATCTTTAGCCCCAAATTTGCGTTGCAAGTTTTTGGTTTTTGTTGTTGCCAAAATTTTCAATCTTCCCTTTGGAATTTGGATTTTGCCTCAACTGCAAAGTTGTAGATCTCGTCGAAACCTTTCAAATAAGTATATGTAAGTCATATAAAACTTTGCTATTTTATCTTTTCAGACTAGCTATCTATATTATACTGGTATATTGTCTTTGTGATATTATATACGGTTGTTGTTATGAACCATCTGTGATGTCTTTACCACAGACGGTTTGTAATTCGAACCATCTGTGATGTCTTGCCACATCACCGATCCGCAGCATATCCCATAGGATCCAGATCTCACCTATCTATTCTCTCCGCATCGATTGGCGGGTACCGTTCTCCTCCCCACCTCGCCCTTTATTAACCCCTCTCCTACTCGAAGAATTAATACCACCAGTACTACTCCAACTCATTTGTGCGCGGCAAGGGTAGGAAGGGTTCGGCAAGAGCAAGATGGAAAGGAAGAAGGCCGACATAGAAGCTAAAAATGGTGTTCATTGCCCTTTTGTTTCTGCTACTTGAAAAAAAAATTTGCACCACTTGTTTTAGATTGTAGTTTAATGAAGTGTAAGTATTTTTCTGAATTTATAGCTATGAAGTTTATCTTTGTAAAGTGCTATGGGTAACCTGCTCGATATGGGTAACCTACCCGATTTGCGAAATGGATGTTTTATGTTTGTAAAATGAATTGAGATGTGAATTGGATGTATACATGTACATGTTGATCTACTTGTTTCAGAGGGCATGGCTAGCATTTCCTAAGGCTAGCCAATAAACGAAAATAGATTTAGGGGTAGAAGAGAATAGTACAGACGATTTTTAACTAAAAACCGTCTGTGCGTGATAATCATAGACGGTTTTTAACTAGAAACCGTCTGTGCTAGTTGATAATCATAGACAGTTTTTAGTTAAAAACCGTCTGTGATTATCAATTAGCACAGACGGTTTTTAGTTAAAAACCGTTTGTGATATTTACACCACAGACAGTTCGAAAGCCGTCTGTGATGACCTCGTATCATTACTGACCCATAAATTCGGACGGCTTACAAATACGTCTGTGATGACGTTTCTGACCGTCTGTAATACGGTTTTCTGTAGTAGTGGCTATCCGAAGTCATTCTTCCGACCACCAAGCACAACAAGTACTCGAAACTGGGAACCGACCGCAACACTTATGACTATCGCTCACCGACCATCAAGTACGTAGTCGCTCTGACTACCGAGTACCGATATCATGAAGAGTGAAGCACTCGTTTTGACAACAAAGTCTATGAGTACCGACTGTGATCGTAAGCCTTCGACTACCGAAGACAACGACAAAAGATTGCTTGAAGATATGACTATAAGAGTAGTCAACAAAATCTATGACCATCGACTACAAGCCACTAACTACCAACCAAAAAATCCTATGACTATCGAGTACGACTAGTAGAACCCACGACTAACAAAAGCACTTAACCTACGACCATGTAAAAGTATTGTAGCTATGATTACCTCATGGTCGTAGATATGTTGTTATGGTTGAAGTCATGTTGCCGTGGTCGAAGTCACATTACCAAAGTCGTGTTGCCATGGTCGTAAAACCATGCATGGTTGTAAAGCCATACGTGGTCGTAACCGTCAGCCATGGTCGTAAAGCCGTGTGTGGTCCTAAATGACACCATGGTCGTAAACACCTCATGGACAAAGTTTGTCGTGGTCGTAACGTGGACTTGTTGAAGCTGGCCGTGGTCAAAAAGCATTGAAGCCCGTTGAAGCTAGCCGAAACACTTGAGAGGCCAAAACCACTCGGAAAGAACCAAAATCACTCGAACCCAAAATCTTTGACTACGATCACTCGATAATTTCATAAACGCAAATTTCAAAGCAATCCAAATGTCAATTATTCATCATCATTTTTAATCATGACCATCCACATGGTCTAATAGGTACACAAGCCCTACAAGCCTAGGGAAGGACTTCCAGTGCCAACCTCAGCCCCTTCTCGTGCTCAAATGCAAGAAGAAGAACATCATATGCAAGAGCAAGAGCATCCCCCTCGACAAGTTCAAGCATCGGATCACATACTTTGAGCTTTGACTTCTATTAATTCTACACTCATGGAGATTATAGATGCTCAATTCGAGATGAACTATTAGCTTGCGGTTTTGAATCAGTGCATGAGTGCGCTTGAGCATCCCTCCTCCATGACGTCCACGCAGCAAATGCAGTCTTTTTCACCACTTCACTATCACCACCATAGCCACCGTGATGCATCCACTAAATGATGGGTTTTGGGACTAGGTGCCAAAGGGGGAGAGATTAAGGGGGAGAAATGAAGATGAATAAAGTCCCAAGTCAAGATGTTATCTATGTTATCTTACAATTATTTATATTTAACCTTTGGATCTTTTGGGTGAACCTCTTGTAATACTTAATATGTGCTAGTTTGGATGAATTGTAATATGTGCCTATGCTACTAGAATGTTGCTTTTGCTATGTCTATCATAATTATGTTAGTATCTGTTCATCTCATGAGTTCTTGTTATTCATATTGTTTAAATAATCCTTGTTTATCATATTGACTTGCTTCCACAAATTCAATAAATAAAGGAAACTCTGTCAAAATTTCTAAAAATCCACACATGTGCATGAAAATCACTTCATGAATCTATATGCATATGTATAGGGGGGAGTTTTATTTATTTGTTGATTGACTTTGAAAGCAACTAACTCTTTATCTCTTTTGAGCTCATCTCAAGAATTAATTGCTAATCAAAAGTCAAAAACTAGAATGTACAATTTGTTCTCGAACTAGATATATTTTGTTCTCGAATTAGATATATTCAAAACCTTTAATTCATTCATATTGTCTAAGTTGTCATCAATTACTAAAAAAAGGGGAGATTGAAAGCATCTAGACCTCTAAAAATGATTTTGGTAATTAATGATGATAATGATTAAGTGAGTAACTTATTTATTGAGATGATTGAAAAGTTTAGTCCTGGATTTTGATGACATCGTGGAAATGACATGCAAAGGTGGTCAAAGTTCGACATGGATTAAGATATAGCTCAAGGCTAAGATATATTATAGTCTAAGGATCTCTTTATAGCTTTTGCCGGTCTTAGTGTTTAGATAAAAAGACCGGACATGTAGAATATATTTTATACTATAAAGAGGGGTTATGGCTAGTAGTTTGAAGGTTAACTTGTGCCACTTTGATCAATTAAGTGTTCATGCATGCATTTGGAACTGTATTTTGAATATTCTTAATTTCCTTTGAAAACCTAGTATGACCATAGGCATATTGACAGTAGTACCGCTACATTGGTACTACCAGACGTTACATGCCAGTAGCTATTTTCATAGTGGTACTCATTGAACATTCCTTGAATCGGTATTACCATTTCTATATAGCGGTACTACCGCATGGTGGTATGACCGCATATTGAAATCGATACTACCTCAGAATTGGTAGGACCAAAATTTAGTTGGCTATAACTAATTTCCAAAGAGCCATGTTTTGGTGCATTTTCTCTCCTTTGAAAATCAGTACTACCACAGCTAAGGTGCGGTACTACCGCATGATTGGTACTACCAGACTCTATGAGAATGGTATTACCAATATTTAAAGCAACAGCTAGTTTCTGTGTATTTAATAAATCGTAAATAGCCATTGAATAGTAGGTGCGGTAGTAACGACCACTACATAGCGGTAGTACTGCAATTCCTAATTGTTTGGGGATTTCGACCCCAACGGTCATAAATATCTCTCCACCAGCAATAACAGACTTCTTGACCTCAATGAATACCCTTGAGCCTTTGTTGCACTCTCTTCTCATTTGCTCCATTTACACATTTGAGGTAGTTGAGAGCATTCAATGCGTTGCACCATTAGTTGATCCTTGTGGTACTTAAAAACCTTCAAGTAAGTGTTATGATTTACTACTCTTAGTGGTTGCCAACACCTAGATGGCTTGGAGGAAGTTGTGCAGTGATCTCTTGAAAGAGTTTGTGAATAGGCCCGGCACGGTTGTGAGTGATGTGGTGTTGACCATCCCGAAGGAGGAAGGGGAACCTTAGTGGACGTGAGGCGATTAGGCTCAATTTGTGGAGCCGATATAATCCATTTGGGCTTACCTCAACGTGGAGTAGGAAAGATCGGTAAGTCTTCAATACCACGGAAAACCATCGATTGTCTCTGTTGTGGTTTATTTCTTTGCTTTTCTTTCTGCATTTATATTTCTAGCAATTTAATTGAATTGAATTATATAGCTAGAATTGTATCTAGTATAGGCATAGCTTTGTGGTGCCTTAGTGAAATCTAGAGCATTTAGGTCTTGATTGTGCAAAACGATTTTGATTAAGCTCATGCTTGCTAAAAATTGTGTTTTGGCCAAAACAATTTAAACATCTCCTATTCACCCCCCTCTAGTTTGTTATCCTTGATCCTACAAAGGCCAAACCGACTAGCACTCCATTAATTGCACACTTTAAACTCTCTTCAACATCAAGTCCACAAACAGTTGAAGTTGAATACATGGCAAGTATTTTTGTATGCAAGTACAGTTGGATCACTTATTATACTTATTCTTAAATTGCTCATATGTTTATGGTTACAACGATAATTATGTCAATTGATTAATGTTGTTGATTAACTATTGAAAAGAGATAATCATTGTATTGCATGTAAACATCAGTGTTGCAAAAACTTACTTGGTAGGCACTCCACGGGAGTGGAGGTGAGACTATGTATGAAAAGAATAGGGTGACCCTGTGTGAAAAAGGACAGGGCAACAGTCCGAGTTGTGACCCTGTATGAAAAAGGACAGTGCGACCCTGTATAAAAAAGGATATGGTGATGGTGTGTCATCGACAGCTGTACACTTAGCTATATTGGTATATGCAGAAGAGGAGTTGAGTCCTGTGTATTGCATTCATGAAAAGAGGCATATGTGTAGAACTTGTGGGTAACAAGCATGTGATGATGAGATAATGATGAATTAAGATGACATGTTATAATAGTGCTTACCTCGTTTATTTTTCTGCTTTGTACTTATTGAGTTGTGGACTCACCCTTGCTTATTTGTTGTTTTAGGTAAACGTTGAAGGTGACATACATAGGAATGTTGGACATGGATTGTTGCACTTTATAGCTTTTTACTTCACCTAGCAATTCTTCACTTCTGGTCACAAATAATTTTGTATCATTCATTATAATAATTAGATAATTTATGGTTTTCGTCAGTTTCTCATGATCCGTAATATTGTTAGATGGTGTGTTCATTAGATTAGACTTATTTATGATGCTTTTGGTAATTATTTGGTTCATATTAAGTTCAATTTAAAGTCTATCATGTTTCTAGAATTTAGGTTTAATTTCATGTGGAATATTGATTCTTAATATCTAGATGTCATTAATACTTGCTTATTGATTTAAATCGGTAGCGATAGTGCTTGTAGGTGACATCTTGGGTTTTTGTTAAGCTGAGGTGTTACATATGCATATTCCTAATGTATTTTTGAATGCGATAGACTTCCCAAAACCTAAAAGTAGATCATGTGTAGCACTAAATTGAGCAAGAGATTCTCTAGCTACCTCGGGACTGTAGTTCCAATTATATACCATACTATCGAGGTTGTATTGCAGCTGTGTCTACCCCATCAAAGCTCCTTGTTTTGCCATACATCATTAAGCATATATTATCAAGTGCCCCATTTCATCTGAAGACTTCGCAGTCAACTTATCACGATAAATTTTTCAAAAAGCATACGTTCTCAAACTTTTGATCTGTTGGACCTAGATCTCTTTGACCTGTGCTTGCAGACGCAAAGGCACTCGAAGAGCCTAATGATGGTGCTACAGTAGTTTCGGGCACATTCCCTGGTTGAGGTGTGCCCTCAAGTACTGAAGTCGCATCAGTCTCAAAGGCTACAAGATCCTCCGACGTGATGCCGTAATCAGCAAGAGGAAAGTGATCCATCAAGAAAATAGCAAGAGGATAGTGATCCATCAAGAAAATGGCAATACAAAAATTACTCTATTGTTTATTTCACCTTACTACAAATAGTAAGAAATTAAGAATAATAAAAAAATCAAAAAAATCACTATGTTACCTCTTTTGTTGAATGCAACTAGATTCCAAAACTTCAAATATTGGCAAAAACATTTTGAATTTTGCCAAATGTTGACAAACTAGATCTCAATTTTCACGATACAAACGAGAGGAGATAAAGGGAAGAGTAGTCGCTGGATGAGGGGGTGGGTGTCTATTTATAGAAAAAATTTCAACATTTTTTGGGATTATTTAATATTAATTTTCTGAATATTTTAAACCTCCAACGACTAAATAATGGCCAAAATTTTTGAATTTTTGACCGTGCCTTAACGGGCCAATGGTCATAACCAGGCTGTGCCATGCCATGTCGACCAGGCCTTGTCGGCTTGTTAGGCACAACCCCCACCTGCTAACCACCTCGCCAGCCGCCGCTTGCCACCTTAGCCAGTTGACCTCATGTCGTCTTGTGTCCTGCCCTCCTCCCTCACTCAGCCACTCTGCTCGCTGTCCCCTGGCCCCCAGCCCCCTACCTCCTTCGGCAATTTGATCGCTATGCTCTGCCCACCCCTACCTCCTTCCCTACTCTAGCTCCCACGCCCCACCAACCCACCTCCTCTGCCACTCGACCTAGCCCTACCTTTTCAGCGCTCCGCCAGCCCCCTCCCCCAGCGCGTCGCCCCCCGCCCACCTTTCACTCCCTTCGCCGCCAACCTCCTCGGCTGCTCTTCTGTCAACACCCGCTAGATATGCCTAATCGTCACTAGCTCGACTCCACACCATCGGGTATGGGTTGTATCATGCTTACTTGTGTCTTAGTCGTGTCTAGTATAACACGGTGCTATACATATCGTATCTGACTAACTCGCTAAGCTAAGGTAGCGACTCAAACATGATACTTACGTCCGATCAAGCTAACACAGCTCATTTAGTCATGTACCGTGTCGTATCTAAGCCAGCCAACAAAACCGTGCTTCAGACATTTGGCCACCTCTGGCTGTTTCCCATGCAACGGCATGCGTGCTCCCACCGGTACCGCTGCCAATGCAGGATCACATGGTGCAGATGCTTCTGGCGATTTCTGAGGTAAGCTTCTCGCAATTTGTACCCGACTCGTGCACACCGACTGTTTAATTCTCCTGTCAATCCATGACCGGTCCTGGGATTGGGACTCACTTCAAATTTTTTTTATCTAACGTTTTTTTTAGTCTCCCACGTGCAATTTTAAGAGATGACTTTACATCTTTAATATAATCTTTATATTTCAATTTAGATAGTTTTAAACATATTAATAGTAAAACTGTAGATATTTGACATCACAAACTACAGAATGAAGTAAAAAAGGACGAAGCTACTAGGCAAGAAAGCCCAAGATTTGTCTGTGAACTATGCCTAGCAAATTATTTGTGACTTTTAAACAAGACATACTTGAGCAATTATTTGTTTTTATCTTATTTGACCAACATAGCTTGTCCAATTGATCTAGGCCCACAATGGTATGGGAGCAGGAGAAATTAATAATGGGAAATTGTGAGGAATAGTGTGTTGTGAAGGGTGAGTTGATAATATGGCTAAACAAATAAAGTGGTCACAAGTGACAGATTTATATATAATACAATGATGTATCGGAAGTTTCTTCAATCTGAAATATAACTCTATTCAGGAAATAGCAACCACAGGGTACGCGGAGGATAAACAAGCACCAACACACACTCCTCGAAATTTTTGTACGGATAACCTTTTTTTTATTCGGAAATACAGAAATATACCCGCGGTTTCATTTTTTACAAAAATAGCCTCGAGTCGCCCAATGGGGCAGCGACTCGAGAATTTCGCCCACCCGAAGAGCGACAAGAAGCTATGTCGCTTCACGGGAAAGCGACATCACGGAGTCGCTTTCTCATTGGGCGATTTAACGAAGTCGCCCAATGGCTGGGCGACTTGTAATGCAGTCGCCCAGTAGGTAGGCGACTTCATTCAGTCCCCCTGAAATTTGTAGAGTTTTGGCAATTTTGTAGTTTGAAATAGAGAAAAAATCTGGTATAGTTGTAATAAAAGTTTATGTGCACTGTATGTTGTAGATGCACAAAAAAATTTCCAATATTTTTTTAAAGAATGATTGACCGTAGAACGATAGATACATAGAGTGGTAAGTGATATTTTGATGTTACTGAGAAATAGTTTACGGAGAGAACCGGTATGACTTGCTATCTGAATCATTGAATGCGAACATGCTAGATAATAAGCTTATGTCAATAGAAATAAACTTCGTAATACAGTTGGGAGTAACATGCCGCGTACATTGTTATTACATGCATAACATATAGCATGATATGCGACTAAGAGCAACTCCGACAGTACTGCCTTAGGGAATAAAACTTGCTAGGTCTATTACATTTGGTCTACTGGGTGTAGCGTGGTTGTTTCCCCTTGTTATCGCGCCTTGAAGATGGCTCCGCTGCATCCTTGTTCCGGTCACTCTTGGTCTTGAGAGCTGCCTCACGAGCTTGAAGCTCTTCCTCCTGACGCTTGATGGCTGCTTCACGCAGACTTAGCTGCTCCCGCCTCCTTTGCAGCTCATCCTCCTTGCCCTTCAGACGGATTTGGTCCACCCTCACTCGGCGCTCTTGCTCATGCCGCATCTGTCGTTCCACCTCGCGAGCCTGAGTCATCTTGACAAAGTATTGTCCTTTGTTTTCCACCTCCACTGCCCGGTTCTGTGGCCATGCCGGCGGCACCCGATCCACCCATTCGATGAACCTGCAAGCCTATGTGTGGCGTGGTAGATGTCGTGGATCAAGTTGAAAAACGATAACGAGAAACAAATGATTTAGTTGTTGTCGTTACCATGAAGTCGTCATCCAGGTCTGGACACTTGAAGAACCTACGGCCGTATTTGGCTCGTTGTACTCGATCCGTCCAGACTCCCAACATCGTCCTAAAGCCGCAATGGCACTTCGGGCGCTCATGCCATTCCGGCACTCCAAATGGGTCGGACCTCCAGGAAGACATTGTTGTGTAGTAGTATTGTGAAGGTTTGAGGAGGAGATGTGGTATGGAAGACATAGGAGGCCTTTATGTAGGCCTTTATGTCATGAATTGATTGTCTTGTGCACGAGCCACAAAAGTATCTCATTTTAACAAACAGCAAATACATGTACTAAATAAGTACATAACCAAGTACATTACAGAAAAGTCATGTAACTACTGATCAGGACATGCATCGTCTAGCTGTGTGCCCCTCCTGACCGCATCGACCACAACGTGCACACGGTGTTCCAGCTTGTGATTCATCCATGTCATTCCTAATACGTCGGCTCTGTCGCCGACCCTTCCCACCCTTCAACATGTTAACATCCGGAACCCAGGTCCTCGATGCAATGTCCAAAGTGGCGAAGTTTCCCACCACCCTGAACCCTCGGAGCTCCCCACACCAAGCCTGCAGTACCCTCCCCTTAAAGAAGAACTCGGACATGAAGTTCGAAGGATCCATACCCACGGTCCCGCATGCAGCGAGGACATGAGAGCATGGTTTGTGTAACAACTTAAGCTTGTTGCACGTGCAGCTAGGTTCATTTCCATTATCTGCAAGACATACCTCGTGCGTAACAAGTGAACGAGTCGTCCCAAATCCGGCTCTATCACGGAGTATCACCTCAAAACGATGCTCCCTGTTGCCCATAACCTGCACTGTGTGCAACTGACCCTTTTGTGCCTTCATCTCCATGTAAGCAGTAATTTTTGCCGAATACAGAGCTCCGGGATTGGCCGCATGAAGTGCGGCACTCGCGTGCCTCTCCCTGAAGTACCGGATTGTGCTGTGAAGAACACCTTCCACGATGGCGACAAGGGGCTGAGAACGGAGACCCCTTAGAACCCAATTGTACACCTCGGCAAGGTTAGTTGTCATTATTCCGTACCTTGCGCCATCCGTGTCGTGCAACAGCGACCACTTCTCCAACGGTTCCCCCTCGATCCACTGCGCGAAGCACCTGATGTTTCGTGAGCTCCTTCTTCTTGGATCACTTGGGTTAGGCGCATCGATTGGCGGCAAGCATTGTGGTTGTGCCGCCCTAGGAGTGACCGGCTCCTTGCTCCTCTCTTCGATGTTCTTCCTAGTGTGCTCATCCAACAACCTCCACAAAGTATCAAATTTCCTCTATTGGTTCTGCCTAGCCAGCCTCTTGAATAGCTTCATCAAAGATTGTTTAGGGAATTGCTTGAAAAAGTTTGCCGCTAAGTGACGACTGCACCACCGGTTCCTCATGTCCGGCCAAGGAAAGGGCTCCTCGGGGTCTTCTTGAAGTTTTCTTATTGCCTTGATAATACCGGCGTGGCGATCATGGATTACGCACGCACCAGGCCGAGTGGCTACAACTCCAGCCCTCACAATGTTTAGAATGCAGAAGTGCGGCTCAACCTTGGACACAATCCAATGAGTCTCATACTTAGGTTTACGGGCGTGCACCCGCCAAGGGCAACCAGTCTGCTCGCACGTCACAGTGTACTGCTCCTGGCTTGATTTGACGACGCGAAATGTCTGCTGCATTGAAAGGGCCCAAAGCTTGATGGCATCCTGCAGCGCTTCCTTGTCAGCAAACATAGCATGCAACCGAACCTCTGTCTCATGGTACTCCCATTGTGATTCATGCTCATCATGTGCAGAAAGACCCTCCGCATTAAACCGGTTCCATTCCTGGGGGATAGGAACTTCATCCTCATCGGAACTGTCCTCGTCGTCGTCCTCTACAGCTTCCTCTTCATCCCATGCCCTCTCGTCATCAGAGTCCATCTGCTGCACAATGTACTCATTATACTCTCCTTCATCGGCTTGCCCAGTTGGCTCTCTATGGCTTGACGGCTGTAACTCTCCTTCATGTACCGCATCGGCTTCATGACAAGCAACTTCATCATGTCCGCCAACATGTGGCCCGCCCGAGCTGCTAGCACCTCCCACAACAACGGCTGTTGCACGAGCTTCCTCAGCTGCTTGTACTGAGCACGGTTACACAAGCAGCACACACTCGTATCCACGACGCCGACACCCTAGCACAAAGCCCTTCCATGTGGCAGAGCGCACCAATGTCTTCAACTCCCATCTGATGTTCGTGGGAGACCGGCTCCTAAGCCCTTGCACGACGACGCTGTACACCTCGGGGTTCAACGAAAAACTCCGGGTCAGCCAAAGCTGCACATCTCCCATTCGAGCATTCTCGTCATCCGGAAGTACGAGAGTGACTTGTGGAAAATCGCTCAAATCCACACCATTCGGACCTTCACGAATGGTTCCAGCTCCGTAATACACTCTCAATGTAGTGGACATTGATGATGTCGGTCTGCATATATATTTCAATTTTGCGACATGTCAAATAATATCGCACAATACTAAACTTCCTATACCATACTATAAATTGCATACCAAACTTTTTCTACAATAATATTTCCATACTAACATGGTACTAATTATCCTACATCTATAATTTTTATTAACACCAACATTTCATATAAATAATAATGCAAATACAACATAATCCAAAAAAAATACCTGGATCCAAATTGATGGAATAGCTTCTACTCCTCCTTCCTCCCTCACCTCCTCCTCTCCTCTTCTTCTTCCCCTCCTCCTCTCCTTCTCCTCTTCTTCCCCTCCTTCCTCTCCTTCTCCTCTTCTTCCCCTCCTTCCTCTCTTCTCCCCCTTGTTTCTTTTCCTTCTTCCTCTTCTCTGTGCGCTGAATGTGTTTGCTGAATGAGTGAAAAAAGTGGTTGGTAGTGAAAGCCGGCTGGGCAGGCCGCCTTAACCCCCCTGTGTCGCCCTAGCGTTGGGCGACTGCATTGCAGTCGCCCAACCGTACAGCGATTTATATTAAGTCGCCCAACGTACAGGCGACAGCGCTGATTCGCCCAACGGTTCGCAGATTCCTTAAATGTCGCTCTTCGGATGGGCGAAATTCTCGAGTCGCTGCCCCATTGGGCGACTCGAGGCTATTTTTGTAAAAAATGAAACCGCGGGTATATTTCTGTATTTCCGAATAAAAAAAGGTTATCCGTACAAAAATTTCCATACTCCTCTAGGTAAAAAAGAATACGTTGAGCGTGAACATTTGCCAGAGGTGACCCAAAAGAAGATTATTTGCTAGGAGACATGTTGAAATGGTATACAAAATTTTAACGAAGTGTTTAAATGATACTCCCTCTATTAATTTTTATAAGACACGCACACATTTTGGATTCAAAGTTTACAAACTCCGACCAACAATTAGTCCAACATCACTGCAAGGACTGACATCTATTGCAACAAATAGCTAAATTTATTACCACAATTTTTATTCTCGTGGTAATAAGTAGTTCATATTGCAATGAATTATGACCGTTGTAAGGATTAAAAATTTCGTTGCAATAGAATCTTCATATTGCGACAAAAATAAAATCGTGATAATAGTTAGATTATATTGCAATGATTTATGACTATTGTAAGAATTAAAAATTATGTTGCAATAAATTGATTTTTTTTGTTAACATGTAAATTATGAAAAAAAAATGATATCATTGGATTCGTATTTGAAAGGACTTTCTTGGGATTATGATTTTGTAGCTATGACAAAAAATATTCTAAAATAAATTAACCGAGGGAGTACAACTTTGTCGACTATGTATTGCCAATATCATGTGAGAATTTAATAGCTTCAAGTAATAATGAATAATATCAAATATGCCTCGTTTTGTAGCACACAAACAAATCATTGTTTTGGGGAAAAACACATCCAAAAAAAAGCAGCTTCGCATATGAAGATTATTATTGTTCTTGAAAAAGAATAACGTTAGTTTCTTAAAAAAATACGCGAGGCATAATTATTGGATGCAGCGAGTCAACAAAAATCAAAATCTCTAGGTGCTAAGTTTCACATGCCCAAAATTTAGCACAAAAAACCAAAGAGTATTCTTTACTTAGTCTATCAAAATTGAAGAAAAATCAGCCTGTCTAGTATTGTTGGTAACACTTCCACATTCTATTAGTTCTGGACCTCGCAAAACTCCCTGCAAATCTTCTGGACTACACAGAATTGTCGACACCTGTGTAATGTGTGTAGAGAGAGAGTTAGCTTAATTTATGAAGTCACCAAAAGAGGGGAAAAAACAGTGTGGAGGAGAATGCAAATAAAACGCAAGAAAAGACGTTGCAATATGCCACTCCTAACACTCAGATGCAACGTGAAGCCTTTCTAGTTTTAACAAATAGTAGGTCGAACTACAATTTTACAAATGTACCAAAGATGGTACAATCCTGAAAGAATGAAGATTTTAGTACCTACAAGTAAAATAACAATTTGATGTACAATTTGATATGAGCTCTTCCAATGAACTGACAAAACAAAGGAAGTTTTCTACTGTCCATTTTTCACTGGAATAACCACTATATATGCTCAAACATCACATATTCACATGCACATTGGAATTGCTGCTCAATTGATATGATCAGGGGAAACTTTCTTGGTTTTTTTCTTGAATTAAAATTTAGATTTGTCAGGGGGAAAACCAAAAAGAAAATTTGCCTTTCAAGCCACATGCTGCAAGGTACCAAATGATATGGTCGAATTCTTGTAAATTTGAAGACTAATGGATTTAGATGCAAGTACCCTCCTTATTTGCCACGCCAGTAGAAATAATAGATGTTTAGCCGTTATAACCAAAGAGGCACAGAATATAATTACTCCCTCCGTAGAAAAATATAGGGCGCTCACGTATTTCGAGATTCAAAGTTTGTAAATTTTAACCAACTAGTCTAACAATATACATGTTATATTACACAAAAGTGATACCGTTGGGCTTGTATTTAAAAGCACTCTCTTATGATTATGATTTTGTAGCTACAAACAAAGTATTGTAAAAGTAATTAACAATCAAAACTCAATCTTAGAGACCACACCAAGTCAAACCGCTTCTTACATTTTTCTACGGAAGGATGCATACAGTAAATACAGTGAATACAAGGCCCATATAAATTATAATAAAAGTTTACATAATTAGAAAGGTCAGATCGAACCATTATTTACACATATCATGCCATTGGTGTGTAAAATATTTGGGGGAATGCAGCAGAAGTTCCAAAGGCATTTCAAAGAACACAAATCTTTTTATATATGCTAACATGAAGATTAATCAATAGT
Source organism: Dendrocalamus latiflorus (assembly GCA_017311315.1). NCBI lineage: Eukaryota > Viridiplantae > Streptophyta > Magnoliopsida > Poales > Poaceae > Dendrocalamus > Dendrocalamus latiflorus. The sequence continues at coordinate 19,485,180 of CM029629.1, read as the reverse complement.
TCAATACAAAGAACTACAACCAAAACTGATCCCGCCACAGGGTACAGACAAGATCAACATGCAACGACTAAATTAAAAGACTACCAAGAAGGAAGCATACCTTATTTGAAATGAAAAGAAATGCATTTATCCTTTCAGAGTAGCTTGGATGGAGGAATTTCAGATCTGCAAAATGCAGACACCTAGAACATCAATAAATGAAATTGTAATGGGAAGCCAAAAAGCTTATGATATGTGAAAAGTTGGTTACCTGGAACACTGAAGGAGCACCGTGCTGCCTTCCAAATGCTCATACAAACAAGAATTTATCACATTTCAGTATGTTTCAATTGGAGATCCATCAAAATTTCGGGTAATAATGTCATAAGTCAATATTCGATGCCTTGGCGGAATTTGCATTGCTTAGTTGCCAGAAGAAACAACTTCAGCAAAGGAGACACTCGATGGCCTGAAGATGTCATTCTGTCTGACTACTCTGTTGTACTCAAGCTTGAAAGAACGTGAGCCATATGTCTTGTGAAGCAAGCTTATTGGGATTCTGAGAGTTTGTTTCCGCCTGCTTTTCCCTTTTACATATATCCTAAAACTACCTTCATCTTCATTCTTCATGTTGCTTCGCGGCTTTGTTCCACCAATATCCTGTGTGTTGTCTCCTGGCATGTCAGGATTCAGTTCAATTCTAGCTGCATCCTTTAATTGTTTATCCTGATCATCTCCCAGATGTTTGTTGCTGATCATATTGCTACTTTCTACCACTGCAGGAACCTTCATTTCCTCCTCCTTGACTCCTACAGTATTGCTGTCCAGCGAAGGTCCGATACTAACAATAGCTGCATCAGATTGAATATGTGTATCAGCTAAAGACTGAGAAATAGGATCAACAACATGTGGGGTGGGGGTGAAATCAACTGGATGGCTGTTTGGCCATGCTGATCCTGGCACGAACTCTGATGCAGCTGGGCTCATATAGGGTTGCCATCCATAATGGTTAGGGCGAAAAATATTAGTGTTCATGGGAAATGTGGTGCTTGGAACTACATGTGGTTGACTATATGGTGGATAAATAAATGGCACAGGATGCAAGAGATTAGGAGACCGAGGAGCAGGAGGGTACAAATGATGTGGGGAGGTACACAACGGAGGACCACTTGGCACCATAGTAGAATGTCCAGGATGCAGGGAGACATTCACAGGCCAAGGGGCAACACCTGGAATGGCACCTGGTGGTGGGAGGCCCACACTTACAGCAAGAGGGCTAAGGATAGCTGGCGGAGACGGATTAAATGGTGGTGCAGCAGCAGATAGCTTCTTATTTGGCGTCTCTCTCAAATCAATATTACTAAGCAGAAAATTAGGCTTTGACTTCTCACTTCCAGCACCTCCAGGGCCCTCCTCTGTATTTGTTGTAGAGGCTGAAACTGTAATAGGTTCAATACTGGTGGGTATAGCTTCTTCAAAAAATTCCATGTCAGACTGTCCACTCTGTTCAGCTTTTGCGGATACAATGGACTCTGAAAACTCAGTGGCGGCACCCGCGTTGCCACTACTTGTTGGTTCTTGACTCTTGTTACTGAACATTATCATGTCTGTTTTGCTATCTGCAGACTCACTTCCAGTTAAAGATTTATCAGTATTTGATATTGATCTATCTGGTAAATCATCTTTGCCAAGATTCTCAATCTCATGTGGCCTTTCAGATGCTTTTGTTTCTTCTGAATGCTGCATTTCTTCTGGCACGTTGGTTACTTCTTTGGAATTATTGGTATTTGCAGACGCAGATCCCTGTTCCACTTGAGGTGCATCTACCAAGGAATCCTTCATTTCCTGTGCAATAATTTGACCAAGGGATGGTTGATTCTGCAGTACATCATCTCTAGATTTTTGTATTTGAGTCTTGGCAATTGTTCCTGGACGTGCTAATGCAACATCTTTGTACGATGGTGCATTTCCAACACTTGCAACTAAAGTTCCATGTGGCTCACTATCTTTCTGATCTATTGAAGTAGGATTGTGTACTTGTGAGTATACCATTTGGGATTCTGCTTTACCACTCATTTGCTCTGTGCTCTTAGAAGTATCTTGCGCCTCTGTGGATGCAGTCCCTGGCTTAATCCGATAGGTCATAGCCTTGTATATCTTACGACCAAACCTGGCACTTGATGTCTGGACTTTCACATGCTGCTCAGGATCTGTGTATGTTGCAGGTACGACAGTTCTCTTCCTTAAGAAGTAATACCGGTTATTTGAATAGGAATTCCTTGCCTTATATTGGGAAGCATATGTTGGAGCATGATTCTCAGGGTCGTACGCCTTTCTGATCGTGGGACGGTAATACTTTATCTGTTTTCCTGAACCACCAGCTGATTTAGGTTTTTGAACAGGCTGCCAACCATCTTCATGTTCTACTACTTCCTCTTGAAAAACCTCCTTTGGCAAATTGATGTTCACGTCCGCTTTCTCTACCGGTTGTTCAGAAGGTGGTGAAGGCTCCATGGATTTAATACTCTGTTTAACCTCAATTTCAGGAATCTCCATAATATTAGCATTATCATCTTGCAATGGCTCTTTAATTTGCTTTTCCTCATTTATAATTGCACTAGTAGAATCTCTTGGAGATATCTCTGGACTTGCTACATTTGAACTCTCACTCAACTGAGATAAAACCTGACAGGATGTGTATACGACGAATAAATTCTAAAGCAGCATGTATAATAATGCTAAAATCCTAAAGAATATGTTACTCCAATGATAAGATGTATGTTGTAACAGAAAAATGCAGTGTAAATTTGGCACTGTGAAAAGAAAACCAAGTGCATTAAGTTCCAGCTAAATAGGCAGAACCGAAGTTATGTGGTCATAAACATTATCTAAAATGATAGAATATTAGAATGGAAACTATATATACACAGTGATGCTTCATCAAAATTATCTGAACCAGACTATCTAATACCAAACAATTTTAGTGATCTCAGTTACATGAATGGATAGAGGTATGTTAACCATGAATTTTCATTGGGCTGTTATCATGATAAGAGTTACCAGAAAATAGAAAATCATATTATTAACAATGTAGAACAAATGATAACTGATAAATATTCCATATGATATTATAGCATTTAATATCTATTTTAGCACTTAAAACTGATGCCTAAACAGAAAATTAGTATTTTGTAGCATGTCAGCAATGATAACAATAAATGATTTCATTGTGAACAATTGCAAATTGTTGCTGAACTAAGGATATCATGAGGTTTGGTGTTTCTCGTTTACTCAAGTTTCCAAATATACATTACAACTAATTAGTACATTGACCACTGAGGTTACTTATTCATAAACATCATTATGCTATGATAGCCATCTTGCAGCTGTGGACCCGCTTGGCTCAATTTAAACCTATGTCATTAACAAGGGCATAATTAGTACATTGGCAACCAACCTTTATGCTTGAGTACCTCCTTTTGCCTGATTCAGAATCTCTTCCTTTGTTCTCGTGGTTGGGATTTATGTAATCAAGAAGATCAGATACACTGCGCATGCAACAATGTGCAGTCAATACAGCATCTACATTAGCCTAAAGAAACTACAGCATCTAAAATACAATAAGACCAGTTTTTGTGCACCAGCACAATGCAAAAAAGAAGTTTCTCTACGGATTCATTATAATTTTAATTGGCAGAACTAAATTAAGGTTGCACCTCAGGTGTCCTTTACTAGCTATTGATGCATCAGGTTTCCGAGTTCCATTGCGTGCAGCTTCTTGTTGCTCAATTACTTTTGATTCAAAGTATTCAAGCCAGGCAGCAGCATCCTGCAATGTGAAAAGGCCACAAGATTAAGGATGTTCCTGGAAATAATGGTTCTTTTAATAACAATAGAGGAAGTGTTGAAGGGGGAAGAAGTGAAGTACTCCCTCTGTTACTAACTATAAGTTATTTTGGACATTAACACGCTCTCCCATGTTTATCTTTGGCTATTAATATTCATAGCAATATGTTACTATTATAAAGAATTAGAATTATGGAAGTACTTTTGATGCAAAATCTATCAATTATTTTTCATATTGTCAATTTAAATACTTTTGTTTATCTTAGTCAAGGTTCCAAAACCCAAAACTACAAGAAATCCCGGCCGGCGGCCGGTTACCAGAAAATCCGGCAAAAAACCGGTCACAATTTGAAAATCAAAACTTGAATTTTAGGATGTTTTGAAACCAGTAACCGGAAAACTGGCTGGTAACCAGAAAAACTGAAAAAAAAACTAGCCAAATTTTTTTTTTCTCGAACGCGCAGGAGAACAAACAAGCCAAAATTTGAAAATCAAAAATTGATACCGGCCGGTTTTTTCGGTTACCAGTCTCCATCAGTAGAAACGGTAACCGGTGGTTACTAGCCTGATTTTGAACCCTGATCTTAGTGGTCAAAGTTTAAAAATCTTGACTACATGCGTTGTGAAGTGACATCAATTTGGTAACGGAGGGAGTACTTTTTTCTGCATGTCAACACTATTGTTTCATCTTTCATAGAAGTAAACCTGAGTCCGCAGATCATCTGGTCCAAGCTTTGCACGAAGGATTTGCAAGGTTGTCTGCTCATGCTGAACACTCAAGGAATAAGCTTCCATCAGCGAGAGAGCAATGGCTATAGCATGGTAGCTTGCGGCAGTCTAAAAAAACAGAAGAGTATGTCAGTTGAAAGTGATAGTTAATCATGGAAAATGATGAAACAATGTCTTCTTTCTGGGGCTGAAATGTACAAATATTGTGAATAAGTAATAAATCAACACCGTGAAACCGCGAGCCCACATGCTGCAATAACTTGTATGTTTAGCTTTCAAAGGGCTAGTATCAGATTTGTATCCAGTTAATGTAATGTCTTGCAAATAAGCATTTGGAAATATAACCACCCACCATGCGTGAACTAAAGCTATGAAAAGCCTTTACAATTCAGGACCAAAAGCCCCTCATTACTAGGCAGGCATCCATATGATTTTGCTTCTTTTTGTTTCGAGATTACAACAGTGGACACACTGTCATAGAGGTGGGCCTTGGGCCTAGTCGGTATTATTAGGAATTAGAGATTGATTTCTATTTGAATTAGAGATTAGTTTCCTTATGTTAGAGATATAATTAGAGATATGATATTGTTAGAGATATGATTGAGATTAGATTCGATCTGTTAGGGGGAGCCCGTCTATATAAAGAGGGCTACCGCATGCTATTGGAATTAAGCAGAGCAACGTTTGGTTGCCGGCTTCCCTACGGAATCCCCTGTTCTGGTCCGCCGTTTGCCCTAGCCATAACAATTTGGTATCAGAGCCGTCGATCCCTTCCCACGACTTCTGCTACCATGGTTTCGGCGATTTGTCCTGCTGCCGAGTCGTTGGCCATAATAAAAGCTAGCGCCGACAAGGTGGCCAGCATCGACAAGGGGATGGGGGACATCTTCCACAACATACATGCCCTCTTGGAGATAATCTGGAAGGAGCGGGAGAAGGCGCAGCAAGAAGCCGCTCGCAGAGCAGAGGAGGCGACAGATATTGATCTGCCGGCTGTTAGCGACGAGGAGAACGAGACTGGCCTCACACCCATGGCCACTGCTCTCTGCTCTCTGCGTCCATCTGCTCTCTGCGTCGACCGCTGCCGCCAAGAACTCCGGAGCGCCGTGGGGAAGGTGCTCGTCGCGCCAGCACGATCTGAGAGCCGACATCGCTGCGCCATCCCCATCCTCGGTTGCTGGTCGCCATCCTCCGTCTGGATTCACGGTCATCGACGTCGCCGTCGCCTTCCTCGGTCGCCGGTCGTCATCCGCCGCCTGGATCCATGGGGGTCACAGTCGCCGTCGTCGTTTCCGGAGTTGGTCGCCGGAGAGGGTCGCCGCTCGAAGCCCGGCCGAAGCATCCGCCGCCTGCGCGCGACGTTGCCGGCACGCGCTCGAGAGCCACCGCCGCCGGGGGCCGCCCGAGCCCGCCGCCGTCGCCCGGGCCGCCTCCATCTGCAGCCGCTCCGCAGCCACCGCCGCCGCCGGGTCCGCCTCCGCCCGAGCCGCCTCCGCAGCCGCTCCTCCCACCGGCCGCTCCGTCTCCGCCCGAGCCGCCTTCGCAGCCGCTCCTCCCACCGGCCGCTCGGGTCCATGCTCGGAGACGCCCGACCGCCGCCGCTCCAGATCCGCCTCCGACCGGGCCACCTCCGCCGCGTCGTCGCCACTCCTCCGGCCGCTCGCTCCGCCTGCTGCTCCGCCCGGATGCTCCGTCGGTCGCCGCTTCCGCAGGCCGCCGTTCCTCCGGCCGCTCCACAGACGGCCGCGCCGTCAGCAACCGTGCGGCAGACCGTCGCCCCGTCGGCCGAAGACCGCCGCCCCGCCGGTCGTCCGCCCGCTCCGCTGGTCGCCCTTGGAGTCGCCCCTGGCCGACTACGTATGGGCTCGAGGCGTGCGGTCGGTTTCTAAACCGACCGGTAACTTAAGTCCAAAAAAAATCAAAAAAAAATTTCACAAAAAAAAATTCAAAAAAAAAAACTTATTTTGCAGGTATTATATACCCAAGGCGCAACACTTTGACTAGCCTCGTTCCGCTTGGATCTGGCCGGTTGTCTCCATCCGCTTCAGGACCCCGTCACCGTTCATCTTCTACACTAGCGTCGGAGGTCTTCCGTTGGCGCTATGACCGCCGCCTAGCAGCTCGAGGACGAGCTGCATGTCCGGGAGGGGTGTAATGTCATAGAGGTGGGCCTTGGGCCTAGTCGGTATTATTAGGAATTAGAGATTGATTTCTATTTGAGTTAGAGATTAGTTTCCTTATGTTAGAGATATAATTAGAGATATGATATTGTTAGAGATATGATTGAGATTAGATTCGATCTGTTAGGGGGAGCCCGTCTATATAAAGAGGGCTACCGCATGCTATTGGAATTAAGCAGAGCAACGTTTGGTTGCCGGCTTCCCTACGGAATCCCCTGTTCTGGTCCGCCGTTTGCCCTAGCCATAACACACACACACAAACCAGTACACATGCGCGCGCGCGTGAGTGAGCTTCCAAGCACATGCCTAGAACTGCAGAGGCTGGGGATAAATCCGCAGCCTCCTAGAGTGCAGGCAAGCACTTTCCCACTGAGGCGCACTCACATGTGCAAGGTGGGGAACCAAGACTTGAACCCTAATGGGTGGAATCATACTCCCACATCTCCACAACAAACCGACCATCAAATGGTTTCCCATATGATGCTGTGCTCTTCACTTTTTATGTTATCAACTCAAGATTGTCTGAACTCTGAAATATTTCCCAGTCAACAACAGAGATTTTTTTTAAGAGACTTTTAAAAGAACAAGGTTCACATTTCACAATTATCAGCATATTAAGCATGTCCTTCAAAAAGAGAAAATTAGCCATTTTAAAATATTAAAGAAAGACTACTACCTGGATATGATCAGGCCCAAGTAATCTCTGGTTGCATTTTAAAGCTTTGTGCAAGTATCTGAGAGCTACATGCACATTGCCCAAGCCTTCCTCCATCATGGCTACATTAATATATGTAGCAGCTGTATTTGGATGAGATGGCCCGCATGTAAGATGCAGAAGATATAACGCACGCTTGACATACCTAATTTACACCAAAGGTTAATATTTTGCAGATACTGTGGCAGTGAATTTAAATCATCAGAACTGTACATTCTTCAAGGACTATCGAACAAATAGCAGGAACAGTGCACTCCTGTTTATTCAGACCCTTAGATTTTCAAATAAATGCAAACTTTAAGATTGTAAGAAATAACACTCAAGACAAAGCTCATAAAGAAAAAAAAAACAGGTATTGAGATCTTTAAATTTTAAACGTATATGAGCTTAAGGATCCTAAAGAAGAAACTTACATAAAGGGAACCAGCAGCAATTACTAACATGATAGCTTTTGATGCTAGATGCAAATATAACACCTTTTTTTGTCCTTTCCTACCTTTCCCAAGAACATAGAAAACTACATATGTTTATGGGTTAGCTAAGATAATTACAAAATGAATTACCATCTAAGGCATTCCATTTCATGGTCATATTATTGAAGGTATTGATGGTTCATATATTATTTCTATTGTCATAATCCGCATAAATGGTGTGAAAATTGAGAGAGAGAAACTCCCTACCACAGTATTATCTTTAGAACCAGATTAACTTTCAGTGAATAAACATTAAAGCATAAAGATAGATAACCAAATATGCTCGGAAAGTTCGAGCCTTAGAGGATAGTAATCGAAACTAATCAATGTATTCTTGGCAGCAATAACAAGTATTTCATTCTTTTCGTTTGGCAAACATCATCAACATGACATAGCACTTAATTAGATAGAATACTCTAAGACCAACCTAGGCCTGCAGGGGCTACATACAATATTACCTTAACTAACACCTGAAAGGACTATTTCGGCCCTGTATGTCCTTTGAAATTACAGATGAGCTGTACGGAACAAAAAAAGATATTTTATAAATTCTGCTTACTTCAGAGCCAATTCTGTATGTTGTAGACGATAGTAGAACACAGCAAGGTCTCCATAACTCTTCATTGTATCAGGGTGATCAAGCCCAAGTTCCCTCTCATTGATGTCTAGGGCCTTTTGCTGATAAATAGTAGCCTGCATTTTTTAGGTACATATTATATTGTGAATGTAGATGATTAAAAACTAGGATAAATAACTAAATCATAAACTTCGAAATGACCATCGAGCATTCCTCGCGAAGCTACCAGTAGCGTTGTTGTTCTCGAATTTTCCAAATATGCTTAGCAATTATCTAAATGATCTGCTATCGAGCGGAATATCCATGTACCTGATTAAAATCAGCAGTGTGGTACAACACGACAGCTAGAAGACTATAAGCACCAGCTGTCATTCGGTGATAGGGACCACAAACCGTTATGAGCTTAGCAAGAGCCTGCATTCATACATAGAATACTGATGATTCCTCAAGATATGATATTAAAGAAGTGCAATGAATTAGAAATTTTTTACGAAAGATACCTTCATCCCATAATTAACAGCATCTTCAAGTTTGCCCTTGTCAAGGGCAGTTTTAGAGGATTCTAGAAGTTGCCTTCCATCTGCAGATGAGCATGCAACTTGCTGCATAGTATTAAAAAACTCGTTAGTTGTGCTTAAGTGTTACTCTTTATTTTGTCTTAACAAAGTTTCAATCAATATCAGGAAAATTGTGAAATACTGATTGTCATATCTGATGATCAAGCATGACAGAAAAATATATTTCTATTTTGTATTATAAGTAAAATTAACTTGGGAAAATAACTATCATAGCTTGTAGACTTTACCTTATGTACAGGTGCCAAGCTAATAATGTCCTGTTTGTGAAATGGGAAAGCGGAATCCATAATGAAATCTCGGGGTGCCAATTCAATGCCCACCTAAAAGTAATGGTTAGTCCTCAATTAAATACACCAAATCATGAGGATTTTAAAAAATAAAACAATTGTACCTTATGGCATAGTCCTCTCAGAATAGCGTATTTCCTCACATCATGGTAATGTTGCTCTGTGAGCTCAAATTCATATCTCTTTTTCAAGAAGGCCACCAGCCATCTCCACACTAGGGGATGCACATTAGAACTTCTAGAGATTTCAGATTCAGGAACACCAAGAAGTAAATTCAGCGCTGCAGCTATTGTTAGTGCTAATTGTCGCATGTCTGAAATAGCAGCAATCACAGAGCGGGCAATATGCTTGAATGCTCTCACTATCATTTCATGCACACAAAGGGACTGTACATGCGAAAGCTTCTCCGAAAGCTTGACCTATATAGGTAATTATCGGATCAGCACATACAAGTACATTTTGAAAGGGCATTCATCCTGCTCAAACGAAAACATCATTACAAACTTACAACTCGTCCTAGGGAGCGCATCTGTAGGCCTCTGGTATGCATGAAATCTGTCAAGGTCCTACCATCAACAGGTGAAAGTTCCAAAGAACCAAAATCGGCAACCTAAATATTTTCTTAGTTAGTTATTATGCTTCCTAATTAAAAAAGATATGCATGTGGGAAGTAATTCATCTTTCATATGTTGATGTGTACCAGCTTAGGAAGTGCAACTTCGTCATAGTACTTTATAGCCATCTCAATCAACTCACGTGGTGACTGTGGAGCAGAAGAGGTTAGTCTATAAGCTTCATGAAGGGTTATCACTTAAGGATGACAGCTTGGTAAGCGAGCACAGTTAAACAATACTAAGCAACTAGCTAATCAGAATAAACATAACACATCAACGAATATTAATTTATCTTTTCCAAAAAAATAAAAATAGCTTCATTTAAAATGTTAGACAGAAGAATTCAAGCACCAAGTAAATGAATTATCTCAAAAGCACCAAGTAAATGAATTGTCTCAAAAAAAAAGAAAGAATAGTATTTATGGAGCTTCTCTCTGGTGCATATGTACAGGTAACTGACCAATGCATATTTGATCCAATCAATTTTATTCTTTTGTATAATATAGAAGTGAATCTGCCCAAAACCAAGGAAGGAGAAAATACTCTTGGATATTTCAGGTCGTCTATAACTAATGCACCTGAGATAGGGTCCAAAAGTTTGATGTTGTGGGTCAGGTAAGAACCACTTGCTTAACCCCTCCATAGCTTACCTTGATATCCCTCATATCAGCCAAGATAGTTGTAGATAATATTAGGACTTAAGAGTCAAGTCTCTAGTGCAATTGATACAACTAGGCAAACATAGACCATAGATAACATAAAGAAATGCAACGTGTGTGTCTAATTCTCAACTTCCATGGCTTCTCCACACAGTTGGAGTGGGGTGTTATTAGGCGGGCCGTATCGGAGAGGTATCACTAGTATCAGAAAAGCATCAGTTTTTTCTATTTTTTAAATCAAAAATAGTTTGATACCCTTTCGTTATGCATTGGTGCGGTACAGGAGGAGTATTGGTATACCGGTATGCTAACTCAGAGAAGTATCGATGCTTCCTAGGTTGCCAGTTATCTGTGCTTCATGTATGATTCCCAAAGATTTTGAATCACAACGAAAAGGCAATTTAATTTTTATTCAGAATTTCATTTTCTGACACTGAATTACTGAAATCAGAAAGATATGGGATAGGATCTGTGGCGATACCAAACCACAGATAGCCAATTCAGGACTGTCATGAAAAGTAATGTGTTTCTACCTTCTGATGGTGTCCTGTTTCTGACTCTTTCAGCCTTGTAAAGGCAGAATCAGTTAATAAATCCTTCAGCAAGCTTTCATTCTCAGAGGCACTAGATTCTCCTTGAGGCAATTCAACAGCTGATGGCTTGACTTTCTGGCTTTCTTCAGAGCTTGTTCCATCAGACAAGCTTTTGTCCCCCAATGAGGATCCCTTGTCAGCAGCATCCACCACATTTTTCAAGTGCTTAAGAGCTTTGAGAGGCTTCCCAAGCCCTTCAATCTTTGTCTCTTTCACAGCTTTGTCCACTGTTTTCTTCTTTTCCTTCTCACCACCTTGCTTTTTATCCTTGTCAGAATTTTTCTGATCCTGCAAATGCTGAACCCAGCAGGCTCCAAGTTCCCATCTCATAAATGATTCTCTATCAGTTTCCTCTTCCTCAAGCTTTTGAAGACTTTCCTTCAACAAGTTCTCAACAAGAGTCTGTGCTGCAGTTAGTTCTTCCTGCCTATGATTTTGTGAAAGGTTTAATATCTTTTTCTCTCCTGTTGTATTGGCCTCATTTAGGAGCATCCTCAAACTAAAAGAAGAAATATAATATCATTACCAAAAAGGAAATTTTAGGAGAAGCTAAATAAATTTCAAGAACAACTAGAAGAATAACAGAAAAGCATTGCTACCAACCTGTTGATGTTCAATGCATGGGCACCCCCTTCAGGTTGATCTGTGATATCAATAGGCTTAATAGAAGAATTCACTTTGGTTTTCTCGTTATTGTTAACCTTTGCTACTGCAACATACCCACAGTATCTAAGATTGACAATGCCCAAACTGTCAACATCCTACAAATTATAGACAAAATTAGGAAAAATAACACTGTTACCAGAATATTAGCAAGGTCACTTTAATTTAGAACTCATACATGGGCAGCTGTATTTTCATCCGCAGTTATTCCTTTCAAAAGGTTCCTCTCTGCAAGATGCTTTGAGTCCAATCTTGTGGCTCGGCTCCCATCTATCTTAGTGTCCAACTTGCAGCTTGCATCTGAAGAATCTCTTGTGACAGTGATGCTAAAATGTCCCACTGTCTCAGAATGCAAAACTGCATCTATCTTGGTCGATGTTGAGACCTCTGTGCTCTCCATTACATGCCTTACGGCTGCGATAGCTCTAAAGATGGCGACATCTACGAATAAGCTGTGAAGTAGGAATGCTCTCCTGTCACGAATTTCCCTCTCCTCAGTGGTTTTGCAAGGCATGGATGTAAGATACAGGAACTCATCCGCCCATGGCAACATGTCACTTTTGCCACCCCTTGCCCAACCACCTCCATTGCCTCCCCAAGTTTCATCCTCAGCAGGAAGGGGAGGAAATGTTGATGGCGACTGGGCAGCAATTGGAGGAACAAGCCATGTGTTTGCACGAAATCCATAAGGAAAATTTCCAAACTGCAATATACAAGCAATTACAACTAGGTGACGATGTAGCATTAGATAGGAAAACAATTGTCTGACAAAAATATTATGAAGCATGAAGCACAGAGCACTTGGGTAACACAAAACATGATTCGTTGTGAAGATGCAACAATTTAGCAAGATTTTAATGCTGAACCATTAGAGGAAGACCAATATGGAAGAAAGTGGTTAAGATGCATGGCAATACTTTGCATCTTAGCTACATGAACATAGCTATAGATGGAAAGGAGAGATTCCTATAACACCACCGAAATTGTTTTTTGCCACTTGAAGTACATTGCAATTTGTTTAACTCTGTTTCGGATCAATAACTAGATATTCTGAATGCATGCCCACGTATACAATAATCCTAACACAAATACTGTGAGAAGTTCCATCAATGCCAACAAAAATTAGGCACAACAAAATACCGGAAAAGAGGTAACAACACACCTTGTTTCGTTCCAAAAATGCCTTCATAAGATCTTCATATGCCTAAACGTATGCAAGCAACAAAAAAGAATTAAATTCACAGATCGAAGTCATAAAACATGTAGCAATATGGAACATCAGAAAACCATGCTGCTTATAAAAATAGGTCCATGGTACTTTAAAATTTTCTTGCAATTGGGAACCATGGTCCATATGTAGTTCTAGAATGTAATTTTAACCTGACCAAGCTATTCATGATTTCAGTCCAATATTTGTCGTCCCATAGCCACCAAAAAATGTGGCAATGTGGATTTTTTTTTTTTTTTTGCAGCTGTATGAAACATAGAATGTGAAGGAAGTCTGTGCTACTACTAATTTAGCCATTGACGTTTCAAAATAGCTTGCAACTGGGAATCTTAGGTATATTATCCTAAGTACGCTTCAGCTTCTGTCAGTTCAATGTTTTCTGTTACTGTGCAAAGGTGTGCGCTCTGCATACTGATACACCTATGGGCACAAGCATGCATATACAATGAGAAAAAGATCCTGAAATTCAACTAGATTGACATTTAGTGTATATCAGTTCATGGTTACAGGATAACGAGGTCATATACAATCAGGACTCAAGATTTGTATATAACACTGTTAATATTACTATATATAAACCAGAAAGTCAGGAAATTTAATGAGAAAGACGAACATTATCGAATGCTCTGCTAAGATGCCTTAGTAGATCAACAAGATTATGGCACAAAACACGCTGCTTCCCCAAACTGAAGAATCCCTTTCTCCGAGCTTCAAAAATGACAAATTTCCCATTACAAAGCTTTGCCTGTAAGTCAGCCAGCGATTCTCCAATTAGGGCACACATGACAAATTCAGGAAGCTTTCTAGCGCAGAGGGGTTGTCAACGATGCAATTATCGATCATGTTTACCTCAAGAAAAAAGAGATGATCATCAGTCGGTGGTTCCTCCTGTCGAGGTTGAGTTACTCGCTTTATAACTGAATGAAAGAGTTAAGATCTCTCAGCCGACGCAAGAGTTTGCATGATTACAGAGAACTGTTCAGCGCGGCAAAGTTCAAGAACGGATATCCCATGCTTTGCATTCGAAATAAATAATGAGGAAAGTGTTAAATTGCATGGAGTAAGTACCATCACAACGGCAAATGATGGTGAAATCTACAGCAAAGAGATATGCACAAATTGGTCATAGGTCACAGCACCAGTTCCATACAAGGGGCATATTATTTGAACAACCACATCTAAATCGAACCAGCCAACACTTCACCACAGCAGTCATATAGTTTAATTGGAGACCCTGTTAATTCCACTTGAAATTTCGGGTTGTAGTACGGCATTTCAAATGTTTCTTTTTTTTCGACGCATTTTAATGCTCGAGTCACCAAGCATAGAACGCGACAAGAAAAACTAAATTTGAGGGGGGAAACAGAGAGAGCTCACTTTATAGGGTTTTGGTGAGACTGTGAGGCTTTACTTACAGTGGAGAGGCGGTGTGAGGTTGGCGAGGGAGAAGAACTCGTAGAAGGCGCCGAGGCGGGGGCACGCGCCGCTCATCTCCGCCTCCAGCTCCGCCGACACCAAGGACTCCTTGGCCGCCGCTGCCGCCGCCGCGGCGTCCTTTGTAGCCGATTCCTTCGCGGTTTCGGCGGACGGCGGAGGCGGCGGCGAGCCCGTGCGGCGCCCGCCCGAGGAGGCGAGGGCTGCGGCCTTGGTGGTGGAGTTGGAGGGCTCCTTGGCGGCATCGGCGGCGGTGGTGTCCTTGGGGGATGGCGGAGGTGGCGGCGGCGGAGGGCCGAAAGAGGTGGTGCAGGCGACGATGTCCAGCAGCCGCCGCACGTGCGCCACCGCGCTCTCCTCGTCGTACTCCTCTGCATTTTTATTGCTAGGGGATTCAAAATGGAGCTGTTGGAGATTTGTTTCATTTCTGCTGAATTTTTCGAAAATTCCTTTTCATCAAAATGATTTTCGGTGGACTAGAGCTCTACATGCTAACGTTCTCTTGGATATCTATATCAAGTGATGCAAATAAAAAATTTGTTAATTGTTCTCGAAAAATATTTTGTATTAAATAAATCTTTTAAACTTATTTTTTAAAATAAAATTGTCCCAAACTTAAACGGCTGTGTTGCAACCGCTGGTAGGTCCGAAATTATTTTTGGACCTTACAGAGCCAATGCCACCACATATGGCGTTCCAAGGTTCACTTGCAACGTTGAGTGCAGGTGTAATTTATATTTGACAATAAATTCAGCAGGAGTTTATCGCTTAAATATTATTAGAAATAAATTATATAATAAAAACATGCAATTAGATATAAATGGATGCAATCAAATATGTATCAAATGTATAAGTATGAAGGACATTACGGCTGAGCTGGACTCCTCTAATAAAAGTGGGTTCAACAAAAATATGTTACAATCTATAAAAATATTCTTAAAATTTTAAACATAGGTAGTACAAAATTATAGTGCCTTGCTTTTATTTTACTATAATCGCAACAAAAGGTACGGATTTTAGCAAATAAAAAGGTATATTGTGTTCTTCGCCAATGATTTTGCTATAATCATTGTGTAATTGAGGGTATAATTGTTTGTACCTTCTACCAAGGTGAGAATACATGGCTTCAGTGTCGCAATATCCACAGCATCCTTCAATTGCCCATCACGTACCTAAAAATAAAGAAATGGAGTCAAAAAGTTGGAACAGAAATAAAATCTTGCCCTTTTTTATACTTCAACGATCATTGGAGCTGACTTTCTTTGGAACCATCATAGTTTTGTTCGATTTATGAAACAAAACTGAAAATTCAAAAGAAGTTTGAATTTTGTTTGATTTTGATTTCTTTTTGAAATCCTGGCCTAATCTTGCACCCATCTCGTCCATCCCTGTCATAATTCCACTTCCGAGTGATCTCTGTCGTCTCTCCGTGTGAGTCCACTGTTAAACATCCGAAAATATCCCGTCGCCGTCTGTTTTGCCGCCGTCTGATTTCCTTCGCTCGCTCTCGCGCCTTCCCGCACTTTCTCGCCACTACCACCCCTCTGCAACTTGTCTAACAACACCTCTCGAAGGTCCCTGATCGACGCCGGACAAAGCCAAACCCGAATTCACCGCCGCCTCTGGTATTTCGCCACCGCCTCTCCCTTCCGCCTCACAGCCTCTATAAAAGCCACAAGCCCCTCCGTTGAGATGCACCGATGCCCGGGTAAACCACCCACACACTCAATTGCTCCAGTGGCCGTCGCAGCGTCGTCGACCTTCAAAAATCCCCAAGTAAGCTCAAAATTAAATTCTTCTCATTCGGTCTATTTCATTTCAATTCCTCACTCCTATAGCATCCTCAAGCCCATAGTAGTACAACCAAAACACCGCCATAGCTCGTCAGGCACCGTGGCTCCTCGGCCATCTTCTCTTCCGCCGGCCAAAACCACCCCGCCTTGAACCACACACACCACAGACCTCCACGACCCAAACCACCATGGCCCAAGCCACCGTGACCACTCCTATATGGTTAAAAAGTAGCCAATTAGAAGAAAGAACCTCCCTGTAGCTCCCGTGCCATTCAAAACCGCCGCAAAGACACCTCACCGTCGGCAAAGGTCCGGCCAACCCCGCCTCTGCCCTAAAATGGGTTCTCAATCCCCTGAGTCCATCCATGCCCTCGGTTTTCGCCGGAATTAATCATAGCACCAGAAATTGACGTCGCCAAAAATCCCCTGTTTCTCAGCACTGTAGCACGCTTGGGAGGAAGATGATGAATAGTAACACTCTGCAATGAACAGTTCCATGACCCGGTAGTGAACTGCAAAACCCATTAATGAATAGTGCCCAGACTCAGCATGAATAGTAAAAGTCCGCGATGAATAGTAAAATACCCGTTACTGTTCGTCCATACCCTAAACCCTTGGTCTGAACCCTTATCGTACGCCAAAAATCTAAAAACACATTACCCTTTTTATCGTCTTGAGCCCGTCTACACCTTTCCAGTTTCGTTGTGCCACCGTAGACTCTGGTAAAGCTCTAAATAACCCAGATAAATATTTCGACCCTAAAACCTAATACCATCCATACCTTTAGCCATTCATCGAAATCCATACAACGCCTATATACATCCTCGATCATTTCAAACCCACCTAACCTAATTCCAATCCCGTTGAGCTGAACCACCCACCGGCTAAACCCTGACCACACCACCTAACTTCTTTATGTCTTTTTGGTTATTTAGTTATATTTTATTCCCAGCTTGCATTCTGCAAAGCAGGAACTCATTTGTATTCGTCTTCCACGCTAGTACTCAGACCATACGAGTTGGTCAACAGAAGGACTACAAGAGCAATTAAAGCAGTCGATATCCAATCCGAAGACTATAGTAAAGATAACCAGAGGCTATGGACAAAGAGGCAAGTCACATGTTTTTGATCATGTTGAACCTACATTTCCTTTACTTATCGGTACTTTCATTATATTATTTATGCATTGTTATTTGATGTACAATAACTATTTAGAATGACATGATATTAGTTATGTCCTACCACCCAAAAAAGCCCAGTTCAAATTGATGGCCATATTCACCTTGACAAGACTTAGTAATATTAAATATATTAATACTATAATCATGGTAGTTTAGAAACTCTGTAAATTTCCCTGCTATTAAAAGATTTAGCATTTGTTGGTGGAATTTTGGAAAATGGTTCTAGGATAAAAAAAGAATTACTGGAGGCCACGAGGCGGCCGAATCACGTGACCTTATCCTAGGGTGGAGGCATGGGTTGTAAAATGGTGGCAGTGTAGTGGCACTGAATATGGGTACGTGGGAGGATGTTGCCTTAATGAAAAATATAAAGACTAGACCCTTATGTTGAGTAAAGAACATAGTGATCACCCAACCACAAGCGTTGATTCATCAAACCTGGTCTAGTAGCTACTCTAATTCGATCGAACCTCTACACGGGCAGCGGGAGGCCAAGTGTGAGTCCATACGGGAGGGCCTGAGTGGGTCCGTATGGAAGGTGGTTATCCACACAACAGTAGGGCTAAGACAAGTTAGGCAGACCTGAGGGGTCACCTGAGCTTGTTGGGGAAGCTTACTGGGTGAAGGCTATATAAAAAATTGAGCAGTGAAAAGTCTTGTTTTCTTGAACCCACGCGGAGTTAAGAGATCTTGTGAGTAAAGCTGGACAGCTCTGCAGAGTTATTGATTAATGGTATTCGAATACGCCGTGCTTCCGATAAATGAAGCTGTGTTTAATGGGTGAATCCAACAGCGAAGCATAAGTAGATTTGGAAATGATTTGAAAATGTTGAAGTCTGGTAGTCAAGTTTTGAAACCTCAATTCCTTAAGAAGTTATTGATCTTTTGTGTTTAAAAATATTTACAAATAAAACTGCATCCACAACTACTTAATCAAACCCATATATTCCCATCCCTTGGAAATCCTGGCAAGTAGTTATATAGCATTTCTCCATGTGACTTGTTGAGTACGGTTGGTTATACTCAGTCTTGCTTTACCTTCTCCAACACAGAGATCAGAAGAAGAAAGGATGTTACAAGTTTCCATGTTAGGGTTACGGTCGCACTCAAACGTTCCTGTGGAGTTTTCTTTGGTTCTTCTCATTGTAAATTAAGTTTTGGGCTTGGACTCCCTTAAAATTGTTAAAATTGACTATTAAATCTTATTTTAATCAAATTAACTCCTTTTAAATGTTCGTGAGCAGGTATGATATTTCTTTTGTCCGTAACTGAACTCCTGGGTTGTTACGGAAGGTAATGACGTTCCTGTTCCTAAAAGTGAGGACGTTACAGATTTATTTTTCTCGAAAACGCCACGGGAGTCATTCAATTAAGAAAGAAGAATGGAACACTAAAAACAAAAGAAAGCCCAAGAGGGCGAAACGGGCGCGGGGGAGGTGTTAATTACAAGTTTTATTTGATTATGCTATTTGTAAGTTGTTCATGTTTTTGTTAGGTATAAGTTGATTTTTCTGACCATTGGATTAGTCTTGAAATGGGTGTGTTTGATTCTTATTTCGACTTAAGAAAAAATCAATCACCTTATGACATAGCCTCATTTTTCATTGACATGGGTAGAGTACGCTGGGATTGAAGTAACTGGAAGGAACAGGCTGAGCCATTGTTGCAAAAAAATCAAGATGGCAGTAAGTAGTAACTCTACTGACCGTCCAGCCAAAAGCATGTCAACTTTAGGGTATGTTCTTTTTGGCTGCAGTTTATGACTTTTAGACTGTTTGTACGAGAGATTACAGAGTAACAGAAACTCATATGTAGTTTTTGCCGATATAAATGAAGTCAGTAAAGTATGTACTACAATTAACTAGTAGACCTTATTTTAAAAAAATATTTCGTTTAAAAGCTAGTTACTGTAGAAAAATCGTAAAGTAGCTTTTAAAAACTGAAAAAAAACAGACCTTAGTTCAGTTTAGGCAAAAGAAAAAACGTATGTACTTACAAAACAAGTGTCCTTAATCTACATTAGGCAAAATAGTATCAACTATCAACAAATAAAGAGCTCCAAAACAATATTTGAAGAACACCACGACGACGACGACAAGAGTACTTTCTTGAGTTTTGACAAGAGACCGTTCGAACATAAGACAGATGGCAGGACCAACTTTTCCAAGGTGAATAAAGGAGTTTCATGTGGATTACGTGGCAAGCCTGGTTCTTCAGTTTAGTTTCACGTACATTGCGTTGTTTTGGATCGTGGTTTTAGCTTTTGACTTATATTTTTTAAATTTTGATTGTTCGTAAAGACAATACGAATAGGAAAAAAGTTGCATATGGTTTTAACTGATACAGCTGAACTCAGTACAGTGTGTAGACTACATCTTGAAAGGACGCACCATTTAAAAGTTAGTTACTGTAGCAATAGAAGCCAAAGCCAAAATAGAAAAGAATCCACATTTGTTTAGGTTTAAGTTTTTTAGCTTATATGTTAAAGCCAATTTTTTTTGGCTTAAGGAGCTTAAAAATAATTTGCTTTTAAGTCATGCCAGGTGGTTTGGCATTCTAGCTTTTTTGGTTTTTGAGCCATGTCTTATTGTTGAAATATCTAAAATACCATTATTCTAATATTATAGATGAATTCTATTACGATCCAATAATTCTAAAGTTTATCCTGGCTAGGGGTAAAAATGGATCAGATACGATTGAATAGTCTCAAATACGAATACGAATTCATATTTTTAAAATGAATACGAATACGAGTTCGAATATTCTCAAATACGGATACGAATATTCTCGAATACGAATATTTTTGAATACAGATTTTCTCAGATACGAATATCGGATAAAACGGATTCCTAGCGGTTTTGCCGATTTTCACCGATTTTTGACCGGTTACCGATTTTAAACTGCCTAAATTCAAATTTTGAATCACAAAATTCATATGGATTTTTATGGGTTCTATAAATGGATCGAATAGTCTCGAATACGAATACGGATACGAATATTCTCAAATACGGATACGAATATTCTCGAATACGAATACGAATATTTTCGAATATGGATTTTGCTTACCACATTCACGTTTTCTCGGATACGAATATTGGATAAAATGAATTATCCGTTACTGTTTTCCACCCCTAATCATGGCCTCATGAGATTTGACTAACAACAGTATAAATCATTCAAAGAAAAATAAGTTGGGTCACAACAATAATCAGTAGGAAAAATATAACAATTAGGGGTATTTATGACTAGGCCTTAGAGACCAGTCGTGCAGTTTGGTTTGTCGGAAGGAGAAAAATGAGGAGAAAAGGAGAATGATTAAGACTATATAAGTAATGACATTGGTGGGCAATTTTCATAAAATTGAGTGGCAGATTTTATTCCTAACCTGTAAAAACCAAAATAAACATCTCGTTCATAGCTTTTGGCTTATAGTTATTAAGTGGCTTATAGCTTTTCATTGGTTGAAAAGCCACATATTGATTTAAGTGTTAGCTTTTTTGCTTTTAAGCTGGCTTTGGCTTCTCTAATGTATTAAAAAAAAATTATAATACCTCGTGCGTGAGGGAGTAGTTTGTGATGGCACACGTGGCAGTGTTGACGCACAGAAGCCGCCTCACATCAATGATCCTGTCCGTCGAAATCCCCTGCTGCACCAGAAGAAAACAGGTCAATGAAGCCGAGTTGCTTACATTACAACTTTGTAAGGTTGCGTCGCATTAGGGAATAGAAAGATCAGGGGGACATAATTTTATTTCAATGCTGCGATTTTTGTTTGTTTGCGTTACACATCAAATTCCAGCAGAATCTTTTCCTCTCACAAAAATAGAAAATGAATTAAAGATGCAAGTGGAAAATCAAAACTTTCATATATTTATCGGAATGTATATTTTGCTATGAGGCTAAGGCATATGACAAGTAACTACACGCATAATGAAGTAAAACCCCAGAATGCGTTGGAAGTTTTTTCCAATGGTTCAACTTGGCAATGTAGATTTCAGTGAAATCAAACGAGAAAAGAAGAAACTGTCATGAAGAGAAGAACTACAATGGTGAGAAACCAAACCTTCAGAATGACATTAGACTGGTCCGGGAGGTTCACGGTGATGTCAATGGCCACAGGGAGAACTAGGAATCAAAGAAAATCGGAAATGATAAGCTCAAACAACTACGTCTGTCTGAATATTTCAAGCAAAAACAAATGAAGGTCACAGCAATCACCTTTCTCATCTTTCTTCTTCTTCTCACCCTTGGCCTTCCCACGCTTGCTCTTGGGCGCCATGCGCGCGCCAAATGGCGAGCAAGCTCAGCACAAACAGCCCACCTGTACCATATGGACAAAATCAAATATCAATTAGTTTCACACCAACAACTTAAATACACAACGGCCACACTTGGTGGAGCATGTAGCAACAGCTGGTAGCTCTCCTGGAGCAATGATAGGCATCTTAAAGTAAAACACCATCACAACTTTTCTATCTTCAGAATTTCAGAAAGGATTTAAAACACAACCTTTCAATCTCAGTTTTGCAGAAAGGATTAAAAACATACAACAAAGGCCGACCAACAACACAAAAAAGCAAAAGCACTCACCGTTTGTTATTTTCCCTCCTAGTATGGCACTATAATGATATGATGATATAATTTTTAACCAAAGGCAGTACACATAGCTAGTAAGCACAGCACATACAAGCTGCATAGAAACATGTACATGGCACATATTGAGAAGAAGAGAGTGAGAAAATAGTTACAAGGCTTGTTCCAGAAAAGTGCAGTGAGGACAAATTAGGGAGCTGTCCTTGACATGTGTACATACATAATATTGGGACGTGAAAGAGAAATAATCGTCGTATTTTTCATGTATTTGTTCGCCGCACGGCACAATATTGACCAGAAAAATGATGTACCGACGGTGAGAAAGAACTGCAAGCAACAGTTTCTGTACTGAAATACCACAAAGGTGAATTCAAGTATTTCATCTTTTCCTCTCCTGCTATTTCCAAAAGGAGAAAACAATTATGCATATGAATAGATTGCAAGATTAACAGAAGGCTCAATAATTCAACAAGTGGCTACGTTCTGACCAACTACGAAGGGATAAGGAGCAGCAGAACCAATGGACCAAGATAATCTGTGCAAACAAATAATACGAAGAACACATGACTGGATTCAGCAGAGGATTCGAATTTGTACCATGGCTAGAAATGGCGACTCAATAGGATAATTTTACTGCGAGTCTGCGACACGGAGAGAACTGCTCAAAATTCAGCATTCTAGAATCTAGACAAGTAGTTAACAACAAGACTCAAATGTTTCGGTATAATTCGAAACATGCACAAACAGAAGAAGTATATTCGATTAGAAATGGGCACAAATAATTTTACAGAGAAACAGCAGCACGTGTCCACTGTTCCATCTTCAGACTGCACATCCAGGCAGGCGCAAACTCACGATATTCCACGCATACGCGCATTCAAATAAACAACCAAACCAGGGATAAGAAGAAAAAACGATGCGATAAGAAAGAGGCCAAAAGTAGAGCTCATAATTTGCCTGAAGCACCGCACACAAGTACTACAAAATTTACCAAGAAAAGGCCACACAGCTGGGGCACATTCATGCATGCATGCGTGAGAAACCAAGGAACAACAAGAGCTCCAAGAAATTTACCAATGGGCTCTGCTTTTCTGAGCCGCTCTTCACAAGATTACACGGGCAGGGACGGCCCCCCCGGGAAGCGCGAGACACCGCGGAGCTCAGTTTCCCAAGCAACCAATGGGGGCAGGCACCGCAACCAACGGGAGGATGAGAGCAGCAGCTAGACGGAGGTGTGAGCGCCGGAGCTCGCTAGCTAGCCATTAGCAGCAGCAGCAGCAGCAGCAGCAGCAGCAGTGAGTGGAAGGATAGAGCAGTAGCACCTGGGAGCTGAGTACGGGGGGAGGAGGAGCGTGAGAGCGAGGGAAAGATAACGAGAGGGGTTGGGGCTGGGAGGTTGATAAGGGTGGAACGGTGGAGATTTCAGATAGGGTCGGTTCCTCATTGGCCGCTTCTGCCTGCCGCCCTCTCACGCCAAGCAAAGCCAAGCCTGCAGCGTTGTTATAGCGAGCGCGGCAAGAGGAGAGCCCGTCCGCCCGTCCAACCCTGAACCTGAACCTGAACCAGTCTTGGGTAGCTCCCACTCCCCAGCTTGCCTCGAATCTCATGGCCTCTCCTCTCCGTCTCATCCAGCTATGAATCTCCTCCAACGGCGGACTTAGAAATTTCAACATAAACATTCAAAGTTACAAAGTTATTGTCCAATTGAAAATATAAAGTCTACAATAGTAAAAATTAAAGTATAATTGTTCATACTAAAGACAACATCTTAAATAATATAAAGAAATTACAAAATAATTAAAAACTAAGCAACAAGTATTGAATTATAGCCCATTTCATACAGGGAACCAAACATTTATAACTACTATATAAATATAAACTGAACTGTCATACAAACAAACACACAAAAGGAAGCAACGTCAACAATGAGTGAAAAATAAAACTCAAAAGCTAATAGTTTTAACTATGATTGCTGAAATTACAGATGAACTGTTTCCCTAGACTACTAACCTGAGTCAAAGTTCAAATATGAATAATTCTACAATAGGATTGTACAATCATAACGAGATGCTTTAATCAAGTAAAAAGATCGATAATTCTCTTTGTTAGATTTTTGTGTTTAGCAAGCAAAAGTTCAAAAGTGTTTTTATCTTAGACATACTTTGTTAAATGGTTTCTAGCTAAACAACTTAAGCAGTGTTACCTAAATTGCTAGACAAAATATGGATCGGACAGCCAGATACCAAAGGGGATCAAATCATCCAACTGTCCAACACATCAAGCTACAAGAAAGACTTGACAATACTTGCATAGTTTCTAAATAATTAATATATTAGTCATTAGAATATAATCAATTACTATGCAAAAGCTTTAGAATCATTATAGATACCTTAATTCTTTAAAGAAAAATATAACTCACGTCTTTATTTAGACACATAATTTTACTTCAAATCAAAGATCGCTAGGAGAGGAGAAGGAGATGGAGGGATTACCGGATTAGGGATACAGGGCCAATGTCGCCATGGGGGTCATCGGGTCGGGGAGGACAAACTTGCATGGCTGCGCTGCGTTGGCGAGCGACGATGATAACACGACTTGCAACTTGCGAGACGGCCGCTTCAGCGCTCCTATGCAGCCTTCTGAGTCCTACCTCCAGAAATCCATAGTCCAAAAGTTCAGAAGCCTCCTGTGCCGCTAGACGGAGAGTGTTAGAGAGGTGAGACTTGTGTGAGAGGAGAGACTGAGTGAGACCTAGAGTTTCTACTATGTGTCATGTGGATCATAACAGTGGACCAGTGGCCTGGGTCAGTGTCTGACGCCAATTTGGGCTGAGAGAGAGAAATGGGCCAAAAGGATCCAACGCTAATTCAGATTGACTGAGTATAAACAGGACGAATTTGACCTAACTACTAGTATACATATATATTATACTTTATATATAGTGATTTTTTTTCTCCAAAAAATTTAGGTCTTCTATTGCAGCAACCAATGGAAAGAGCCTCCCAATCGGCGCCCAGTAGAGGGAAAAACCTCAATGGAGGGAAAGGCTTTTTGAAGAATAAATCAAGCGCAAAGAACAGCTAGCTGACAAGCCTGAAAGAAAGAAGCTACTTACAAATATAGCAGGGATGAATGAATGAGTTATAATGGTTAACCTCGTAATGGTAAATACTCCCGTCATAAAAAGCGTCCCGGGTGTAATTACACCCACCTCTAATATACCACCTAAACAAACTTGAAATACTCCTTTATCACTTTAGGTATATTCATATACTAATTATAAGATACTCCAATGTGAACCACATGAAAAAATTGCAAGGAAGTCCATAGTTTTTAGCGTATTTTGTAAATACCTTCGTATACGCATATAAAAAGGAGTATGTCAAAAAAATGGTACATACCACCTCTGAAAAATTGTTCATACCACCCAAATGGCCTTAAATACTCATATACTACATGTGCATACCCTCCGTTACGCGAGATACTCCCTACGTTGTGAGATACGACATAAGGTGTAATTACACCCGGGAGTAGAAAAGAGGCTTCCTATATATATATATATATATATATATATATATATATATATATATATATATATATATATATATATATATATATATATATATATATATATATATATATATTCGCATTATTGTCTCTAATACGCAACTTTGATGAATAATTTATAGTGTAATTATAATGCTATAAAGAGTAAATTGCACAATACACCACCAAAATCGACTTGAGTTGCACGACCACTAGGTGTAAGCAATCTTTACGCATAACAGTATGACACCATGTATAATGACAAGTTGAAGGGCATGTTTGGATCATCAGCCAGCTTGCCTAGCCCGATGAGGAGAGGCAAGGCTAGCCTTGCCAGCGCGAGCAAGCCAAATTGGTTCTCGTCGTGGGCAAGGATATTCTTGCCAATGCGAGCGAGGTTCCCCGGCAACGCTGCTCTACCAAACAGCTATGCTTGCTAGGCGAAGCATTAAGAGATCCAAACATGCCCGAAGTTGTTTCACTTTGCACCACCCATCTTACGATGCCATGCGCGCATATGCCACGCCACGCACGCGTCACACTCGCCGGCCGCAGAGAGCAAGAGTACATGGCCTTCCACGACGCCAGCGTACGTGCAGGGGAAGAACAACACCACGTCGGTTGACGGGACGGCCGAGCCTGATCGGCTGAGCGATCAGTCGTTTCGTTTTTCAATTAAGGGTTCACAGCTAGCCATCCACCAAAGGCTAGGCTCTCCGCTGTATTCTCGAAGGAGTCTTTTCTCTTCCTTCGTAGCGTGGCTAGCCAGCATGGGCGTGGTGTCCTAAGGATGGGTGATGTAAAGTGCAACTTGTCATTATACATAGACATAATTATTTTTGATATATAACTCTACTGTCTATAATTAAAATATAATTATATTTGCTATATAACTGTAATATACATATATAATTAATTTGCACCGTTATGATCTACCCCATCAAAATAAGCGATGTAGATGTTTCTCTTTTTTTTTCTCAATTAATGTGAGAATTTCTAGGATTTTTTCTTTTTAGAATTATTGTGGGGTTTTTCGCCCTCAAAACGAAGGTGTCTTGAATCTCATCTGTTATTTTTATTTATATAGATTCTAATTAATTTAGGTGGCGCAACACGCAATTTGCTCTATTATGAAAGTATTTTTGACACAAATCAATGTGCAATACATATTTTCATGTGTCCAATTGTACTATTCATAATTAAGACATATAGATACCACAATTAGAAAGTTTGACTTCACGTATCCCAAAATATCACTCTTTTGTGACTAGATGAAGTATTAGGGCATGTACAACCCATAGACAACAGCGTCTGTATAATGCCAGCAGAGCAGAAATATCCAACGTGTACAGTAATTAAGCGAAGCCGACGCCAAAGCCGTCCTCTCGCGAGGCGACGGCACGCGCTCGTTCTCCCAGGCGAAACCGCGGGACTTCTCTCGCGTTGTACGAGCCGTCGTCTCCTACCGACGCGAAGCGGATCAAGATGCGGCTGCGGGATTTCCTTCCAAGCGCTCCAAATCCAGATCCAAATCCAGGGCGCGGCGGCGGCTCGGAAGAGCAAGGGCGTAGCACCAGGCGGCGGCGGCGCAGGAGAGGAAGGCGGCAGCGCCATGCTGTAGGAGCAGCACCAGGCGGCGGCGCCGGCGCAGGAGAGGAAGGCCGTGGCGTCGACAGGGGAGTAGAAGCGGAGGGCGGCGGTGCCGGAGCGGACTGGTGCAGGCCGCGCGCCCGTCGAAGTCGCGCCGTCCTTCACCGGCTGCTTTCCACACCCCTACTACTCTCAAGGCTCCACCGGCGGCGGCCACATCTCGCCAAATGCTGCTGGTAGCCCGATGAATCCATGGATGCATCCTCAATTTACGGAACCTCCAACCTGGTATCACATCATTCCCTCAATCTATGGATGAATTACCTGGTATCCTCAATTTATGGTTGCGCTACTTTTGAACTGTACGAATTTAGGGGATATGAAGTTAAGCATTTTACTTCTTTTTTAGGGTAACAACGGAAAATGTTAAGATTTGAAAGTTAAGGATTTAGGATTTGAGGATTTGAAAGTTAAGGATTTAGGATTTGAGGATTTGAAAGTTAAGGATTTGAAAATGTCAACGAAAAATGTTAAGATTTGAAAGTTAAGCGTCCTCAATTTTACTTCTTTTTCTGCCAGAGGAGAAAGGATAAGGATCATTACCAATCAACTGTCCTGTGTTCTAGTAATAATTTCTTTGTTCTAACAACTGTCCTGTCTTTGATCGATGGTGCTTGAGAAACAATGAAGCAGTCTCCTCTTTGTTGTTAAGCAAAGGGATCCTAGCTAGCTACACATAATGGTAATGTGTGTTCTTCTTGTCCCATATGGTAATGCCTCCTTGTTTGATGGTGAATTGCCTAGTCCTAGAGATAGGCTTGATCCAAAGTCTAGATCCATCAAAAATTGGGAACAATTGAAGTCTTGATCTTTCTGTTGATTTCAGGGGATATATGGGGCTGATGTGTATCCATTGTTGAATATATGGAGCTGGTTTCAATAAGGAATGTTGCTCTACAAATTTTCTTTCTTTCTCACAAGCCTAACTAAATTCAGATATATGGGAGGAACTGCAAATACAAACCATCACAGGGGCACTCCATGCTGTGAGCTGTTACTTTCTGTCTGTTGTCTGCAAAGTGAGTCCAAAAAAATCAGTATAAGAATGTAAACTCTCTAAGCAATCACTTAAGAATAGATGCACAAATTGAGGTCTACAATAGGAACTGTCATACAGTGAGCTAACTTGGAGCATAAGTGAGGTAATGAAAACAAAAACAGTGAGCAGAAATTGCTAACCAGGATGCTTCCCCTCAGGTGGACACTGTTCAGGTCCTATGACATCAACCCGTCCATATTTCATTGGGATCTTTGGGCCACCAGCCTCCTGGTATGATATTGACAAAATAAAGGTAATTAGGTTAGAGTATCATGTTTATATATTAGAAATAACCTAGCCAGATACTTCAATTGGGGGAAGGTCAGACCTCAATTGCTGTAGCACTTGCCAACTAGAATAAATCTGCATAAGTGACACTTGGGTATTTGTCCTTGATCGGTTGGATAAGCTTTAGAGCATTTGTCCTTGATTTTGGACAAGTATCACTTCTGTTTCTTGATATGTGATTCTAATTATTCATCTACTTTTGCAGGGACAACTGACATGCGTCATTTTTACGTATTTTTACCTGTCATTTTACCCTCATATTTTCGCATTTTGGGACCATTTATCATCATTTACACGCTTTTCTATAATTAATTGCTCAATTTGGATCATTTTACATTTTTTTGTGCTTTTTCGCAGGCCAGCGCGATTAAGGTGCATAAAACGACAAATTTGGCATTTTGGGACTGCTCCGTATAGTTATGCGCGTCGTCACGGATGCGTAGGATCAGACCGCGATTAAATCAGACTTTCTGAGGGCCAGAACAGAAGAAATCAATTGGGAAAGGACTTGGTTGCAAATGTCAGAAACCTGGAGGGCTAAAATGCAAAATGGCCAATTCCCCATTCCGGCCACCAAAAACCCTAGCCACCAGCGCTTTCAGTTGAGCCCGGTACTGTTCTTGGATTCCTCTCCATCCCCTTGCTTCTCCTCCCCCTACCCCCCTTCTTCTCCACCGTCGGCGCCGGCGAGGGCCGGGCCTTACCTCGCCGGTCGCCTCTCCTCCTCCACCGCGCCTCTCTCCCTCCAGCATCCTCACTGCCGGACGCCACCTCGCCACCCCTTCCTCACCGCCGCCGCCTTGCTCTCCCTCCTCTCTTCTTCAGCTCCGGCCGCCGCCTCTCGCCTTCACCTCTTCGCCTCACCTCCGCCGCCAAGATCCACCGCGCCACCTCTTCCCGGCTCTCCTCTTCACCCGGCCGCCCCTATCTTTCCACGCCACCAAACACCGCCGACTTCTCCATTCTCCACCTCCGCTTCCCCTTCGGAGCGCCGCCCCTTCTCTGCCTTCCTCCGCGCCACCAAGCTTCGCCTTCTTTCTCTCTCCTTCCTCTATTGCGCCGCCTACTCCCTTGTGCTCACCTTTCTCTACTCCGGCCGCCACTCCTCCATTCTCCTCCTGTTCTTCCGGTTGCCGACTCTAGATCCCGTAAGCCTCCCTTCCTCTGCACCGACACCGGCGGCAGCAACTTCTTCACCGCGCCCCCTCACTGCCGGCGTCTCCACCGACACGAGCTCCGACCGCTCCACTGCTTTCTCTACGGTATCGCCGACAGCCTGACCTCCTCTGCGCCACTGCTCCCTTCACCGGCCGCCGCTTGCCACCACTTCATCGACCACCCGGCGACATCTCCACTTCACCGACAGCTTCCCCTCTGCTTCCCCTACTACTGCTTCATTTCTTTGGTTTATCCTTAACTCATTTCCATTACCCTTTTCTTGTTCTTTATTTACTAATCAAATAGCTGCTACTGGATGTGGATGTGGAATTGTGGATGATAATCTGTTATCTTTTAATATGCTAGTTTATGTGAACTGTGATGGATGCATTAGATTGTGCTCTGTTAATTTGTTTTAGAATTGCTATATGTTCATGTTGCCGGTAGTTTAATTTTAGAAGCTGTATATGATCTGTGTTGGTCAGTGAGCATGGCTAGTGTTTGTGATTTCGGTTATGTTTGTTGGGTAGCTTGTTAGTAGTATCCCTGTCAGGTGTTCTTGTCGGGTAAATCGTTTTGTGCCATAGTGTTTGAGTTGCACGAATTAGCTAGCCGGTGACCGTTTTCTCTCCTTGTGCTGTCTCGACTCCCCTGCTTCTAGACTCCCTCTTTTCTTCTTTCCGCGGTTTGTCGATAGTTAGGTCGAGCGATTGTAGTCATAGCTGTGTTTTGTGTTGTCTTGCCGTCGTCGTCTAGTTAGCTGTCGACCATCTTCTCCCTCATTCTCTCTCGACTCCCTCCTTGCTTCTAGACTCCCCCAGTGCTTCTCGACTACCTCTTTCTGCCTTGCGGTCGGTAGTTAGTCAGATCGTCGGTCGGTAGTTGTGTTCGTTCGTGTTGTCGTTAGTGTCGTTTGTGCGTCGTTCGTTTAGTCTCTCGTCGTGTTGTTCGTTCGATCGTACGACGTCCATTCGTACGGTCATTCATTCTGTCGTCTTTAGTTCGTTCGTAGTTTCGTTTGTGCGAGTTACTCCCCCGTTTTGATTGACCTAGCTTTAGCTGAGCACTGGTAGCCTCAGTCTAGTCCCTGTGGAGAACACGACACTCGCCGCTATTTCAGTGGCAACCCATGCACTTGCGGGTGTGCTATTTTTGCACGATCAACAACAACCCACATCCCCCTGGTGGATTTTTGAGTTTTTTCAACAATCAGTCGCAAATGTCACAAAATTTCCATTTAGTCGATGGTCCTTCTCATTGTGCACCTTTCAAGGCTCCAAGGCCTGTGGACATTGGAGGTTCTTCACCGCCACTTGTGGCGACGCCCACTCCGGAGCCAGACCAAGTTCCCATTGATGTGGACAGCGGGGATGAGGTCGGTAGGACTGAGAAGCGAATTCTATGGACACAAGAAGAAGATGTTAGGCTGGTGAGTCTCAATACAACAACATGGTTCAATAAACTTGCATCTCATTTTTGATATGATAACATTTTTCTATACAATTGCAAATGAGCTCTTGGTTGGAAAATTCAACGGACTCAGCTGCTGGAGCCGATAGGAAGAACGATCAGTACTGGGGTGATGTTGCTAAGACATACAACATGAAAACCCCAGCACATAGGAGAAGGAATCCCAAGCAAGCTAAGGACCGGTGGCACAAGATTAATAAGTGGACTGACCTTTTCCAACGTGCTTGGGTGAAGGCTCACAGAATATATACTAGTGATTATTCAGATCAGCAGTGGATTGATATGGCCCACATGTTCTATGTGGAAGACAACAAAGAGCTGAAGCTAGGACATTTTGTGTTAATGGATGTTTGGTATGTTTGCCGAGACCAGCCAAAGTGGGTAATATACAATGATGAGCTGAAGAAAGCACGTAAAAGGAAGGCGTCGGGATAGAAAGACGTAATGGAAGACATAGAGCCTAGAGATCCCGATGAATGCCCACGACCAATGGGGAAAAAGAAAGCAAAGAAAGCTACATTTGAAGCTAAAAAGGAAGGCAAGTCAAAGGAAACTGCGATAGATGTGGAAAATCTGGATAAAATCAGCAAAATTCAAACTGAAGCTCACACAAATCGCTTAAAGGTGCTGGAGGTACAACAAAAATTATCAACTGAGAAGCTTGAAGCATCAAGACTTGCCCATCTTGCTGCAATGGAGAATAAAGAAGCTAAGAAGCTGGAAATGGAAGCAAAGATGATGGAGACATACAATTGCCTCCTCTCATGAGATACAGGAGGGTTCTCTGCTGAAGAAAAAGATGAGCATGTTGCTGCACTGAAGTGTTTGAGGAAGCGGCTGTTTCCTAACTGAAATTTCATACAACAGCGCTTGATGCTTTTATTTAGTTGAGGTATGGTTTCCTAACTGAAGTATGAACATGCTGCTAGTGTTAATTTTTGTCAGATACAAGATAGCATTACTTTGCCAGTGACAATAGATAGCATTACTGCTGCTGTGTAGTGACAATAGTGACAATATATGTTTTTGTCAACCTTTAGTACTCATTTAAACCCATTGTTTTTATGCCAGATAACACCATTGCAGAGGGGAGGTAAAGAGTGGCGGCTAGTACATCTCACACTGAAGCACCATTGCAAAAGATCTATTTCTGGGTCCACAGCTTTGAGCTGTGTAATAGCATAGACAGACCAAATCAATTGGACTATTCCATGGTAGTACTATTGATGTTTTCCTAATTGCTAGTCTGGCTATTTATTTTCCTTTTTTGGGTGTTACACCAGCTTTGTCTACTTATATGTTTTGTAATGCTCTTGCCCTGAAGATCATCTTATTAATGTACTCAATATAAGGTATTGGCCATCCAACAACTTTTGAATGCAATGGGTCATATTCTCTGTTTGCCCAAAGATCACCATATCAAATTTGCCATACAGTACATGTGAGATGTACTGGCCGCCACTCTAATCTATAATTGGAATGTGGAGAGCCACTCAAATTTATATTGATGGTTCTAAAAAAATATTGTAATTATGTTCATCTTATTTATGCTTTATCTGTTTTGTATCAAGAAGCAACACAATGGTATACAGGAATCATATTCATGCTTGATCATGGCTGTATGCATGCATTAAATAGTTTGCAGACAGTCAAATAGACGACCCATTGTACAAACTGTCTGTTCAGTTGTCTGTGTATGAAGTGGAAAGAACTTGTAGATAGTAACCCGTCTGTAGGTTGTACATGTCCTTAGTAGATAGTTAGTTTCAAGTACTTTTGAACCTTCTTCTATAGATAGGCGGAACAAATATAAAAAAAGGAGTTCATGATAATGATATTTGGAGTGCTTATGTTCCTTTTGTACTAGCTTCATGATTTCAAGTCATATAATTAGTTTAGTGTGTAGCACATGGCATTACAAATATAGTACATGAAGCTTTGCAAATTTATATTGTAGTATAAGCTAATCGACATCTTAGTATTGTAATAATATCATAAAAACCAAAGTATTTTGACAATTACACTACTACAAAAAGCCTAATACTAGACACCACATCACACACGGTTACCTAAAACCATCAGTATTAAATACAAGCACAGACGGTTTTAGTTTAGAGACCGTTTGTATTGCTGCTAGTGCTAAAAACCATCTGCGAAGAGGTAATACCATAGACGGTTCATGGTGAAAACCGTCTGTTAAGTATCATAGCCGGTTATTAACAAGAACCGTTTGTGGTATTACCAAATATCACAGACGGTTTGTATTAAAAATCGTCTATGATAATTAAGTCATCACAGATGGTTTGTGTTAAAACCGTTTGTGATAATTTCACTACGTTAATTGCGCGTAGACCCATCGACGCTGTGTTTTAAATTCCAGATCTAGACCGCCGCTTTGAGTTGGAGGTGGGGCTTTGAGACCATTTGGTAAAAGGAGACTATTTGGTAAGAGTGATTGTAAATTCATTAAGTTCTTATCTACCTATGGTTAGTAATTTATTCCTAATTGTATTATAATTTAGACCTAACTTTTGGTGAAAAGAGAATTGAAGATGATTTGATCTAACTAGCTTGATGTAGAGATGATTAATTATTTACATCTAGCATGGCTTAGGGTTTAGTTAATTCATAGTCTATTTCCACTTAATTCAATTTAATTAATTATTCTTGCTACATATAGCTACATTAGGTCATATATATCTAGTATACTTATTAATTAATTCAATATTTAATACTAAATTGTTATATGCGTAACATAAGACCGAAACTGGATGTACGTTGGAAACCGTGTGAGTGAACACATTTAATGGCATGTCTGTTTTTACGAGAGCTGCTGAGGAGGATATGTGAATAAGGGTGTGAAATATATGTACTGTCTATGCATTGACTGTGAAATCTAAAAATATTTGAGAACTAAGCACAGATTGAAACACACTTAATTTAAAGGGGTTTCAAAAAGAGGTATGCACGTTGGACTAGTCATGGTGAAGAGCATATTACATAGGAAGGTAGTAGTAATGACATCACTGATGAAGTCAATGATATGCTGCTAGATGATGTCGATTGTGGTTCTGACTCGAATAGGCTGCATGATGACAGTCTAGATCAGATACTTTGTGATACAGAAGGGAACTATGATGAGAGAGAGAGAGAGTATGTTAAATTCTATGGCTTGATGGAGGACTCAAATAAACAGTTGTTCACATGCTGCAAGTCAAAGTACATGGTTGGTCCGACAAGAGTTTAGGGCATTGTTAGGTTTTTTAGCGGACATGCTTC
Source organism: Dendrocalamus latiflorus (assembly GCA_017311315.1). Taxonomy (NCBI): domain Eukaryota; kingdom Viridiplantae; phylum Streptophyta; class Magnoliopsida; order Poales; family Poaceae; genus Dendrocalamus; species Dendrocalamus latiflorus. Next base: position 19,450,628 of record CM029629.1, on the reverse strand, counting down.
TGAAGGGAAACAAGTTGCCCAAAACCACCTACAAAGTCAAGAAGGTTTTTTGTCTATTAGGAATATAAGTAGAGAGAATAGATGGATGTTCAAATGACTGTATCCTCTACGGTAAAGAGTATGTAAACATGCATGTATATCCAGTGTGCAACGCATCCTAATACAAACGTAAGAATCAATCAGATGATAGTGAGGGAATAGAGGTGAAGAAAGGACCTCTTGCTAAGGTGGCATGGTATCCTCTTATAATTCCTCATGTGAAGCAGTTTTTTGCGAACCCAAAGAAGGCAAACTGCTGCGTTGACACTCAGAGGAGTGTAAGAAGGATGGAATGGTAAGACACCTTAATGATTCCACCCAGTGAAGAAACATCAATAGGAGCTTTACAGACTTCGGTGCAGAACCGAGGAATATATGGTTTGGATTGAGTACAGATGGAATGAATCCTTTTAGTAACATGAGCAGCCAACATAGCACTTGGCCCGTAACTCTCTGCATCTACAACCTTCCTCCTTGGTTGTGTATGAAGCAGAAGTATATCTTGCTGTCGATACTTATCCAAGGGCTGAAGTAACCTGATTATGATATTGATGTGTACCTAGCATCGTTGGTGGAAGATCTAAAAATACCGTGGATCGAAGGGGGTACAGGTGTGGGATGCGTACAAATGAAAGAACTTTACTTTACGCTCTTTGTTGTTCTACACCATAAATGATTATCCTACCCTTGCTAACCTGTCGGGTCAGAGTACAAAAGAGGCCAAATCTTGTACTCATACAAAAATTGTGTACATGCATTACCGTAGGTTCCTTCGAAGTGCTCACCCAAACCGTAGGATGAAGAAACAATTCAACGGAGAGAAAGAGGACAATTCAACTCCAAGGTATTTAAGCAGAAAAGAGGTCTATGATATGGTTAAAGATTTAGATGTTATGCTTGGAAAAGCGGAAAAGGGCTCATTTGTAGGAGTTATCTACACCGGTGCCAAGTCCACATTGGCTATCCACACCAGAGCTACCTGCATCGGTGACAAGTCCACAGGAGCTATCCACACTGGAGTTACCTGCACCAACGCGGCAAGGGAGCGGTGCATCTACATCTCGTTCTCGGTTGACTACCATGAAATCGACCTACAGCTGAGGCAGCAAGGGCAAACCAAAGAAGACTAATAATGATATCCTCTACTTGCCATTGGTCCAAACATTTGTACTAGGCGAGACGTTAGTCGTCCCGATAGAGTGCCTCCAAACCCTAAAACTGGTTTACAAAAGATTGCTGCACTATTGGCTATACTTGTTGATTTGTACTTTATAAACAATATGAACTTAGGTTTAACGACCATGATAACATATCTGTGTAGGTTCCACTAGATTCTAATTGTAATTATACTAAAATAGAACAGACTAATATACCTTGATTTCCTAAAGAAGATCAAAATCGACTATACAGTTGTCCAAAAATTAATTGATAGATAAACATATTTTCTTCTTAGATAACTCTATTGTAGTCTTTCCTTCCTTTCCAATGACTAATGCTATCTTTTTGGAATCATGTAGGTCGTTCGCCACGTATGTTGCAAAGGTACGGAAATCCAAGGGACAGATCAACGCTCTGCGACACGATCTAGATATCTCAGTATTCGTTAGTATACATTAATCCCATATAACACTTCATAGCAATGCCTTTTAAACTAACAAATTCTATTTTTGCAGTGTCCAGCTGCCGCCGGGCAACACCTGTGGATTCTATGTTTGCCATAACATGCAACTACTCATCGGTTCCGCGAAGACCAATGATCCTCAGATTTGTCCATCTTGCAATAATTATTTCTCACTTATCAATTTATAGATGTATGCACGACATTGATCTTCCTACCGACAGGTTGCGTTCATTGCTACAACTGCGTTGAAACAGGCCGACCTCAAACAAATTCGAGGATAGTGTATATACTTTTTGATGCCTAAAGTCGTAAAAGAAGATGGGGAGTTTCATAATATAGAATGAATTTGATTGGGATAAGATTGAGCTTAATTATTCTGTGTGTATTTGTCCGTAGATGGATAGTTTATTTTATTTCAGTTAATCGATTTGTGAAATGGATGTTCTTGTTTTTGAAATAAATGAATATGAATTGGATATATACTATGTTGATCTGCTTGTTTCCAAGGGTATGGCTGGCATTTCTTGAGACTAACCAATAAATAGAAATAGATTTACCATAGAAAAAATGTCACAAACGGTTATTAACTCATAACCGTCTATGATAGTTGACTATCACAGACAGTTTTTAGTAGAAACCGTCTGTAATATCTAATTTATCACAGACGGTAACTATCATAGATGGTATGTAGTTGAAACTGTCTGTGATAAATTAGATATCACAGGTGGTTTCTACTAAAACTGTCTGTGATAGTCAACTATCACAGATGATTTATTGTTGAATCGTCTGTGATAGTTTACATCACAGATGGTTTGAAAAGCCATCTGTGATGATGTTTTTGAACCGTCTATGATAACATTTTCTATAGTAGTGTTATGACAATAAAAAACAATATGGCATTGATAGTTATGAGGTTTTTTCAGGAACTCAGAAGGCAGAATGAATAGCTAGTAAGCCTGAAAGGAAGATACTTCTAAAAATGAGTATAGAATCACAAATATTCCGTAATAAACATGTAGAACACCAAAAAAGTACAAAATAAGTGCAATAAACGAGAAAAAAAATATCACAAACAATCTGGAAATAAAAAAATAATCCAAAAGACGGGAGCTTTTTCCTTGATGAATATGTTGGCATGTTTTTTATTTTTCTTTTTGCAAGTTGGTAAATATATTTGATTGGAAAATATTATTTCTTGACACGATATTGTTGTCGAATTTGTGGGCAAAAAATCAAGGTAGTTCTAGACTTGTCTTGGCTGTTTGCATTGAATATCTGTGTTCTCCACATGGTGCTGCAAATGAGACTGCCTTCCGTGGATGACACCATCGAAGCCAGCAAAGCTGAATCTGTATATGCATGCTGTTGCTACTGCTTATGTTTTCGTACAACTGAATAGAGAGTTACCATTTGGTTTAATCGTGAACGTTCCTCCATACACTTCTGAGATAAAACCAGCTGTTGTAGTGATGGACGTAGTAGTTGTAGCAATGAAGCAGAAGAAGTTGCACTGGAATTTCTTCTTGCTTCGCGCGCGCTCTCTCTCTCTCTCTCTCTCTCTCATCTGTAATGAGATTTCGTTTACGTTTCCTTAAAAAGAAAAATCAAGGAGACAGAAGTTCAACTCCAATAAGATGTTAGATTAGCCACTGTAATACGTCTCTGCACTCTTCACAGCTGCACAGGTGAAGGCAACCTGTAAAGCTCTTCTCATAAACTCATGTCTGCATCTCCAGTTTGACCTCACATGCTATGCACGGAAGACTAACCTGAAACCCAAACCCACGAGACCCGTCATTTTCCCTGAGCTATAATGGTAAAAATTTAAAGCAAATATCTTACACTATTGCTGCTGCATGAACACATGAAGGTGGGTTGGGTCTATCCATGTGCGATGCGAGGTCCGCGATCGACAAATGCGAAGGTCAGTACGTACGCATCAACAAACAATCTCTTTACTTAACAATCTCTTTAGATCAGCGGAAGACATCGGAGATGCGTAGAACATTGCTCAGAGACTCTGATAAACACTGCTGGCCGTGGAACAAGAAAAAGGGCTGGAAAGGTCCGCTTCCCCAACCTAGATCATCACAACCAAGAACTCTGGGAGATTTTCTTGTGCCTAAGATTACAGAGGCAGCAGTTCGACGATCTCATCCATGGGGCTTGTTCTTGGCCAAGATCCACTTTCGCAGCCGATTCAAATTTCAAACAATGATGTTGTTGGGCCATCAGGTGGGCTGGTGTCCGATGTGGGCCACAAATCAAGCTGGTCCAGACGTAACCCTGGTTTAGACTTCCTGTGCCGGCGGCTGGCTCCTCGGTCCTTTGTGAGTAAAGGTCGATCTTACGCACAAGCAGTCATGGCTGGAGGTTCGGCGGCGGCGACGGGAGCAGGTGGTGTTGGGGGCGAAGATCAAAGAGACAGGAATTATGGTGGCCAATTCCGTGCTCCCCGTGTCGGACGACGACCACCCAGATCATATGCTCGTGGCCGTGGCCGGGATCAACAGGGAGGCAGAGGCCGAGAGGCGGAGGGTCTAGAATCTACCATGTTGCCGCAACAAGAGATGGTGACCATGCCTCGCATCCTGGAATTACCAAGGAGCGCAATTGCAAGGGGGAGGAAGAGGGCTCAAAATTCATGGCAGGGAAGCACAAAGGTTCACAAGTGGGTGAACCTGCACCCAAGAAAAAGAGAAATTTCATCTTATGCTGTGAGATTTGTGAGGAAGAACATTTTACTCCGCAATGCCCTTTGTTACATGGACCTAAACCAATAGCAACATTCAGCGGTCTTGCAGGTGATGGTTTAGGTTTTTTCCATATTCCTTATACCAGGGCGGCAAAGGCACCTCAGAAAGTTTCAGCCACTGCTCTAATCAAGATTATTGAGGGATCAGTACCAGCGGAGCTTGTCAAAAAAGAGCTAGCTCGAGCAATTCCGATAAAATGGGATTGGGTGGTACGTGAACATGGAAACAATACATATATTGTGCCGTTTCCGTGTCGGGTTGAGCTTGAGAGAATGATAAGCATGAAGCGTCTAAGAACAGACAACAATGAGGGGGTGATGCTCTTTGAGGAATGGAACAATGAGATCAAGCCTAAACAGAAGCTACAGAAAGTTTGGGTACATGTCTATGGTGTCCCATATAAGATCAGGTCCTTTTTACCTCTCTAGGCTGTAGGCTCTATTCTAGGTGCAACACAGAGAGTTGACATGAAATCTATGAAAAAAACTGGAGTGGTTCGGCTTATGGTTGCAGTTCTTGATGCTAATTGTATTCCGGATGATGCAGACATTGTTGTGGATGATAGCCTATACGAAATCTTTTTCAAGGTTGATCACATTGTTCCTGGTAATGGTGGTGAGCCTGATGACTTCGATGAGGAAGATGATTTAGACCCAGAAAACCAAAATAAGGACACAGATCAGGAGATGGAAGACGTTGATCAACAAAACAAGAACGGATCTAGTTCCTCTGGTCCTTCCAATGCGATAGCCGATTCAACATCATTTTCTAAATCCAACCAAGCTCCAAATGATGAAGCACCAACTGCATATGAAGTGCAGTTAGCTGAAGGGGCAATTGACAAAGCTGTTCAGATTTTATTGGAGGAGATCAGTGCCTCTGTAGTAGCTGAAATTGACAAAAGGTCAGAAGTATACAGTGCAGCACCTATGCAGCTCGATGGACCTGTGTTTGAAGAGATTTTGGTACAGGAAAATAGCAACGATGTCACCTTTGCTGACAAAGTTTTGGATACAGTGACTACTTTTCAGTCCAGCCCACTTTTAACTCCTGTTACAGATGGCTGCAATGGAGTGAATATTTCAGTGTTCGCATGTACTAGTGCCCAAGAGGCAGGATTTCCAGCACAGGGGTCAGTGGTTTTTCAGGAGCCAAATATGGTTACTATGGAGAACCAGTTACGGGATTATTGTTCAGGTCAGCAGGCCCAAGCAATTACTTTTGAAGACGTGTCCCCAGTCAGTGCTTACATCGAGGATGGCCCTGATGGCGGGGTTGTTGCTCCAACGGTGATGGAGGAAAACAATCCGTCCACTAAACTAAGTTTTCACAAGCTCCCACGCTTTACATTGCAAGTTCTTTGCAAAAAGAATGGCATTCGGGCTAATATCACAAATGTGGCAATGGCAAGTGCTCTTCAGTTTTTAGATGTGGTCGTCGGGGTTGAGGACTTGCGAGGCTCCGGCTCGGTTGTCGCTGCCGTTGGTACGTTGCCTGCTGTGGCTGCGGTGGATGGCTTAGATGTGTACGCAGCCCAAGATGTTCCTTCTGCTGCTCTTGACACTAATGACGAAAAGGTGCTACCGCCCGACAGCAAGAAGATGGCACCTCTACGGCGCAGCCAAAGGAGTTTCGCGATGAGTGATGAACACACGCTCAAGAAGGTGGATCGCAGGGTGGCAGCATACAACCTAGAATCAACAGGTACCTCAACTTCATTCCTCTCTTTTACAGATTCTCGCATTTCTTTGAATTTGAGCAACCTAGGTGTTTCTTTGGGTAGAGATGATAAATTAATTAACAATTCTATTGTCTCGATTAAAAACATAGAAATAGACAGACTAGTGGTCTCCCGTAAGAAGAGATCAGAGAACAAACATAAAGTAATTAACCATACCGATGATGATGAGGAAGAAATACTTGATGCAATCCTCGGCCACGTCTGTGGTAATTCAAATGAGGATATGCAGGGCCGGGAATATGATCACATATTAAGTGATCTTAATCCTGTCCCTCGTAAGAAAAAGTCTAACTCAGCCAAAAAGAATAAAACTGGCAGACCTCCAAAAAAACCAAAAACCCCGTCCAAACTGTGTCTCCAATGAAAGGAGTTTTTTTGGAATAGCAGAGGTCTTGCTGAGTTGGCTAAACACAGATATCTGGTGGAGATGGTGAGAGAGGAGCAAATCAACTTCATTGCACTCTCGGAAACGGGTCGTGATGATTTTCCCGATGCGACCCTTAAAAACTTATGTGGTGGGCGTGACTTCATTTGGCATAGCATGGCCCCACATGGACGCTCAGGTGGAATGTTATTAGGTGTTGACTTGAGCGTACACGATATTGGATCCATAGATGAGGGTGACTTTTATATTAAGTTCTGCCTTCGTAATAAATCTGATGGATTCAAATTTGCACTGTATACGGTATATGGGCCGGCACAGCAGCAAAATAAAGAAGCCTTTCTTAGAGAAATGGCTCATACCTGCTCTCGGGAAACACTCCCATATATTGTAGGGGGTGATTTCAATATTATGAGACACCCAGATGATAAGAGCAAAGGGCATTTTGACACCAAATGGCCGAATATTTTCAATGTGGTCATTGAGTCTCTTGACCTTAAGGAAATCGTTATGTCAGGACGGCAATATACTTGGGCCGGACCTGGAGACAATCCTACATATGAGAAATTAGATAGAGTGCTTGTCAGTACTGAATGGGAAAATAAATTTCCTCTCTCTACAGTACAGTCAAGAGATAGAAGCCAATCTGATCACACACCTCTTATCTTGAATACTGGATCTTCAACCCATAATAACAAGCAACCAAACTTTAAATTTGAAAGGGGATGGTTGATTCGGGATGGGTTCTTCGATACGGTGGCCAATTTATGGCAATCAGAAAATCGAGGAGATACTGATATGGAAAGATGGCAAAATAAAATAAGACATCTTCGCCGGTATCTGAGAGGATGGGCCAAAAATACAGCAGGCTCATATAAAAAAGAGAAGAAAAAACTCATCTCATTGTTGGACGCCATCGATAAAAACGCGGAAAACACTACTCTTTCTGATAATGAGATAAATATGAAACACTATCTCAAGGAAAGATTGGTTCTCTTGTTACGAGAGGAAGAGATGAAGTGGTATGAAAGGGCGAAGGTTAAAAACCTTCTTGCAGGTGATGATAATACCTGTTTCTTTCATTTGGTGGCCAATGGCAAACATCGCAAACAACACATCTTCAAATTTGAACAAGAAGATGGTATAATTGTTGGCGACACTGAATTGAAAAATTACATTACTAATTATTACAAAGGCCTTTTCGGACAACCACAGGACAATAACCTCTCCCTTGTGGAAAGTCAGATAAATGATATACCACAAGTCTCTGCTGTTGAAAATGATATGCTTACCTCAGCATTTACTGAAACAGAGGTCAAAGCGGCTTTGTTCCAAATGGAACACAATAAAGCTCCAGGTCCTGATGGCTTCCCTGCAGAATTCTATCAAGTATTCTGGGAAGTGATAAAGGAGGATTTAATGGCGCTCTTCAATGATTTTTACGAAGAACGCCTACCGCTCTTTAGTCTAAATTTTGGGGTAATTACCCTTCTGCCCAAGACTAAAGATGCAAAACAGATCCAACAATATAGACCAATCTGTCTACTTAATGTCAGTTTTAAAATTTTCACAAAAGTTGGCACAAACAGAATCAACAAAGTAGCACAAACAGTGGTGTGTCCATCACAAACGGCCTTTATGCCAGGCAGAAACATAATGGAAGGTGTGGTCATATTACATGAGACCATTCATGAATTACACACTAAAAAGCTTAACGGGGTGATTTTCAAAATTGACTTTGAAAAGGCCTATGATAAAGTTAGGTGGTCCTTCCTACAACAAACTTTGAGAATGAAAGGCTTCTCACCAAAATGGTGCAATTGGATTGAGAGCTTTGTCACTGGGGGTAGTGTTGGTATCAAAGTCAATGATGACATTGGACGCTACTTCCAAACAAAAAAAGGTCTACGTCAAGGTGATCCAATGTCACCTATTTTGTTCAACATCGTAGCAGATATGCTTGCACTCTTAATTAAAAGAGCAAAGGATGATGGACAATTAAGGGGGGTCATCCCACACCTTGTAGATAATGGCTTGTCAATTTTGCAATATGCAGACGATACCATTATCTTTATGGACCATGACCTGGAACAAGCAAAAAACATGAAACTTTTGTTGCGTGTTTTTGAACATTTGTCCGGTCTCAAAATCAACTTTCATAAGAGCGAAATCTTTTGTTATGGCGAAGCAAAAGATTTTGAGGACCAATACATTGAGCTCTTCGGATGTGATGCAGGTGAATATCCCTTCAGATATTTAGGTATACCAATGCATCATAAAAAACTCCAAATTGTAGACTGGAAGAGCATCGAAGAGAGGTTCGAAAAAAAATTGACTTGTTGGAAAGCGAAGCATTTATCTTATGGAGGTAGATTAGTCCTTCTAAATTCTGTGCTTAGTAGTCTACCCATGTTCATGATGTCCTTTTTTGAAGTACCGAAAGGTGTTCTTAAAAAACTAGATTATTATAGATCTAGATTTTTTTGGCAAGGCGACAAAGATAAAAAGAAGTATCACCTTGCAAAATGGGATATATTATGTCGTCCTAAAGACCAAGGAGGACTTGGGATCATTGACCTCCAAGTCCAGAATAAATGTCTATTAAGCAAGTGGATTATAAATTTGCTTAATGAAGAAGGAACTTGGCAAACTTTGCTTAGAAACAAGTATCTAAGCTCAAAATCTCTCCCTCAAGTCCACGTCAAAACCAATGACTCTAATTTCTGGAAAGGTTTGATGAAAATAAAAGATCAGGTTTTGGCTTGTGGTTCCTTCAAAATTAATGATGGATCACAAACAAGATTTTGGGAAGATACATGGGTAGGCAAACGTCCATTCAAAGACCTTTATCCCACACTGTATAATATTACAAATCGTCCGCATGATACAGTGGCCAATATTATGAGATCAACACCACTGAATATTTCATTTCGGAGAGCTCTAGTGGGGGATGAACTCGATGAATGGGAAGACTTAGTAGCCAAGATCACTTATATCAATTTAACTGACGAGAGAGATTTGTTTATTTGGAGCTTACATAACAATGGTCAATTTACGGTCCATTCTATGTATCTTCACATGATAAATCAGAATACACCCTTCTCTCATAAATTGATTTGGAAGTTAAAAATTCCTCTAAAAATCAAGATTTGCCTTTGGTTTCTCCAGCGGGGGGTAATTTTAACAAAGGACAACCTAATTAAGAGGAATTGGAAAGGCAGTCAAAAGTGTTGTTTCTGTAATTGTAACGAAACCATTAAACATCTTTTCTTTGATTGTCATCATGCCAAGACAATCTGGAGGACTGTCTATATAGCTACTGGGTTAACACCTCCCAGCTCTGTATCTCACATGTTAGGGAGTTGGCTATCAAATTTGGATTTACAAAAGAAGAAATATATTCTGGTTGGGGTATCCGCTTTATGTTGGGCAATTTGGAGATGTCGTAATGATCTAATCTTTGAAAATTGCAAATATACATCTTTTATGCAGGCTATTTTCAGGGGAACGTACTGGCTGCGGTTTTGGGCACTGCTGCAGCGTGATGATGAAACACAGGAGTCTTTCCAATTAGCGAGCAGAAAGCTAGAGACCACTGCGTTGGAGCTGTTTGCTTCTCATGGATGGAAATTTAATAATAGACTCTGTCATGCATAATTTTTGCATTTCTTGTTTCCCTGACTCATCAGCAATGTCGCTGAAACTATGTAATAATGTAAACGCTGTGTGCGGCAACGCAGAAGCGGGAAGTCTCTTCCATTTTCTAAAAAAAAATGAGGTTATGACCATGGAGATGGATCATGGGTTGGTCTTCTATTCCCTTCCTTAAAATGAACAAATTTAAGTCAGAAAAAAAACCACACCTCTGGTCTGCGATGCCTCTAAAGAAAAATAGGCCTGCCTGCCCAGAAATTCACAACGTTTTTCTTTCCTTTGCTCATATGCCAGCTTTCTTGTGTGTTCAAACCAATCCAACGACAAAGGTCGCACTCAAAAGCGACCGATCGAACAGCGAGCGCCGCAAATTCACGATGAGTTCAAAGCTCACTTGTCTCCATTTGCCCCGCAGTCAGATCCGGATGGACGTGCTGTGGCTTTCAAGCATCCAGGCACACGTAACGTGAGTTCCATTCTCACCAAGAACTCTGAATCTGACACCTCTATTTGAAATTGCAATGAATAAAATGCAACATGTTTCTGCTGCAGGATAAGAACTAAGATCAGCAGTACAGTATGGTGTGCATGAAGCTGAACTGTCATGCCACAAGATACAAAAAATGAGGCTTTTAGCTTCAAATTTCTGTAGAAGTTCAGTAACACAGTGCAAGGTGTTTCTTTACATGTTGAAAGAAGCGTCTACATGAGTGATCAAATCAAGAACACCGTTAATTCAGACAAAGATGTCGACACCGAGTGGAACATTGTAGCTTTAAGATTATCAATGAGTCCCTAGCGGACGATGACGTGTGGTATAAAGCGCGAACAATATGATCTGAATGTGCACCGGCGGGACGCTTGAGGACGCTGCCCGTACTAAGATCAAGCAGCAATTGGACAAATTCCCTTCCTACAGCGACCAACACAGGTGTTAGCTGACATGTCTAACTTTTGTTTTGAAGTGACTGCAGCTGTCCAGCATTATTGCATACAAACAACAGAATGTCATGTTGCTCACGTTCCCTATTCCATTACAGAATATAAACTCCTGTTCTCTTTTGCTTGCTCTACTGAAGTCTAAACCCATCTGTATCTGACGACCTGTTTTTTGGCCTCAAAGAAACCAGAGCGTGGTGCTCCTGCACCTGAAAAATGTCAAACAAACAGCATGTTATGCTCCACTGTTGGATCTCGACAAACATGTGCCTCGCAAGTACAAGTCTAGTATGAAAAGACCATGAGAGTAGGCAGAGAAAGAACCCAAAACAAGCACATCACTTGGTGCCTACAAAATCTATATGCATGCCGCTTTGCCACCTATCACCTGAGAATAGGAACAGCCTAATCCATTGTTGATCAGTCCATTCCAAATATCTCACAGATCAACGGTTCAACGATGCATTTGGAAGACTTCAATAAGTACAGTAAATAACACTGGGATTGATTCTAGCTAGCTGCAGGTTCCAGGGTTGCATTGCATTGCATCTTGGAAGAATTCAGTGTGAATGAACGACTGACAGTGGACTCAAAGAAAGCGTACTTGAACTTACTCAGAGTCACTGGTAGTTTACTGACAACAACATATGATTGTAAAGCCTCAAGGCCACTAGCAGCGACATTTGTAGCTATCTACAAGTCCCTAGGTAATAAGTGTCGTAAGATTTGCAGTATAAGCATCTTTTCAAATTTAATTCCAGTAATAACAATCAAAATCCAAGCATGACAAATATGGCATATAAATGACTTAACTAACATATTAACGTGTGAATCATTTAAGTCATTGCAAAGGAAACATATGCTCAACATAGATGTCATATATAAGTTCAAAGTTAGCATGTCATTAAATATACATGACTATCTACATGCTAATCTCATTGAAGACTTAATATATATGATTAGATCCAGCATATGTTCAACAGATTGAAATGTATTAAGTGCTCTCAGAAAGCGAGTTGCACAAGATTTAATCTTGGCCATCTCTATCATGACAAAGTCTAATCTTGATTATATATGACATTTATAGATTAAATCTTGAACTAGAATTAAATCTTGCTATTGACAAAGACTTACACATCAAAAGTAAGATGACTGGACAGAGCCAAACATCCAAGAAATCAATCTTTCATTCATACAGGGTATACAATTGATTTAGCAGAGTTCACCACAGACCAGAAAACAGCAATACTCACTGCTGTCCAGATTAACAAGGTTCGGCAGAGGTTAGGAACAACCAAAGCAAACCTCACACAGAGATCAGAACAGGAACACTAGTAGATGTTAAGACTAGTGAAGAATAAAATAGCAGATTCAATTGAATGCTCAAGATCAATCTACCCTCACATCCATATATAATCTCAGCAATATGTCATTTCATCACAGAGCCAAAAACCCATAGAACCGATCTTTGCAAATTACCTCCTAACGAGACTCACTGATATAAGAAGTATATCACCAAATTGCAAAGAATAAGAATAAGAATACTCACAGCAGGGGTGATACTCAAAATCACCTGAAGTAACCGAAATGGGCAAAGCACGCGTTTGCGCTGTCCCAGAAAACCAATGACCCCACAAAACCGAGTAAGGAAATGGTCGCCGGAGATACAATGCCCTTCTTCCTGTCTTAGCCGCAGCCAAGTGAAAATCGAGGTAGGGGTTGCCGCATAAGACCACAAGAGTGTTCCGGCCAAGAACACTCAATCACAAACTAACACTCCAAATATCTCAGTGGTTCTCACAGTCCAAGCTCAGATCAAGACCCCTAGTCAAGGGTCGAGTCCCTCGGCTGCCGGTGGAGCACAGAGAACCGGCCAACAGCCCAAAGACCAGAGATCGCTAACTGAGAGTCTAGAGAGGAGGGGAAGAGAGCTCACTATATTCAAGATACCCAATGGAGAGGAGAAGCCCGAGCTTTATAGCGGAGCGGAGAGAGGAGGGTCCGGCGGGCTGCGGTGTGGCTGGCGCCGAAACGCCCGCGCCGGTGCCGCCTCCATCGCCTTCTCCCCATGATTCGGCCGCCGCCGTCACATCCGAGGGAGTCACCAGATCCAGACGGATCGCACCCATGCGCACCGGCCTGCTGGGAGGAGGTGGGCCCCACCGGTATTCTTTTTTCCTTCAAATTGAGAAATTACTAGAATGCCCTTCAGAGTTCAACAATAAGGCACTACCTTCTGACCTGAACTTGCTCGGAGTATATGAGCATTTTGCATGCCGTGAGCTCAAGCATATGCTGCTATTCGTGCCAGTTTGCTACAGTTGTCCTTTCCATATGTATTTCCATTGGGCTAGTTCTTTGCTTCCAAACTGCTTCACCATTCCCTTTCCCTGTAGTTGCAGCCTTGTTGCTACCTGCTAGAAGTTGCATCCTTCGAGGCATTTGATGTTGTAGGTCAAGTGATGACATATTGGAAGGTCCCATATAGTAGATTTAGATCAAGGGATGTTGTCCTTGTCACATTGATGGCCTATCATCAATCCACGCTTTGAATGATCTTAATATGAAAGTTATTTGTCCACCACATTTTTGGCAAGAAAAAAAGAAGTCTATGGGAAGTGGGATATGTGCCTGTGACTCAGATTTCACCCCATGTTAAGGCCACTCTCAATGGATCCTAGTCAGTCATGTCTATAGCACTAATTAGCATGCCACTTAGTATTTGTGATGAGGTGGAGGGAGAATTAAAGAAGAGAGAGATAAAATAGTGTCACATACAAGACATTGGTTGGGCACAAAATCTAATAGCAAAATATTGAATCTAGTGAGGTGAGGTGAGGGAGAGACAAGGGGAGAGTTAGGTGAATTTATTGCTTGGGCCCAAAGATAGACACTACTCATCAAAGGGGTTATATCTACAATTATTTTCTGATAATGTGGAGGGACATGGACATTGCTTTGCAATGTCTTGATTGGGAATACTCTAGGGCCATATTGAACTTAGCCCATGTGGTCAAATAAAAGACCACTTGTGTCGTGTTTCCCTAGAGTCCTTTTTGGGGCCTTTGGTTTTCTTGAAAGCACCTTTTTTAGACATTCATCAACACAATTCAAAGATGTTTGGGCCATCAAAATAGCAGCTTTAGCTGCTATCCGAATTGGGAGAGGTTCTCCCCCTTCCTGCTTCCATGTTGATATTAGTGATATGCCCTAGAGGCAATTATAGAGAAAATTATATCAATTCTATTTATGGTCTTTTGAATAACATGTTATTTTGTACCTTGAATAAATGTTTTTCATATTAATCAACAAGTATGTTTTGATGTTATTCTAAATTATCCCTGATCTTATGTCATTATATGGGACAATTATGATTTAAAAATCAGTACATATATTGATTGATGTTCATATTTTACGAATCATGGATATGAGAATATCAAATCAATAATGTGGGCACATATTAAAGAACATAGTGTTGGATTGACCTACCATGAGACACTGCGGGAATTGTTATATTCTTAAATATCATCAGTTGGTCTCATATATAGTGTATGTAGGATTCTTACACCTAACATCGTCACGGTTTGCTACATGTGTAATAGTTTACTTAGCGATTGCTAAACACTACTCTGTAACTAGGTGATCATAAAGATAGCTTCCGGTTTACTATAAAACATATGAAGGAATGTCAGCAATCAAGATAAAATTTGCCCCTCATATATAATGAGAAAGATATCTCTAAGCCTCTCGATGTGCTTGGATTGAGAAAGTGCATAGCCGTGCTAAATGTGGTTGAGGAGTCAATCACAGCTGAGTAATTAACTACAGGTTCGAGTGAAGGATCGAGCTATCATAGAATGGCATGTTTCTCGCTTTAAGATTGATCTGATATCATGTGACAAAGAGATATGTACATAATCACTATATAAGTTCGTCCAATATAATATTTATTTATATGTGGGAGTCATTATGTTTTGTTAAGGACCGCTATCGACTTATGGACTAGAAAGGAGTTTTTGGCCCATGGCAAATATACATGAACCTACAGGGTCACACACTTAACTGGTCGAAATGATAAAGGTCTAGATGATAGACCCCAGATGGGATGCGATCTCTACTCATAATGGATAAAAATCCAGCCTGAGACTTTCTGAATTGGATATGATATCTCGGAGACTATATAAAGGGATGTGCGGGGGCTAAAGGAGCTATCCTAAGACACACCTTTTGAAACCCTACCTGCCACCTCTCACAACCCCTGCTGTGTGTGGTGGTGCTAGCACACCGATGCACGACATTCCATCCTAAAGTAACATGTGAGAAGGTTCAGAATAATATTGTGAGGAACCATTGCAAGTTTCGTGGAGCGGTTAAGTGATTTTGCAAAGATCGTATTTTGTCTGGACTATTTTCTGAATTCTTCAGGAAAATCGGTAATACCACTGTTGTGTCAGCGCTCATACCGCCGTGATAGCGCAGTCACACCGCAAAATGGTAGTTCTGATTTCTAGTTGGCGGTAGCTAATTTTCATAAAGGTCCAGTGCGAAGGTGCGGTAGTACCGGTTTGGAGAGTGGTAGTACCACAGTGCTGTAGTACCGGTATATTGCATGTGGTACTACCAGATTTCGTAGAAAAAAATGGGATTTTAGGAAATTGAATCATGGATTGAGTTGGCTTGACCAAGGTAAGTGGATATATGTTGCATGAAGTATGTTTTGGCTAACGTGGGTCAAGTTGTGAAGAACTTGTGCCCGAAAATGATTTCTTTGTCTTGGATATGCAGGGTTGCTTGTAGTCAATCATGGTCAACAGCGAGGATCGGGGCTATGCTCATGGAAGAGCTGAGGCCTAGAACAATAGAGAATACCGGATAAGATGGTGAGCTCAAGCATGGTACGAGAAAGGTGGGAAATATTGAAGGTGAGTTCGAACGGCGGGATTACACTATGTGGCTTGGATGGTCCAAGTGAGCTGTGGTTCATGGAACTAAGACGGGAGAGACTTGGCAACACGTGGCAAGTTAGTGGTGCACCTACATATGG
Organism: Dendrocalamus latiflorus; assembly: GCA_017311315.1. Taxonomy (NCBI): domain Eukaryota; kingdom Viridiplantae; phylum Streptophyta; class Magnoliopsida; order Poales; family Poaceae; genus Dendrocalamus; species Dendrocalamus latiflorus. The sequence goes on along the minus strand of CM029629.1, from coordinate 19,434,452 downwards.
CAAGCATGGCGATTGCTTGTAATGGAAGATGAAGACTGGGTCAAGTAAGGGTATTTTGGTTGTTTAGCCAAAATACGAAAACTACCTTGTATTAGAACTGCGGTGCATGAGTGGTACTTGGGAGAGCGGTTTAGGTCAAAGTGGAGCTGGTTTTATCAAGACAGATCAAGGCTAAGGATTTAGCTAATATGGGCTTATGCGCTTTGAAAAGCATGCATAAATGAACTATGTGAGTAAAACTCATGTGTGTGAGGTTAACGAATTTTTTCCCATTATGCTAAGTAGATAGTATTTATTAAGAGATGGATGTGGCTGGCTAGCCCATATATAAAAGGGGTTAGAATGGAGACTTATGGTTAACCATCCAACCCATCACTCTTGTACTTTCATGTTAGGGTTAAGGTTTTAGAGTTGAGCACTTAGTGTGCTCTTTATCCTCTAAGATGGAGTGGCCATAAAACCTCCTTTTCAAGTAAGCAATATATCAATCGTTGTGCATCTCCTTGAGTCTCTCGTATTTTGATTGATGTGCTCCTGCTTCGGTTGATTTTGATCTCTCATCTTTTCTCTTCTTAATCTTGATGTTCCAAGGATGTATAAGAGATGGAGAAAAGCTTTGGAAATCATTCTCCATCCATATAGACACTTTGGTAGCAAGTTCATCAAGAAACATGGTTTTGCTTGTTTTTGGCCTTATCAAGTGATTTCTTGTTTCAAGGGTTTTTGGGTCGTGTTCTTTGGTGTTCTAGCTTACTATGATATGTAGAAATACTTCTAGAGCCATCTTGTCCATCATTTACCCACGAGAAAGTTGTATTTATTGTTTAGGGTTTTGGCTCTATTTTGGTGCAACCTTTCTACAAACTTAAAAGGTCTCACCTTTGCCCATAATTTTCATGATCATTTGTTGGAATACGTTCTTGATATCCTAGAGATGATCTTTGCAAATTTTCATGTCATTTAGATATATGGATCAAAAGTTTCACCAATTTTGATTTTTGAAATCATGCTAAAAATACTATTTACCCTGATTTTACTGTAGTAGATATCGTAGTTACTGTATCAATCGGTAGTACCGCAAGTTCAGTGGCAGTAGTTCTACTTTTGTTGATTTTTCTTGGGTTTTTAGTGTCTCAATTTGCTAGTTTCTATGGTGGCTTTTCATCCTAATCTTCATAGCTTTGTAGCTATTGAAGTGAAGGATTAGTGAATATTTGAAAAAAAAAATTTAGGCATCATTCACCTCCTCTGTTGGCCAGAGGTGGTCAACTACTTCTACTACATCGACGTGCGCTTCGTTAAACCAGCTGTTTCAACTCTACTTCCGCTGCACTGCGCGTCTAGTGTAACGATCTATGATCGCATGACTTCTTCGTTTACGTGGTAGAAAATTTCAATCTACACTAATGTAGCCTACCCGTATCCCAACAATTGATAGATAGGGTTGGGGAGAGCTTGAGAGATGAGTTTGATCGATAACTAACATGTCTACACCTTTGTAGTGATCTAATGTGTGGTTTGTGAGGGGATTTCTAACCTCCCCTCTATGATTGCTTCCATTATGAATGCCTCTTCTCCATAGTGGATGATTGCTTGTTTTCCTCATCTATGTTTTCTCACAAGGGTCAATCATGGTGTCAACCACTATTTTGTATTATCTTGCCACTTTTGCAACTAATTTGATCACCTTGCTTGTTTTTGTCCTATCATGAGATGATATGATGGTATATGTCAATGTGGGATCGATCATGCATAGAGTTTTTTGTTTGACTTATTTTCATCTTGGGGTATTGATGCTATGTTCAACGGGTTCTTCCAAATATGTTGTTAGTAGAAGTTGGATGGCTGTCTTGTATGTAGCTATTAAATGATGTGTGCTTGTTGGTATGTGTATATATATACAATTCGGTCCTATTGCTTGATGGTATCTTTTTTATGTCCCTTTTGAGCTCACAAGTGGCATATATCTTAGCTTACTTGTAACATCTCATAATTCTATATAAGAATTAGTAAAAAATAAAACTAATTAATTTGTGTTATTTGGACCTCATAGGCTATTAGTGGGCTATTTACACTACTACAGAAAACGTCATCACAGACGGTTCGAAAACGTCATCACAGACGGTTTTGTGAACCGTCTGTATTTATGGGTCAGTGATAATCGAAGGTCATCACAGACGGTTTTCGAACCGTCTGTGATTATCAGCTATCACAGACGGTTTTTGAGTAAAAATTGTCTGTGATAGCTGATAATCACAGACGGTTTTTAGTTAAAAACCGTCTGTGATACTGATCATCACAGACGGTTTTTGAGTAAAAATCATCTGTGACAGCTATAATCACAGATGGTTTTTAACTAAAAACCGTCTGTGCTATTCTCTTCTACCCCTAAATCTATTTCTGTTTATTGGCTAGCCTCAGGAAATGCTAGCCATGCTATCTGAAACAAGCAGATCAACATGTACATGTATACATCCTCACATCTCAATTCATTTCATAAACATAAAACATCCATTTCGCAAATCAATTAATTGAAATGAGAACAAGCAAATACAGTATGAAACACAGTACACATTTTAAGATTAGAGTCTACCATTACAAGAATAGACAGACAAACAACAAACAATAAAGAGGAGGAGAACAACAAACAGGTTGCTCATCTAGCTAACACAACAAGAACAGAGAAAAGCAAAGATCCTCTATGCCTATGCCTTCTCGCCCCTGATGCAGCGCGCGAGCTGGATGTCTTTGACGCCCATCATCGTCGGTGTTGATTGAGCGCTGCCTTGGCACGAGTTAGTTGCTTCTGCGGTGTCTTGCCTCCCGTTGACGTGCGTGTCGTCTGCAAGGAGGAGAAGAACAACAAGAGGAGGAGAACAAGGACAGCAAGGAGGAGGAAACTAACAAGGAGGAGGAAACTAGCAAGGAGGCTGGGTTTTGGTAATATTTATATGGGAGGGAGAGGGAGGGAGAGGCGGGAGTTCAAAATTTTGGGCGCGGGAAAAGAGAGGCGGAGCTACGATCCGTGGGGTGAGGAGGATTGATGGGCCCAGTGGTCAGATTATCACAGACGGTTCTATTGGCTAGAACCGTCTGTGATGAATGAATATCACAGAAGGTTCTATATATAAAACCGTCTGTGAATTAGAGCACATAATTTTACATACCGATACAATATAAACAACTAGTATGAAAAGATAAAATAGCAAAGTTTTGTATAGCTTATATATACTCATTTGAAAGGTTTCGACGAGATCTACAACTTTGTAGTTGAAGCAAAATCCAAATTCCGAAAGGAAGACCAAGACAAAGGGCAAAAACAGACACCAAAAACTTGCGACGCAAGTTTAGGTCCAAAGATGGCCGATTTTCGGGGTCTTGGAGGGCGACGGGCGCAAGCGGGTCATTTGTTTTGGATCGAGCTCGTCGTTAGCTTTCCAACGAGTACAAGAACGTCGCAAACGGACACCGTATGCAAAAGTTATGCCCATTTTACTGAAGGTGTGTCAAAACTGAATCCTACTCGGACTCAGGCGGGAAATTATGAAATTTTGGGAAATTGCAAGGCGGGAAACATATCACAGAGGTTTTTTAATAAAAAACCGTCTGTGATATTCCAGTATCACAGACGGTTTTATAATAAAATCCGTCTGTGATAATCCGGAATATCACAGACGGTTTTTAATAAAAAACCGTCTGTGATATTCCAGTATCACAGACGGTTTTATAATAAAAACCGTCTGTGATATTCCAGATTATCACAGACGGTTTTTATTATAAAACCGTCTGTGATATTCCAGTATCACAGACGGTTCAGAGGTAAGAACCGTCTGTGATACTCCTTTTTCCCGCCACAAATACCACAGACGGTTTCACAAAACCGTCTGTGATTTGGCATCTGCTATTAGCCTTTCTGTAGTAGTGTACCTCTAGTCTTGACCCTAGTTACTTAGGTTGTGTTTGGTTTAGGGACAAGGTGGGATGGGATGGTCCTATTTTTTGTTTGGTTGGGGGATAAAGTCATCCCTGTTTTTTGTTTGGTTGGAAGGATAAAGTGGGATGGAATGGTCCCATCCTTTGTTTGGATGGAAGGATGAAGGTGGGACATGTGTGGCATTTGAGTTTTTTTTAAAAAAAATTGAAGGCTATTGTTGATATGTTTCTACACATAAGCCTTTGAGTTTTTTTTAAAAAAAAAATTTAAACAAAACAGTACTTAAAAAACAAAAAGGTGGGATGACTCTATCCCATGTGGGATGACTCCGTCCTATGAAAAAAAGAGGATTGCCTGGTCCCGGATCTACAAGGAATATTCCTAGTGGGATGTCCTTAACTCTGCTTGTCTCCCATCCAAACACCTACAAAAACGGGTCCATCTCATCCCGTCCCACCTAGTCCTTGCAACCAAACACATGGTTAGTTAGCAATCCTATTTAACATAACAACTCGTGTCGTGGAGTACCCTGTGTGCTGCCTAGCTCCTCCTTTTCCCGTGCATGCATGCATGCAGCCATCGCCTTGTTTTCCCATCTGTCGCTGCCCTATTGTGCTTCGAACTAGTGCACCTTCACGCACGCATGTTACTGCTGCTGCAAGTTGCTATTGCCGCTACTGCTACCGTAGGCTATTGCGTCGAGCCACTGCTGCCACTGCTATCGCTACCACTAATTGATGTGCTGCTGCTACTACCATTAAACGCTGCTTCTATCAATCAAGGAATAGAGTGAGAGAGAGAAGAGGGAAGGAGAAAGAAGAAGGGGACAACAAGTGCTGGCGCCAGCTACCACTACTGGTGTCAAGGAATGGAGACAAGGCAAGACGAAGAAGAAGAGCAGAAGGGTTTCGTGTTCTTGTCGTTCTTATCATCCGATTCCTAGGGTAATGGTTCAAACTCCTTTCCTCGGCTAGTTCATCAGTTATATGGGGTTTAATGTGGATTATAGTGGGCGTTATGCTAGTATGGTTGTGGTTAGACCCCGCCGAAACACTAGTTATTAGATCAATTTCGTGGACAGTGGCTTGTAGAGCAATTTGGGGCATTGTACTGGATGAATGTGAAGGTGTAATCTACTATATACTTGTATACAACTTCGTTAGCTTCCAATAGAGTTTTTAAACACATAATTTGGTCAAGTAGCTAGATTAAAAAAATATGATATTTGTAAGCTCGATGTCGAATGAATCATCATAGCAATTACTAGATTAAAAATAATAGATACCCAAATTAGGAATTTTGTATAACATGAAGGATGCAGGGCATTGTCTAAGCTTTTCGTAGAGTGCTAGAACACTAGATTTAGATGAGTGGTTTAAAAGATATGGCACTAGAAATGTTGCTGTCTAGAAAGAACTAGGATTTTTGTATAACACAAAAGATTGCTAAGCTTTCCGTAGAGTGCTAGAACACTAAATTTGGATGAACGGTTTGTAAGATATGGCACTAGGAATATTGCTATCCAGATATTTATTGTCAATGGTAGCAGCTGTGTTATTTTGAATTTTAAGCATTGTAGATGTCTAAATTAAATTTAGTGATTACTAGAAATATGTTCTTAATTTCCTGTATTTTCTAGAAGTGGTATTGTTTCCACTTTTCATGCTATCTGGCAAAGGAGCAGGATGGCATTTGCCACTGAAATCGATGGTTTAGATGATTTAATCAAGAAATATGGTTAGGGAGTTTATTTTGGTCATGGTATTAAGAAATGGAATCCTAAAATGGCTCCTTACATCTCGGCAAAGCATAAAGGCACTCATGTTACAAATCTTACTAGAATAGCTCTCTTTTTATCAAAAGCTTGTGTTAGCTAGGAATATGTAAGAAATTTTGTGTAAATTCCAAAACACATATGGTTTATATGGTTTGGGTTTCAGAATTGAATGTTATGGCTATTTGATCACTAGGGCAGCGAAGGGTTGTCCGGTGAAGGTGGGTTAATTAGGCCGGATTTGTGCATAGAAGTGATGTTGATTTATTGTATGAGTATGGACCATTGTGGCATGTTATTAAGATTGGGTAATGATTATTCAGGAGGTGGTTTGACTTCGGGTTGGTGTCATCTACTTATCGTCCTGCTTCTTGTGGTTGAAAGACAAGTGTATAGTAGAATGGTAGATGGTTGTTTGCTTAAGTTACTTGATGCTTATGAGATATTTACCTTGTTGGTTTTATGCTTATTATGATGAATTCATGTTGATGATTATATGATGATGGTTACATGATGAATGGTATTGGCAACCATATATTGCATTATGTGATATTCATGTCATGAAAGAACGATCCACTTCGGTGGTTATGAAAGACCTATTTCGGTAGGCATCTCAACGAGATGGAGGGGTTGAGAGAGTGACACATCGATGGTTGTTCACTCAGTTATATTGGTATAAGCTATGCAATGTGCATTATGAACATGTAGTGTAGCCATGCATTGCAATAATGAAAGAAACAAAAAACAGTGATATAGATGGAAGATGTTATGTTACAATAAGATATATGAATAATGAAATATTATGTTTATTGTTTTATTATGTACTTGGTATGTCTTAGATCCACCCTTATTTTGTTGTTGTTTATAGGTGACCGCTAATGCGATATGCATCACGAAGGGAGTAGCACATATGCACCACATCCAATGATATTAATTTAGGCATCACAATTGATGTAGTTAATTAGCTTATTAATGATTAGTATTTGAAACATATATAATTGGTCATTATATATGGCTTACTTTAGTAGATCGTTAATGGTTTAGCTTGGTTTAGTCATAATGTATAGATGGTTAATCTTGAAGCTTGATGAAGATGTGAGTGTGCAAATGATATATGTTGTAAGTTAAATGCTCCTGGCGTATGGTTCCACTACTACAAAACAAGCTATACTGGACACCTTATCATAGGCTGTTCATGGGGAACCGTCTATGTTGTAATTATCACAGATGGTTTTACAAGCATGACCATTTATGTTACTAGCGGTGGCTAGAACGTCTGTGATATGCAATTATCACAGATGGTTATTGTTATTATTAATAACCATCTATGATAGTTCACAGATTATTAACAAGAAATGTCTATGATAATTGCAGACTTTACAGATGGTTTTTAATTAAAACTATATATGATATTACCATAGACGTTTTATTAATATGAACCATCTGTAATAATTACGTATCACAAAAGATTTGTGGTTGAAAGTATTTGTGATATGTGTCTCTTATACGCATGAATGCACTTCGGCTCCACGATGCGTCTCCTCGTTTTGGCTCCCCATGCGTCTCTTCATCTCAGGCACTGAATTTATTCTTTGTTTTATAAAATGATTATCCACCACTGAAGATGAATCTCTACACCGCTGATCTATTCACAAGCACAAACAATGGCTCCCTACGCTTTCTTATCACTAGTATTGATGGCCTACTTGGCCATCCTGTACGAGCACCTCACCGGCCGTACACTAGTGAATGCTGTGGAAGGATACTATACCAACAATATCCTCCTTCGTATGTTCAATAATTTGCCGGAGCAGGTGATGGCCACCTTCGGTCGTCTTGACATCCTCCTCTGTTGCGTCTTCCGGTTGGTCTCCCACTTCCAGTGAGCTAACCTCGCCATCGACGTGGTCCTCCACAACGGCATTGCATGTCTCTAGGAGGCTCACTATTGCTTGGACTGCTTAGTCGAGGCAGCGGGCAACCAAGTCAACCTTATTGAGACCCCTCAAGCAAGGGAAGATAGCCTATGGGCTCAATTTGACTTGATTCATGTAACATCCTGAAAAATCTGAATTTGAAAATATGAATTTCTTGAATTATTTTGCAATATAATTCTATCGGAATTTGGATTTTATGGTGTTTTTCCTGAGTTTTGGTTGAGATTCCAAAAATTGAATAAATTCATAAAAGATAAAGACAAACATTAGTAATGCCAAAAAGGAAATATGCAAATAACAGAAAACTGAAATTTTAAATACGAATCTGAAAAGATGATCCTGTATAAGGGAAGGGAAATCGGAGTGAATAAAGTATGAAATATCATTTTCAAGGTAATTGTATATGGGGAAACAAAAATGTGTGTGTGTGTGTGTGTGTGTGTGTGTATATATATATATATATGTATAAATAAAATGAATATGTATACATAATGGTGGCTAAAGAGGAAAGGCATCTAGGGATATAAAAATGTATATGCCTGCAGATATATATACACACACATAAGGCATACGAAAAAGATCTAGTAAATAGTCAAAAACTAGATATATATATATACACTCCATCTGGGCTGAAAAGGGAAGGTATATATGTATAAAAATAAAACTAGGGAATTGGAACAAAATATATGTATATGCAACTAAATGAATAAATATGCACATGGTAGAGAAAGCAATAATAAAGAAAAAAATCAAATAGAGGGGGGGGAGTCAGACCAGACCAACTCCCCGCTCTCCCCTCCTCTTAGCGCGCGGCCCGCCTCCCTCCCTCTCTGCCCGGGCGACCCCACCCTCCAGTGCTGGCACTGTTTTTCTTCTCCTTTTCCCTTTTCTCTCTCTCCGCGCGTGCCCTACTCCCTCTGGCAGCACTCGAGCTCTGCTCTGCGCTAGCCCATCCCATCGCCGCTCGCCAGTTCCTCTACGCGCTGCGACGAGCCCCGTGCCCTCACACGCCGAGCCCCGCGGACCTCCCCATTGCCGCCCGGTCCTCCGCCGTGGCCCGGTCCGCCGCTCCCTCCGCCCCGGCGGCTATAAATCCGCCCCCTTGAGCCGTTGGCGACACCGCACCACCCCTCTCTACTCTCCCTCCAAACCAATTGAGGCATCGTGCATTGAGCTCACCGGAAACCTCTCCTTCTCCTCCGCCGGCCGAGCGCACCGCCACCGCCACCATTTCCCCCACCGTCGATCTCCCCCCAATTCCCTACGGTGGAAGCACCCTCTCGGTCCCGCGAATCTTCTTCCACCGCCGCCAGAGCTCCTCCTTCCTCCCACATTGCCGGCGCCGAAGCTACTTTCCGGACCACCGCCGCCGCACGTCGCCGGCATGCCACCGTGCATCCCGAGCTCCGCCGACACCTCCACTAGCGTCTGTGATTATCAGCTATCACAGACGGTTTTTGAGTAAAAACCGTCTGTGACAGCCCATAATCACAGACGGTTCGAAAACCGTCTATGATGACCTTCGATTATCACTGACCCATAAATACAGACGGCTCACAAAACCGTCTGTGATGACGTTTTCGAACCGTCTGTGATGACCTTTTCTGTAGTAGTGGGTATGGTTAATAATCCGGTTTACCAAGCTGGGAATAGGGAGGAGGCCAACAAGTTTGCCTGGGATAAATTTGTACTCTGATCATAGTACCCAGACAAGGTAGGGAGCTCAAGGTTTGGGTGTGAGGAATTGACGGTGAGGAGCAAATTGGGCTAGTTTTGGGGAAAGCTTGATTTCTGATGATTGGTTGTATGAAAATTAAATTAACTTGGAGGATGGGTTGCTTGGATGTTAGAATACGAGATGATGCTTATAGTTTTGTCAAAAACTCAGCAAAGAGGGATGTTGTAGTGGTGGGGCACGATGGCATCATAGTCGGGCGCACGGGCGACAGATGAGGGGTTGGGGAGCTCCTGCCATTAGAGGGTAGGCTAGAGCTTGATAAAGCCCCCGGTGGCTCTGCTCCTGTTGACGATGGCAGGGGGCAGTGGCGCAAAGCACTACAGTGAGGTTGTGCCCCAATTTATTGATCCTACTGATCTCACATTCTTGAACAAGCTTTAGAAAATCCACAAATTTGAACCATCTATTACAACTAATTTTGATGAGATTTTCTTTGCATATTGTGTTGTGCAGGCAGTTGATCGACATGATGATCACCGTTTTCTCGCCAACGGCCAGCACGATCATGGCAGCGAACCCAATTGGCTGAGCAAGTTTGGCAGACCTCCTTGGTCTTGAAGGGCTCCATTCCATTAGGCAAGCCCTGAGTGCTCGCGCCGCACTCACCAGGGCAGTGAGACAGTCCGCAGATTACTTGCCGAGCGAGTCTACCATCCATGGTGTGTCCAGGCTCCATAGGGTGTTATGAAATCCATTGCAAATCACTTCAATTGGTTTTAGGGGGATTAAGCATGTATTATGATTTTTCTGTCCGTTCATGGTAATTTTTTTTGGACATTCAGCTAGTATTAAATACTTAATATTACAAACGAAGCAACGCCACCCGTCGAGCCGAAGGTCCAAACCGGCTGCTACCCGACGATTTCTTCAAAAGGTTGACACCGGCCACCGACCGTATCTCCGGCGAGCTACATAGGCCGTCCATGCCGGCCGCTATTCACATCTCCAGTGAGCTTCGAAACAAGTTAGCGCCGATCACATCCTCAATCTTTGGTGGCATAGTTTCAAGGGTCCGGCTCACCTATAGGGGCCACAGCACATAGCAATGTGCAGACCAAATAAAAACACAGCACCTATTCTCTAGTGTTCCCACCATGTGCACCTACAGCCCTATACAAATGGAGTTAACACAAATGGCCCATCAAATGAATATTAGTTATTGGCAGGTTAAAGGAAAATACAGAAATGGGTACCGATGGCATTCGAAATTTTCATACCAATATATAGATATTTCGAGTTTTAAATTTAATTCAGTAAAAAAGTATAACATGATGAAATTTCACATTGGCAAGTAGTTTTAAATACAAATACTAAATTCTTCAACTCGAGTAGATTTATAAATTTCAGACTTGAAACTAAATTTCAAATCTTTCTTTCAAATCTAAAAATTATATTAACAATTTAGTTTCAAGTCTGAAATTTATAAATTTACTCGAGTTGAAGAATTTAGTATTTGTATTTAAAACTACTTGCCAATGTGAAATTTCATCATGTCATACTTTTTACTAAAATTAAATTTAAATTTTGAAATATCTATATATTGGTACGAAAAATTCGAATGCCATCGGTATCAATTTCTGTATTTTCCTTTAACCTACCAACAACTACTATTCCTTTGATGCGCCATTTAACTCCATCTGTACAGGACTGTGGGTGCACACGAAGCACTACAGGACAGGTGTTATCTTTTTATTTAGCCTGCATGTTAAATATGCTGTGGTCCCTGTAGGTGGCCGGACCCTAGTTTCAATCGTCCTCGGTGACGACGAAATCAAGTAGTCTCGAGATCTCAGTGTATTCGGGGGCAGTGTTGTAATTTTCTTTCCTTTCTTGGGCTTTGTTGTAAAACTATAACCCTGTACTGTTTGTGGTTTTAATGGAACTAGTAGTGTGCCTGTGCTAACGCTACGGTAAAATATAAAACAAGATAAAATTTGTAAAAAATAAAACGAACAATCAGATTCATTAAGATTCACGTCTCATATATTGTATAACCAAATATTTTTGTCACATAATGAATGTCACATAACGACTGGTCCTTTGAGGAGGCGACAACATCATTGGACTCACCCACCGACAACTTTCTCCATCCCCACATTGTTTAAACTTGAGGCTACAAAGAAAATAAACATTTTTGTCACATAAAGAAATATGAAACACAGTAAGGAAATAGGTGTTTGTGGATTATTTACTTACCACATCATCATGCTAGGACGTCTTTATACACAATATTTTTGGTGCTCTTCCCTGAGGTATCTACTTCTTTCTTTGGTTTGGCCAAAATTCTTGTCGTTTGTCTTGATACACCCCTTGATAGCGCGACATAAAGCTGTCCATGTGAGAAAACATGCTCTGGAAGGTAGATGCCAACATTTGGGATGGTTTGGCCCTGCGCTTTGTTTATGGTCATTGCAAAACTCAGGCGGATCGGGAATTGTTTCCGCTTGAACTTGAAAGGAAGTGAGATATCGTCGGACGAAGCCATAGGGATTCTAGGAATGAACACCCTCTTGCCTGCATGGTGGCCACCAACTATTTCTGCATCAATTGCATTGTTTTGGAATGCTCTAACCATGAGTCTTGTTCCATTGCACAATCCGTGGTTAGGATCTAGATTGCGAAGAAGGATCACAGGGCAGTGGATTTTCACTTTGAGCTCATGTGGAGGCAGACCATTTGGAGTGATGGAGTTTATGAAGTCAATAGGGTAGTTATTTCTTGAATCGTCATCGACAGAGTTGAAGCTATGAAAAACCTTTTCCTCACCTGGAAACTTGTCAATCATCTTTGCATTTAGCTGATCTACATGTGCATTTTTGGCAGAAAGAATGGCACGTTGCTCATATAAGCTGTTGATCTTGCATTTTCCTCAAGTGATGGAAATATTTCAAGACTATCGACTTCACATCCTCGTCAGCACGCTTCCTGTAGTTGTCTTGTTCTAGGTCAACTATTTGTCCGGCATCGTCTTCGATCGGCCCTTCTGCTACATCCATGTTGATCGGGGAAACAGGCACCGATCGGCCGCCGTCAGCCCGCGCGCCGCCTCCTGAACAGCACAAATCGAACGAATTCTTTAGTAGAATTTTTCAAGCTTTGCTAGTTCTTTAGTTAAAAGAAAAAAAGACTAAGAACAGCGCAATTAGGATGTACATAGCTAACAAGCAATGTTAATCAGAAAAAATATGTAGTACTGTACCTGACGGACGAAGTTATCGAGCGTGCCGACGGAGGTATATAATTACCGAATTTAATTTGTGTTTATATTCCTAAGATTTTTTTATACCTCATGGCATCGCTCTCGGTAATCAATGCGCGATATCTTCCCAGGAAAAAAAAATGCCATGTCTAACTCCTTAATCACCAACCATAAATTAAATTGTGTAATAGGAGCATCTCCTTGAGCACTCTTGGAGATCACCACGACACAATCCCATGAAAAAAGTTCTGCGCTCAAACGTAATTGCAAAGTTTATTGATTTGAATTTTGCCTTACCGAACTCGGCGTCCTTGGCGACGAGCGGCGACTTCTCGTTTAGCTCGTGGAATCCGTCTTCGCAGGTCTCGGGCGTGTCCCGCGCGGCGCTGAGATTCGTCAACGCGTCGTGCAATCCCCCGGCGCTGCCCGACGCAATGCCTTTCGCTGCCTCTTCAAGCTGGCCCACGGCGTCCGAGTACACCATGCAGAATACGTGAAGGAGAGAGAGAGATGCGCTCGATGCGGTATTCTTGGCATGCAGAGATTGAGAGGTAGAGAGGAGAGAGAGAGACGAGATTGATAAGTTTTTTCCATGCAGAATACGTTAAGGAGAGAGAGATACGGGTTAACAAATGGATGCTGCAGAATACGTTAATTTTTTTTGGAAAGTTTTTCCTTCCTATTTTACCACAACGGAAGGGCCTTCTGGCTAACTATGCACTACCTGTTGGCGGAATTCCCTGTTGGCCCAGGAGTGATGCTGAGCAGAGCAGGCGCAATTGCACACCGTCGCTATGATCAATCTATCCATATAGCTGCTGCTGCTGCTTTCTTGGCTGCCGTGTTTGCTCCAACTGTAGCACGCCATTTGTTCCCTTTGCAAGGCACTCTAGCCACTTAGCCAGCACCCATCTCTTCCTTTAATGCCTTCTAGTCTGCATTGCAAGAGGACCACAGAGAGGAGAGGAATGATAGAGAAGTAAACATAGGGACTGTGGCGCCACAATCTTAACACCACGCATGCATCTCTCATATGCCTTCCTTTTCATTTTTTTTGGGTGCCTCTCCTTGTTTCCATGCCTTACCTCTTCATGTATCAAAAACAAATGGAACATGACTTGTGTACAATTTGCAATCTTTCATACACCAAAATCCCATCCAAGAAGGAAGAAATCATCAACCCAAAAGACAGAAAAATTGGGGGACACATCTCAAGTCCTCTAAACTGCTACTTCTCTACTAATCTAAGCTGCTGCTAGCATCTTGTGCAAGATATATGTCAGTACAGTACCGGGGGGTGGTTCTTGTAGTCACTCTCTGGAGGTAGCTTGCTCCTCTGCTCTTGAGGACAAAGCAGCGCACCCTGAGCCTGAGCCGGAGCCTGAGGGGGGTCATTTCGGAAGCAAATTGTACGAGGGAGGGGTGCTGCCACGTGGTTGCCAAGAGATGCTCAAGGGCCACGTGGTTGCCTCCGGTCATTCTGCCAAGCGCAATCGACACTGAAAAAGGTTAGTGCGCTCATCTTCTCACGGTTGTCGCCGCGTGATTGGACGGCTGAGATGAGCGGGATCGGAAGAGCAGGGGCGCCCCGTACTGCGGGTGGAGGAGCATCAGGACCGTCGGCGCATGGACGTAGCTGGGCGACAGCCGGAAGTCGAACCGCTGGAGAATGATGGCCACCGAAAGCTTGGCCTCGAGGAGCGCCAGGTTCTGGCCGATGCACATCCGCGCGCCCAGGCCGAACGGCATGAACGCCGTCGGGTGCTCGGCCGCCCGCGCCGCGCCGTCCGCGAACCTTGCCGGGTTGAACTGCGCCGCGTCGGGCCCCCACAGCCGCGCGTCGTGGTGCACGGCCATGATCGGGATGAGCAGCTCCGTGTCGCGCGGAATCAGGTACTCGCCGAGCTCCACGTCGGACTTCACCCGGTGCACCGTTGCCACCGCCGGCGGGTACAGCCACAGCGTCTCGTTCAGGATCATCCCGAGCTACCAGTGGAATCAGAATGCGTCAGCTCACCGTACATTAATCCGAAATGGTCGGAGAACTGTGTCTGGGGGATGAGTTTACGATCTTTAGCTTGGCGAGCTGCTCGCGGGAGGGGACGTCGTGCCCTCCGCAGACGTCGAGGACCTCCTGCCGGGCGCGCTCCTGCCACTCCGGGTGCATGGCGAGCACGACGGTGGTCCAAGTCAGGAGGTTCGACGTCGTCTGCTTGCCGGCAAAGAAGAACGTCTTGCACTCCTCCACGATATCGTTCACGGTAATGGGGATTATTGAAAACGGTAGAATAAAATGATACGAAGCACAAATTATTGAAAAGCTGGTCCCTCTGTTACCTCTAAGTGAAACTTGTACTTGATACCAAAAGGTCTGGATGCAGGGAATTTCTACGCCATTGTGAAAACAAAGAATAGGACCAGTTAGTAATGAAAAATAGTAGAAAAGTGTTATTATAAATATTTGAACATAATTACCTTTTCAGTGTACTCTTCACCAAAATTAATCCAGTAAACACTGTTTCCAAATTCCATTCCTTCAGCTAAGGATAGTGAAAATTGAAAACAATTTATCACTCAGCTTACAGCAAGTACAGTTTGATGAAATCAATCAAAATACAGATGAAGACATCAAATTTCTTTCTCTTAGCTTTTTGATAATGACATTAGCATCAGGCATTGTCCCAATGAAAATGCCTCCAGGACGAAGCAATGCAGATACATTAGCCAGCGCTTGTCTTGCACGTGCTTCAGTTGACCATGAGTAATGTAATGCAAACTGAAATACAGAAAGAGACCTTCAAAATAGGAAGTGTAATCAACACTCAAACAATCGGCAGGAGGGAATCCCTTGTTCATAACAGCTTGTTATAATCATACTCATTTAGCATTTGGACATTCTAGGACTTTGGATGGTACATTACCTATTAACAGTAGATTAAAGATCATCATAGTTCCATTTTATTTGCTGGGCATGACAATGATACTTAAGTTTCAACATCTTTTTAGGGGAACATGTTTTAAATGGTAACTGATTGTACTATTGAACATTTATATAATAATATTTAGAAAAGATTCAAGAAATACAAAGTTGAATGTCAGTTGGCAAAGAATAAACACAGTTGAAGCCATCCAATAACAGCAATAGACTATGAAAAAAAGGAAAGCTCGTGGCTTGGAATTATAAAGCTAGGTCACTTACCTGGCAGCTACAAATGTCAAATGGAGCATCCTCGTATAAATACTCATCCAAACGAGCCTACCGAATACATGAAAAGAAAAAGATTGGTCATGAACGTCATGATCCTCGATGAGCATGTGAGTAGTACCACAAATAATGGGAGTATGGGGGTAAAGCATACTCTTCTTGGTGATGTGAAAGTACAAGATAGAATCATCTATCATCGGAAAAAATGTATGAATATGCTGACAAGAGTTTTATGGAAGGGCCTATGCGTATAATTTGAAGTAACTACAGAAAATATGCAAGTATTTGAAACAATCTTTGGCACTATGCCTTATAATAGTTTCAGTCTGCTTGCGCATGCGGAGCATACCATCATGCTAATGTCAAATATTTTATCTTTACCTCATAACAATCAGCGCAAATAAGCCGTGCAGGAAAACTGAACTTCTTTATCCGCTGTTGATCCATGTCACCATTATAACGAGTCATGCAGTCTTTTATCTGCAAGTGTAAGCCTATTATTTGTCCATGCTCCAAAGTAACGCAAACACCTCAAAACATTTTTGTAGAGAAAATGATTTTACAATTGAAAGTTTTCAACCTGTTATTGCCTACTTGAAACCTAGAAGAGGTGCACTGCCAGGGGGTGGGGGGGTGGTAGGCAAAAGTGAGAATTAAGTACTGAGGATGAGGATACAAATTAAAAAAGATTAAGTGAAATATAGATTGAATATATAGCATACTCTAGCTTCAGATAAGTTCAAATTTTCGAACAATCACAATATAGGTTACATATTCAACTACACCAAAGGCATGCATACCAAAGCATCATAAAAAATAACTCATTAACCACATTTTTTGTTATGCATTAGCTTGTATGCATATAGTGTAGATGTCTCGTGTGATAGGAAACCAACCGAGCCTTCGGCGATATCAACCCCTACATAATAGCCAACCTTAGCCTTATCCCATTTTATTAAATCACCTCCCTGCATTATGGAACATATCAGTATAGGCCAATACAACCTTGTACTGCAAAAATCACTGCTCTTCCAAATTAATACTCACAATACACCACTTACCTTGCCGCAAGCCAGATCAAGAACGCAGTCCCCCGGGCGCGCATACAGCTGGACCAGAACACTCTTTATCTGCCCACGGTGAGATTCAGCGGTTAGCACGGTTGCTCACAGGTAATACCAAACACCGTAGACGTCTCATTTTATCAAGGACTTTAAGAGCTGGATGGATGTTGAGCTTCTTGAGGTGGATGATGGGGCTGTTCTCGCGCTCCTCGAGCGTCTGGTTCGACCGCGCGCTGTAGTGGTCCGCCACCCGCCGCGCGCTGCTCCGCTCCTCAAGAAGATAAAATAAGACATTTGATCAAGCTATTGAGTTAGTAAAATGAAGCAGAATATATAATTTGGTTTACCTGTGAGCACATAGCTCAACCCAGCTGGGGTAGATGTATCTGCTTTTTCAGCTATTTGATCAAGCTCCTTCTGAAATGATCTGGCCATGCCCAGCAATCCAACCTAGGAACACTTGTCGACTTATAGACTAGAAAGTAAAATGGGTTCATCTGTTCCACACATCAATAATTGAACATTCCATGTGAATGAAATATTTGTGCAATTGTTGTGCATCTATGTATAATTGTTGTGAAATGCTTCTCAAAATTTTCGCTTCGTCCTAACCCAAATCACCAGATTTTATTTACGGCATACGCACAAACAGATCTGGCCACTCCTAGATCCTAAAACCATAGCCCAGACCCACGGAGGCATTGCAACAACTGAACAGATAGATCCAGCATGCGACCAAGGGTAAAAGGATAAGCTTGCATCACCTTGTAGTAGCTGAGATCGATGGGGAGGCGCTCAGCGGCGCGGATAGCGGTGAGCGCCTTGTCGGTCGCGTCGGACTTAATGTGCGCCACCACCTTGCACCGCACCGCATCCTCGTCCCCTGGCGCCGCCGCGAGAACTGCAAAATTAGCTGGGGCGTCAGTGCCGCGTAGCGGTTAGGGCTTGTGGTTCCTTGACCTTGGTCGGCGACCTTGACGGCCTGGAAGAACTCGCCGGCCGGGATGTGGCTGTAGAGCGTCGTCGAGGACTTTGACTTTATATGACGTAGTCAAGCGCCACCGGATGACGTCGAGGAGCCACCGGATGACGTCGTCAAGCGCCGCCGCGTCCATCGGCCGGGAGCAGGGCAAACCCTAGCTGCGCTTTATCCGCGCCGATCGAAGGAAAGGCGACCCGGGGGGAGCGTGCAGGCGGTGCAACGACTTGGCGAGATGAGAGAGAGTGTGGTGGAGAGGGAGAGGGGCAGTTGATCGCCAAAGAAGGAGACGGCGGCGGAGCGGAGGGGTGGGGGTAGGAGACAGCGGCGGAGCGGATGGGGTGGGGGGAGGAGGAGGCGGCGGCGTGGGGTGGGGGGAGGAGGAGGCGGCGGCGGAGCGGAGGGGTGGGGGGGAGGAGGAGGTGCCGGCGGAGCAAAGGGGTGGGGGGAGGAGAAGGCGGCGGAGCGGAGGAGGCGCACGGATTCGGTGGTGGGAGGCAGGAGGCGGCGGAGGAGGAGGAGGGAGGGGAGGATGCGGCGGAGAAATCAGACGGGAGGAGCCGAGGAGCGCACGGGTTCAGTTGGGGGAGGCAGGAGCGAGGTAGTCGGGGGCGTGTGCGTGGGCGTCGGGGTGGGTTCCAGGTTCAATGATGTGCATGATCCAAATGATTTTGGCCTTAGGATTTTCAATGAGTAAGAGAAGAATGCTTGAGGAGAGATCCATGCCATTCATTTTATGAAGTTGGAACCCTTTGGTACACAAATCTGGGTGGACTTAGATTAGGCATGATTGTGGGGGTGGTTGAGGGGGTGAATTTAGTAAAGAAAATTTTGGTGTATTATAGAGTAGGGTAGATCAGAGGCTAGGCGGCAGGGTTTAATTACCTTAAAAAACTACGTAGTCCAGTTGATTGATGCTCTGCTAGCTAGCTATTCGTTCGTCAACTACCTACCAGTACTTTGCATTGGTGCTGTTGATTGATGTCACTTTGGAGCACGACGATGTGTTTTGATTTTGATCAACCCAAACAGTGTGTTCTCTTCGATTACAGAGTTTATGGCTATAATTAATAGATTTTGATCTAAACATAAGTATTTATACTGATAAACTTTTTTAAAAATAGAAAAAAAAATCATGTTTATTCGTTAGGAAACCTTAGGCCGAATAGAACAGGATAACTGCACGGAGAACAGTAAACTGGTTCACACACTGAGGTCAACTTGATGCTGCATGGATCATGATGCCGTTGCCATTAGTTCTACTATAGCTTTTTCTTCTTTTGATGGATTCTAGCTACTCTCTCCAGGCAAGCACTCAAAGACTCAGGGAGCTGTAGGGACGAATATAAAATGGATCCAGCATGATGCGTTTGCCTGTCTAAACACCGGCATAGTACAACTAACACATGTAGCAGCGTTATCGATTGCTAATTTTCTTTTAAAATACACACTCTGAAATAGCGCAAAGCTAGCAAATCATTAGTACATCGTGCATTTCGTTCGGCTCATTATCGATTGCTAATTTTCTTTTAAAATACACACTCTGAAATAGCGCAAAGCTAGCAAATCATTAGTACATCGTGCATTTCGTTCGGCTCGTTATCGATTGCTAATTTTCTTTTAAAATACACACTCTGAAATAGCGCAAAGCTAGCAAATCATTAGTACATCGTGCATTTCGTTCGGCTCGGCTGGGCTGCACGCTCGTGCACCCATGGGCTCGACAGAGCCACCCTAGTTGCGCGAGAAAAACCGACGTGGGTTTATTTACTCGGCATGGTCGGTCCACCACCGTATGGGCCTACTCCATGCGAACGCAACGGATCGAAATAAGTAGCACCCGTATTGGGCTCACCATCGCGATGGGGCCCTGCTCTGCTCGTCGCAAGAGGCTCGATGCGATGTAGCGAACGCGTGTGCAAATCTGCCGGCTACACGTTGCCCGCTGACACGGCAACGACGCGAGCGTGATTTATTCTACATAGTTGGTACCACGGTAAGAGGACTCTTGCCGGTCCAATAAAAAGCTAGTGGCATCAGGATGCGTATATGGTATATCTCCGCTGTTTATAAATCTATTTTACATATGATTTTAAATGATATAATGAAATAAGAAGAAGGAGAAAGAATTATGTCTACAATTTAATAGATAATTTTATAGATAAGTTTCTCTTGTATATACTATTATATAGATAATTATATAAATAATTTGTTAATTGTATAAGGGTATTATGCACTATCTACGACGAGCCTCCGCCTCCGCCGTGGCATCCGGTTCAGCGTCACTAGGTCCATCACGTCTCCACAGGCATCCTAGCCCTACACCGTGTCCTTGGCTCTACCGTCGCATGGTGCCTCTGTCATCACGTGTGCCGCACCCTCAACCCCCACTACAATACCTGACCTGGTGTCATTGTCCTCGTTTCGTTCGATGGGCCCACGACGATGAATCTACTACAACTAAAATAAGATAATGTGGTGCTTTGATTGTCCATGTCGAAGCAAAGATATTATGTTGAGAATGCTCACATATTGTTGTGGATATATGAAATCATTTTAGATACCCAAGTTAGTCACATACGAGCAATTAAAAGAAATTGCAAACATTGGGCATGCAATGCAGTCCAAGACTATTTTTAACCAAAGGTCACATGTGTTTTTTTAACATCAGTTAGGAAGATAAATATGAAAAGAAACAAATTCTTATATGCATCGAACATGTTTTGCAAAATTTGTCCAACAGATAAGTTAATTGAATTCGGAGTGCAATTCAATCGCATACTTGCATATGTAGTGATCTCCTTTGGATCGAGATGTCGGAGCAGCTCTACCACCACCTCTAGGTGTCCCCTCTCTGGTGCGGCGATGAGCAGTGTCTCCTCAACTTCATTGGTCTCCACCGTCACTGCGAGCCGCGTCGTGCCACCTCCAGCTGCTCCCCTCCCTCGCCCGTGGCCATGGCCACCGCGGCCTTGCCCAGAGCATAGCGCCGCACCATGCCGTCCCTTGCCAATGCCACCATACGTAGGTTGGTATTGTTGTGCCACCCTGCCACTTGCCGCACATACGACCCTCTCTTCCCGCTCCATGACACCGACATCACCTTCACCATGCCCCACGCTGAACCCTCCACCCTATGAGCTCAAACAAACAAACAACCAAATCATTTGGTGCCCTAATCTGCACGACGCTGAGCATCACAAATTCCCAACACATGAACACCACCAGTCTAGTGCCATTCCTCACCTTCCTGGGTGTGATGGTAGTAGATTATTCCTTGCATAGCTTCAATTCTTGGTTGTGGCCATCCCTTCCATGCATGGTGCCTTTTCCATCTATTGAAAGCCTTGCTCGTGAGTCTCCAGGTGGCTTATTAATGCTGGGAAACCTAAGCCTGAGTTGAAGCCTTAGCCCATGGTAGACACCTTACTATTAGGCTATAAATAGGGAGTATTATTGGCTATTTTGTACACGCAAAAGAAAGAGAAAGTAATAAAGAAAGACTAGGAGTTCTCCCTATCTTTTTGTTTCAATCTACTATTTGCATCTTCTGTGATTGATCTGTCTTTTGCATAGCAGAGGAATCGATCGGACTGGTCACCAGCGATAGTTCCTCAACACGTAATCAGCAGAATCGCTCTGGTGAATCGAAAGGTAATCATCGAAGTAGATTGAATTGTCTACATTTAGATCGCTTTAAATTCTGCGGATTCCACTTTCTAGATTATTTTCTATGCTGCAAATCCGCTCTAATCTACCACGAGCAGACTTAAGTCGCCGGCACAATATCAATCAGTAGATTACATGAAAGAGTAGATGTTGATTGCATTGTAGATTGAAAAAAATCTTACACGGCCGGCCCTGTACGGCCACCGTGCGTGAAGCCGCTGCCGACCTCCCCTCGCGCGCCGGCCCACACGCTGTCGGCCCCCGCACCTGCCGCCACCTTCGGGCGTTGCTACCACCGCCGACCAAAGCAGTGGAAGGAGCCGCCTGAGGTTCCCGCACGACCGCCCGCGCTGCTTCGGTTCCCGCACGGCCTCCCGCACTGCTTCGGCTCTCGCACGGCCACCCACGTCGACCACAGCCCCGCACGGCCGCCCGCGCTACTTCGGCTCCTGCACAGCCGCTTGCGCCACCACACGGCCACCCACGCCAACCACGGCCCCGCACGGCCACCCACGTCGCCTCGGCTCCCGTGCTACGCATGGCCCTACACTAGCACAAGAAGAAGCAACTCATGATGAAATAACTATAAACTATGTGCACATGGGAGAATCTATGAATAGGACAATAGCCAATGTTGATATCTACTTTGCAAAGAAAATTACCACAATCATCGATCTTAATCCAGAACTTGCATCATTAGCTAAATGTAAGAAAAAATCAGATTGAGAAGATTGAAGGAAGGCAATAGAAACTGAATTATTATATCTGAACAAAAGAGAGGTGTTTGGGCTTGTAAGCTGCACGCCTCCCCATGTGCACCCTGTAGGGCATAAGTGGGTATTTGGTCGAAAGAGAAATGAAAGAAATGAAGTTGTAAGATATAAAGTAAGGCTTGTTGCACAAGATTTTACTCAACGTCCAAGAGTTGATTATGAAGAAACTTACTCCCCAGTCATGAGTGGAATCACATTTAAATACTTAATCTCAATAGTTGTAAACCTGAACATAGAAATAAAATTGATGGATGTAGTAACTGCATACCTTTATGAAAACTTAGATTCAGAAATTTATATGAAGGTACTTGAAGGTATCCCTGTCCCGAATCAAGACAGAGCAAATAGAAATTTGTATAGTGTGAAACTCAGGAAATCACTGTACAGATTTAAGTAATCAGGCAGGATGTGGTATAATCGCTTAAGCGACTTTCTATGCAAGAAAGACTACACGTACAATGAAGATTGTCACTGTGTATTTATACGACAATCTGAGAATGGATTTTGTGCAATCTCAGTATGTGTAGATGATCTGAATATCATCGGGACCTTGGAAAACATAAAAGAAGCAAGTTCTTACTTGGAGTCAGAATTTGAAATGAAAGATTTAGGCAAAACCAAATATTGCTTAGGCCTACAATTTAAGCATGTCACTGAAGGAATATTAGTACATCAGTCAGACTACACCCAGAACGTGTTAGAAAGGTTCAACTTTGAGAAGACATACCCATCGAAAGTACCGATGATCAGGAGATCTTTACAGCAAAAAAGATCCGTACTGACCTAGGGAACAAGGGAGGAAGTCCTGCGATCGGAATTCCCATACTTAAGTGCAGTAGGAGCACTTATGTATTTAGCAAACTGTACTAGACCGGACATTGCATTTGCCGTAAACCTATTAGCAAGGCATAGTGCAGAATCTACCAAAAGGCATTAGCAGGGAATAAATGATATCTTCCGATACCTCCAAGGAAGTAAGGATCTTGGGTTATTCTACAAAAAGAACCAAGATTTGAATATAACTGGCTATACAGATGCTGGGTACCTGTCAGACCCGCATACCGCAAGGTCACAAACAGGCTATGTATTCCTATGTGGTGGAACAACAATTTCATGAAAATTGTCTAAGCAAAGTCTTATAGTGACTTCGACAAACCACTCGAAAATCATAGCGCTGTACGAAGCCGCACGAGAATGTGATTGGCTTCGACGAATATTTCACCACATCCAACAGTCATGTGGGATGAATATCATACAAGCTCCCATAATTATCTATGAAGATAATGCAGCATGTGTTGTACAAGTGCAGATGGGCTACGTAAAGAGTCATCTCACAAAGCATATCAACCCCAAGTTCTTCTATGCTCATGAATTGCAAAAGATGGATGAAATTAAGGTACTACACACTAAGTCATGTGAAAATCTTACAAATTTATTCACTAAGTCACTACCAGCATCTAGTTTTGAAAGATGCGTACGAGGAATTGGAATGATGAGACTTGGAGAGGTGTAGAATTCAGGAGGAGATTTTTCTCAAGCTTGTTATTAAAACTTGATAACGAAGATCGAGTACCCAAAGAATAAATCCTAAAGATTAAATAAAATTGGGTGGATTGTACTCTTTTTCCCTTGACGAGTTTTCCTGAAGTTTCTCGGCCAAGGTTTTTAATGAGGCAATTCGTGCAACATAGCATAACATGTATCATGTACTCTTTTTTCAAAATTTTTCCATTGGGTTTTTGTGGAATTTTGATGAGGCATGAACGTGTCGGATGAGTGCCCAAGGGGGAGTGTTGGGAAATCTGAACCTGGGCTTGATGCCTTGGCCCATAGTGGACACCTCACCACTAGGCTATATATAGGGAGTACCATTGGCTATTCATGTATCAACACGCTTTTTCTTAAGGGAGGAGAAAGGAGAGTAGATAAATCACCATTTTCACTAAAAATAGATAAATCACTACCTTTGTTAACTCTAATTTTTAAGTAGTCGGGATAAATCTGCACTCTTTAAAAGTTTGAGTTGGTGGTAGTAGGTCCATTCTCCCTAGACTCTCAATAGCTGTCCATTCATCCTCAACTCTCCATAGCCGTTGGATCTCACGATCTCCCTTTCCACACGTACGCGGCTCTCCAACTGCTCCCCACAACCAAAGAACCTCCCCCATCTCAACTCCCCTCCCTCTCAGACACACTCCTCTTTCCCCCAAATTGCCAATCCCCCTCTCTCTCTTTGACGTGACCACTCCCCGCCGAGTGATGCTTCCACGATGGTGCTGCATCACCGCAAGAAGCACAACCATGGCGAGTCGCCGCTGGAGCTCTCCCCTCGGCACAATGCCTCCATGGCTCCACCCTCCCATTCCTCGCGCGGCGCGACCATGGCGAGTTGCTGCTGGAGTCGTGGGCTCGGCTCACTCCCAGCCCTCGCTACCTTTGTCTTCCTCCTCCTCGCTGCCACCGTAGCGGCCGCTGCTGGTGCTCCCATTCACGCTCTCCTACCCCAAATCAGCTGGCTTGCCTTGGCCCAGCGCGGGATCGGCGACGGTGCCCGCCCTAACCCCAGCATGTGCCTCCATGATGATCTCCTCACCAACGGGTCGGTACAGCTCAACCCCCCTCTCGTTGTTTTGTTGCTCTATTGGATCTGAGGCGGGGAAGTTTGTACTTGTTGTCATGTTGGTTAGGTATTACATGATGAGGCTGTACATCGGGACGCCGCCGCAGGAGTTTGCGCTGATCATGGACTCTAGGAGCACCCTCACCTATGTGCCCTGCGCTACCTGGACTAGTGCGGCAACCACCAGGTGGGGCTTGGTTCTTGTGCTTCTTTATTTAGGTACCAATTTGAAACCCTGCATGATGATTAGATTAATTAGGATGGTTGCAAGCATAGCCAATGGTTGTAGATCATGGTCATAGCCTGTGGTTGTAGCATGTGGTCGAAGACGTTGGTCGTAGCTTGTGGTCGTAACCAGTGGTCATAGCCTGTGGTGGTAGGCCATGGTCGTAGCTAGTGGTCCTAGCCAGTGGTCGTAGTCCGTTGTTGTAGCCAGTGGTCGAAGCTAGTGCTCATAGCCACAGTGGTCGTAGCCTATGGTCATAGACGATTGTCGTAGCCAGTGGTCGAAGACTGTGGTCGTAGCAAGTGGTCAAAGACTGTGGTCGTAGCCAATGGTCGAAGACAGTGGTCGTAGCCTGTGGTTGTAGCTAGTGGTCTAGCCTGTGGTCATAGCCCGTGATCAAACACTGTGGTCGTAGCTTATGATTGTAGCCCGTGGTCGTAGCTCGTGGTTGTAGCTTGTGGTCGAATATGGTGGTCGTAGCCAGTGGTAGTAGCCCGTGGTCGAACACTGTGGTCATAGCCAGTGGTCTTATCCCATGGTCGTAGCCAATGGTCGAAGCCAGTGGTCATAGCTACAGTGGTCGACGGTCAATTGTCGTAGCTACAGTCAACCTCAGTGCTAGAAGACCTATGTGGTCGGAGATGCAGTCGAGGTGCTGTAGTCGTAGCTAGTGGTCGAAGACTGTGGTCATAGCCAGTGGTCGAAAACAGTGGTCGTAGCCTGTGGCCATAACCAGTGGCCGTAGATGGTGGTCGTGGCTAGTGGTCGAACACTGTGGTCATAGCCTATGGTCGTAGCTCGTGGTCGTAGCCCATGGTCGTAGCCTATGGTCGAAGATGGTGGTCGTAGCCCATGGTCGTAGTCAGTGGTCGAAGCCAGTGGTCGTAGTCAGTGGTCGTAGATGCTGTTCGTAGCAAGTGGTCGAACACTACGGTCGTAGCCAGTGGTCCTAGCTAGTGGTCGTGGCTCGTGTTCGTAGCCTATGGTCGTAACTCGTGGTCGTAGCCTGTGGTCGAAGACGGTGGTCGTAACCCATGGTAGTAGCCCGTGGTCATAGCCTATGTGCGTAGCCAGTGGTCGTGATGGTGGCTGTAGCTAGTGGTCGAACACTGTGCTCGTAGTCAGTGGTCGTAGCTCGTGGTTGTACCCTGTGGTCGTAGCCTGTGGTCGTATCCTGTGGTCAAACACCGTGGTCGTAGCTAGTGGTGGTAGCTCGAGGTCGTAGCCTGTGGTGGCAACCTGTGGTCAAAGACGGTGGTCGTAGCCCGTGGTCGTAGCATGTGTGCGTAGCCAGTGGTCGTAGATAGTGGCCGTAGCTAGTGGTCGAACATTGCGGTCGTAGCTCGTGGTCATAGCCTATGGTCATAACCAGTGGTCGTAACCTATGGTCGAACACCGTGGTCGTAGCTAGTGGTCATAGCTCGAGGTCGTAGCCTGTGGTCGAAGACGGTGGTCGTAGCCAGTGGTCATAGCTCGTGGTTGTAGCTCGTGGTTGTAGCCAGTGGTTGTAGCTCATGGTCGTAGCCAGTGGTTGAACATTGTGGCCGTAGCCAATGGTTGAACATTGTGGTCGTAGCCAGTGGTCGTAGCCAATGGTGGTAGCCTATGGTCGAAGCTAGTGGTCGTAGCCTGTGGTTGTACCTCGTGGTCGTAGCCAGTGGTCGTTGCTTGTGGTCTCGTGGTCATAGCCAGTGGTCGAATATTGTGGTCGTAGCCAGTGATCGTAGCCCATGGTGGTAGGTTGTGGTTGAAGCCAGTGATCGTAGCCTGTGGTTGTAGCCCATGGTCGTAACCAGTGGTCGTGGCCCATAGTCGTAGCCAGTGGTCATGGCTCGTGGTCGTAGCCTATGTGCGTAGCTAGTGGTCGTAGATGGTGGTTGTAGCTCGTGGTCGTAGCCCATGGTCGTAGCCCGTGGTCGAAGACGGTGGTTGTAGCCTATGGTCGTAGTCGATGGTCGTGGCTCGTGGTCGTAGCCTATGTGCGTAGCTAGTGGTCGTAGATGGTGGGCGTAGCCAGTGGTCGAACACTGCGGTCGTAGCCAGTGGTCGTAGCTCGAGGTCGTAGCCTATGGTGAAGACGGTGGTCGTAGCCTGTGGTGGTAGCCTGTGGTTGAAGCTAGTGGTCGTAGCCACAGTGGTCATAGTCTGTGGTTGTAGCCCGTGGTCGTAGCTTGTGGTTGTAACTCGTGGTTATAGCCAGTGGTCGAAGACGGTTATCATAGGCAGTGGTCGAAGACTGTGGTTGTAGCCCGTGGTCGTAGCTAGTGGTTGAAGACGGTTGTCGTAGCTAGTGGTCGAAGACTGTGGTCGTAGTGAGTGGTCGTAGCCAGTGGTCAAAGACTGTGGTCGTAGACAGTGGTCATAGCTAGTGGTCGTAGCCTGTGGTCGTAGCCAGTGGTCGTAGATAGTGGTCATAGCTTGTGGTCGTATCCAGTGGTCGTAGCCAGTGGTCGAATACTGCGGTCGTAGCCCGTGGTTGTAACCCGTGGTCGTAGGTAGTGGTCGAACGCTGTAGGCATATACACATACACTCAAGTACTCAGAATGTCAACATTGGCAATGACAACTTCCTGTTAAGCGAATATTGCTACGTATGATGATAATATGATGTTTATTTATATCATAATATGTTGAGCACCTTTAGTTCCCTTGACTCTTTTGCTGCTGTTGTTGCTATCTATATTTGTTTTGTTTCCTCTGGAGTATGCTGTGAACTGATATTTTTAGAGTAAGACATATATGTTAAAAGAGTTAGGATGAACATACTGAAATGATAACTTATCTCTATCTTCTTTTAATAAAAAATTTGCAAGGCTATAAAAAATATTTTTTCGTTTATTAAAAATCAGTCCATCATTAAATATTTTCCTTTGTTAATATTTCATGAACTTTTAGACATATGTTTCCCCTATATATTTATATATGTTGAATATTTTTGTTCCGCAACGCACGGACACTAGTATACATTACAGATAATCCTTCGTCAGCACCATACCATGTCCTCTCTCACCGCCACGGGGCGGGCATGCACCAATAACACGGCCCTCTCGCGGCCCCGCGCGTCAGACACACCAACCCGGGGGATTTCGTCGCCTCTTTGAATCTCGCTCTCCCCTCGTTTTCACTACTGCCTTTTTCCTTCGCCTCAAAGGCATCTTTGAATCTCGCTCTCCCCTCGTTTTCACTACTGCCTTTTTCCTTCGCCTCAAAGGCTTAGTGCGCTCTCCCTCCCGTATATAAACAAACGGTTTCCCATTCCCCTCCCACAATAAAAAAATTATATGCAACAACTGGTAGCGGAGGAATCGATGGAGACGGCGGCCGCCTGCGAGATCGCGCGCCTGCCGGAGGAGCTCCTTTCGGCGGCGATCTCCCGCACCACGCCGCGCGACGCCTGCCGCGCCGCCGCGGTCTCGCCGGCCTTCCGCGCCGCGGCCGACTCCGACGCCGTCTGGTCCACCTTCCTGCCCCGCGACCTCCCGCCGCTCGCCGACGGCGAGCTCTCGCCAGCGCCACCGTCCAAGAAGGGGATGTTCCTCTGCCTCTCCGACCGCCCCGTCCTCCTCCCATGCAAACGCACCGTACGGACCCCCCAACACATTCTTTTCTTCTCCCTCCGTCGCGCGCAGATTTCTCGATCGATCGATCGGCTAATCGTTCGGCACTTGCGCTTGTTTACGCACAGAGCTTGTGGTTGGACTGGGAGAAGGGCGCCAAGTGCTACATGCTGTCTGCGAGGGCGCTGAATATTGCGTTGATCGATTCACCGTGCGACTGGCGCTGGATCCCTCTCGCCGACTCGAGGTCCGACTAACTAGCACCTTCGATCTCTCCATCGTTTTCCAATTCAGCTGCAAATGTTGCTCTATGACGCACTATCTTGTTCATCACAATGGATTGAGTTCTTGAATTATATTTCGTGGGAAGCCCCCATTCTTGCCAACTAACTTACATGGAGCTCCACAAAAATAGTTACCAAGAGCTTGGTTAATGCCAGGTTGTGGAATTTAGCTCTTGTGCCTGATTATGGTTTTCTACTTGTTTGTGTCGAGCTCTGTTGATTTCTTTGTTGTAAACTTTAACCCTTGTTAATTTGCGACAGGTTCAAAGAAGCTGCTGAACTCCATCGCCATGTTTTCTCGTTGGAAATCCGTGGCAAGATAGATTGCAAGATGCTCTCCCAGAACTCAACTTATGGTGCTTACATTGTGTTCAAGCTATCTGATTTTACCCACGGGCTGAATTTTCGAGTCCAGGAGGCATCAGTCAGCGTCGGAGGAAGCAAATCAACTCGCCAAGTCTGCCTCTGGTATGAAGATGACGCCGAGGTGCCTCGCCGTTATTCTCCTGGGATGCCGTTCAGGGTGCCAACAATATTATTAGCCCCTCCTGCGATTCCTGAAAATACACTGCTCCCTCAGGAAAGGGCTGACGGTTGGATGGAGTTGGAGATGGGTGAGTTCTACAACGAGGAAGGTGACGATGGTGAGGTGTGCGTTAGCCTCATGGAGATGACAGAAATCAAGATAGGCCTTGTCGTGCAGGGCATTGAGATTAGACCCAGTAAATAAATGGCCTGACGTGCTTCTAGGATTAAGAACCATAGATCTGGGAGTAAATAAACAAGGGAATTTTTTTTAACTAGGATGTATCCCATTTTCCATTAAGCTACGGTTTTTAGAAGAAAGTTTTCAGAGTTTTTGTAACCTAACATGTGCTAGACCTCTAACAACAGACAGATTGACAGCAGAAAAGGGAAATAAAGCAGATTTGTAATCAGTATACTAATCTACAATGAAAAATGATGGATGTACATCCGATGTGCTGCGGAGAGTGGTGCTTACCTTGGCTCAATCGGTCCATGGCGCCAGTACGACAATCGGTTAGACTAGTAGAAACCTATAGGGTTAGAGAAATGCTATGTTTATCTCTATAAGTATAGGTCTAGATAAGAATATTTATATAACTCTAAGTAGAAAAAACGGCATATTTACCCCTCTAAGTGTATATCTGAGTAGGGGTGTTTATGTAACAACCCCCATGGCTATACATATGTGTCTAAGTATGCTATGGGGAAGAGAGAGCCCTCCTTTTGAGGCAAATTTAGATAGCACAGACTTCTAGTAATGTCTCCACAACTTGTAAGGCTCCAAACAGCCCCTCGGAGGCCTCCTAGGTAACCTCCCTTTGGTTTACTATTTGGTCTGTAACCACAACAGTTGGCATCGTCCGTGGGGACTGACGTAGAAACTATGAGCTAAGGTAAGAGATGATCGAAGACAATGGCCCTGAAGAAGATGGCGGCACAGACATTGAAGAAGGCGGTGACATTAATCCCGAAGAAGACATCGACCGCAGAAAAGCCGACGGCGTCGAGCACAAAGTTAACAAGAAGCACTGTCTCCGAACTCACCACGGCAAGAACAACAAAGACAACCAACGAGGGACCCCCACCCTCACCGCAGTGACACACCGGTGCGCAACAATGGAGGTAGCGACAGATGATGAAGGAGGCCCTTTAGCAAATGCACAATGGTGGGGTGGGATGCATCGTGAACAGAGGAGGCAGTGGCCAGCGGAAACCCTAGGAGAAGTGCTGCGATCGGTACCATCGCCATCGCCGCGTGAGAAGCGGGGGACACCCCTCCTCCTACAACAAACATGATGAGGTGCCCTGGAGGCGATCTGTGGGACGCCGCAGTGAGAGTTGGTGACCTGTGGAGAGCCATGCGTGAGATATAGGAAGCTGGAGCTAGTCGGCGCCCGCCGTAGTAGCGGTGGGGGCAATGACGGCGAGTGCGGGGGACCACCAAACTCTTGTCAGAACCTCTCGGTGAGTGGACTCGAAGTCGCCCCTCTCCATAGGACTAAACCAGAGCGTCTGACTGGAGGATTTCAAAATGCTCACTGTTGAGCCGTACAAGGATGACACTGACCCACGCGAGTTCTTACGTGTCTATGAAATAGCAATCGAAGCAACGGGCGGGGACACGCGACGAATGTAAAAGGGCTGCCCTCGCTCTCTAGGGGGTGATGCTCTCCTGTTTTTGACCATTGCCCCTGACTCTGTATATGCATGGGAGCATACCCACAACCTTATGCACAACAATTTTTAGGGCAACTACATAGAGCGGGTTGACGCCGACTAGCTCTTCGCCGTAAAGTAGGAGCCAGGAGAGAAGCTGCGGACCTATTTCTAGCGCTTTGTGAAGATTCATTGCCAAATAAAAGATGTTAATGACACAACCATAATCAATGAGGCCATCTGAGGTCTCTAGAAGGGCCCACTCACCGAGTACAACGTGCGGAAGTCCATAAAATCGGTAGCCAAGCTTTTCAATAAAATAGAATAATACACTAAGGCACAGGAGGGCGCAATGTGGTGTGAGGTAAAGGCAAAGCCGACCAGCCCCGAAGAGACGGCCACCCCAGGGGCGCTAAAGGAGGATTCAAGCTGTAAGTCACGGAGGATGGCTTGCTCCAAGTATGTTTTCGACATCAAGGGAGCCGACGAAAGTAATGCCCCCAAAGGCCGTGGCCGTGATCAGAGGGGCTACAGACGCGAAAGGGGATGGGGTCACGAGGACGGGCGTCAACAAGGGCTTTTGTGTAAGGTATGTGACCGTAGAGGTCACCTCACCTGGGACTGCTCCTCCATCATGGCCCTCCGCAAAAGTGTGGCAAGAGAACGTACCCAAGAATCCATTGCACCGGTGATAATGCATGTACATCAGCATCTGGAGGCACCCCCATCCAACCCCCTCTAGGTGTGTTGCGGATCCAAGGTCCGGAGGCCATCCCCCGCAGAGTAATCAATGCCTCTGGCGGATTGTCCCTCGAGTTCCCTTTCAAGAGACACTGAAAAGCCTACGCTCATTGCATCCACCATGTTGTTGTGTACCTAGTGTAGGCGTTTTCGAACTGGGCTCACGCGGACATCATGTTCAGGCCAGAGGATACCACGGAGGTATACTTCCCCCACCAGACCCCTGGTAATTGCAGCCAACATTGCGGGCTGCAACGTGCAGCAGATCTTGGTCGACAGAAGCAGCTCCGTGGACCTGTGCGGCGCCTTTGATGGACCCAAGATGGCTCCAGCAAGACCTTCGCCTTCATCGTCCCGGTAATCTCATATTGCTGTGCTCTAACATTGAAGATGTTTTACTGCCACGGCCGTCCTGGACGTCATGGGTATGCATGCCAAATTGCCAAGTATATTAGATTGCAAAGTTTATTGGTACCGTGCAAGCTTCAGTACTACTGCATCGCATCACTTAGGAAAGAGATTCTAGATTTCTAATGCATAAATGGATAGTCTGTTTTTTTAATAAATGTACATGAATGGATGTTAATTCTCAAGTTAGACGGCTCTTTCAGAGAGCAATTGACTCAATTATGCTGCTACATATAAATATAGAAATAGATAACTGAGCATCAAACGTTTTGTAAACCAGTAAGCTTATGTTTAAATGCTCTACTTGTGCACACTCGAACAGGAACAAAAGATGATTATTCTTCTAAGTTCTATCAGTGTTATACCTGAGTTAGTTAATTAGTGGGCATATTTTGATATTGTCCTTTTACGTTCTAAAACTGTTGTTTATACACTAGCTTAGCTAGGTTGTGAGCTTCTAATTGATTTGAATTTTATGCTCCTCTCTGTTAGAGTTGTAATCTTGTTTTTTCTAGTCATGGTCGTAGTCCTAGTCGTGTACAAGTGGTCAGAGTCGTGTATAAGTTTGGCCGTGGTTGTATACGAGTCCAAGTTGTGGTCGTATATGAGTTTGGGTCGTGGTCGTATACGAGTCCGCTCCATAGTTGTAATCGAGTTCGTATCTGTTTCATAGTCATAGCCGAGTTCGAATAGTAGTCATGGTCATAACCGAGTCGGAGTCGTACAGTAGGGTACAAAAGGCAGAGCCATGTAACCGAGAGAGCAAAGGCAAGAAGGGCGAGAGAGGCCAAGGCGATCGGTGTGATCGAGAGGCAAGAGAGAGAGAGAGGACGATCGGGGTGATCGTAGATATTTGTGTGATCGAGAAAAAGAAATAAAGAGGAGAAGAGCGGTTTGGCTTTGGAAATCTATCAAGTTCATTGTGTTCTCAGACGTGGTCGTAAATGACTTACGACCACGATGAGTAGGGGATCGCAGGCATGGTCGTAAAGGAGTTACGACCATGGCAATCGAGTGGCGGCGTGTGCAGGAGCAGCATACGTGGTCGTAAGGAGTTACAACCATGGTGATGAGCGGAGGTGTCCGCAGGTAGACGTGGTCATAAGGAGTTATGACCACGATCGTGGAACTGAAGCTGTGGTCATAAGGTGTTACGACTACAACGGTGAGATAGCCTTCGGTGTGGTTGATAGAATCAATACGTGGTCGTAAGTAGCTACGACTACGATGATCGGCCGTGGTCGAAGGAGGTGCAGCGAGAGACGGTGAATGTGGTTGTAACTTTTGCTGAATTTTACGACTACGTGATCGGAGTAGCGAGGCGTGATTGGAGAGATCACAATGTGGTCATAACCGCTATCTGTGCGGTCGGAGGACCAACAAAGTGGTCGTAGCAACACAGGAGGAGGTCGTAGCCACTACAACATGGTCGTACAGCTACAGGAGGTGGTCGTAGCGGCCAGAACGTGGTCGGAAGACCTTGGGCACAGTTGTGAAGGTTGTAACAAGTGGTATCAGAACATGGGTGACAAGGACAAGGCTTAGGGTGGGCTAATCTCCCTCAAGTACCCTCTCTTGAAGATCGACAACTACCTGGTGCGGGCAATGAAGATGAAGGCGAACATGCGCGCCTAGGGAGTCTGGGGTGCAGTCGATCCAAAGGGGAAGGACAAGGAGGTGGACGACAAGGTAGATCAAGCGGCTTTGGCCCTCATTTACAAGGCGGTGCCAAACGCGATCATGCATCAGCTCATCGGCAAGGAGATGGCACGGGAAGCATGGGAGGCACTTCAGATGATGCACGAACGTGTTGATCGTGTCAAGGAGGTGCGGCTCCAGAATTTGCAGAGCGAGTTCGAGAATCTGAAGATGGAAGAGACCCAGTCGGTGGACGAGTTCGCCAGCAAGTTGAGTTCATTGTATAATCAGATTAACTCTCTCAGTGACAAGATGGAGGAACCTGTGGCAGTAAAGAAGTACTTGCACGTGCTTTCGAAGAAGTACATACCTGTTGTCACAACACTTATGTACTCCCACGATCTGGACAAGAAAAAGATAGAGGAGATTATCGGATCTCTCAAGGTGCATGAGGAGTTACTGAAGGGGTTTCAGTTGCGCAAGGAGCAAGGATCTCACAACGAGCAGGCGTTACTAGTAAGGGGAGAACTGAGAGATGGTCGTGGCTCATCATACAACCGCGGGAGGTGGCGTGGTCGTGGTGGCTAGAGTGGTCGAGGCGGCAGGGGTGGCCATGGAGACAAGGCTGGGCATGGCGGCGGTGAGAGATCCCATGATACATCACATGTCAAGTGCTTTGAATGTGGCGAATACGGGCACTATGCGATAAAATGCCATAGCAATAAAAAGTTCTTCAACTGTAACAAGTTTGGGCACTTTGCTTTGGATTGCAAGAGTAAGATGAAGGACGGGGAGGTGAACCTTGCCAAAGACGAAGAAGAAGATGATGGAGAGCTAGTACTTCTCTCCTCATATGTTGAAAAGGAGTCGATCATGGTGGAACTGAATGAGGAGAATGTAGTTCCAAAACTACGCACAAAGGAAGGAAGCCATGATCACACGGATCAATGGTACTTGGATAATGGAGCAAGCAACCATATGACGGGAGATCACTCCATGTTCCACAAGCTCGACGAGAAGGTTTAGGGCAATGTCAAGTTTGGTGACGGCTCCACGGTGGAGATAAAAGGCAAAGGGACGATGATGTTGCAATGCAGGAACGAGAATAAGAAGTTGTTGATAGGAATATATTATATACCAAGTCTATGCAACAACATACTAAGTCTCGGGCAGATGATGGAGACAGGGTGCAAAGTGGTGCTACAGGATAAGTTCTTGTGAGTGTATGACAAGAACACAGATTTGATAATGAAGACAAAGAGGTCTCCAAATCGATTGTACAAGATTCCCTTGAAAACTTGTAGAAAATTGCCACCATAATTGATCTTGATCCCGAGCCTGCATCGCTTGCTGAATGTAAGAAAAGATCAGATTGGGAAGATTGGAAGAAGGCAATAGCAACTGAATTGCTATCTCTGAACAAAAGAGAGGTGTTTGGGCCCCAGCACGCCCCCCATGTGCACCCCGTAGGGCACAAGTGGGTATTTGTTCGAAAGAGAAATGAAAGAAATGAAGTAGTGAGATACAAAGCAAGGTTAGTCCCACAAGGTTTCACTCAACGTCCTGGAGTTGATTATGAAGAAACCTACTCCCTAGTCATGAGTGGAATTACTTTTGATATTTGATCTCAATGGCAGTGAACTTGAACTTAGAAATAAAATTGTTGGATGTTGTGACTGCATACCTTTACGGTAACTTGAATTTGGAGATTTATATGAAAGTCTCTGAAGGAATCCCTCTCCCGAATCAAGACAAAGTAAATAGAAATCTGTACAGTGTGAAACTCAGAAAGTCACTGTATGGCTGAAGCAATCTGGAAGAATGTGGTATAATCGCTTAAGCGACTTTCTCTGCAAGAAAGGCTATACGAACAATGAAGACTGCCCTTGTGTATTTATACGGCGATCCTAGAATGGATTATGTATAATATGTGTATGTAGATGATCTGAATATCATTGGGACAACAGAAGATATAAAAGAAGTAAGCTCCTACTTGGAGGCAGAGTTTGAAATGAAAGATTGGGCAATACAAAGTTCTGCTTAGGCCTGCAGCTTGAGTATGTCCCTGAAGGAATCTTGGTACATCAGTCGACCTACACCCAGAAGGTGCTAGAAAGGTTTAGCTTTGAGAAAGCATTCCCATCAAAAGTACCGATGATCGGGAGGTCTTTACAGCAAGAAAAAGATCCTTTCCGACCTAGGGAAGAGGGGGAGAAAGTTCTGAGACCGGAATTCTCATACTTGAGTGAAGTGGGAGCGCTCATGTACTTAGCAAACTGCACTAGACCGGACATTACATTTGCCGTGAATCTCTTAGCAAGGTACAGTGCAGAACCTACCAAAAGGCATTGACAGGGCATAAAGTACATTTTCTGATACCTCCAAGGAAGCAAGGACCTTGGATTGTTCACTAGAAAGAATCAAGATCTGAATTTAATTGGCTATGCAGATGCTGGGTACCTGTCTGACCCGCATACCGCAAAGTCGCGAATAGGCTATGTATTCCTGTGTGTTGG
The DNA here is from genome assembly GCA_017311315.1 of Dendrocalamus latiflorus. Taxonomy (NCBI): domain Eukaryota; kingdom Viridiplantae; phylum Streptophyta; class Magnoliopsida; order Poales; family Poaceae; genus Dendrocalamus; species Dendrocalamus latiflorus. Next base: position 19,398,006 of record CM029629.1, on the reverse strand, counting down.
AACCACAATTTTCTGGAAATTGTCTAAGCAAAGCCTTGTAACTACTTCGATGAACCACTCAGAAATTATAGCACTGTATGAAGCCGCATGAGAGTGCACGTGGCTCCGCCGAATGGTTCACCACATCCAGCAGTCATATGGGATGAATATTGTGCAAACCCCCACAATTATCTATGAAGATAATGCAGCTTGCGTTGCACAAGTGCAAACCGATTATGTGAAGAATCATCTCACAAAGCATATCAACCCCAAGTCCTTCTATGCGCATGAATTGTAAAAGATGGACAAGATCAAAGTACTGCACACTAAGTCTTGTGAAAATCTGGCAGATTTGTTTACTAAGTCTGTTGGACCGAAATGGCGACAGAGGGGGGTGAATGTCGACTCTTAAAAATTTGTCCCCCTGAAAGTACCCACAAAAGAGCTGTCTCTCTAGTAGCTACAGAGCTAAGAAGAGGGCATAAAAACCCTAGAAAAACTGAACCATGTAAAGATGAGCACTCACAAACAAACTCTTTCCAATAACTAGGAAGCTATGAAAAGAAAAGCATGACTTAAAACAAGAGCCTACTGAAAATACATGAAGCCCAGAAAAGGAGGAACAAAGGAGACCAAGAAGAAAACCTAGAGAGAACTCTGGAGAAAAACTAGGAGAAATACCACTGCCTGCAGGTGGGGCCGGTCAGACCGGTGTGCAGAGGCCGGTCAGACCGGTGTGCAGAGGCCGGTCAGACCGCCCTTAGGCTGCCGGTCTGACCGCCACTGTGTGGCCGGTCTGACCGCTTCGGCAGCTCCGGTCTGACCGCCACACATGGAGCGGTCTGACCGCCAGGAAAGTGCCGGTCTGACCGGTTACTCTGAAGACATCCCAGAAAACCAGAGTCTGAAAAATGAAAAACCTGAAACCCGAGAAATACAGCAGATCTTCGAAAAACTGAGAAATCAAAGGGTTTCTCCCAATCTTTTTGTCCCAGAGCACCACAACTATATTCTAAGTAGCAAGGAGTGCTTGGGTAAGAAGAAAATCATACCAAGAAGCAAGAATTTCATATTATTGAAAGAAACTGAAACTTTGCAAGAATTGAGCCAAAACTCAAATTACTCCCCAACCTTTGATCCTCTGGTCATGAAACTTTGAGGATAGCTACTTAATAGCCTCAGGACTCTAGATATCAAGTTTCATGCCATCTCATGAAGGGAAACACGAAGTTCATCAAAACCCTAGAAATGTCAGGATGAACAGAGAAGACCAAAACTCAAAAACTGAAATCAAGAATGGACTCTTGGGATTTTAACCGATCAAATGATTTTGAGGCACTATCCCAACATAGAGCAATCCATTTTGGGCTTTCTCCACAAGAAACAACAAGAAATAAAAAAACTCAAGAAATCATGCAAAGAGGCATCGAAGGGAAACATGGAGCACAGGAGATAAAACTCAGAAATTTCATTCCCAATCAAACGATTACAGAGGAGTCCCGATACGCATGGATATTAGAACAAAAGGAATGATTACAAGTTTATCAATCCATCCTCTCTCTCTCCCCAAGCCAAGAACTCAAGAACTCTCTACATGCTTGGAGGAGACACACAAACACAGAGACAATGAAGGGACACACTCTGCTGCCTCCACCCACTCTTACCAACTAAAGCCTAAAGCCAAACAAACTTACGAAGCCTCTTTTGACTCTAGCAAACCCTAACTCTCTCCCAAAGCCATGAGAGGGCATGCAGCCACTCCCTCCTATTTATAACCTTTGGCTAACGGGTCTCTACCCCGTTACGCCCGCTAAACCCGAACGGAACCCTCTCCCGCTTGTGCAGCCTTACAAAATTACCATTTCGCCCCTTCTGCACCTTCCGGGAAGCTTCCGCGCTCCTTGTCGTTCAAGCCTCGCAACCACCTCGAGTCTCCGCCGTTTTTGACACATCTCGATCGTTCTGACCTCGACACCGCCCGTGTCTAGTCCGATCCCTTCGTGTCTCGCCACGACTCCGCCTCGACGTCCTGCATCCATCACAGACAAGAAACACATCAAATAGCACCTCTCGACACATGAAAGTATAAATAGCATAATACTTACCCATGAAGAAGTCCAAACCTGTCGAATCAAAGAATAGGCATCCTAATCCTATACGACCAAGTTTGACCAAGTCCAACCGAGCCCGATTGCACCACGCAATGTCAAGGTCTAAACCAACCAAATCAAACTCGACTTACCTAAACCGATGTCAATTACTCATCACACACATGGGATGACCTCCACATGGTCTCTCAAAGTCACTCTCCTACATCTAGCTTTGAAAGGTGCGTGTGAGGGATCGGGATGATGAGGCTTAGAGAAGTGCAGAATTCAGGGGGAGAATTCTCTCAAACTCGCTAGTAAATCTTAATCATGAAGATTAAGTACCCAAAGGAATGAAGTCCTGAAGACCAAATGAAATTGGGTGGATTGTACTCTTTTTCCCTTGACGAGTTTTTCCGAAGTTTCTCGACCAAGGTTTTTAATGAGGCAATTCGTGCATCGCAGCATAACATGTATCATGTACTCTTTCTCCAAATTTTTCCCACTGGGTTTTTATGGAGTTTTAACGAGGCATGAATGTGTCGGGTGGTGCCCAAGGGGAGTGTTAGGAAACCTGGGCCCAGGCCAGCAGTCCTGGCCCATTATGGGCACCCCACCGTAGGCTATAAATAGGGAGCCATACCGGCATACTTTGTACACCTGATGCAATTGAAAGCAATAAAGAAAGACCAGGAATTCTCTCTACATCTCTCTATGTTCAATCTATTATTCTGTCTTCTGTGATTGATTTGATTTGTTCTAAGCAAAGGAATCGATTGGACTGGTCGCCAGCGACGATTCCTCAACAGAACCAAGTCTCCTGCCTGTGTCGAAGCACCCTCAGGAGTACATTTTGGACCGGACCCCCTCTCCAAAAGTAACCGAGAAAACACCACTCCTATCTTCATGTACGTTTCCCAAAGGAATTTTCAGCACTTTATCTAAATTGGGATCTAAAACAGCTTACAAAAGCAACAAAAGATACTAAAATTGCTCGGACTCAGTCACTTTTGTACTTGGACACAATTTCAACCATAGGACCAATAGCATGCCGGCCCTCTTTCATCCACGGCTAGGGCGGATCAGTTTGGACATTAGAGGCAAAGCAAGGAAGCTAGCCTGCAGCCAGTCGCTAGAACGGCAAGCAGCGGATACCCTAGAGGACAACGTCAGGATTGGAGATTGCTGTACAGTGACCGTTCACTAGTCAAGCAACTTCTTTCTTTGTATTAATGAGTAGAAAGTTGGAAAATTTTGACTTGATAGTTTGAAATATTAAGTTGAGGGTTCAAATTTTCGAGTTAGAAATTCAAACTCTTCTAGTTGAAAGATTCACTAAATAGGACGCGTGATAATTGAATTACTAAGTTTGAATTAAAATTGGAAATTTCGAGTTCAAAATTTCAATAGTTAGATAGTGCTCACTAGTTAGTTAACTAGTGGATGCTGACTAAATAGGTTGCTCCTAAAGGAATTCTCCACGAGACCTTCCCATTTCCGTTTCGACCTTGGTTTTCCTCACCCATTGAACAAACTTTCAATTCGTTATTTCTCACATCCAACAAAAACTTCAATTCTTAACTAACGAAGGAACTTTTAACAAAATTTTTAATTCTTAACTAAAGAAGAAACTTTCATAAAAAATTTCAACTCTAAAGAATAAACTTTCCGCTTGATTTTTTTTACTTTTCAACTATAGTTTGGGGTAACTTTCATCTTTTTTTGGGCTTTCAAATAGGCGCAAAATTGTAGGATCGAGTGTGGCAACTAGAGGGGGAGGGGTGAATATGAGCTCAAATTCAATTCGAGATTTTTCAAAATCTTTTTCTTTGAGCAGAAACAAAACTATTTACTCCAGTAGCTATGTAAGCTATGAAGATCAAGACAAATAATCACAAAGAAAGATCCAATCAAAACCGAACAGAATGTGCTTTGAAAACCCTTGCGGTTTAACCTCTACATATATGGCGGTCTGATCTCCATGAAGGGGGCAGTCTGACCTCTACATACATGACGGTCTGACCTCCAACGATTTAAAACTTTGTATGCACCTTCTCTATGATGTCAGAAACTATTCCAATCAACAACCAAGAAAATCGTTGTGAAAGTTCTGACCTTTTTCCGATTCAAGAAATAGTGTACCAAAATCGATCAAAAGAGGGAAACTTGATCTGTTCTTGCTCATGAGTTCTAGATGGTTTAGATGATCTGGGATGGGTTCTCATATATTATAGCAAGCTAAAATACAACACAAATTTAACCCAAAATACCCATAAGAGCAAAACCCAAAATCACCTCTCTTTTGAAAATCGAGCAAACTTAAGAATTTCCTTTAGATCATGCCTACATAGATGAGATATTATCTTTATGAGATATATCTACCTCTTATATATGCTTCGCACCAGAAAAGCTCAAGAGAAGAGAAATCCAAACAAGAAAGCTAAGAACATAAAAAACATATGAGGGGATTCATGGCACAACTCACTTGAGCAAAGTTTGGTTGTTCATTTCACTTGGAGAGGTATGTTTTACAGCTAATCCCTCAGAATAGCAGAGCTGTAAGTCTAGAGCACACACCCACAAAGCTCCAACCCAAGGAACCCTAACCCTAATCTCTCAAGTCTCTCTCACCTATCTCCCATGGGAGGGAGGAAGAGTTAGCCACCAAAATGCTTAGCCAACCTCCTGAAACCGTAGCTTTTGCCTCTCCTCTCCTTATATAGCTTCACAATCTAAACCAAAATATAATGAATCCACCCATTCGGCCAAACCCGGGTTAACCCGTTAACCCCACCTAACACCAGATTTTACTCTCTTACGCACGCTTCTCAAAATGGCTTACAACCATTAACCCATTAAACTATTTGGCTATTTTAGCACTTAATCCACTTCACATTTTTAGCACATACAAAATCTAAACTATTTGGCTAACGTCGCGGTTTCACATACCGCCACTTTTCCATATTGGGCAAATTACCAAAATGCCCCTCTATCGTTTTTCACAAAGCTTCCCGTTTCCTTTTTCACGAAGTATCTCCCATATTTTACAATCTTTCACATGGCCCCAATGACTTGCCGCCAAGCCACGTATGTGTCTAGATCCCACTGAACCGTCCTTGCTTGCACAACGACTCAAGTCGCTTGACGTGCTACTTGTCATCTCTTAGCTTCATGACTGCACTCGGCTACCTCGACCGTCTGGACCTCAACTGCTCTTTGAGCCTAGTTCTGATTCACCTCGCTGTTGCTCGTCATGATCACCACCAGTAGCTCCCGCTCCGGTCTCGGTCTCCTACCTTCTTGGCTTATAACCACTCCACAAGCCTCGGACATCTTCAGTGTCTCTCTAACATTCTGGACCTCAGCACCACCTTGTGCCTAGTTTCGGTCCTCCTACGCCTTACCATGACCTAGCTCCGAAGTTCTACAACTAACAACAATAAGCAAACTGACATGTAGCACCGCACAATACACTAAATCATTAATTGGCATATTTAATCCAAACAATGCATAATGCAAAATATATGCAACCAAATTATTGATCGTAAACCTAGGACAAAATAATAAACCCACGTGCACATAAGCAACAACACCTATTCCATGATCACACTCCAACAACTCGATTCATACAAATGCATGACCTAACAGATCCTCGGCCGGTAGGATCGCAAACCAAAATCCGGTCATCTTGCCTCACTCCGGTAGTACCACACGTACAACATCGGTAGTACCGCCCCCCCGGTCTAATTGCTGTTCAAGACCGGTACTACCGCACCTGGCTGGTATGACTGCGACTCCAATGCCAGTCATAACGCTAGCAACATAATCAACTGAAGAACTTGCAAATTCTCAAAAACCAAACTCAAGCTCTACAAATACTTCAATCCAAAAGTCACTTACTCATTATAACCATAGGATGACCTTCACGTGGTCTCACAAAAATGACCTGGGAAAAATTTAACCTCCAAATGCAACACTCAAAGTTTTCAACTTAGGATTGAAACTACCACCTTCGAACTACGCCCATGATGCTCGGCGGCAGAAACCATGGTTGAGGAGCCATCACCAGCACGTGGTACGAGGAGAGAAGACAATGAGCTTGCCGGCACCCGCGTGGCAGTTGGCAGAGGTGTGCAATGCTCGGCCGCACGGAGCAGAAGGGCGGCAAGACGCGATTAGAGACAGGGACGACGCTTCGAAGCATCTCCAAGTCACGCGCAGGTGCCAGGCATCAGGAACTTTGATCCAACGGCCACACACAGCGTCCGCGAGAAACGCAAGTTGCTGGCTTCCGTGAAATAGTGAAATCCGCAATACTTGTACCTCACAAATCCTTTCTGATTTAATAGCTTGGCATCCGTCTCGAGTTGAATTAGATTCCCGTGGTTGGATATCGGCTGTTCGAGGGTCCGACAGTGTGAACACTTCAACTAAACTGATATACCATCGGTTAAAGGTCCTATATTGTTTACTTTATTATAATGATACATCACCTCCCACTCTATTAGGGGTACTACATATTGTACATTCATCCATCCATCAATAAAATTGAGAGAAAAACTTAGGACTACATCCTGTATCTCTTGTTCTACCTTTATATTCTTCTTGAGTTAAATGCTACATCACCGGCAATGTTACCCAAATATACAACGCTTGTCACCAATATGAGCAGATGGACACCAAGAGCATAATCTTGACTTTCTAGATATGCTAGATCTGCAGCATCACCATGCATGATGCATACCGATTGCTGATGCCAAACACTATTTTGCTTGTAGGCAAAATTGGCTACGAGATAATATAAAATATTAGTATTTGCCCTTAGACACTCCAAAAGCGTGGTTTGGCTAGAATACACTCTAAAATTGTGACCATTTGCCATAACACACTACAAACACTAGAATAATATTATCTCAGGAAGTAGGAGAGTTAAGGTGTGCAATATGTCTGATTTTCCCATGGCACAAAATTGTTTTTTTTTATAAAAAAAACTCTCTTCCTCCTCCTCCCTTCACCCCGTAACACCACAAATTTTCACTTTGGCTCATATTAATTTGGAATGTCATTTTTGAATTTTCGTGAGTTTTCTATAATTATTATGGATATTTAAAAGCCATTTTCAATGCTCTAAATTTTAAAAGTATATATTGTGGTTATAGGTTAATAGTGTGATAAAAGTAATTTAGTTGAGTTCAAAATGCTTTATTTGGAATCTTTAATCTTTCTCAGAATTTTTGGAGTCAATTTGATAATTTTTGGATTAACAACAAAAGGTGCAATTTGGGCATATTCGAGATATTCTCTGTCCGAAACACAAGAAAATATTAATTTAACCGGTCCTATGTGTTATGGCAAATTGTCACTATTTTGGATTGTCTTTTAGTCAAACCACGATTTGGGGTGTCCCCCGAGCAAATGCCAACATTTTATAGTATTTTGTAGCCAATTAATTTTGCCTGGTCCCCCCAAAAAAAATAATTTTGCCTTGCTTGTAATATCTCTCATTTCTGTATTGTTTTCCAATGTTCCAACGAGAACAACGATACAATAAACTTATTTTTTTGCCGCAAAAAGGGAAAACCAATAAGATACAAGAAACATGGTACAGGGAATGCCGGCAAGCACATGATCGATGGGTGAAAAGGTGCACTACACCATTATTTCCACAAAACAAGAATCGACATATCTGATCGTAAAGATTAATACCAACCTATATCGATGTCCATCGATCATGCCCATTAAATATTTGCCTTGCTTTGGTCCATCAACGCCGTCTGTTTCTCTATCTATCTATCTTGCTCAATTCCACGCGAATTCGCGCCTCATGATCCCCGACCTGCACGTTTCCCACGCCGTTATTCATCATCGTGCCGCCCTTGGTAATTTGCTGCTGCTGCACTTGCTTCCCTTTGCCCCAGAGGAAGGTGTACAACCCTATGATAATCAGGATAGCTCCTAGCAAGCTGCAGGCAAGCAGGTTATGACATATCCATCAGCATTACCCTTGCTATATTGTTCTTATGGTACTTCCAGCAGTTTGCCGGACCTGCTACAGTAAGAACACTACAAGGCTGAATATACACATATGAGGAATCTAATCTCACCTCCCGACAGAGACATCGGTGCCAAGCAGCAAGGAATCGAGGACCATGGTGATAATCAGCGACAGCGAGTTGAACATGGAGGGGTAGGTGGGCCCGCCACGAGCCACCGCCCACGAGATCAAGCAGAAGCTGACCCCCGTGTTGAACACCCCCATATATGTATGTACGTTGGCAAGGAAGGAACCCCGATCATTCAAGCTCGACATAATATTAATCATGAAAGAGGCTCAGGGCTCAGGGATGGGTATATCAAACTGCTACTAGTTACCGAGTAGACGACTGTTGGAAATAATCATGACTTGAATTAGTTTGAGCCTTGCATGTAGGATAGAAGTGTTTAATCACGTCATTTGTTGGACGTGTTTGCATTAGCTTGTTGCATATAGCCAGAACGTGTTAAGTTCATGTTGGCTGGCACCGGTAGCAGTGCATGTGTGTCATGTACAAGTCTAGCATGGAGTGAGTCTTCAGGCTGTTTGCTAGCTTTTAGGATCTGCATGCAGGTTAGTGGACTGTGTCATGCATGAGTTGGTGGCTTTGCAGGGGTGGATCATGCGTACGTGCGCATGAGACTCGGGCAGCAGTTTGCTCCCTGTTTGCATGTAAGCAAGGTTATTTAGCCATGTACTTGGCTGTTTCCATTGTGGCAATACAGAAAACAAAAGGCGTGCGTCGCCGTAAGAGCTCTCATGTGTGTGTGTCAACATTGAGTTTGTTTCTGAATTAGTCCAGAGTGTGCTCGCGTTTGGTGTTGCGTGAGTTTGATCCTTGGCTGTCTCTAACATTTGGTATCAGAGCCGGTGAAGTTCGACAGCAAGCTGATGGCCGGTGACGAGCGTACGCCGCCATCGTCTCCGAAGGATCGCATCGGCGACCCGAAGTCCGGCGGTAGCAACACACGGCGTGAGGTCATGGTGGAACGCGTCGTCAAGGAGTCCGGCGGGTCGGTGGAGTTCCCGGTGTTGACGCGGGCCAATTACCACGAGTGGGCGTTGGTGATGCAGGTGAACTTGGAGGCGCTCGGGCTCTGGCGTGCCGTGGAGACGAGCGACGTCGAGCGTCGCGAGGATCAGCTGGCGTTGGCCGCCATCCTACGCGCGGTGCCGACGGAGATGCACTCGGGTCTCGCTGTGAAGAAAAGCGCCAAGGAGGCATGGGCGGCTGTGAAGGCGATGCGGATGGGCGACAAGCGCGTGCAGGAGGCGAACGCGCAGAAGCTCCTCAAGCAATTCGAGAATGTGGCGTTCAACGTTGGTCAGTCCATCGACGAATTCGCCATGCGTCTTGGCTACCTCGTTGCGGAACTACGCGAGCTCGGGGAGAACATCGAGGAGGTGCGCGTCGTCAAGAAGCTGCTTCGCGTGGTGCCGGCGAAGTACAATCAAGTCGCCTTGTCCATCGAGATGCTCATGGACTTGAATACGATGTCGCTCGAGGAGCTAGTTGGACGACTCCGAGTGGCTGAAGATCGATGCGGCGCCGAGGCGATTGCGGACGGCGTCGGGCAGTTGCTGCTCACCGAGGAACAGTGGGAGGCGCGCCGGCGTCAGTGCAACAGCAAGCAGCGAGCGCGCATGGACAACGTCAAGAACAGCGGCCGTGCTAAGGGCGGTGGCCGGAGCGACGACGACGACGACGCGAGCAGCATGAGCTCGGGTGCAAGTAGGCGTTCGCACCGCGCCAGGCGAGGACGGTGCTACAACTGTGGCGTACGCGGCCACCACGCCAAGGATTGCCGTGAGCCGAGGAAGGAGAAGGCATTGCTCGCGACAGCGGACGACGAGCCGTGCCTCTTGTGATGAAGTGTACGTGAATAAAGCAAGTCAAGATTAGGGACTTGAATTAGTTTGAGCCTTGCATGTAGGATAGAAGTGTTTAATCACGTCATTTGTTGGACATGTTTGCATTAGCTTGTTGCATATAGCCAGAACGTGTTAAGTTCATGTTGGCTGGCACCGGTAGCAGTGCATGTGTATCATGTACAAGTCTAGCATGGAGTGAGTCTTCAGGCTGTTAGCTAGCTTTTAGGATCTGCATGCAGGTTAGTGGACTGTGTCATGCATGAGTTGGTGGCTCTGCAGGGGTGGATCGTGCGTACGTGCGCATGAGACCCGGGCAGCAGTTTGCTCCCTGTTTGCATGTAAGCAAGGTTATTTAGCCATGTACTTGGCTGTTTCCATTGTGGCAATACAGAAAACAAAAGGCGTGCGTCGCCGTAAGAGCTCTCATGTGTGTGTCAACATTGAGTTTGTTTCTGAATTAGTCCAGAGTGTGCTCGCGTTTGGTGTTGCGTGAGTTTGATCCTTGGCTGTCTCTAACATTTGATTGTTGGAATAGTGCCACATTGGTTGTGGAAGGGTAAAGGATCTAATTTAAAAGTGGGGGAGTCCCTCACCTCATTGGCTAGCTTTTGGGGTGAGAAGGTCCTTATGATCCTACAAGTGGTATCAGAGCCGGGTTCTAACATCTCTGGCCCAATGGACACTAGTGTGTGAATGCCTGATGGACTGTGACCCCGAGGGACCGTCGGTGTACGGTGAAAGGGCGGTGCAGGGCTGAGGGACACCAATGTAGCTAATGCAGAAAAATACCACTACATACCGGAGTACGACGGCTATGATAAAGGTGAAAACGGGGATCAGATTAAGGAAATTGACAGAGTAGGCTGCGTTTGTGGCGCGCAGACCGTAGTAGTGCAGTCCCATTGCTAGCACAATCCTGGATTAATCAGCAGACCAAATCAGAATTTTCAGAGTACGATACAAAGTTGTTTAAGCAGCTCTCCTGCAGTCTTTTCTTTTCGAAGTATGGCAAAGTACATTACTGACCCGAACAAAGCGTTGATTGAGATCCAGCCCCATACCTTGAGGTTCACCTTTTTTACCATCTCCCTACACTCATGAGTCATGACAATTGTAAATTGACTAGAGAAAATGCTAGCTGTCAAAAGTATTGGATTAGAACGAAGATATGGTGTCAAAAGTAAGTATGTTTGTCTTTGGTTTAAGGGATCACTCCATCCATCATAAGATCATCCCATGAATTGGATGATTCCTCATTTTTTTAACAGCCTTGTGCATTTGATTTATGAGATGGCGATGGATCTAACTTACCCATTCCTCAAACCAAACAAAAGCATGAGATTCCTCAAAAACACCCGGAAAATGAGTGCAGCTTGTGAGGAACGATATATGATTGGTAATGATGGTATGACCACTTTAGAAAATGCTACTAATGATAAAAGTAGGCATCAGAAATGATACCGAAAAATAACAGTGAGTGGCACTAATTGGGAGAGAGAGGTAGCAGTGACAGATAAAAGTATGTGGACCCTTCTAGCTCACTCCTTTAAAACTACTGAAATTGGAACAAGAACGTTTGATATTCAAAGCCAGTGGCGGAGGCAGGAATAATTTTCAGGTGTGACGGGGTTTATAAAAATCAAACATGTATAGTGAAACTATACAAGGGCTCGCTAAAATACATGTATAGGGGTCTGTCGTTCTGGGCTCTGGAGTTGTGATCGCCTGATCGGATTCTAGAATACGAAGAGACGAGTAGTCGATCGATCAGGCCATTAGCTTCCATCCGTTCGGTTTGCTAATTGCGGCCCATCACCATCAAGCGGAGCCCACCAACCCAGCCATGAGACCCATGTATTGACATATGTATGTCATGTATGTACTAGTAAACTGCCCGTGCGTTGCAACGGAATATCAAATAAAAGTGATACATACTATCAAACATGATCTCAACCTGAATAATAAACATCAATTTTATCTTACATCATCATGTATCAAGCAAAACATACATGTTCATACTCGTACAAGTATGTCCTCCCTCTTACAGGTACCCTCTTACAGAACACAAGAGAAGCCTAGGTTATTTTTCTAAACCGGAGAGAGGGCTAAGTGATGGCAACTGGTTGGTGATACTACATTCCAACATGCCCAGTGAATGGAATAATAATCACTCGCATCGCATCAAAAAAAATTCACAAGCCACGAATCTGTGGTGGCTGCTTCATACCTCCTGAACTTACAATCTACCCCACCGCTGAAGCTCGTAGAGCATGAGTAGTGCGGCGGAATCCTGTGAACTCTTTCTATCTGCACGCTCATCTCCTGTGAGGTTGATCATATCAGTATTTGGTATGTGCAACGTTATGCTTGAAGCAATAGCAAACCCTTGGGCGCAGCTTTCTCTGACAATCCCCTGGTCTGACAATCCCCTTGGGCGCAGTATTTGGGGAAAGCACGCTGCTATCGCAAACCCTTGGTCAGTGAACAGTGCAACCCGGCCGGAAACTTCCCGCACGGCCGAGCAGTAACATTGTCCTTTTTTCTAGGCTTGGAGAAATACCATGTACTGTGGTGGTAAACAACCTAGGAGCATTTGTTGAGGTCATGAGTTTGAATCCTATCTCCTATCTTGATTAAGAAGACGTCGTAGTTCCTTTCCATACATTCTCATTTTTTCTCTAGTTTTTCTAGGCCTTTTAGTCTTTTAGCTTGGTAAGATCAAACATCAGTATAAACAATAGTTAAAACAAAGCTCATATGAAAAATTGATAATTGATTCCTATATTGAAACCACTTGACAATATGGATGTAAAAGTAAATATTCATAAAAATTGCTCATCCACAACAACTCTCAAACCATACCTTTGCTTCATTATGGTAGTGCCGGCAATAAAAAATCGCATTGCAGCATGGTGCTTGTATGTGGCATCTCCTTCGTAATGTGCACACCTGCGATAGCACATATTTATTAGTTCTTAGGACAGAGTTTATCAAGAAATCCATCATTATAAGCTGATATCAAGCAGATAAGACAACTCAGAGTTAACAGAAGGACATACCCAGACTGCATTACTCCCTTCTCAAGCCTCTCATAATCATCAGAGTTCGAACCATTGATCTTGGCTGCCATGTAATTTCCATCGGACAATGAAGAGCCTTGGGCATGTACCTCCACATTTAGCTTAGCTTGTCCATGTTGAACAGCAGCAAACTCGAGCTGCAGGTCCATGGCTCCCATCATGACTGTTTTGTACAGCTAAAGCTATCACATTACAGAAACAGCACAAACCCTGCAAGTAATATGCATTTAGCAGGATGGTTCTCAATACAGAATGCAGTCACATGTCCTAAAAGGAGGAAACCACTGCATCAGTTCTGGATTGCTGTATACTGCCGAAGACCAAGCATATCAACACAAGACCAAAGCAACACCGAACAGCTCCAATCAGCAAAATCCAAAATAGATTGATCACCAAACAATCACAGCTAGTGCAAACTATCTTGATAGTGAGCTGTGAAAAAGAAATTACACAACAGGTATCCATCAAGAGAAGAATTCCCAAGCAATTTGTACACAGTGATCCAGCTGCATCAAGTTTACTGCGGTGCTGAACCCCATTCTCTGGCAAGAGGAACACGTAATAGCATCAAATGCAAGGCAACGAAAAAAGATAAGGTTTTGACGTGTTAGCTTATACCGTTCGTGTATATTGTTATACATCTGAAAAGTTCCTTATAAGATGTTAGATTGCAAGGAAGCCTACCTCCAGCAGCCACCAGCTTCATCTTCAACAAAAGAAACTCGTCCATTCGTTGGTTAAACCATTCCATATCAATAAATAAACTGAACTTCCTTTAATTCTCCAATCAGAAACATCTTGAGAAAGCCAGCATTCCTCTTCCACACGTCATACTAAGATTGTACTTAAGATTTCGCTGGTTTGTGCCTGAAATTTAACCTATCTACACTTCCCTACTGAATAGAGATAATCTCAATCTCTAGTGATTTGAGACTCTTGACAGAACCTGCATAAGAGAAATCCCTTCCCCAATTCTCTGCAAGGAGTAAAGAGAATTAATAACCAATGCTGTACGCAGCGAGTAGTCCACATATTGCTGCCTTCCCAATGTCACTTCCGTAGCTGGGGCGCCTGAAGGTATGGTAATTGTCCAGAAGAGTGATAAGTTCCCCTCAGTACGTTGTTAAAAGATAAATACTTTAATTTGGTGATTTTTTCCGTTTCTGCTTTTGGCACAAGGAGAGTTGAACAAGGAACCAAAATGGGGTACTGTTTCTGGCACAAAGAGTGGAAGCAAAATGCAGTGTCCATGTACAGTTAAGATTGGTAAGAAAAGCACAGAATGTGATGAAAAAGTAGCGAACGTCTTTTAAACATTTATAGCGTATAAAACATGGATCCACAAAATTCAAAGGAAAAAGTCCTTGAAATTCAAATAACACGAGTCCATTTGCACAGGTAATGCTTCATCACCGTCCATATGTATATGAATCTCTAATACGCTTCACGCAACAATTATACCCACGTGTCTAAACAATCAACCTAGCAAACATCATCCGGACAACCTAGAAGAAGTTTCGCAATCCCCACTGGCACTCCAGCGCATTTGGTACGGGTCCAAATGAATCAAATACATACAGTACTTGCAATCGAATTGTGGGTATGGACATCTACAGTTTGCACGATCAAATAGCAAGCACAAAATCTACTAATTGGCCAGTAGGCCAAACCAAATCAAAGAATTAATCATCACAACCAAATCAGACAACCAAATATTGGTGTGCTAATTTGTGCTCACCATTCATGACTTAGCTGCCTTCGGAGGAGAAGTAGACCTTGTGGATGAAGTTGAGGTCGGCGATGACCTGGCCGACGGCGAGGAGCGCATTGCCGCCGCTCCCTACCTCGCTCTCCCCGCACCAGCCACAACGCGTGAGGGCGCATCCGCGGTGCTCGCCTGAGGCTGCCGCCTGCGCTGGTTTCCTCAGCCGCGCTGCTGCCGTCCGTGTCCCTTACTCCCTTCGGCCATGTCCTAGCGACTGCATGGATAGCAGTTTGCGCAGACAGCGGCTTCAATGGCGGTGGCGGCCTCATTGGCGTTGTCGCCAGTCTCCGTCCGCCACCGGCTTCAATCTACGACATCGCCGCGGACATTGCTGCTCACCGTGGAGGCGGCAGATCTGGGGTTTGGTGGGGCGGCGGCGTCGAGGGAGGGGGCGGCGGAGAGGAGACAGGGCGGCATCAGGGGAGGGTGGCTTCCAGACGGCGCCGCGCTCACAGATCCGGTCGAGACGACAGAGCGGGATTGAACCGGGGAGGCTAGGGATTGAGGCGCAGCGGAGAGGGAGAGGAAGGGGATGGCGTGCGTCGGTTGGGGTGAAGTTCGTGGGGGAGGGGAAGGGAACATGAGGTAGTGCGGTTGGGGTGAGAAGCCGCTTGCAGTTTCCAATTTCCAAAGAAAGTTTCGATCGTGAGTATTGAGGCTAGCTTTGTGAGTACGAAGGAGCGTCCAGATCTTGTTGGTATCATCGGACGGCTATGAAGAGATGTGAAAAAGGGTGGGAGAGGCTGCACCAACCACCAACTCCTTCTTTTATATAGTAAAGATATGCTACATATATTTAGTATTTTCTACAGATTTTAGGTATGGCGTCCGCCAAATCTTGCCAGATAGCTGGCTCCGCCCCTGTTCAAAGCATTTCCTTCGTTTCAAGTCTAAATTTGATGAATTTGTGTTGGAAAACTAGACTACTTTGGAATTTTTTGAAATAATCTTTTTATTTTGAATTATAGTAATATACCTCCATTTTTTACACTAATGATCCTCTATGGCTCCACCGTTGAGTGACTTAAACTTGTCGCTCAACAGTTGTGTGCCAACTGTCCAAGTCGCCAACCGTTTGAGTGACTAGGGCTAGTCGCTTAACGGTTGAGCGACTTATTCACCAGTCGCTCAACTGTTGGGCGACCATTTCTAGTCGCTCAACCATTTAGTGACTACTTGCTGCCAAATCGTCCACTTCTCATTGACCCGACCCCTCATAATCTCTTGCACTATTGTTCTCGGGAGAGAACGAGAGGAGCTTGGGAGAAGAGAAAAAAAGAGGGAGAGAAGGAGAAGGTCGCGAGAGGGGAAGAAGGTCTCGAGAGGGGGAGAAGCAAAGGAGCTCGGGAGAGGGAGAGAAGGAGAGGAGAGGAGCTCGTGAGGTAAAAGAGAAAGACAAAGGAAGCTTATTGATAAGGAGAAAAGGTATTCGCGTGAAGGTAATAGTCTCATCCATTCTTATTCAAATCTAAATGTAGGCAACGTATCGTTACATATTGGATTAGTATGTATTTAGTGAATGCATGTTGACAAATGGTAATATTTGTTAGTGATGTGCCCAAGAGGCAATCATAAACAATTCGGTTTTATAGGCCAAAAGGGATATTGATCCATATGGGATTAGGGTTCTAATGGGTCTACAACGTGGAAGCCCATTAGCATGCTCTATAAATATGTGGAGGCAGGGCTGCAGGTATAATAGACTACTGTGCTGAAAACCCTGGCCGCCACTTCCCCTCGGCCGTATGCCGAAACCCTAGCCAGGCGCGCGGTGCTAGCACACGAGCGCACGGCGTTCCATCCCGAACGTGTGGACTCCGTGGAGGCGCCGCTGCTGTTGCTGCTGTGCTGATCGGTGAGAAGCGCAAGGCTATAGCTAGGACGCGAGGAGGAGACATTCAGTTCGTGAAACGATCGACTGCTTCTTCTTCATCAACGCGCATCTACGTTGGACCGGGCTGCTCCAACTCTTCTTCCGCTGCGCAGCGCATCTAGTGGTAACTATCCATGACTCCCTTACACGCATGTTTTCTGGTTGAACGCGGTAGAAAATCAAATGTTGTAGCTAGCATAGCCTACCCGTTATCCTTCAGTGGTATCAGAGCAAAGCTGCGTAGTATGTGGTCTAGATCATGCGCTTGTAGATGATATGTTGTTTGTAGTAGATGTGATCTATTACTGTTCTTATGCTAGGTTCATGTGATGGATCTTTCGGTGCACGGGTTGATTAGATCAATCGGTCATAAGGGGTTGAAATAGGTATGAGTTGATAGCATCATGTGGCCAAAAAGATTAGTTCGTGCTCCTTCTTTGATGTACGCGCGACTTGCCCCTACCGGCTGGAATCACCATCGGGCTAACTGCGCGCACAGTCAGTAGATCGAGCCAACAGATCGAGGTCTCGTGTTGTGGTCTCCTCAAGTATACCAATCGCGATGATCAATGTGATTGATCTAATGAAAATTGAGGTATTTTGAATGGCTCGGATTTGGGTTGATTTGATCGGCCCGATGAGATTTTCATAGCGATTTCATAGATGCGATCTATGTAATTCCGTGAGGTTTTCAGGGCTCCCCCCTCAACCCCCCGCCCGCTGACCGGCCAGCGGGACCGCCGTTGCGTACACGCATAGATTGTTATACAAACACATTCATGTCAGGGCGGTAGAATGCGTTCTACGCTTAACTTGTTTTTGCAGGGAATGATGTGAATGGTATGGCATAGATGTATATGTGATGCATGTGTGTTTTCGCGGCCTGTGTGTCGTATTAATCACAGCTGGGTTGAGGCTGTTCTTTAATTGTATAACGACCTGCGTGTCGACTTGTGATGCTTGCGCTCCTCATGTAATTCATTTGCTAGCTATTAGTTGTAATAGTTTAGTTCTTTACCATCTAGTGGCTTCAAGCATGATGACAAAGAAGACAGGAAGTGTGGCGAAGGACATCACCGTGGAACCATGGCGATGGCGACCACTACGATTCAAATTAAGAATGTGATTATTGCATGTGATGTTTATTTCCTGTCATACTATTCTTTCATGCCATACCTGTAGAGGATGTATTTTTCGTGACAGAATAGCTTCCCTCAGAAAAATTAAGAATTTATTTGATGCCCTTCCAATTGCTGCGCCTATAAGAATTACGATCATTGTTTGGTAGGTCTGCCAAAGCAGAGTACCATCAACTATCTTGATCTAATAGGGTGGATGTTGGACATCCACATGCATAGTGTTGGTTTACTTGACAAGGCTATCAAATTGGATTTGAGCCTTGGGGCATGGTGTTGGGAGCCGGGGCATTGGATGCCACCCAACAAACAAGAGTCACATAAGATGTGATTAGCAAGCGTTGCTTACCTACGTCACTAGGTTTCTAGCGGTGATGCCAAAGCTCACTAGAACTTAGATGAACATGGATCTTGACCACTATAGTCGTTAGAGGGAAGACGATTACAAAATATATAGTGGGAGTATCTTTTGTTAAATTGTTTAATGGAAGATCAAACATGAACATAGTGCTGAACTTTGCTTGTTTATTTTCTGTTGTAGATCATGGCTGCTTCTAGTAACAATTCCGGTTTTAACTTGCGATCTGTTCTTGAGAAAGAAAAACTTAATGGAACGAATTTTATTGATTGGTACCGCAACCTGAGAATTGTTCTTAGACAAGAAAAAAGGGAATACGTTCTTGAGCAACCCTACCCCGATGAACTCCCTGAGGGTGCAAATGTTGCCACCCGCAAAGCTTATGAGAAGCACTGCAATGATTCACTCGACGTTAGCTGTCTCATGCTTGCTACCATGTCCTCTAAGCTTCATAAGCATTATGAGAATGCAGATGCTCACACTATGATTGAAGGACTGCGTGACATGTTTGAGAACCAAGCTAGGACCGAGAGGTTTAACATTTCAATGTACTTGTTTGCGTGCAAGCTGGCGGAAGGTAGTCCAGTCAGTCCTCATGTGATCAAGATGATTGGTTACATTGAGAGCTTAGAGAAGCTTGGTTCTCCCCTTAATCCTGATCTGGCTACGGATGTTGTTCTCCAATCTCTCCCTCCGAGCTATGAGCAGTTCATTATGAACTTTCATATGAATAGCATGGAGAAATCATTGACTGAATTGCATGGGATGCTTAAGACAGCAGAGGAAAGCATTAAGAAAAACACCAATCATGTGATGATGGTTCAGAAGGAGAATAAAAAGAGGAAGCGTTGGACGCCCAAAGGCAAAAGGAAAGGAAAGGTTCCTAATAAGCACCCTAGCTCTAAGTTAAAGCCAAATGGGAAGGTCAAATCTGGCCCTTCTCCAGATGATGAATGCTACCACTGCCATGTCAAGGGGCATTGGTCTAGGAATTATAAGAAATACTTGGAGGATCTGAAAAAGAAGAAGGGAAGCGAGACTTCTGCTTCAGGTATAAATGTTATAGAAATTAATCTTGCAATTTCTTCTGGTGAATCTTGGGTATTTGATACCGAATCGATGATTCATACTTGCAAATCATTGCAGGGTCTAAGAAGGACTAGAAGTTTTGCGAGAGACGAGTTGGACGTGCTGTCGGCAATGGAGCAAAGGTTGCTGTACTGGCTGTCGGCACTTATCACTTGTCATTACCTTCAGGATTAGTTTTGGAATTAAATAATTGTTATTACATTCCAGCATTGAGTAAGAACATCATCTCTTCTTCATGTTTGGAGGAAGATGGTGGTTATGAGTTCGTAATAAAGAACAAACATTGTTCTATTTATTTGAATGATATACTCTATGCACATTGTCCATTGATGAATGGGTTATATGTTCTTGATCTTGAGGATAAACCTGTCTATAATATTAATGCAAAGAGGCTGCAGCTTAATGATTTGAATCCCGCTTTTATTTGGCATTGTCGCTTAGGTCATATAAATAAGAAACACATAGAGAATGTCCATAACGATGGTTTACTCAACTCATTTGATTTTGAATCATTTGAGACATGCGAGTCTTGTTTACTTGGCAAGATGACAAAGGCGCCTTTCACCGGTCATAGTGAGAGGGCAAGTGACTTGTTGGGACTTGTACATACCGATGTATGTGGACCAATGAGCTCAGTAGCCAGAGGTGGTTTTCAGTATTTCATTACTTTTACCGATGACTTTAGTAGATATGGATACATCTACTTAATGAGGCACAAGTCTGAATCGTTTGAAAAGTTCAGAATTTCAGAATGAAGTACAAAATCAGGTAGGCAAGACAATTAAAATTCTACGATCTGATCGTGGAGGTGAATATTTGAGCCATGAATTTGGTGAATATCTAAAACAGTGTGGAATTGTTCCACAGCTGACTCCGCCTAGCATGCCTCAGTGGAATGGGGTATCTGAACGGGGGAACTGAACCTTGTTAGACATGGTTCGGTCTATGATGAGCCAATCTGATCTTCCATTGTCCTTCTGGGGATATGCTCTAGAAACTGCTGTGTTTACACTAAACAGAGTCTCATCTAAATCAGTGGAAAAGACACCACATGAGAAATGGACCGAGAAACGTCCTGGATTGTCTTTCCTTAAGATATGGGGATGTGAGACTTATGTGAAACGTTTGACGTCTGATAAGCTACATCCTAAATCTTATAAATGCTTCTTTGTTGGGTATCCTAGGGAAACCAAAGGATATTATTTTTACAATCAGGAAGAAGGCAAAGTGTTTGTCGCTTGGAACGGTGTCTTTTTGGAAAAGAGTTTCTTTCAAAGGGTGTTAGTAGGAGCAAGGTGCAGCTTGAAGAAATTCGGGAAACATCTGAAAATATTTCAGCTCCTATTGAACCTCAACAGGATGTACAAGATGTTGTACAACCGGTTATGGAGACACCGCCCCCACGTAGGTCTACAAGGGCACGTCACGCAACTGAAAAGTTCACGCTCCTAACCATGGGACAACGTGACATATTGTTGTTGGACAATGATGAGCCCAAGAGCTACACGGAAGCAATGATGGGACCAGACTCTGAAAAATGGCTTGGAGCCATGAGGTCCGAAATAGAATCCATGCATGATAATCAAGTTTGGAACTTGGTGGATCCACCTGATGGTGTAAAAACTATTGAGTGTAAATGGGTTTTTAAGAAAAAGATAGACATGGATGGAAATGTTCACATCTATAAGGCACGATTGGTGGCGAAAGGTTTCAAGCAAATTCAAGGTGTTGATTATGATGAAACGTTTTCGCCCGTCGCTATGCTAAAGTCTATTTGGATCCTCCTAGCGATTGCTGCCTATTTCGACTACGAGATTTGGCAGATGGATGTCAAAACGGCTTTCCTAAATGGAAACCTAAGCGAGGATGTGTACATGACACAGCCTGAGGGTTTTGTTGATCCGAAAAATGCTGGGAGAATATGCAAGCTTCAGAAGTCCATTTATGGATTGAAGCAAGCATCTCGGAGTTGGAATCTTCATTTTGATGAAGTAGTCAAAGGGTTTGGCTTCATCAAGAATGAAGAAGAGCCTTGTGTTTACAAGAAGGCTAGTGGAGCGCACTTGTTTATCTGGTCTTGTATGTAGATGACATATTATTGATCGGAAATGATATTCCGATGCTAGAAGCTGTGAAGTCTTCTTTGAGAAAAAGTTTCTCAATGAAAGATCTCAGAGAGGCAGCTTACATTTTGGGCATAAAGATCTATAGAGATAGATCGAAGAGGCTAATTGGATTAAGCCAAAGTACATACATTGACAAGGTATTGAAACAGTTCAATATGCAAGATTCCAAGAAAGGTTTGTTGCCTATGTCACATGGCATTAGTCTTAGCAAGACTCAGTGTGCTTCAACACTTGATGAGCAAAAGAAGATGAGTGCGATTCCGTATGCCTCAGCCATCGGATCCATCATGTATGCTATGCTTTGTACGCGCCCAGATGTTTCATATGCTCTAAGTGTTACGAGCAGGTATCAATCTAGCCCCGGTCTAGCTTACTGGGTGGCTGTAAAGAATATTCTTAAGTACTTTAGAAGGACTAAGGATATGTTCCTTATTTTTGGAGGTGAAGAAGAGCTCGTTGTAAAAGGTTACACCGATGCTAGTTTCCAAACTGATAAAGATGATAGCAGATCGCAGTCTGGATTTGTGTTCTGCCTCAATGGAGGGGCAGTGAGCTAGAAAAGTTCCAAGCAAGAGACGGTAGCTGATTCGACAACTGAGGCCGAGTATATTGCAGCTTCTGAAGCTGCAAAGAAAGCTGTTTGGATCAGAAAATTTGTTTTTGAGTTGGGTGTGATCCCTAGTGTGTCCAGTCTAGTGGATCTCTATTGTGATAATAGTGGAGCCATTGCGCAAGCAAAGGAGCCTAGGTCACACCAAAAGTCCAAACATATACTTCGGCGCTATCACCTTATCCGTGAGATCATTGATAGAGGTGAAGTGAATATTTGCAAGGTGCACACGGATTTGAATGTTGCTGATCCATTGACGAAGCCTCTCCCACAACCAAAGCATGAGGCACACACGAGTGCAATGGGTATTAGATACTTACATGATTGACTTTAGTGTGAGTGGGAGATAATTGCATCAAGTCTATGTTTATGAAATTTTGAATAAGGTGTTGTTTGGTTCCTTGAATAATGATTGTATGCATTGATTGGCAAGTATGTGACTTGTTCGTCAAACTCTTTGTTTTATTTAATGTTATTCTAAAGATCCCTAGTCTTATGTCATTACGTGGGACAACAATGATTTATGGACTAGCACATGTATTGATTGATGATCATGTTTCACGGATCTTGGATATAGGAATATCAAATCAATAATGTGGACATATGTTAGAGAACATGGTGTTGTATTGACCCACTCCGAGACGTTGCTGGGATTGTTATGTTAATATGTGCCATCAAGCGATCTCGAGTTGTATACCTATTGGATCCTTCGACCTGAAATCGCCATTGTTTCTCACTGTGTGTAGTTGTGCGCTTTGGGGCTGCCAAACACTACTCCGTAACTAGGTAGCTATAAAAGTGGTCTTCAGGTGTATCATGAAACATGGAATGGGATGTGAGCGGATTAAGATGGAATTTGCCCCTCCTACATAACAGGAGAGATATCTCTGGGCCCCTCGATGTGGTTGGATTAGGGAAGTGCATGGCCATGCCAAGGTGATTAAAGAGTTAATCACAATGTGACTAAAGGGTTAGTCATGAGTTGTAATCCACCACAAGATCGAGTGAATGGTTGAGCTATCACATGGGTGGCACGAATCTCGCCTTAAGTTCGACTGGTATCGTGTGGCAAAGGGATCCAAGTGTGTGTATATCAAGGTTTAGCCGATATGATCTTTATGTGTATTCGGGAGTCAATATGCCCTGCTAGGTGCCACTATTGACTTATGGCTTGAAAAGGGTTTTCGGGTCATGGCTGTCTACACATGAACCTAACGGGTCACACACTTAAGGGGTTGGAATTGGAAAGCTTGCCTATATGATTATCTCTAGTGCAAGTGGGAGATTGTTAGTGATGTGCCCAAGAGGCAATCATAAACAATTCGGTTTTATAGGCCAAAAGGGATATTGATCCATATGGGATTAGGGTTCTAATGGGCCTACAACGTGGAAGCCCATTAGCATGCTCTATAGATATGTGGAGGCGGGGCTGCAGGTATAATAGACTACTGTGCTGAAAACCCTGGCCGCCACCTCCCCTCGGCCGTATCCCGAAACCCTAGCCAGGCGCGCGGTGCTAGCACACCAGCGCACGGCGTTCCATCCCGAACGTGTGGACTCCGTGGAGGCGCCACTGCTATTGCTGCTGTGCTGATCGGCGAGAAGCGCAAGGCTATAGCTAGGACGCGAGGAGGAGACATTCAGTTCGTGAAACGATCGACTGCTTCTTCTTCATCAACGCGCATCTACGTTGGACCGGGCTGCTCCAACTCTTCTTCCGCTGCGCAGCGCATCTAGTGGTAACTATGCATGACTCCCTTACACGCATGTTTTCTGGTTGAACACGGTAGAAAATCAAATGTTGTAGCTAGCGTAGCCTACCCGTTATCCTTCAATATTTGCAGTGAGAAATCAATCATGTGCGAGCCCACAAGATTAAAAGTACATTACGGTGTTGGTACGATCCAAGAAGGTCCATATGGTGTTGACCTGAGTAGTTTCCTGTAAGTCAGTTTGGTACACCTGGACGTAGAGAATGCTCTAATCGGAGATGTCCTGCACTAGCTCACAAGTAGGTTCTCCTTGGACCCTGAGGTGTGTAGTGTCGTCCTACATGGGCTTTGGAATTAGTCTACCACGCACATCAGTTGGGGGTTGAGGAGATTGATGCGCATGGTTTCATAGAAGGGCTTTGCGAAAGGCTGCTGGCAGTGTGGATACGAGTGCATGATACTCGTGTAAGCATGTTTGAAGAGAATCACAGGAGGCCCTATCGACGGCTATCACCCGGTAGGTGAGAGCAACTTGGGTACGCAGCGCGTGGTTCACGAGAGGATGCGATGGCTGATGTTGCGGAGGTAGAACTGGAATATCGTACACCGCACGCTAAGCCCACTGGACAGGTGGATGCAAATGTTGCTGAGGCAGAACAAGAAGGTCGTACAATGCACACTGAGCCCACTGGACAGGCGGATGCAGGGGAGTATGTCGACAGCATATTGTGTTAGATGGAGATCGATGACTAGACGGCCTGGGCCAAGGAGGAACTGTTAGAAGAGGATGGTAATGACTATTCCAATGAGGACAAAGGTCCCATGCTGTAGGCATAGAACAGGGTGGATGTTGAGGGTCTTGCTATGCATGATGAGCATAAATCACCGTGAGAGCACCATTGTACGGAGGTTCGGCTTTATGCATGTTTGCTGACAAGGGATCACTACAGGATACACTTAAGCTGTGGGCCTTGTCCATGCAGTGAACGTTTTGGATCCTAAAATATAGCCAGGAGCAGTACATCGTGGTCTGCGAGCAGATTTGTTGTCATTGGCATGTGCACACATGCAGACCCAAGTATGAGACTCACTGGATTGTCTCCGAGGTGAAGGTGCACTTCGGTGTGCTCAGTAGTGTTTTGCCGAAGTATCGTACCCTAACGTCCACCTTCGTAGCCAATCTCATGTATGGAGAGATAGTGAAGAAGGACCTGGAGGCCAAGCCCATCATGGTGGCTATCGATCAGAAATTCAAGTACAAGATTAGCTATGCGAAGGCATGGCGTGCGAAGCAGAAGGCTTTAGAAAGGAAGTTTGGTTCTTTCCAAGCGGCTTATGACAACCTTCCTCATATGCTTCAGGTGCTGCAGGCAGAAATCTGGGCACATATATTGCTGTGAAGGACAAGCCATTTAGAAGACCACCATGTTTCATGGTTTTGCAGAGGGCCTTCTTAGCCTTCGGTGCCTGCATCGATGCTTTCAGGTATATGTTGCCCGTGATCTCAGTTGACGAGATGTTTCTAATAGGGGAATACAAGGGGTAGATCCTGACAGCGATTGGCATTGATGGCAACAATCAAATTTTACCTTTGGCCATCACATTCATCGAAAGTGAGAATTTCAATAGCTGATTATTGTTCTTTCAACATCTGAAGGAGAGAATAGTTGGGGCACATCCTGATATCTATATAAATCATGATCATCACCCCAAGATGATGAAGGCCATAAGAAAACTTCAGTAAGACCCTGATGAGCTGTTCCCTTGGCCAGACATAAGGAACAGATGGTGCATTCATCATCTAGGGGCCAACTTCTTCAAATAGTTCCCGCAGAAACTGTTGATAAAGTTGTTCAAGAGGTTGCCTATGTAGAACCAATAGTGTAAATTCGATGCGCTATGGGAGATGTTGGAGGAGCACACTAGGGAGCACGTCGTCAAGAGGAACAAGCATTCACCCATTCCTGGGGTGGCACAACCCGAACGTCTCGCGCCATTACACTACTAGATTCCGACCCTTTAGCCACGAAACGCATCGCAACAACACTAAATTAGTTGCAATAGGTATGTGCTATTGCAACGTTTTGCCAAAATCGTGGCGATATGTGCACAGTATTGCCTCTGAAATATTGCGTTGCGATAGTCATTGAATTCGTTGTAATAGGGTGGCTTTATCGCCACCATTTAGAAAATGGTTGCGAGTAGTATGACTTTATTGCCACGGTTGTCTTGCGTTGTGATAATATTGATTTTCGTTGCAATATTTAGGAGGTATTGCCACCTTAGAATTTTGTTGCGAGTGGGTGACAATATTGCCACAATTTTATTGCGTTGTCATAGTCATCAATTGCATTGCAAAAGGTTCCTGTACAATGCGTATGAAATGAGTATGTATTGCCACGAAATAAATTTGTTGCTATATATGATGATTGTTCGTGGCAATAATCTGTTATTGCAACGCTTTGTTTTCGCGGGCCTAACTACTCAACGCAAGGGCCGAATTGATGTGGAGGAATTATATTATCTATAGTTATTAATTTCTAGAGGAGACAAAAAAATTGAAAAGTGACAACTAAAACGCAGTTGAGGAGGTCTCACTTGACAAAACAGGAGGGGATAAAAAATTAGAATAGAAAAAATAAAAACAAAAACCATGGGGTGTGAGGAATCGAACCAGCAACCTCCTAGCTCGGAGACCAAGGCATTTACCACCAGATTATTGTACCCCACTGTCAATTATAATTGTAAATTTATATTTATCTAAGCATGGTAAGCACCTGTGATGCGAATACGCTCATGTCTTGCACTTCTCAGTTAAATATATTATTTAACTAGAAGAAATTATTGAGCCGCATTAAATATTATCAGGTGAACTCGCTCTTAATTAAATTTGGTTTTAATCTTTATCTTTACTATTCTAAAAGAATGAGTTGGTGGTAGGTACGGCCTCCTCTTCACTGCCCCTCCTAAAAAATCTTAGCGCCGACTTGTGGGCCTCCTGCCTCTCTCCTCCCTCTGATCCCCCACCTCACGAGAAACTTCCCCCAAAACGCTGCTCCCTCTCCACCCCACGCCGCCGCCTCCCACCTCCTACTCCTCCGCCTCCCACCTCCTACTCCTCCGCCCTCGCCCTCGCCCTCGCCCACACCCAGAGTCTCCACGCCTCCGCAGAAACTTCTCCACCCTCGCCTTCTCCGCAGAAACCGCTCCGCCCTCGCCTCCTCCTCCCCCGCTCCTCCGCTTCGCCGCCGCTGCCTCCTCCTCACCCCACGCTGTCGCTGTCCTCCGCTTCCCCAAGTTCCAACTACCCCGCACCGCGGCCGCCTCCTTCCCCGCTCCTCCACGCCGCCTCCTCCTCCTCCCCCCACCCCGAGCACTTCCTCCATTAGCCCGTTCCACAATATCCACTTCCCCTCTCACCTCACGGGTCACCACCATGGCGGCGCCCTTCTCCTCCTCGACCATCTCCACGGGGGCAGCTCTAGGCGTGGCCGCGCATGGAACCGCCTCCTTTCTCTCCCTACGCCTGTGCGTTGCCTTGCGATCCTGCTATGCCACCGCCGCACCGCGGGCGACGGGGACACCATCATCATGAGCGAGGCGGTGCTTTGCCGTGTCGGCGGCTTCGACGACAGAGGAGGGCACCGGTGTCGAGACGATGATCCCGCCTGATGACCGCATCCCGGCCACCAACATCATCGGCTTCCTCGGCTCCGGCAAGGTCAGGCCCCAAAAAATCTCTAGCTTCTATGCCAGCGAATCCCGATAGTGTCGCCGCCAAACCCTCCACCCTCTCCTCAACTCCTAGCAGAGATCCTTCTCTTCCCCATGCTGCAATCGCCAACTACCCTTACCTTCCACCGCCGCCTCCCGCTCCCTCCCCCACCGTCACGTCCTTACTCCAATCACCATGACCGCCTCCCGCTTCCGCGCGCCACGGCCGCCTCTGCGCCCGCCTCCCGCTCCCCCGCCCCCTCCCCCACCCTCAAGCCCTTACTCCTTTCGCCATGGCCGCCTGAGCGTCCTCCACCTTCACGCCCTTACTCCAATCACCAAGGCCGCCCCCCTCTTCTGCGCGCCACGGCCGCCTCCGCTCCTGCCCCCACTCCCCTGCCCTTACTCCTGTCGCCACGGCTACCTGAGCGCCCTCCGCGTCCCTATCCCAGCCACCACCGATGTTGTCAGATTTGCTGACTGAGCTGTTGAGGCCAGAGAAGGAGAGAAATATCATGCCTGATTCTGATATCTATGCATTCATGAAGGCAAGAAATATGTCCTTGGTGAAGTTTTTTCATGATAACTAATCAGATTGAAGACTGTATACATATCTGCTTATCTTAATCAGGCGTTTGCAATGGGAAGAAGCCGACGTGGCCACTGAGTATATACTGAAGGTACAAGTGTCTTTGAGTGATAATGAGAGTAATTTTAGATTCAATGACGAAGTTATTATTTTGCATGTTTCTTGTTGACTTGTAGATGTTAGGACTAGAGATATGCGCACACCATGGTAGGGGACGAGATGCTGAGGGGCATCTCTGGTGGACAGCGGAAGCATGTCACAACAGGTGAAAAGATAGAATTCCAACACCATCTCACTTCAAGAAGAATGGTCGTTACTTGACAATGGTGTGATTGATTAATATTTTTACTTGGCTATGTCCTGAGACCACTAATTAAGCATACCATCCATTTTTCACTTTATTCTACGAGCAGCAAAATATCCATCCACGGTAATTACTGGTTTGACTGAGCCAAGTATTCAAATTAGAAATTACATCAGCTATCTATTTGTTTAATTTCCCATGATTCCATCTGAATCAATATCAAACCATGAAGCTTTTTTCCCATTTAGTTACATTACTTAAACAAGTCAAGTCATAGCAGTATTCAAAAATTGAACTTTTGCTGTGACTAATTTGTGCTTAGAAAAGAGAAATAAAAAGACACAAATTTTTATTCATTCAGAAGCCAGCAGATAAGTTCATTACAACTGTAGAGCTGAATCAATTTCACTGTTTTGTTTTACTCGAGCTTGGGTCCAACGGAGGCGCTGCGGTAGAGCTGCTAGGTGCAGCTTCCCTCTGAGCTCCTGCGTGAGGTGCTGGTGAGGATTGAGGAGTCGGAGGGCTGTGGCCATCCTGCAAGGATGTGGTGGCATGCACGGGTGTCTACCAGAGCTAGAGGGGAACCATGAAGGAGATTGTGCGTGTCCCGGAGGCATCGGGGAAGCTCATGTTCCCTATCTCGCTCATGCAGGTTCGTGCTTTCAATCACTCTGATCGCAATGTTGCTAATTGCTAATGGTTGTTGTTAATTGCGCTATTTTTTCATGGAAGGTGTCAACCGTGGTGTCTGGGTTTTAAAAGGGGTCTCATATTGACAAACTTCTAATGTTGGATTACTGCTTGCTCATACTTATAAACTCTTTAGTTTGGGACTAGAGAGGGTTGTTGAGAAAAGAAACTTTGTCATTGTCAAATTATGTACCGAGGAAATAGTATTAAGTCAGATTTGCAAATGCTACTTGATAAACCCTTTTCCCGTTTAAGGCAGTGTTTGACAAGCTTAGCATGTAATTTGAGTGTCAAACGCCATTTCAGTAAGAATCCATCCCACTTCAGTGAATGTGTAACCTTTGGTTGTCAAATTTATTTTAATGTTATCTTAATAGTAAATTTAATGTTATATCCATAAATGTGCTCTTCGGCCACCACTGTTGCTACTTCCGCAAGCTGGGGCATCCCAATCCTTACCATCCAGGTCTGTCCGTTTCCACTTCACGGAAATTTCATATTTGTTTTCAATTTCAACAACAAACTTTTGGGAGACCTTCCTCTGATCCTCTACAGGGACAAAAGTTGGAAATTTCGTACATGATCTGTGTGCTCTGCCAGATCTGATTGTTTGTGCGCTAAGTTTTGTAATATGATGTCTGCTAGGTCAAAATAAATGCAGTGTTTTTGTGTTGGTTATAGGACACGACACTCCAGGGAGAAGTTGTCTTAACAAAAGTGGAGAGGTGTTTAAAATTTCATAGATGACTACATACATTAGAGCTAAATGAATATGAGCGATCAGTACCCTCTTAATTGCAACCTACAGCAACTTACTTGAGTTTGGACACAATTCATATTCATAAGATAGTTCACAAGGTACAGCTATATCAGCTTGCGAAACCTTCCATTCTAAATTACATGGTTAGAAAGTGTTAATCATAGACATAAATAATAGCAAATTATATGGGAGACAGACATCACAGGTAAACACCCCATTTAAGTGGAGTGGCAAACAAATAACCGGTTGTGCTCTGTGATCTGCTAGGTGGTCTCCATGCTCAACAGTTGATGATGGCAACGGATACACGTAAAACTAATTAAGTTGTATGTGGATGACGTAAAACAAATATGATGGAGGATGGACTATCTGCCCATGCAATGCACCTGTATATATGTTGTCAAGACTTGTCTTGTCGGTGTGTGCATAGACCGAGAGAACAACATACACATACACACACATGTACTTTTAGTTCTTTAACATAATTTAATGCTTATTGTCCATCTTTTTTCCTTGTGAATATCGAAAAGAATTGTCATCTACTTTGTTGGAAGAAAGTTGAAAAAACAGTATGCGCACTTGAAGGGTAAACAATCAAACGTTGAGGTGAGCTATTGACCTACTCTCAATTAGGAATATTCCTTCCGTTGCTATTCACTTCATGGTTTTATATTAGATCACTGATACAATACTATACCTAGAAGTTGTCTTCATCAGATATACAAAATCTGATTTTATTCTTGACCCACAAAATGTAGATGCTCTGAGAGCAAAACTTCTCATAATTGAGATATTGGCTTTAGTTTTCTTATGCCTAGGGTTTTTATTTTCCTGAAAGCACCTTTGAAATGTCACATTTTTGTTCTTGCTCCAAAACCTGTGAAAGTTAGTGTTCTTGTTGTATATACATCGTTAGATAAATAGGAAGCAAGACAGAAAATAAAGAATTCTAGGAAATTGGCCATGTTTAGGGATGTAATCTCTGTTGTGGAGCATGTCATTGGGTTATGCCAAGGATGGACTCTACGAAAAAGATTTTGGATTTAGATATTTGTTTAGTTGAGTTGTTTAGGTCATTCTGAACATACATTTGGTTGTATATTATATTAGAAGTAGGTCATATAATTAAGTAGAAACAAACTTCTATTTATTTGAGTAAGAATATATAACTGCAGTATAATATTTACTCCTAAATTTTGTTTTCTGTAGCAACGCACGGGCAATATACAGGTAAATTTCTTCTCATCAAGGGCAATAGATACAAATGCTGCATTTGTTGAACATTAAGAACTTTAATATCATTGTAAGCTAATAGGTAATTTATGGGATATGATCCATAGGGTTACATACGTGATGCTGCATTTGACCCTCGTCGATGGCTTGCACCAGGACAGCTCTCTATCCACCCCTCTCCTTGTAAATGTCCAGTAAATTCTGAGGTTGTGACTGAGGATATTCATGTCATTGATGACAAGAATGACAAGACTATTGTTATAGGCAAGGCGTGTGACAAGGGACACAGATGGATGTGTTTCAAAGCCATGGATGTTCTCAACTGGCTGGGGATTGAGGTTGAAATTGAGGAAGAATTGGTTATGCGTGCCATCTTAAGTGCTTCTATGCATACTTATCTTCCAAAAGTTAATGAAATCGAAATGCTTGAAGCAAAACTAGGCTATGCTTTTTCAGTGAAAGGTCTTTTAATAGAGGCACTCACACACTCATCACAGCAGGAATCAGAAGCAAGATACTGCTACCAGGTATTGAGTTGATATGAACTTTATTTACCTGGTTAGGCATCTTTTGTTAGGTATATTTTAATTTTATGCAATTTCTCTAACAGAAAAAACTTTGGCTAATGCCTAAGTTTGATTTTGCGAAAATACAGCCAAAGTACTATGTTTTAAACTGGCTTGCGAGTATCTTTTTTTTTAAGAATTGCGAGTATCCTTTTTAATTAACTTGTGTGTGTAAAATAAGCAGCTAATCTGTCCTGTTTTTGCGATAGCAGTTCAAGCATAATGTTGCACATACCAAATACTGATGTGATCAGCCTCACAGGAGATGATCGTGCTGGTAGAAAGAGTTCACAGGACTCCGCTGCACTACTCATGCTCTACAAGCTTCAGCTGTGGGGTAGATTGCAAGTTCATGAGGTATGAAGCAGCCACCACAGATTCGTGGCTTGAGAATTTTTGTGATGCGATGCGAGTGATTATTATTCCATTCACTGGGCATGTTGGAATAGTAGTATCACCAACCAGTTGCCATCACTCAGCCCTCTCTCCAGTTTAGAAAAATAACCTAGGCTTCTCCTGTGTTCTGTAAGAGGGTACCTATAAGAGGGAGGACATACCTGTACGAGTATGAACATGTATGTTTTGCTTGATATATGATGACGTAAGATAAAATTGATATTTATTATTCAGTTTGAGATCATGTTTGATAGTATGTATCACTTTTATTTGGTATTCCGTTGCAACGCACGGGCACTTTACTAGTTTACATGAGAACTGGCTACTATCTAATTCTAGTATTTTAATTGTTCTCAGGTTTGTACGGAAGATAATTAACAAAGAGAGCGGTGCAGAGAAAGGCAGTAGGCAACATTAAAAGTTTTTTATTGGAAAGCAAAGAAAGAAATATCAAAAATGAAGAAGAAAAAATACGCATGCATGAAGCCATGGAAGATTATCTAGTCGCCACTTTGCATGCTTCATACGGGAAAAATGAAGGCTCGTTTTCCAGTCAATTACTGTTGAAGCCAACACACATGCATGTCTACAGCGTGGTCACGAAGCCAAGTACTGTTCGGATGGTTATTTTCTACAGCGTGGTCACGAAGCCAAGTACCGTTCGGATGGTTATTTTTGTTATTATATTTTTTTTGTTGTGAGTCAGTCTCAGATAGAATTTCCTTCGGCCGAACGGTTACGCTGAGCCGATGTTAAAAAGGCATGTTGCGTGTGCGAGAGAGAGACCACCAGAAATAGATCTATTACTTCGAAAGCTTTCCACAAATTGAGATTTGGTCGTAGAAGGATTGAATTGTATCCGAGGAACAGGGGATACAAAAAAGTAATAAGAGAAGCGCACAGACCAATCAATTGTATCGGTCTTATTGAAGAATTTGGAGTGTACAAGATAATGAGGACATTCCGACTAGATTGATTACGCGAGCACAAGCTAAAAAGATTAATCAACATGTGAACTCGCTCCTAATTAAATTTGGCTTTAATTTATATGAGAACTGGTTACTACTTAATGTTAGTATTTTAACTGTTCTTAGGTTTGTACGGGATTAAAGCTTTGGAGAAGCTACTATTACAAACATAAAGAATGTGTACAAACCATGAAGCAATGAAAAGATTATCTAATCATGCACATAACTTGGAGCCATCTCGTGGAAAATAACTTGTTGCATGCATGCACGGACGAGACACGAGGAAATGAAGACAACGTGCATGAGTGCATGGCAACGGAAAAGAAACAAAGAGCTACACGCGCGTTCTGTGCATGGCCGCGCATTTGACGTTCTGTGCATGCATGCACGTTCATCAACAGAGGCAATCAACGCAAATCAAAGAAGACGTTGTCTGTATGATTTATGCATGCGCTAGAAGTCTTCGACCATTCACCCGAGCATGGCGCTGCTTAATTAACGGCACCACGTCTAGAGCAAGGATGCATGCAGCCGTAGTACACTCCGGTTCGGTCAAGACGTTCGGATGCATGCAGTCATAGTACTACTACCTCCGGTTTTGGATAAGACAACGTGACGGATTCGGATGCATGCAGTCATAGTACCACTAAGTTTTGGTTTTGGTTTTAGTTCTACCACTAAGTTTCACCAAGTCACATTGCAGAACAAACAAACAGACATACATTAGTGCAATTAAGCAACTTTACTGGCACACAAATTGCCAAGTTTGAAGACATTAGGACTTTCTGATGCAATTTAATCAAGAACATCTGCTATATGTCTCAGAGCATATAGCTGAACAATAACACATTCAACTTACTAGAAACATCTATTAATGCTACAGGTAATTCAGTGATAACAAAGATGATGGATTAATCTTAATGTGAAACAGGATATAAAAAACAATAGACATTTCTTATATCAATATGCAAGGTAAGTAGATAAAATAAAATTGACAGAGGTATTGATCAGCAACTAAGCATGATAACAATCTCTTCAGAATGACTGACCATTCCCATTTGCAAGCTTCTGTGGCCTCCATACTACACCTTAATCAATGTGTAATGGAAAATGCAAAGAACATAACATAATTCATATACATGAAATCAAATGAGTAACTAATAACTATAGGTAGGCCTCTCTCTCCTACAGAATTGGATCTAAAAGACAATGATCAAAACCCATCCAGCAGTCTTCTCTCTTCAAAGAGAGCTGTCAAAAGCGGATCGAAAATCAGTAATTTTGAGAAATAGTGACAATGACATTGCTACAAGGCGCACAAGCTGACAACCATATTGACACATATACACCAAAGAACAAAAACAGGGGATAACGGAAATAGAGCTTGGAAAAAAATTGCACAATAGATGTTATTAGTAGCAGCAAAACTATTTGGTAAATGTATACATCCTCTACTATATAGACATTTCTATTGCATAGAATGGAATCTCGTATTTTCAAAGAAAGTTGATAGAACCCAACTATTAATGTACATGAAGGAGAAAGGTTGTCATGGATAGCTTAAATAGCAAGCCAAAAAAAACGTCCATCTACATGCTTTTCAAACTGCATGCCACACATCCGAGATACACCTATATGAAATACTAGAACACCAAGGATACTGATATCATCTATTCATATGTCAGCAGCACTGGTGAAAGCTTAACATATGTACAGTCCTACAAAACCTCAATGACAATTATATTTTGCTAAGCTATTACAACTGATGGATGAGACAATTGACGGATTTTTTAAATCAATAAAATGGTGGAAGATATAGACACGTGGACATGATTGATTCCAAAAAAAAGCCACAGATTATAAACTCAAAAGAATAAAATTCTCCAACAGAAAAAACATCATAAGAAACAAAGCATTCTCAGTACAGACTCAACATAAATGTGAGGTCACACTTACATGTCATGCCTATGCCCTGCCACTGATTCTCATCTACCAAAATTTTGATTTCAAAGACTTGATGATACCAGACTACCCTGCAACCATTGCCATTGCTCAAGATCAAGATAGTATGTTCTGTGAAAACATCAAGTATGTAATTTAAGTGCACCTTAAAGACATCTTGAGCTAGTTAACTAAAGTAGCTAGCAAGAACATAAATTTGTATCTATCGCTTAAAAGCATAACCATCATGTAAGAAGAAACATATGAATCACAGTTATCTTATATACCTAGGTAATATCATAACTACTAGAAATTGTAGACTAGTAACATAAATTTAGATGACAAAAGATATGAAAATCTTACATTTCCAACAAACACGGACCGAGCATCCATCTCCTCCTTTGTTTCAGATGTGGTTACATTAGGATCTACACCTACAGCAGTAAAATGATTCAATGACTAGCTTGCAAAGAGGAAGGTATTAAACATTATTTTATACAAGGTTTCATAAGACTGAAATACTTTCTCAAGAGGGAGGGAAGGAGGGAGGGAGGGAGAGAGAGGTGAAAAGGGGGTGGATTTGCGGCAGACTAAAATTACTAAAGCTGGAAGTGCGAGCTAGGTGTGCCGCCACCCATGAGGCGCTGGCATTGGGCAAAGGAGAGCACCGACTAATGGGCCAACAACAGAGCTCGGTTGTGAAATAGTATATTTTCCCAATAATCTTGGCCTACATAATAGTTTTAGATCCTGTCATTTATTTTCATCATTACATAATAGTTTTACACATTTCAAATGCCCGTGCGTTGAGGCAATGCTATACATTAACCAACTGTTTGAAGCAACGTTCTTAAATAATCAAATAGCTACTACGACAACCTATTGGTTGACACAATTGGAAATAGAGTTGGAGAAAGAAAATGCACTTACAGCTTGTCTGTACTGCGAAAGGCCAGATATAGAAAGAATTGGGCACTCAACCATCAGCACCACAAAAGGTGGCCAATCAGATGCGCCTTCAGTTTTCAAGAATAATTATTGAAACAGGTAATTATAAAATGCATACATCAATTAGTTATACGAAAATCAATTAGTTGTACAAAAAATCTCTAGTTCCCCACACTTTCCTTGGTTACCGTCAAAATCAAAATATACATCGTATAAAACAGTTAAATCATCTGTATTTACTCTCCCCTGTAAATCACCTCATATATATATAATGTTGGGAATCAAGAAGTAATAAAGAATCTATTGTCTCACCTTTGCTTCCTTGCCGTTCTCCTGCTGGCGACTCGTCAAGCCGACGGTCCAGGCCACCGCCGGGAGCAGGGGCGACCGCGAGCTTCGCACCAGTACGCCCTGCGATCCCGGGGACCTGACAAGTAAACCCCAAAGAGAGAGGTAAGGAGTAATATCAGCAGTGGCCACGACATCTAGTGCACAGGGGCAGGAGAGCGCCTCCGGTCACCACCATCGTGAGGATGCTGCATCCTCTCCCCTAGGGCTCCTACCGTCCTGCGGCTGCTACCACGGGGGAGGGAGGGGAGGCGTGGGGGAGGCGGGCTGGAGGCACGGGGGAGGCGCGAGGGAGGAGATGGGGGGAAGCGCGGGGGAGGCGGCGGGAGCGGAGATCGGGGAGGATGGGGGGGGAGCGGAGGTGCGGGGGAGCGGTGGGAGCGGAGACGCCGGGAAGGCGAGGGAGCGGAGGCGCGGGGGAGGCGGAGATGGGGGAGGATGGGGGGAGGCGGAGGGAGGTGAGGCGCGGTGGAGGATAGGGGGAGGCGCGGTGGATGATGGGGGAGGCGGAGGGAGCGGAGGTGCGGGGGAGGCAGGCTGGAGGCACGGGGGAGGCGGAGGGAGTGGAGGCCGAGGGAGAAGATGGGGGGAGGCGGATCAGAGGGAGTGGAGGCCGAGGGAGGAGATGGGGGGAGGAGATCGGGTGGGGGGGGCAGGCGGCGGGAGCGGCGGAGGTAGGGAAAAATCTTTTGGGGGCGGGGAAATTATTTCGGCCACAGGCGAAACAACCGAAAGAACGAAATTTCGGTTATTTCGTTAAAATTTTGGGCGAAAATATTTAAAATTTTGATGAAATTTAACCAAAATTTAAACAAAATTTAATCAAATTTCAAATAGGATCAAATTTTTAAGTAGTAGAGATATTTGGCCGGTCGATTATTCTTGCCCCTTTATAGAATTAATGTGTTTTGGTATGCTATGTGGTTGATAAGCTTTTTTTGTTTCATTAATAAGCTTTTTAAATTGTGTATGTTGTGGTCTTGCAGGTAGTGTTAATTTGGACAGATTGGTTTAATTTGTTGTAGTTTGATTGATAATCATTGGAAGCATGTCACATAATGGGAGCAGTTGGATACGGATGGATAAGTCAACATCTGAGTGGCAAAAAGGATTCAAGAAATTCATTGAAACTACTTTTGGAGGCACATCTAAAGGTTTAACTGCACCCTGTCCTTGTTCAAGGTGTCGTTGCATGTCCTATAGAATACAATATGAGGTTGAAAGACATTTGCTAGTTAGAGGGTTTGATGAAAGTTTCATCCAAGAGGAAGGTAATGGTGAAGCTTTGGCTGACGATGACAACAAAGATGAAGGAGATTGCAATGAAGGTGCAACAGGTGATGGGGCTTCTGTCAATGATCTAGTTTCTTCAATAATCAGTGGCGCTATTCGTGGCGACATCATCAGTTCTACTATTGAAGAGCCAAATGAACAAGCAAAGAAATTCTTTAAATTATTAAATGAGGCACAGAAGGCTATGTGAGAGGTATCTACGTATGCTTAAAGGCTATGTAAGGAACAAAGCGTACCCTGAGGGTTCAATAGCCGAGGGATATATCTCGGAGGAGTGCATGACATTTTGCTCTCGCTTCTTGGAAGACGTCAACACCAAGCTTAATCGTCCAGAGCGGCATGAAAGCGCTGCTGTGAACGAACCACCATCTGGGCTAAGAATATTTGGGAGCATTGACTATAGTAAAAAAGGATGTACTATTGAGTCACTTTCTAGGTTGGAGTTGCATCGGATGAGGCACTACATAATTACAAACTGTGATGAGGCCATTCCATGGATTAAGTAAGTTGTACTTTAGATGTACTAAATTTCAAGTATATATTATTTTTCATGTTTTCAACTAATTGATGCCCTCTTTTTTGTTTTAATTTAGTAAGCACAAGGATGAGCTTAGAAATATGAGTGCACAGAATGTTGAAACCCGTCACAAGGAGCAATTTGTAGGTTGGTTTGAGCGTAAAGTGAGTTACTATTTTTTTATTTATTGGATCATTATGCTGTCACGTATTTGCCTAATAATTTTTCTTTGAACTAAGTGCAGATCTCCAAACTATATGAAGAAGGAAAAACAAGTGATCTAATGTATGCCTTTTCCCATGGACCAGACCATCGGGCTCGATTTTTCAACAAATGCTACATAAATGGATATCTGTTTCGGACGGCAGCCATAGAGAATAACCTAACTACACAAAACAGTGGTGTTGCTGTGAAGGGCGATGACAGCACCGGCAACATGGACTGGTATGGCGTGATTAAAAAAATTATCACGCTAGATTTTGCCAACCAAAAAGAAGTCGTACTTTTTCAGTGTGACTGGTACGATGTACCTGCTGCTACTACGAAGAAAGGAAGAGGGTTCAGCAGGGATCAATACGGGATCATCGATGTTGATAAGACTCGTTTTCGATATTTCAATGAGCCTTACATTTTAGGGACACAAGCTGAGCATGTTTTTTATGTGCCTTGTGCGACAAAACCGAATTGGTGCACAGTGCTTCGCATGAAACCTAGGAATTTATTTTCCATGCCTGAAGCAGTAGGTGCAGAAAAGGAGGGAGAACCTGATGTTGAGTCGCTGGTCGTCGGACTGGAAGACATGAATGTATCCCGCCTATATGAAGACTTGACAAATTGGAAAAGGAATGATATGGAAGGAGTAAGTGTTGATACTTCTGTCATAGATAAGGCGGTTCCTGTACTTGAACCCAATGATGAGGACTTAGACGATGATGATGACACCTACATAGATGATGGAATTGTCGCACCTGTGAATTCTGTAGGACATGAAGATGATGATTTTTTTGTTTAAATTGAGAACCTTGTCCTTGTGTGGTGTATTGATTAATTGATTTATTTTTATTTTTATTATATTTTTAGAAATCATAAAAAATTTTCCCTCCCTAATAACTTCCTCATATTACGCTAATCCCACTCAAATTTTTCAGCCCCCGTCCAAAACCATCGCGGCCTATACAAAATTTATTTTCTTCCATCGCCAGACGCCCAGATCGCGTCGCCCTCCACCTCCGCCCCCTCGGCCCCTCCGCCCTTGCCCTCCCGGGCTCCCCCACTACGCCCGGCGCCCGCTCCCACGGGATCCCCTCCCACGCCGCCCCGCCGCCTCATCCCCCACCTCCCCTGCCGCCGCCTCGTCCCCCACCTCCCCCGGCCTCCCCGCCTCCCCGTCTCCCTCCGCCTCCCTCCGCATCCCCGGCCCCTTCGCCGCCCACCGCCCCCTCGGCCTCCGTCGCCTCCCCCGCCGCCCCCTCCGCCTCCGTCGCCTCCCCCACCTCCCCCGGCCTCCCCGCCTCCCCGTCTCCCTCCGCATCCCCGGCCCCTTCGCCGCCCACCGGCCCCTCGGCCTCCGTCGCCTCCCCCGCCGCCCCTCCGCCTCCGTCGCCTCCCCCACCTCCCCCGGCCTCCCCGCCTCCCCGTCTCCCTCCGCCTCCGCCGCCTCCCCGTCTCCCTCCGCCTCCCCGCCTCCCTGTCTCCCTCCGCCTCCGTCGCCTCCCCTTCTCCCTCCGCCTCCCCGCCTCCCTGTCTCCCTCCGCCTCCCCGTCTCCCTCCGCCTCCCCGCCTCCCTGTCTCCCTCCGCCTCCCCGTCTCCCTCCGCCTCCCCGCCTCCCCGCCTCCCTCCGCCTCCGCCGCCTCCCCGTCTCCCTCCGCCTCCCTCCGCCTCCCCGGCCCCGGCCCCTTCACCGCCCACCGCCCCCTCCGCCTCCGTCGCCTCCCCCGCCGCCGCCTAGGTCGACAAGACGATGGCGATGACTCCATCGACGACGCCGATCGCCACCGACAGGGATTTCGCCATCACGAGGGCCGACCGACGGGTTCCACCTCGAACTTCTGCCGCTGAAGAAGACGGCACGGATGATGCTTCCCTCCCCAGGTATTAGATGCAGACCTGCAAGAATTTTTTCCATTGACACAGACTCGCGATGCCTGCCAACATAGTTTGCCTTGTGTTTTTAATGTCAAATTGATATGAAAACTATATAGTGCTCTTATGATCGTTTGCCCAATCAATTTTTTCCATTTAGATGTGTATGTGTATATCTGGGGTGTAATCCAAATAGATCAGCTGATCGTGGGTGATTCAAATAAGAAAAAAG
The DNA here is from genome assembly GCA_017311315.1 of Dendrocalamus latiflorus. Lineage (NCBI taxonomy): Eukaryota > Viridiplantae > Streptophyta > Magnoliopsida > Poales > Poaceae > Dendrocalamus > Dendrocalamus latiflorus. The sequence continues at coordinate 19,357,703 of CM029629.1, read as the reverse complement.
AAACATACTTGATAATCAAAATTTGGTGGGATTTTGTAACTATCGTTTGCAGAAACATTACAATTCCTTGGAAATGCTTCCAAATGAGGCCTTGTTAATTTACCTCGTGTGCTCGAGAGCGGAGACTTAGCGCTCGGTTCGCTTTGAACAATTGCTGCATAAGGCATATAGGAGACTGATGCATTGTTGTATACAATAACACGAAATTGTACAATTAATGTCCCAGTTTTGCTGTAGAATTTAATTGCGATTTTTAATTTTACAAAATTCTGAGCTCCACATGTACAGTATTTGGCAGATCCTTTAGAATATCGTGGATATATCACATAAAAGTTATCAGGTGCATATGTGACAAGGTGTCCAGTTAAGTGTTTGCAGATGCAATGAGAACTTAAGGGAAAAGCAAAGGGAGGCTAAATAGCTGTTGCTCAGCTGTTACAGATCAGTGCATATCTACCAAAAGAAATTCTTTCAAGTGTTCATGGTGTCGTGGTGGACTTCCTACCATCTGAAAGCAGATCTATAACATTCTGCTATCATTCATCTTGTGGAGGTGCTTGAACACGAACAGTAAAATGATCTGGTAGCATCTGTGCACTTGTAACTTAATTTCACACTTTACCCGATGAAGTACCATTGCTGAGGGCTTTTTCTTCAGTTCTGTGTTTAAGCATTGAAGGCATGTCTTTGTAAGCAACCACTGTTGCAAGCCATTTATAGAAGCTTTATTGCTGATGATTACTAATATTTTTAGTCATTATTTATCTGGCATGGCCAATAGATTCTAAGATTGTTTTGCATGGTTTGATCATAGCAGTGGAACAAAAGTGAATATATAGATATGTGCCTTATGATGGGTTAGCTTTTAGTATGGTTCTGATCTCGCATATAGTAAATCATTTTGTTACCAGTTTTGAGTTCTTTTGGGAAGTCATTGAGATTTGAGAGTACTCATCCTCCATAAAGGAGGGCAAAGCTGAAAGGCTATCTTATCTCTAGGATCACAAGCAGATATTTTTCCTAGGATGGTACTGTGAAAACAGAGAGCAAGGACATGGTGCTGTACAGATAAATGCTGAGACGTGTGTGCATTTGTACAAGATTAACATGTACAAGATTAATTTTGCTAAGGACAAAAAGTTGTGTTAACGTGTGTGCATCCCCTTATTTTTTGCTTCTTCTGTAAATCTCTCATTCCTGTAAACTGATCTAAGTCAATTTGGTATCTGAAAAGTACTGATTTATGTGTTAAAAGAATCTAAGCGACCGGATTAGGATCTACACCTACAGCAGTAAAATGATTCAATGACTAACTTGGAAAGAAATAGTCATAGAGAAATCACAACATACAGTGTAACAAAGCCTAAACATATAAGCTCCAAGGTTTATCCAACAAAGCAATTTTATACTAAAACCCAAGGGATGATCAAACGGTATAACAGATGCAGTTATATTAGTATTGGTTATCAGCACATAATAGTTTTAGATCCTGTCATTTATTTTCATTACAAATTTGTTGTTTCCTTTTGATCATCTACTATTTTTCTCTCAGATTTTGCATACTGACAACTGCATTTTGACTATTTAACATTTCTCTATGTAAACATACAGAACGAAATAAGGGTCGGATCAGCAGTGGACTTTAGTTATTCAATGCAAGGGAGCACCACCAGAAAAAGAATTCTTCGAGTGCGATCTTGATAGGACTAATGTCTCATTTATGACATTGTTAAGTTTAAAAGAACAGCTTGGATACTCAGTTAGGGGCTTCTTATACTATAAGAAGCGATGTGGCAGGGCGGTAGGAACTTTGGAGCCGATCGATTATAGTCGTGATGCAGATAGAATGATAGAAAGCAATCAAGATGAAAGGGAAGTCCGATTAGTAGTGTCTAGGGAGCGAGTAAAAGACAATCAGGTGACCATAACACCCATGAAACGAAAGAGGAGTCAACAAAATTGTGATGATCCAATTACAAATGAACAACTTGATGCATACAAGGTTTGGCTAGCGAATCTACAAGCCGAGGAAGAACACACGGGTAAGTTATATATGTTGCTACAATTAAAATCACGCTGATTTTAACAGAAGTACTGAATTGGCAACTGCACTAACATATATTCATGGCTTGCAGAATTTATGGATGACTACAGGGATGAAACAATCAAAACATATAAGGAATGGTTAAGGACGAAAGGCCATCTTGATGATATATGTAATTTTCAAATCTTTCACTGAACTATGCAAGCATATTATTAGTTTTACAAACTCACATATATTTCTCTTCTGAGTATTATAATGTGTGCAGTATCCTTTTTGAAAGAGTACCATACCAACAATCCAGCTGGCTTTCAAGATGAGGAAAGTCAAGACAGCGACCCGACACCACCAGAGAGGCCATCTCATGCTCGGAAAAACAAGCAACAACAAAATGGTATGCTATTCTTATGTCAATTCTATTTTCTAGGTTCAATTGGTCCTTGCTGAATGTGTACATTAAATGACATTTAAATTGCTCATAAGGAGGTGGCTCCCAACAGTGCAAGAAAGGTGTACGTGGATGCCTTAAAGGTTTAGCAGCAGCCAACAAGAGAGTGAAGAATGCATCGCAGAAACTATCAATTCAATTTTCAGCAAGGTTAGGAGGCCCCGTAGGAGAAAACTCTCGAACATTTGTGGATGAAGTGGTAATGTTTACAAGAAAGAGGGCTCCACTTATTGGAGTCAAAAAGTGGAAAGACATAAAGCAAAATGTCAAAATTACAATAGCCGAGGATTTGCTAGTAAGTTGCATCTTTTTATTTGTTGGTAAATAAGTATGTTAATTCTGTAATTACATACGACTTCACCTTCACTTTCTGTTTCAATCCAAGCAGAGTAGGTGGGACTTTTCAAACATTGAGAATGCAACGGAAAAGATATGGGACATTGCTAAAGAGCGGTACAAAGGATGGCGATCAACATTCAGTTCTACATACAAGGCATACACTAACCCAGATAGTACATTGAACACCACAGAAAAGACACCTGAACATGTAGAAGAAACATTACAACAGGTAACAAAATTTGCAAATAGTTTGCTGCCATAAGGGATTTGGACTTTGTACATTCTATTGATGACCTCCTGATGTGTACCTTCACTGAACTTCAATTGATGCATGCATGCTGAACATATTTTAATAGTAGTACACAACAGGATGCTAATATTTTTAATTCTAAATTTTACATTTGCAGAATGACCCAGCAAGCATCTTGACCACACAAAAAGATGCTAGGCCACCTATTCGCATCACTAGAGCTTCTAATCTTAACCGAAATCTCTTCCAAAATGTCGCTGTTAATAATGGTTCATCGAACTTCATTCCTCCACAACAATTGAAAAATACTGCTACAACTCGTTTGAAGAAAAGGAGGGACCAGCAGGTATGAAATGAAAATGTGATTAATCTTCATCTGCCATTGTTCTTATGTCAAATATAGCATACTGTTCTAAACTACTAGAAAATTATGCCAGGTGAAGTAGGGCTACTATATATCGGTGAATGAAATGAAATAATTCTGCTGGAATCACTTGCTAAATACTTTGCTACGTAACTGAATTAGAGAACTCATGATTGCTATTTTCAGCTGTAACTCGTATCTCTAAACTTGCACTATGATGTACTTAAGTATGTGCTGCTGGACAATACTCATATTAAGGTCCCTCTTTATTGTTCATGTTCTATCAGGATGAAACAATTTGATCAGAGCAAACAGAGTCGTGGCGTCGTCGAGTCAGGAAATTCAACATGGCATAGAAGCAAGGACAAATGGAATGGAAGTGATAGTACTTTTGTTATTAGTTACAAACTTTGTAGTTTAAGTTTGGAGATTGATATGTAATTCCTGCATGAGTGGTGGCACTTTTAAATTATTATGTGTTGAATTAATATATGTGTTTTTGATCCAGTCGTGTTCCTAATTTGATTATTATAATTTGCAACAACAAATTATAATAAAATATCATATGCTCAATATGCTACCACAAATTTTACCGTTGCGATAAACCTATATGCAAAATTGGTATTTCGTTGTGATAGGCTGTTGCAACGCCGCTACTATGTTGCGATTCCACTATATGCCATGAACAATGTTCGTTGCTATAGGATTTATTTGCCACAAAACATATTTCGTCGCAATAACTTTATAGCAATGAAACGCCTTCCGTGGCAATAAAACATATTGCAACAAAACGCCTCCCGTGGCAATTAAACCTGCTGCAACGAAACGCCTCCCGTGGCAATATATCCTGTTGCAACGAAATGCCCTCCGTGGCAATAGGGTTTATTGCCACGAACCATTGGCGTGGCAATAGAACCTATTACCACGCAATATTTTCGTGGCAAATGATACTATTGCCACGCCCAAACTTCGTGGCAAAAGAAGCTATTGCCACGAAGTCAGCCGTGGCAATAGCCTATATCGCCACGACATCATTCGTTGCAACAACAAACAATTGCCAGAACACATTGCATGGCAATAACCATTGGTATTGCAACAAAATCACAATCCGTTGCACAATCTTTTAAGCACGCAAGTACTTGCCACGCTTGCCAACGGAAGTGATGTGTTGCAATAGGTACATATTGCATCTATTTTGGCCCTATTGCAACGATTTCGCTCCGTTGTCCTAGACCTGAAAACTAGTAGTGTTACCGGAGCTTGACCCTTCCCACTGGATTGAGGCTGAGCCATTGGAGAAGTGGTCCTTATTGCATGGCATGGACGGTGTGAGGTACGGCATAATGACCACTAACCTTGTTGAGGTGTACAACTGGGTTCTTAGGGGCCTCCGTTCTAGCCGCTCGTCGCCATCATGGAAGGCACTCTCTAAGGTACAATAAGATATTTTGGGGAAATGCATGAAAATGTGGCACTTCATGCAGCCAACCCACATACATCGTACTGCTCAAAGATTACAGTGTACATACAGGCCAAGACCGAGAAGGGTTAGTCATACACGGTCGTCATGATCGGCAATACGGAACATCATTTTGATGTGCTCTTTTGAGACAAAGCCGGATTTCAGATGGCTCGCTCTCTTGATACCCATAAGATGTGCTTTAGAGATCGTGTGAATGAGTCTAACTGCACATGCAACAAGCCAAAGTTCCTTCACAAGCATGCTCTCATGACCTCGCCGTATATGGGACTATCAACATGGACCCATCAAACTTCATGTTCGAGTACTTCATGAAGGAGAGGGTGCTGCAGGTGTGGTGCAGCGAGCTAAGAGGCTTCAGGGTTGTAGGCAACTTTGCCATGTCGAATATTGCACACAGGACTTGGATTCCAGATCTTGACCTGTAACAGCCCAGGTTTTTATGAAAAATAAAAATAAATAAATAAATAAATAAATAAAAAATTAATTAAAATAAAATATAAATTAGAATAAGTATTTTTGTTGCCTAAATTTTAAAATTTGGATTTGCCCTGAATTTTTGTTTTTGAAAAAGCTGTTTTGAAAAGTATTTTAAGTAAAACCTAAAATTATTAAATAAAATAATATTTTGATCTTTCTATAAAAATCCTAGTTCAAAATAATTATTTGGAGTTATTTGGCTTTTATTTGGTTTCCTGAATTTTCTGGAGTTTAAAATGTATTTTTGAAATTAAAAAGTATTTTAAAGTATGAAAATTAAATACCAACATTAGTTGGAAATATTTTTAATAAGTCCAAAATGTCTCCAGGAACTTCTGTGAATTTTTCTGGAATGTTTGGAATTTATTTCATATTGTTTGAGCTTATTTGGATTTTCTGGCAATTTCTGAAAAACTGAAATCAAAATCAGAAAAATTAAAACCCCAACCCACCCCTCCGGACGACACGTGGACGGCCCAGATCCGCCCACGTCGCCGCTCGGATCCCGCCTACCCCCTCCCATCGGCCGACACGCGTGCGGCCCAGATCCGTCTTCTCCCCCGCGCCGGTCCATCCCGACCACTCTCTCCCCTCTTGCACCGCCAAGCGGGCCCGGCCCGTCAGCCTTCCGTCCGCCCCGCATAACTCCCTGGCCACCTGATCCCGCCCTCGGACACGCGGCTTCATCTGCACCGCCCGCGCCTTTCCCCTCTCCCCTCTCTCTGCGCGCGGGGTCCGCCTGTCAGAGCCATCTTCCTCCCCGCGCCGTCTCCTTACTCCCACTCGGCCGCAACATCTCCGCCGCCCCTCGCCCCGCCAGGTCACCTTTCCTTTCCTGCCGCCCATGCGACCCGCGCCCTTTCCTTCTTCTTCCTCCCCCGATTCCCTTCCTTCTACGTCGCGCTTTCCTTTCTTTTCCCCTCCGCAATCGCCGCCGCCCGTAATCAACGGCGAACAATCCTCGCTGATTGCCCCCTCCCCGGCCCCTATGAAAAGCCCCCTCGGCCTCCCCTCTCTCCACTCCACCTCCCGCCACTCTCCCGCGCCTCTCCCGAGCTCCGCAGCACCCCGCGCTGTGCGCCACCGCCTCGGCTCCGGCGAGCAATTGCCGCCGCCTCGCTCCTCCTCGCGCCTCGCCGTCGACCCCTCCAGCTTCCCCGCGTCGCCGCGAAGCCCGTGCGCCCCTCGGCCGAGCCTTTTCACCGCACCCCTCCCCCGAGTTCCCCTTCTCCTTCTCTCCCTCCTCCGCACATCGCCACCGGTCGTCGGAGCGCCGCCGTCGCTACCGTCCCCGTACGCCTCCGGCCGGCCGGCCACCTTGCCCACGTGGCAGCCCCGGTGGCAGCCATGTGGTACCACCTCAGCGCCAACGCGGCACCTCCTCGCCCGGTCAGCGCACCCCACCACCTCAGTGCCTCCCCTCGCCCGTGGACCTGGTCCATGGACCAGGGCCCACCTGTCAGTGGGGTTTATCCCAAGCTGACGCCAGCATTGTGCAATAAACCCATTTTCAGTTCAAAAATATTTTGGCCGAAAAAGAAATTCCCAGGGCTGACGCAATGCTGATGTCATAATTCATTTTCCTTTAGAAAAATAATTCCAAAAATTCCTCTTTTTCTTTTTCTCCCTTTTCAAACTTCCCGGAGCCCGTTCTTCTTCGTCCTAACTCCGATTTAGCCCATTCAAATTTCTAAATTCATCAAAAATTCCCCTCTATCCATTTATGGCCTCAATTAAAATATTTGAAGTCAATTTGAATTTATTGTTAAATTTATTTGAATTTGGTGGGTTATTTTCACGTGTAGACTTCGACGATCCGGGAGATTTCTTCGACGACGATTCACACCAAATTGAAGAGCAAGGCAAGTCACACTCCTTGATAATGTTGATCCTAGTTTTCAAAATAAAATTATGTTGATTTAAATTATATTGCATGCATAAGTTTATTCAATGTATTTCAATTCAGTTTTAACTTTAGTTAATCCCTATTTGTTAATACCCCTTTTGACATTGCAAATCCTTATACCTTGTCACCTTAGAATCAAACTCTAGTTGGTATGCTAGTATTGGCTAGAGAATTTTAAATTAAATGCTTAGACATGCTTAGATGTAATCTTAGTTTTGGGATACCTTTCACATAAAATGACGAGCCTTTACACATGCTTAGATGATAAGCTTTTGAACTGTATTCTTGACTTCAGAGAGTCAAGAAGGATGATAAAATATTTTGAAGCAAAATATAAAATCTGGTTTAGACTTAGGCTAATGGTTAGGTGGTGGGTGCAGACATGCACTGTTGTTCGGAGACGCAGTGTTGATTGTCGTGCACAGGGGGTATGTGGTTGAGCCTAAGTCAATTAAGGACCGGTTTATGAGCTGCTGTTGCAAAGCCCTATCGTACTACCACAAGGCTGGTATGGGATAGCCCTGGCTGAATAATTTGCGGGTCCCAACCTGAGCCATTTCGTAGGTTGAAAGTGAGCGTGGCGTAGGCCATGAGAAGTCTCACTCGGCTCAAGAGGGGGTCCCGGTCTGGTGGATTCCTTACTGGGGTGAAACCTTAGTGTTGGCTTGGCCAGGTTGAAGGCTTTGCATTGTAAAGGCCTTGTCGTGATCTCCCTGCCGCACACCTAAGGAAGTGTGTAACTCACGTGGCAAAACGGGATGATCATGTCTTGTTGGCAAAGCTGTACAACCTCTGCAGAGTGTATAATGTATCCTGGATAGCCGTGCCCACGGTCATGGGCATGCTGAGTAAAGTTTTTCATGGATTAGACTTTGTTTTTCAAAAATGATTTTCGAAAACCTTGTGGATGGATGGAATCCATGAAAGATGAAAACCTTGCGGATGGATGGAATCCGTGAGAGAGTTGCGCAGTGGATGGATGGAATCCATACGTGGTCTTTTGGAAAAATGCTCCGGGTGAGATGCCCGTGGATAGGTTGGTGTTTGGTCGGAGCCTGCACTGACGGTAATATTTTCAATTACAAGTATTGTTTTACTTACTGTATTAACATCAGCAATTTCAATCTGTTTACTGTGTTTTATTAAATGCTGTTTTATGCAAACTAACCCTATAAGCCTTCCTTTGTTGCCTTTATCATTATATTGCATTTCTCCGTGTGACTTGCGGAGTACAAGTTTGTACTCACTTTGCTATCTCCACACAGAGGAAGACGACTTCGACTACGGTGAAGATCAGAGCGAGTAGGCCACGTCTTGATTGTTTGCCTGTGGGCAGGCTTGGGCTTCGCCTTTTCAAGTTCGCTTCCGCAGTTTCTTTTGCAGTTATTTTTGCCAACATGCGATGATGTAAACGCTAGCCATAAGGCTGTACTCTTTAAATTAAATAAATGTCATTATGCTTGGTATTTGTCTTTGTTGTCCACTGTGTGCACTAGCTGATCCTGGACTAGTGCGATTTACACAGAGGATCCTGGAGTTGCTGCTACGGGTTCCGACATGACCTATTGAAGAGTGGGAAACGCTATCAACAGAGTCATCACATTAGGAATGGTATGAACGAAGAGAAAGCTAAAGTGGCAGGTAGACATTGCTGCCACTATGGCCAAGAAGGCCATAGTACGAGAAGTTTCATGGTGCCTACCGATGAGTAGGAACACTGACATGAAGTGTAGCACCACTTCTTGTTGTGTATATAGTGGTACTATGATAAGAAATGCTATCATGTTGTAACTTATACTTCAGATAGTACTGTACTTATTGTACATGGTGTGGAACTAATTGCATCGTAATTACAAACTTTAATTTCATTTGCAGTGCCAATCCATTGTCGTTATGTATCTTTGCAAAGCAAGATGTGACCTCGCTCTGCAAAGTAAGACATGACCTTACTCTATAAAGCAGGATGTGACCACTCTCTGCAAAGTAGGGTGTGACCACTCTTTGCAAAGCATGAAGAGACCACTCGACTGCTATAAGTTTCCTCCTCGAAGGGCATGGCACACAGACATGAAACATATCCATGCCTCATTGCAATGGAGCCGCTACAACTGTGTTCACTCCCGCTATAAATACAGCACTCCTCAACCATAAACTCCTCACCAACAACACTACCTAGATAACATGGACAAGGAGAATGAATGGAAGCAGATCTACGAGCTCTTGAAGGATTGCGAGGCTCCCTAGTAGACCGCCGCTCGCTACAGGGCATTTAGTCAGAGCCTTACACACACCACTCACCTCCTCAACAGCCACCTCCGAAGCTTGTCAATCTAAGGAGGCTGCCTCGCAGTACACCCAATGATTTTGCATCGAGTTGTGCTCCCCTCCTATGCCTACTGAACGCACTCCGAAAGGCCCCCCCCGACGAGGGTGGCACCACCCCTTTGGTGGTGTCGGGATGCCTGCAAGTGTGTCAAATCAACCGACGAGTAGAACATTGGGTAGTGCTATTGGTGTTGCCCAAACTATCGCGTAGACTACCTCAACCGTAGGTTTGACACGCCGAACTATAGGCAGTCGGTAATGAAATCACATTTCAGTGCACACCATTATTTTGCTTCCTGTTACACCGTAACCACGTTTCTCTTCCCATCGCAGTCTCGCCGCGCCTATGCGACGACAAGATCCACCCTTACGACATGTGGATGCTACTGTCACAAAAGAGGTGGGCCAAGGAGGAGTATGAGGGTTGTAAAAGGCATCTCGTAGAGCTGCAGGCTGAGATGGAGGAGAACAAGAGGCAGGAGAGGCTACACAAGTAGCAGGAGCGCAAGCATGCCAAGCGACGGGGGGTCGAAAGGTTGCGGAAGAGGGCTGACGTAAGCTAAGGTGCAAGGCGAGGATTACAATGCTGAGCTGGGTCACAAGGGCAAATGACCATGTTCCATGGAGTAGTTTGACCTGCTTCATCCATATGTCCCATGTATTTCTACTTCTCTAAAGGCATGTGTGTACCATCCTTGGTTAATTAACCTGTGTGCCATGTATCCCTCTTGTTAGATCAGCTATCATGTTGTTATCATTACACCATTTATTCAAAGTTTTTTGTGTATGAATTCCCTATCATTACACCATTTATCCAAAGTTTTCTATGTATGAATTCCCTGTTGCATCGCAATATCACTTACCTTCCTACTTACGAATCATTGCTATCTTAATTGTCCTCACAAAATTCTTTAGAAATTTATTGCACTACAACAACATACGATGATCACAAAATGTTATTGCAAGTCTAACAGATTTTATACCCTTGAGAATCTATGAAAATCACAAATGGACCAACCTACCTTGTTTGCCCTTTTATTTCCAGAAAAAACAACAACCTACAAACAAAATTTGCTAAATGTATTACCCAAAAAAATTGCCCTTCATTCCCTTATAATTATTTCCATCTGATCAATATAATAATATTGTTATTTTAAAGTGCCCAACAAGTGCATGACTTGTCGATGTGTCGCCCTCCGGTTGAGCGACTAAGGCTAGTTGGGCGACTTGAACAGTTGGCGCGCAACCATTGGGTGACTTGCCCAAGTCGCTCAATGGTGGAGTGACAGAGTATCATTACTGTAAATTAAAAATGAAGGTATATTGCTGTAATTTAAAATAAAAAATAGATTATTTTTGTTGTACTCTACGATCACTCACTATAGTCATACGACCACGTCTAAGCCTTTACGACTACACTAGCAGTCGTTACGACCGCTCTATTGCTTCTCCGATCACCCTGGCAGTCGTTACGACTACGTTGTGACAACTCCGATCACGTCTCCCAGCTCGAACGTGTATTCATAACTTTAGCTGAAGTTACAACCACGTTCACCGCCACTGCGGTGCACTTCCTTTGACCACATAGTAGGCTCGATCATCGTAGTCGTAACTCGATTATGACCATGCTGTAATTTTGTCGACCATGTTGAAGGCTCTATCGACTGCCGTTGTTGTAATCCTTGCGACCATGTTAGCTGCTTCACGACCGTGGTCTTAACTCTTATACGACCACGTTTTCCCGCTATGGTCGCTTACAACCACGTCTTGTCGCTCTGTGATCGTGATCATAACTCTCTTACGACCACATCTGCATATACGATGAACTCGATAGATTTTCTAGAGCCAAACTGCTCTTCTCTTCTTTATTTCTTTTCTCTTTATCACACTGATCTCTACGATCACCCTGATCACTCTCTCTATTTTTCTTGCAATCTCTCGGTACAATGCTCTACCCTTTATACCCAACTCTACAACTACGGGGCGGACTAGTATACATCTACTACTCCTACGACTCTGACACGGACTCGATATACTAACTCGTACTCATGCATGACCACGAGCACGACTGCGATGACTCATATACGACTTCGACTTCTGACTTGTACACAACTTCGACTTTTAAACTGAAAACAAGATTATAAACTCTAACAATCACCTCCTTAATCTTGTTTTTCCATCTTAATCACGCCGATCTTGTCTCTTGCTTCTTCTTCCTTGCATGCCTTCCTGAGCTGGAGCACCTGCTCCCACAACCACCTTGTCATTACCTGAGCCTCCCATCTTTTTCCAACACATATCTCGGCTGAGATCACGCCATCTCCAGTCTTTGCGTTCATCCATCCCACTGACGCCACTCCCGTGTATCCCGCTTTGGTCTGGAACACTCCAGCGCCTCGTGCACCTCCTCGCCTTGATCTCCCTTTGCGTTGTGTGTGCTCGACCTGTGTGTGTGCCCATATGTCTCCCAAACTAGCTACGTGCACACTGTGCGCCTGTGGTCCACAGGCGAGACCACTACCTCTCACTCCGACTGCATGCGTTGTGTCTCTACGGGACCCGCCTTGACTCAAGCCACTTCCGTCAGCATTGTCTGCACAAGGATGGAGTGTCGCGTCTACATGCGCGCCATGCATGCCTCCTGCTGCCTCTGCACCTCGTCCATCTGTGCCTCTCTTCACACAAACCTGTTTACAAGCTTTCAAAGAAATCTTGTATAACCTATTTGCAGATCTCTTCCCCTTCATCAACAAATCTCTGTTTTTTATCGTACACACGTAAGAACTCATCCTACAACATCACTCTACACCCTCTTTTTGTCATCTGTCTGAGACTAAGTATGTTGTTGCATAGACTTGGTATATAATAAATCCCTACCAACAACTTCTTATCGCTGTTCTTGTATTGTAACATCATCGTCCCTTTGCTTTTTATCTTCACCATGGAGCCGTTGAAAAACTTGACCTTGCCCCCAAATCTTCTCATCGAGCTTATGAAACATGGATCAATCTCCTATCATGTGGTTGCTTACTCCATTGTCCAAGTACCACTGATCCGTGTGATCGTGGCTACCTTCCTTCGTGTGTAGTTTTGGAACTTCGTTCTCTTCATTTAGTTTCACCATGATTGGCGCCTTTTCAACTCCCCGTCCTTTTCTTCTTCATCTTTGGCGAGGTTCACCTCCCCGTCCTTCTTCTTGCTTTTGTAATCCGAAGCATAGTGCCCATACTCGTTACAGTTGAAACTCTTTATATGGCTACGGCATCTCGAACTATAGTACCCGTATTCACCACATTCAAAGTACTTGACATGTGACTTATCACATGATCTATCTCTACCGCCTTGCCTAGCCTTGTCTCCACGTCCACCTCTACCGCCTCGGCCACTCTGGCCACCTCGACCGTGCCACCTCCCGTGGTTGTTTGATGAGCCATGACTATCTCTCAGATCTCCCTTTATCAGCAACACCTGCTTGTTCTGAGATCCCTGCTTATTACATGATTGAAACCCCTTCGGAAACTCCTCGTAGGCCTTGAGAGAGCCGATGATCTCCTGTATCCTCTTGTTGTCCAGATCGGAGTACATAAGTGTGGTGACAACAGGTATGTACTTCTCTAGAAGTACACACTGGTACTTCTTCACTGCCATAGATTCTTCCATCTTGTCGCCAAGAAAGTTGATCTGATTGTACAATGAACTCAACTTTCCTGCGAACTCGTCCACCGACTAGGTCTCTCCCATCTACATGTTCTAAACTCGCTCTGCAAATTCTGGAGCCACACCTCCTTGACACGATCAACTCCCTCGTGCGTCGTCTAAAGCGTCTCCCACGCCTCTCGTGCCATCTCCTTGCCGATGAGTTGATGCATCATCGCATCTAGCACCGCTTGGTAGATGATGGCTAAAGCCGCCTGATCTACCTTGCCGTCCACCTCCTTATCCTTCCCTTTGGATCGACTGCACCCTAGGCTCCCTGGGCGTGCATGTTCGCCTTCATCTTTATTGCCCACACTCGGTAATTATCGGTCGTTAGGAGAGGGTACTGGAGAGAGATTAGCCTACCCTGAGCCTTCACCTTGTCTCCCATGATCTTCAACACACTCTGATACCACTTGTTGTAGTCTATGACCACTCACTGTAGTCGTACAACCACGTCTGAGCCTTTACGACCACACTGGCAGTCGTTACAACTGCTTTGTTGCTTCTCCAATCAGCTTGGTAGTCGTTACGACCACATTGTGACCGCTCTGATCACACCTCCCAGCTCCGACTGTGTAGTCGTAACTTCAGCTGAAGTTACGATCACGTTCATTGTCGCTGCACTGCTCCTTCTTCGACGATGTAGTAGGCTCGATCACTGTGATCGTAACTCGATTACGACCACGCTGTGATTTTGTCGATCACATTGAAGGCTCTATCTACTACCGTTGTCGTAACCCTTATGGCCACATTAGCTGCTTCATGACCGTGGTCGTAACTCCTTTACAACCACGTTTTCTCGCTCTGTGACCATGGTCGTAACTCGCTTACGACCACGTCTACTGCTCATGAGGGCATCTCCGCTCGATCGCCGTGGTTGTAACTCCATTTACGACCACGTCTGCGCACACGATGAACTCGATAGATTTCCCAGAGCTAAATCGCTCTTCTCTTCTTTATTTCTTTTCTCTCGATCACACCGATCGCTACAGTCACCCTGATCGCTTTCTCTGTTTTCCTTGCAATCTCTCAGTACAATGTTCTGCCTTTTATACCCTGCTTTATGATTACGGGGCAGACTCGTCTACAACTACTACTCCTACAACCTTGACACGGACTCGATAGATTGACTCATACTCATACACGACCATGAGCATGATCACGGTGACTGATATACGACTTTGACTTTCAATTTATACACGGCTTCGACTTCTAAACTGAAAACAAGATTACAAACTTACAATTTTTTTAAAAAAATCGACTACTTTGCATCCCAGTAAGTCATCAGTAACATGCTTCACATGACTAAACTTGACCTGTCCAAGTGTCAATCGTTATGAACGGAAGGAACTGATGATGCCCAGAACGAAAAGTGCTACCGAATGTATACTACATCCAGTAGGCGTGAGCACGCTTCTCTGTAACAGAAAAAGAATTGCTTTGTTGTCTCTTCCCGATTGGTATGCAGTTACACATCACAAACAAGGCAAGGAAAACGTTGCTTCTCATGTTTGTCTACCACCTGTCTTGCTAAACTGAGAAACAAATGCCCAAATTGCAGCTTTCTGTCCTATCAAGTGATCATCGTATCTTCAATCGTTACATGACACTGGCTTATTGTGCACGTAATTTAACTAACTTGCTCATTTCTATTCCAAAAGGAGTTAAAATTCATGGTTCAAACATAGCGTGTGCTCGCATATCTAGCCTATCTTTGTGTGTTGACACACGTGGATCGATATATCTCGTTCGTTTTCTTTTTGTTTGAAGACAGGCTAGGTACTGGACAGTACGCTTGCATGCACGAAAAAGAACAGTCTGGAAGAAAAAGCCATCCTGCTCGCATAACACAGCAATGCAGACCACTCCTTGACGATCCATCGATGAAGCTGTGTACATATGTGGTGGGTGCAGACATGCACTGTTGTTCGGAGACGCAGTGTTGATTGTCGTGCACAGGGGGTATGTGGTTGAGCCTAAGTCAATTAAGGACCGGTTTATGAGCTACTGTTGCAAAGCCCTAGCGTACTACCACAAGGCTGGTATGGGATAGCCCTGGCTGAATAATTTGCGGGTCCCAACCTGAGCCATTTCGTAGGTTGAAAGTGAGCGTGGCGTAGGCCATGAGAAGTCTCACTCGGCTCAAGAGGGGGTCTCGGTCTGGTGGATTCCTTACTGGGGTGAAACCTTAGTGTTGGCTTGGCCAGGTTGAAGGCTTTGCATTGTAAAGGCCTTGTCGTGATCTCCCTGCCGCACACCTAAGGAAGTGTGTAACTCACGTGGCAAAACGAGATGATCATGTCTTGTTGGCAAAGCTGTACAACCTCTGCAGAGTGTATAATGTATCCTGGATAGCCGTGCCCACGGTCATGGGCATGCTGAGTAAAGTTTTTCATGGATTAGACTTTGTTTTTCAAAAATGATTTTCGAAAACCTTGTGGATGGATGGAATCCATGAAAGATGAAAACCTTGCGGATGGATGGAATCCGTGAGAGAGTTGCGCAGTGGATGGATGGAATCCATACGTGGTCTTTTGGAAAAGATGCTCCGGGTGAGATGCCCGTGGATAAGTTGGTGTTTGGTCGGAGCCTGCACTGACGGTAATATTTTCAATTACAAGTATTGTTTTACTTACTGTATTAACATCAGCAATTTCAATCTATTTACTGTGTTTTATTAAATGATGTTTTATGCAAACTAACCCTATAAGCCTTCCTTTGTTGCCTTTATCATTATATTGCATTTCTCCGTGTGACTTGCGGAGTACAAGTTTGTACTCACTTTGCTATCTCCACACAGAGGAAGACGACTTCGACTACGGTGAAGATCAGAGCGAGTAGGCCACGTCTTGATTGTTTGCCTGTGGGCAGGCTTGGGCTTCGCCTTTTCAAGTTCGCTTCCGCAGTTTCTTTTGCAGTTATTTTTGCCAACATGCGATGATGTAAACGCTAGCCATAAGGCTGTACTCTTTAAATTAAATAAATGTCATTATGCTTGGTATTTGTCTTTGTTGTCCACTGTGTGCACTAGCTGATCCTGGACTAGTGCGATTTACACAGAGGATCCTGGAGTTGCTGCTACGGGTTCCGACATGACCTATTGAAGAGTGGGAAACGCTATCAACAGAGTCATCACATTAGGAATGGTATGAACGAAGAGAAAGCTAAAGTGGCAGGTAGACATTGCTGCCACTATGGCCAAGAAGGCCATAGTACGAGAAGTTTCATGGTGCCTACCGATGAGTAGGAACACTGACATGAAGTGTAGCACCACTTCTTGTTGTGTATATAGTGGTACTATGATAAGAAATGCTATCATGTTGTAACTTATACTTCAGATAGTACTGTACTTATTGTACATGGTGTGGAACTAATTGCATCGTAATTACAAACTTTAATTTCATTTGCAGTGCCAATCCATTGTCGTTATGTATCTTTGCAAAGCAAGATGTGACCTCGCTCTGCAAAGTAAGACATGACCTTACTCTATAAAGCAGGATGTGACCACTCTCTGCAAAGTAGGGTGTGACCACTCTTTGCAAAGCATGAAGAGACCACTCGACTGCTATAAGTTTCCTCCTCGAAGGGCATGGCACACAGACATGAAACATATCCATGCCTCATTGCAATGGAGCCGCTACAACTGTGTTCACTCCCGCTATAAATACAGCACTCCTCAACCATAAACTCCTCACCAACAACACTACCTAGATAACATGGACAAGGAGAATGAATGGAAGCAGATCTACGAGCTCTTGAAGGATTGCGAGGCTCCCTAGTAGACCGCCGCTCGCTACAGGGCATTTAGTCAGAGCCTTACACACACCACTCACCTCCTCAACAGCCACCTCCGAAGCTTGTCAATCTAAGGAGGCTGCCTCGCAGTACACCCAATGATTTTGCATCGAGTTGTGCTCCCCTCCTATGCCTACTGAACGCACTCCGAAAGGGCCCCCCCGACGAGGGTGGCACCACCCCTTTGGTGGTGTCGGGATGCCTGCAAGTGTGTCAAATCAACCGACGAGTAGAACATTGGGTAGTGCTATTGGTGTTGCCCAAACTATCGCGTAGACTACCTCAACCGTAGGTTTGACACGCCGAACTATAGGCAGTCGGTAATGAAATCACATTTCAGTGCACACCATTATTTTGCTTCCTGTTACACCGTAACCACGTTTCTCTTCCCATCGCAGTCTCGCCGCGCCTATGCGACGACAAGATCCACCCTTACGACATGTGGATGCTACTGTCACAAAAGAGGTGGGCCAAGGAGGAGTATGAGGGTTGTAAAAGGCATCTCGTAGAGCTGCAGGCTGAGATGGAGGAGAACAAGAGGCAGGAGAGGCTACACAAGTAGCAGGAGCGCAAGCATGCCAAGCGACGGGGGGTCGAAAGGTTGCGGAAGAGGGCTGACGTAAGCTAAGGTGCAAGGCGAGGATTACAATGCTGAGCTGGGTCACAAGGGCAAATGACCATGTTCCATGGAGTAGTTTGACCTGCTTCATCCATATGTCCCATGTATTTCTACTTCTCTAAAGGCATGTGTGTACCATCCTTGGTTAATTAACCTGTGTGCCATGTATCCCTCTTGTTAGATCAGCTATCATGTTGTTATCATTACACCATTTATTCAAAGTTTTTTGTGTATGAATTCCCTATCATTACACCATTTATCCAAAGTTTTCTATGTATGAATTCCCTGTTGCATCGCAATATCACTTACCTTCCTACTTACGAATCATTGCTATCTTAATTGTCCTCACAAAATTCTTTAGAAATTTATTGCACTACAACAACATACGATGATCACAAAATGTTATTGCAAGTCTAACAGATTTTATACCCTTGAGAATCTATGAAAATCACAAATGGACCAACCTACCTTGTTTGCCCTTTTATTTCCAGAAAAAACAACAACCTACAAACAAAATTTGCTAAATGTATTACCCAAAAAAAATTGCCCTTCATTCCCTTATAATTATTTCCATCTGATCAATATAATAATATTGTTATTTTAAATTGCCCAACAAGTGCATGACTTGTCGATGTGTCGCCCTCCGGTTGAGCGACTAAGGCTAGTTGGGCGACTTGAACAGTTGGCGCGCAACCATTGGGTGACTTGCCCAAGTCGCTCAATGGTGGAGTGACAGAGTATCATTACTGTAAATTAAAAATGAAGGTATATTGCTGTAATTTAAAATAAAAAATAGATTATTTTTGTTGTACTCTACGATCACTCACTATAGTCATACGACCACGTCTAAGCCTTTACGACTACACTAGCAGTCGTTACGACCGCTCTATTGCTTCTCCGATCACCCTGGCAGTCGTTACGACTACGTTGTGACAACTCCGATTACGTCTCCCAGCTCGAACGTGTATTCATAACTTTAGCTGAAGTTACAACCACGTTCACCGCCACTGCGGTGCACTTCCTTTGACCACATAGTAGGCTCGATCATCGTAGTCGTAACTCGATTATGACCATGCTGTAATTTTGTCGACCATGTTGAAGGCTCTATCGACTGCCGTTGTTGTAATCCTTGCGACCATGTTAGCTGCTTCACGACCGTGGTCTTAACTCTTATACGACCACGTTTTCCCACTATGGTCGCTTACACCCACGTCTTGTCGCTCTGTGATCGTGATCATAACTCTCTTACGACCACATCTGCATACACGATGAACTCGATAGATTTTCTAGAGCCAAACTGCTCTTCTCTTCTTTATTTCTTTTCTCTTTATCACACTGATCTCTACGATCACCCTGATCACTCTCTCTATTTTTCTTGCAATCTCTCGGTACAATGCTCTACCCTTTATACCCAACTCTACAACTACGGGGCGGACTAGTATACAACTACTACTCCTACGACTCTGACACGGACTCGATATACTAACTCGTACTCATGCATGACCACGAGCACGACTGCGATGACTCAATACGACTTCGACTTCTGACTTGTACACAACTTCGACTTTTAAACTGAAAACAAGATTATAAACTCTAACAATCACCTCCTTAATCTTGTTTTTCCATCTTAATCACGCCGATCTTGTCTCTTGCTTCTTCTTCTTCCTTGCATGCCTTCTTGAGCTGGAGCACCTGCTCCCACAACCACCTTGTCATTACCTGAGCCTCCCATCTTTTTCCAACACATATCTCGGCTGAGATCTCGCCATCTCCAGTCTTTGCGTTCATCCATCCCACTGACGCCACTCCCGTGTATCCCGCTTTGGTCTGGAACACTCCAGCGCCTCGTGCACCTCCTCGCCTTGATCTCCCTTTGCGTTGTGTGTGCTCGACCTGTGTGTGTGCCCATATGTCTCCCAAACTAGCTACGTGCACACTGTGCGCCTGTGGTCCACAGGCGAGACCACTACCTCTCACTCCGACTGCATGCGTTGTGTCTCTACGGGACCCGCCTTGACTCAAGCCACTTCCGTCAGCATTGTCTGCACAAGGATGGAGTGTCGCGTCTACATGCGCGCCATGCATGCCTCCTGCTGCCTCTGCACCTCGTCCATCTGTGCCTCTCTTCACACAAACCTGTTTACAAGCTTTCAAAGAAATCTTGTATAACCTATTTGCAGATCTCTTCCCCTTCATCAACAAATCTCTGTTTTTTATCGTACACACGTAAGAACTCATCCTACAACATCACTCTACACCCTCTTTTTGTCATCTGTCTGAGACTAAGTATGTTGTTGCATAGACTTGGTATATAATAAATCCCTACCAACAACTTCTTATCGCTGTTCTTGTATTGTAACATCATCGTCCCTTTGCTTTTTATCTTCACCATGGAGCCGTTGAAAAACTTGACCTTGCCCCCAAATCTTCTCATCGAGCTTATGAAACATGGATCAATCTCCTATCATGTGGTTGCTTACTCCATTGTCCAAGTACCACTGATCCGTGTGATCGTGGCTACCTTCCTTCGTGTGTAGTTTTGGAACTTCGTTCTCTTCATTTAGTTTCACCATGATTGGCGCCTTTTCAACTCCCCGTCCTTTTCTTCTTCATCTTTGGCGAGGTTCACCTCCCCGTCCTTCTTCTTGCTTTTGTAATCCGAAGCATAGTGCCCATACTCGTTACAGTTGAAACTCTTTATATGGCTACGGCATCTCGAACTATAGTACCCGTATTCACCACATTCAAAGTACTTGACATGTGACTTATCACATGATCTATCTCTACCGCCTTGCCTAGCCTTGTCTCCACGTCCACCTCTACCGCCTCGGCCACTCTGGCCACCTCGACCGTGCCACCTCCCGTGGTTGTTTGATGAGCCATGACTATCTCTCAGATCTCCCTTTATCAGCAACACCTGCTTGTTCTGAGATCCCTGCTTATTACATGATTGAAACCCCTTCGGAAACTCCTCGTAGGCCTTGAGAGAGCCGATGATCTCCTGTATCCTCTTGTTGTCCAGATCGGAGTACATAAGTGTGGTGACAACAGGTATGTACTTCTCTAGAAGTACACACTGGTACTTCTTCACTGCCATAGATTCTTCCATCTTGTCGCCAAGAAAGTTGATCTGATTGTACAATGAACTCAACTTTCCTGCGAACTCGTCCACCGACTAGGTCTCTCCCATCTACATGTTCTAAACTCGCTCTGCAAATTCTGGAGCCACACCTCCTTGACACGATCAACTCCCTCGTGCGTCGTCTAAAGCGTCTCCCACGCCTCTCGCGCCATCTCCTTGCCGATGAGTTGATGCATCATCGCATCTAGCACCGCTTGGTAGATGATGGCTAAAGCCGCCTGATCTACCTTGCCGTCCACCTCCTTATCCTTCCCTTTGGATCGACTGCACCCTAGGCTCCCTGGGCGTGCATGTTCGCCTTCATCTTTATTGCCCACACTCGGTAATTATCGGTCGTTAGGAGAGGGTACTGGAGAGAGATTAGCCTACCCTGAGCCTTCACCTTGTCTCCCATGATCTTCAACACACTCTGATACCACTTGTTGTAGTCTATGACCACTCACTGTAGTCGTACAACCACGTCTGAGCCTTTACGACCACACTGGCAGTCGTTACAACTGCTTTGTTGCTTCTTTAATCAGCTTGGTAGTCGTTACGACCACATTGTGACCGCTCTGATCACACCTCCTAGCTCCGACTGTGTAGTCGTAACTTCAGCTGAAGTTACGATCACGTTCATTGTCGCTGCACTGCTCCTTCTTCGACGATGTAGTAGGCTCGATCACTGTGATCGTAACTCGATTACGACCACGCTGTGATTTTGTCGATCACATTGAAGGCTCTATCTACTACCGTTGTCGTAACCCTTATGGCCACATTAGCTGCTTCATGACCGTGGTCGTAACTCCTTTACAACCACGTTTTCTCGCTCTGTGACCATGGTCGTAACTCGCTTACCACCACGTCTACTGCTCATGAGGGCATCTCCGCTCGATCGCCGTGGTTGTAACTCCATTTACGACCACGTCTGCGCACACGATGAACTCGATAGATTTCCCAGAGCTAAACCGCTCTTCTCTTCTTTATTTCTTTTCTCTCGATCACACCGATCGCTACAGTCACCCTGATCGCTTTCTCTGTTTTCCTTGCAATCTCTCAGTACAATGTTCTGCCTTTTATACCCTGCTTTATGATTACGGGGCAGACTCGTCTACAACTACTACTCCTACAACCTTGACACGGACTCGATAGATTGACTCATACTCATACACGACCATGAGCATGATCACGGTGACTGATATACGACTTTGACTTTCAATTTATACACGGCTTCGACTTCTAAACTGAAAACAAGATTACAAACTTACAATTTTTTAAAAAAATCGACTACTTTGCATCCCAGTAAGTCATCAGTAACATGCTTCACATGACTAAACTTGACCTGTCCAAGTGTCAATCGTTATGAACGGAAGGAACTGATGATGCCCAGAACGAAAAGTGCTACCGAATGTATACTACATCCAGTAGGCGTGAGCACGCTTCTCTGTAACAGAAAAAGAATTGCTTTGTTGTCTCTTCCCGATTGGTATGCAGTTACACATCACAAACAAGGCAAGGAAAACGTTGCTTCTCATGTTTGTCTACCACCTGTCTTGCTAAACTGAGAAACAAATGCCCAAATTGCAGCTTTCTGTCCTATCAAGTGATCATCGTATCTTCAATCGTTACATGACACTGGCTTATTGTGCACGTAATTTAACTAACTTGCTCATTTCTATTCCAAAAGGAGTTAAAATTCATGGTTCAAACATAGCGTGTGCTCGCATATCTAGCCTATCTTTGTGTGTTGACACACGTGGATCGATATATCTCGTTCGTTTTCTTTTTGTTTGAAGACAGGCTAGGTACTGGACAGTACGCTTGCATGCACGAAAAAGAACAGTCTGGAAGAAAAAGCCATCCTGCTCGCATAACACAGCAATGCAGACCACTCCTTGACGATCCATCGATGAAGCTGTGTACATATATATGTATGTATGTATATATATATATATATATATATATATATATATATATATATATATATATAGGACGCTGAAATGGGACACCTAGGTGCCCAGACACCTAGGCTCCCTGCCGTTAGATTGCTTTTAGATACGTGCTAGAGCAATGGTATGTATGGTATGTAATATATTAGGCATGCTAAATCAATCATGGAAGGAAAGTCTTAATCATGGATGGAAAGTCTCAATCACACTAGCACGTATCTAAAAGCAATCCAAAGGTAGGGAGACTAGGTGTCCAGACACCTAGGTGCCCCTGTTTTATATATATATATATATATATATATATATATATATATATATATATATATATATATATATATATATATATATATATATAGGGGTGGAAACGGATCGGATACGATCGAATAGTCTCAAATACAAATACGAATATATATTTTTAAAACGAATACGAATATTCTTAAATACGGATACGAATATTCTCGAATATGAATACAGATATTTTTGAATACCGATTTTCTCGGATACGAATTTCGGATAAAACAGATTCCTAGCAGTTTTGCCGATTTTTCACCGGTTACTGATTTTAAACCGCCTAAATTCAAATTTTGAATCACAAAATTCGTATGGATTTTTCATGGGTTCTAGAAACGGATAGAATACGAATCGAATAGTCTCGAATATGAATACGGATACGAATATTCTCTAATATGAATGTGAATACGAATATTCTCAAATACGGATATAAATATTCTCGAATACGAATACGAATATTTTCGAATACATATTTTGCTTATCAAATTCGCGTTTTCTCATATATGAATATTGGATAAAACGAATTATTCGTTACTGTTTTCCACCCCTATATATATGCACGTACGGAGCACGAGGATAACTTATATCATCCATTATTTATTACTCCTCCCTCAACGAGCAAAAATGCAAGCTACAAGGTAGCCATTTGAAGAGAGTAGGTAAATGTAAAATACTTCCCCGTATCTTTTTAGTTGTCGCTTTAGAATGTGTGTAATCAACTATTTAAAATTTTAACCATAGATATATGTAAAAAAATTTATATTTGTCACATAAAAATTATCTTTACTATTATATAAATATAAGTTGGTGGTCGTCGGTCCGTTCTCCCTTCTCTTTTCTCAGTTGTCCGATCAAAGATCAGCCGTCCTGATCCATATGTAGATAGTTTTTCCGCTCCTCGTAGAAAAGGTTGAGCCCGTGCTCCTCCTCTTCTCTCCCAGCACATCCTCCGCTTCCCGCAACCACTCCACTTCCCGCAACTGCTGCCTCCTTCTCTTCCCTGAACCCTCGTGCCGCACCTCCTCCTCCTCAGCGCCGCCACCAATTCCTTCCTTATACGACAGCATCTGGTCACATTCCCCCAACTTTCCTAGCAGCGTCGCATCCGCTCAACGCCACCTCTCCAACGCATTTGCCTGCCGCTTCCTCTCCATATTTTCCCGCCGTCATCTCCTCACCACCACCTCCTGCAACCGCCACCTTCTTCTGCCCTGAACCCTCATGCCGCGCCTCCTCCTCCTTCTCGGCGCCATGGTTAAAGGGGGCCGTGGTCGAAGGGGAAAGTGGTCAACGTCGAAGGGTCGTGGTCGAAGCGGACAGTGGTTGAAAGGGGCAGTAGTCGAAGTTGAAGGGGGCAATGGTCAACATCGTGGTCACGGTCGAAGTCGGGGCCGAGCAGGTTGGCACTGATAGTCGGGCAACAGGGCACAAGTGCACTGGAGGCCTGCCAACGTACGACCACCAGTGATGGTCAACCGACCTATGATCATGCGCGATGGTCGCCGGTTTCTAATTTACGACAACGAGGTGTGATCGACGGCTTCTAATTTACGACCATGAGCACTGGTCGATGTGTTTCGACTTACGACCGCGAGATGTGGTCAATATCTTCTGACTTACGACTACGAGCGCTGGTCTACGTGTTCCAACTTACGACCATAAGGTATTTTCAATGTTTTCTGACTTACGACCACGAACGATGGTCGTCGACTTCCGATGTACGACCATGAGCCATTGTCAAAGGCTCCCAATTTAGGACCACGATCGATCGTCGACCGCTACCAACTTACGACTACCCGTAATGGTCGACCGCTCCCGACCTACGATTACACGTGATGGTCGATGGATTCCGATTTACAACAACGAGGTGTGCTCGAGGGCTCCCGACCTACGACCACGAGGTGTGGTCGATGTTTTCCGACTTATGACCACGAGGTGTTATCGACGACTTCCGACTTACTTGATGGATTCAAAAACTTTTAGAACATGTTTGTATGCATATTCTAAAAATTTTTACCACCCGTGAGTTTTAAAACATGTAGTATGATAAATTTTAAAAATCCGTAGCAACGCACGGGCATTGAACTAGTATTAATATATTTGTCACCAAAAGGTAATTGTATATTGTTATATTTTGAATAATTTTTCTAATATTTAATTTAAAAAGTAAAGGTCAAATCAGTGTACTGCAGAACATGTCGATCCCCAAGATGAGAAGTAGAAAAGGTCGGAAGTAGTACATTCTATGCGTTTGTTCTTTTCTATTTGGTGTGATTGTGTTCCTACGGTCTTCAAGAGATGTGACTACTGACTATGTGGTTGCCCCCTGGTTCTTTTTATTTGCTTGTTTAGAATTTGTGCCGCCAAACATTATAAATTTTGACCCATAGAACTAGATTTGTCATTTAAAATACTTCAATCATATTATAGTTTTGTCAATTTATACTACTATAAATTTATAAAAAAAATGTCCTAAGTCACATCTCAGAGACCACATAACATCAAATATGAAATAACGGAGTGAGTTTTTTTATAACTTTATATCGATATAAATCAAAAAATTATAATAATATGAAAGTAGTTTCAGCAACAAATTTAATGATATAGTTCTTGTATGGACAGTCTAAGTAGTTTTCAATATATTGAGGGTCAAATTTCAGAAATTTTAAACACATAAATTCTAAAGAAAAAAAAGAAGAGTGTAGTAGTGGTGCGGAAATTGGCTTCCCCATTAGCAAATTCACCATGACATAACACTTTAAAAGTACAAAAAAAAGTCATGGACGTAGTACACAAAAATTTATGTAAACTTGCGAAATTCCAATTTCATAATCAAATTTATTCGTCATGTTTTTTTTTGGAATTTCTCCACTAATGGGTACGCAGGTTCGCCTGGGCACCATGCAATTTCTGGAAAAAGAACTCACGGGAGTGCGTAGCTTAGCTAGGTAGGGACGTACCTCTCAAAGTAGAAGGCGATCGAATGGGGCGACGGTGATAGCACCAATGAGGTTGCGGTAGGCGAGGAGGACGAAGGGCTCCATGCCAACGTTGAAGGCGACCTTAGAGAGGAGGAGAGCACCCATGGTGAAGACCTGCACCAGCACCATGCTCAACGGCAGCAGCAGCCCCTCCGCCGTCCACGGCTTCTTCTTCTTCTCCACACCGGTAGCCTCCAATCTCCATCGACATGTTAATGTTCCCCTGCAGGTTGGTAAGTCCAAACTCCAAAGCTATATTGCATATAGGAGCGTACGTAACGTCGTAGCAAGAGAGCATACTGATACAAAATGGAATGAAATCAAAGTCAGTTTTGATACTGTTTCGCATAGTATTTACAAAAATAACAGTATGTGAGACGTATTGACAAAAATATTATTTTTGCCATCGGCGGGCCGAGCGGCCATGCGGCCGTCGATGGTAAAAATAATATTTTTATCAATACGTCACATATATTATCATTTTTATAAATATAATAGGAAACAATATTAAAACTGACTTTGACTCAGCGAGCTGTGCAGGAGCAACGCCAGGCGACCAGACAACCATACAACGCTTCCAGTTTTTAAGCCGCACCGCATCTCAGATCCACGTCCACTGCACAGTGGACACACGAGGTTTGGGACTGGAACTCATCACCCTCGCGGAATCGTGCCGGCCGTCTGCAAGCATACGCGTAGACGCCGGAAAGTCATATGGGCACATGCACGCACGTTCGCCGACGGTGCATCGATCGCTGCTCCTTAATCGTCAGTTCTCCGCTTGACGCGCACATGCATGCGCGCGGCCACACGTTGCCAACTGTATGCGCAGATTAGCACACGTGGTCGGTGCTCCGATATATGGGCGCGCGTGGCCGCGTGCGCCAACGCGGCCGAAATGTCCTCTGCGTCTCCCTGCGTTTGTTTCGTGAGAGTAAGCCGCCCCGCTTGCATCATGGACCATGGACCAGAGTTTGTTCAGCTACCTAATGAAACTATTAAATGATTAGAGAGTGTTACCAGAGAATTCTTATCTTCATAACGGATGTTCTCTAGGAACGCACAGTCAATTTTTTAGTAAATCGACAAAACCGATGATAATTAGGCCTGAAAAAAAATCGATCCTACACGAAACATCAATACGAAACAATAACGAATAGAAGCGAATCTCGAAATTGGGGCTGTGTAACTCAGAGATGGATTAGCACGTTGATGCAAAGTAATATTGATCAAAGTCAAATTACAAAGGTAATATTCTACTAGCTACTATCTACTCCTAAGGTATAGAAAAAATATATGTAAAAAGGTACTCCCTCTATTCTTTTTTACTTGACTTTTTAGAATTCATGCCGTCAAATATTTTAAAGTTTGACCACCAATAGAATTAAAACTATCTGGATTGACTATATGAAAAATATATTATTGGATTTGTTGTTAAAAATATCTTTATAAAATTATAATTTTATTAGTATATCTTACTATAAAGTTATAAAAAATAGCTGTTAAAGTCACATCTCAAAGGCCGTGAAAAGTCAAGTAAAAAAGAATAGAGGGAGTAGTAGAAGTTAGTGTGTTTGTGTTTCTTCAATCTTCATCAACCAATAAGCGTATGTATAGTCTAAAACAGTCGACTCAATCTTAGATTACGCTTCGAGCCTTCCTCTTTGTGTCAGCTCAACCTTTCCTTGGATAAAATCCTTATCCCTATACAGCTTCAAATATTCTTACTTCCAATCTTCTATTGACGATTTTCTTCTTTGCATCTATGGTTTCTTAGTCGGCATTTTCCAGAGGCTTCTTAGCAAGGCCGATACTTAATCTAATTTTCGGTAAATCCCAATCTTTTCTTATAATCACATTAAATGTCAAAAATATTTTTAATGACTATTTTGCCTGCCAAAATATAGCGGTAACACATGCCCCCATTTTTGTGATGATGAAACATTTACAAAAATATCAGTTGTGACTTCTTTGTAGCAAAAACAGATTTCATTCAGCATCCCAACATGACAAATAATGGCTACCTTGATTCCCGACAAAACTTACTGAAGCACATATGTGAAATAATAGTCCTATCCTTATATTTTGTCTCTATAAATAAAAACAGTCTTTGCCATTTTCTCCCCTTTTCCTCTTCCGCCGTCATTTCTAGGCCTCTTCTCCAGCAGAGAAAACATCTTCAAATCTCCAAAATTCACCAACGAATCCCCATGTGTTGGAAAGTCTTACGACCTCCCAGGACCGTTTACGACTGGTTAAAGTCGTTTACGACCGATTAGAACTGTTTACGACCGGTTCTGAGTGCTTACGACCAGCTCTGACCGCTTCAATCGCTCTACCGATCGATTTTCCTTCGTGGTCGTAAACTTACTGTAGAAGTTTCGACCGCTCTTCTTTATCGCTTCGCTACCCTTCCTTCAGCCGCTCGAAATACCGTGATCGAAACCCTCTACGATCACGTAGTGATGCTGGCGATCACTGTTCACCGTGGTCGAACACCCTTTCGACCACGTTCACTTCCTTCAACGTGGTCAGAGTCGCTTCCGACCACGTACTGGTCTTCTCGGTGTAGTGGCAACTCCTTACGACCACCTTCACCGAGATCATAGCCTTTTCTGCGCGATCAAACCCTTTACGATCACATTCTACACTCCTTCAACGTGGTCATAGATTCACTGTAGCTTTGCCATGGTCGTAAGAGCTCATGACCATGTCTGCGGAATTGCCCGAAAAAAACAGCGGCACAGAGTTTTGCTTTTTTTCTCTTTTTTACTTCTCACAATGGCTCGGTACACAAAGTTACATGACTACACCCCCTTTTATACCCCGTTATACAACTTTAACTCGGGTAAGAAGACAACTCCGACTCCGACTCCTTTTCGATTTCGACTTCTATTACAATTCTACTAGCGGTCTGACCACTCTGCCTGGGAAACTCTGTTTTTATCTTCGACTTTTGATTTCTTCCTCGTTTTGAGTTCGATCACTTCCAAACTTGAGAAAACAAGATTATTTACAACACCATGGACCACAACTAGGTATTTCGCCCAGTTTCTGAATATGTTAATCAATTTTTCCTCGAGCCTCGGGGACATTCGGAATCGTGGCGCATTATCTCCAATAGTCTTTCTTATATTTCTTTAAATTTCGTTAGATTCAACCTAGAAGGTTGGTTGAATAGTTTCGGATCTTAGCTGAATGCTTTGAAAGAGAGGCATGATTGGTTTGTTAGGATTAGTTCATGAAAAGAGAGATAGCTGAATACAATCTGGTATAGCTAAAGCCCATGAACTTGATTTTTTTGTACGATTAATCTATTTTTTATTCAAAATTACAGAAATATACCCACGGGAATTTTTTTTACAAAAATAGGCTCCAGTCGCCCAATGGGGGGGGGGCGACTGGAGCTAATTGCCCAACCAGGGGCAGACAGATTCTCTGTCGCCCTACCCTCGGGCGACTTACAGTGCAGTCACCCCCCATTGGGCGACTGCACTCAGTCCCCCGTGAATTTTTTTAAGTTTTGTCAATTTTGTAGTTTTAAACTGGGAAAAAATCTGGTGGAGTTGTAATAAAAGTTTATGTTCATTGTATGTTGTAGGTGCATAAAAAAATTTGGAAATTTTTTTAGGAACGATTGACCGTAGAACGATCGGTACATACAATAGTAAGTGATATTTTGATGTTACTGAGAATTCGTGTACGGAGAGAACCGGTATGTTAATATTGTTAAATGACTTGCTATGTGAATCATTGAATGCGAAAAGACGAGATAATAAGCTTACCCGAATAGAAATAAACTTCATAATACAGTTGGGAGTAACATGCCGCCTACTTTTTTATTACATGCATAACATATAGCATCATATGCGACTAACCCACCCAACTACTCGTACGACCTACTGTGTGAACCGGGGCCACTTTTCCTTCCTTGCCCACTCGGCTTTGAACTCCTCCGCGGCCTGTTTTGCCTTAGCCGCCATTTCCCACTTTCTCTCGTGCTCCCTCTCGCGAGCCTCGTGCTCCCTACACGTGCACACTTCGAGATGAGCTTTCGTCTCGCGTTGTATACGCAGGGTTTGCTCGTTCTTGCGACGCTCCTCCTCCCGCAACTCCGTGTTCCGTGTGACATTCCACTCCTTGAAGTCGAGGGCCCATTGGTCCGCAGGGTGGATCTCAAGGTCGATCCATTTGCGGTAGGCACATAGGGGTTCCGGGGACTGTAAATACAGGGGAGAGATTGTTAGTGCATGCTGTGAAGGACAAAAGATAGGGAAAAATGGTGGATGCGGTCCTTACCGGCTAACGATAGGTTGCAGTGTCTAGACGGCGGTTGCGGTAGTCACTGGAGTAGTTTGCGCAACCCCAGTAACACATACCTAGGCTGATGTGGTGTTTAGACTTGAAGAACTTGCACATGTCTCCGCACCAACAAAGGGGGGTGTCTCCCCCTTAGGCGGAAGTTGCGGCGAACGCTCGATGGGAACGTCCGGGATGGGGTTGTTTCTATGCGACCGCTCATTGCAGGGAGTTGACCTCGTAGCACGCTGGGCTTGTTCTGCCCAGGCCGCAATAGCCCTTATTTTCTCATCGCGGGCGGTAGCTGACCGTGCTAGGTCACGGGTCTCCTCCCATTCCTTCACTATCTTGTCCCATTGCTTCTTCTGGCTTTTGTCCATTCCGGTGGGGTGAAGGAAGCGCGGTGTAGTGTGGGGTTTGGAAGTGCAGTGTTCCCTGTGAAATGGAATGCACACCAATTTATAGAGTCCATTTTCTCTCTACTCCTACGTGTAAAGCTGGTCCGCGTGGTCGAAGCACTGAGTAAAGCTGGGCGTGCAGCCGTGTCACTGTAAAAAGGCTGTGTTGTCATGCCATATGACTGAGCAAAGTTGGCCCCGTTTTGTAATGTCACTGCGCAAAGCTGCACTCTTATGTCATGTCTCTGCGCTAAGCTGGCCTCTTTTGTTATGTCACTGCGCAAAGCAGACCTCTTTTGTATTCTCACTAAGCTAAGCTGCCCTATTTTGTCATGTCACTGCGCAAAGCTGCACTCTTTTGTCATCTCACTGAGCAAAACTGGCCTCTTTTGTCATGTCACTGCGCAAAGTTGACCTCTTATGTCATGTCTCTGCGCAAAGCTGGCCTCTTTTGTCATGTCACTACGCAAAGCTGCACTCTTTTGTCATGTCACTGCGCAAAGCGGCACTCTTTTGTCATGTCACTGCGCAAAGCTGACCTCTTTGGTCATCTCACTGAGCAAAGCTGCCCCGTTTTGTCATGTCACTGTGCAAAGCTGCACTCTTATGTCATGTTTCTGTGCAAAGCTAGCCTCTTTTATCATGTCACTGCGCAAAGCTGGCCTTTTGTTTGTCATCTCACTGAGCAAAGTGTGCACTCGCCGTAGCCAAAGGTGACGGGCCTGAGTATAAACAAAGACACACGTTCGCGTGTGCACTCGCCGTAACCAGGGGTACGGGACTGAGTATAAATCGAAGTCGCATGTTCGCGTGTGCACTCGCCGTAGCCAAAGGTGACGGGCCTGAGTATAAACAAAGACGCACGTTCGCGTGTGCACTCGCCGTAGCCAGGGGTACGGGACTGAGTATAAATCGAAGTCGCACGTCCGCGTGTGCACTCGCCGTAGCCAAGGGTGATGGGCCTGAGTATAAACAAAAGACGTGTGAGGGGACGCCCTCGCACGCACTCTACGGAGTATAAATAAGACGCAGATGTTCTCCCTTGGCACTCTACGGAGTCTAAACAAGACGCGAACTCCGCGCATGTCAGGGACCTCGTCCCTGTGCATACTCTGCGGAGTATAAATAGGACGTGGATGTTGACCCCACGCACTCTACGGAGTATAAATAAGACGCGGATGTTCTCCCTGCGCACTCTACGGAGTCTAAACAAGACGTGAACTCCGCGCATGCCAGGGACCTCGTCCCTGTGCATACTCTTCGGAGTATAAATAGGACGTGGATGTTGACCCCACGCACTCTACAGAGTATAAATAAGACGCGGATGTTCTCCCTGCGCACTCTACGGAGTCTAAACAAGACGCGAACTCCGCGCATGCCAGGGACCTCGTCCCTGTGCATACTCTGCGGAGTATAAATAGGACGTGGATGTTGACCCCACGCACTCTGCAAAGTATAAATAAGACGCGGAGGTTCTCCCTGCGCACTCTACGGAGTCTAAACAAGACGCGAACTCCACGCATGCCAGGGACCTCGTCCCTGTGCATACTCTGCGGAGTATAAATAGGACGTGGATGTTGACCCCACACACTCTGCGGAGTATAAATAAAACTACGGAGGCCCCCCACGCGTTTCACAACACGGGCGGAGGACACGAATATTAATCGCAGCGGAGCGAGGCTCGCCCTCGCGTACTGCGGGAGGTGAGCGCAGCGCGCGTTGCCGAAGACACAGCATGCCAGAGGCTACCCCCGCCATGAGGAGCAAGAGGAACGGAACGTGCGCGCACTTCCACCCTTGCCTGTGCCAGTCTGCGGACTATAAAAGGCGAAGTGCGGAGGTTCGCCTCCGCACACGCCAGTCTACGGACTATAAAAAGGCGAAGTGCCGAGGTCCGCCTCCGCACAAGCCAGTCTACGGACTATAAAAGGCGAAGTGCCGAGGTCCGCCTCCGCACACGCCAGTCTACGGACTATAAAAAGGCGAAGTGCCGAGGTCGGCCTCCGCACACGCCAGTCTACGGACTATAAAAGGCGAAGTGCCGAGGTCCGCCTCCGCACACGCCAGTCTACGGACTATAAAAGGCGAAATGCCGAGGTTCGCCTCCGCACACGCCAGTCTACGGACTATAAAAAGGCGAAGTGCCGAGGTCCGCCTCCGCACCCGCCAGTCTACGGACTATAAAAAGGCGAAGTGCCGCGGTCCGCCTCCGCACACGCCAGTCTACGGACTATACAAAGGCGAAGTGCCGAGGTCCACCTCCGCACCCGCCAGTCTACGGACTATAAAAAGGCGAAGTGCCGAGGTCCGCCTCCGCACACGCCAGTCTACGGACTATAAAAAGGCGAAGTGCCGAGGTCCGCCTCCGCACACGCCCGTCTACGGACTGCAAAAAGGTGAGGCACCAAGGACTGCCCCCGCAAGCGCCGTTCTAAGGAATCCTTGCGCAACTACTTCGCCGATGGTGCGCGTCGAGCGCGGAGATCCCGTCCCCGCGCAGCATGTGGCGTACCGGTGAACCTGAAGTGGCATCAACACACAGCGCATATCCTACAATGCAAGAAAATCTGCATACCGGGAAAGTCACACAAGTACAAAGGTCCGGCAACATCCTTGCCGTTCTAAGCCGCTATCCCGCGGGCTCGTCCTTAACACGCGCTAAAGCTGGTGCCTCGCTCGAAGAAGGTCGGCCTGCCCAAAAGTTCAACGACTCCTCGGCCCTTTGCCAGCGTCGAAGGCGCCGCCGGGTCATAAGGCCAGACGCGAGCAGTCGCCCCCAGCAAGGAAGCTGCCCGGGATGAAGGCAAGTAATCAGTTCGTGAAGCAAGCACGCACTTTATTCATTCAATTAAGGGGCAGACGTTACAACGCACGCCCACACCTAACCACGTTGGCGTCGCACCTGTGAACCTTCGGCATCTCTGGAGGCCTCGGCGCCACCCTCCTCGCGCCGCGGGACTTCGTCTAGAAATTGGCCGAGGCTCCCCTCCCCAAGAAGGGAATTCCGAAGCTCGACCTGCGCAGCGGCTATCCCGGCATAGTCCCAGATCCGCTCGTAGAAGAATTTGACGGGGCGGCGAACGGCACGGATTTCACCGGACATCACCCCGGCCCCGCCGGGCATCTCCAGCTGAGGGTTCTCCAGCCCGGCGAGGTGCGTGCAACCGTGGTGCCGAAGGAGGGCGCACACCAGGCACGCAGCCACATAGGCACAGTGGTCGCCAAAGTTCGTCGCAGCCCCGCGCGCAACGTCGGCGGCATCATGGATCCAGCGAAGGGCCCGCAGCAACTCCTCCGGGCCGAAGGCGCGGCCCGGCACCGCACCCGCAAGTCTTTGGAGGTGGACTTCCAACATTTGCAGGGCGTCCCACGCAATAACCGAAGCCTCGCCAAGCGTCTGGTTGCGCTCTGCTAGAGTCGAGGCAAGCTCGCCCTTTTCCTTCTCCAGCAAGGCGACTTGCTGCAGAAGGTCGTCCCGCTCTGCCGCGAACTTTATCCGCGCCGCCTCGGCGGCCGACTCCCGCGCCGACGCGGCAGCCCCGTCGGCGTGTGCCTTCGCCTCGGCGCACTCCGCCTCAAGCTGGCGGATTCGGGCATCCTGGGCGGACCGAACCCCAGCGGCCTCGTGCAATTGCTCCTCGGCGGCCTGCAGCCTATCTTCCAGCGCCCTTTGCGCATGAACATAAGCCGTCTGCAGGGCTTGCCCCAGCACCAGGGTCTGTAGGGCAAAAAGCGATTCAGCAAGCGTAGCATGGCCGGGTGTTATCATATAACTACGTACTTACCCGCACCCCCAACACCTCGAAGCCGTCCCTCAGACGGTCCACCCCGTACGTGGGTAGCGCCTGCTGCCTGACGCTGGCAGCCGCGTCATCCACAATGCCATGCCATGCCCTCAGCGTCTCTGGCGGGGGGACGAAGTCCGCGGGGTCGGAGCGCGGAACGCTCGTGCCAACAGCGCCGGAACCCTCGCGTTCCGGCAAAGGCTCCTCCTCCGGGATAAGCGACGCTGCAGGCAAAAGTGCGTGTGAGCACACCACAAGGAGCAACAGAAATGTTCCAGGATAACCCGTGCCAATTTACCCTCGGTGGCAGCCGGCGCAGTTTGGGAGCCTTCCCCCCTAGTCCCAGGAACGGGAACAGTGGCGCAAGCCCCTTCCGGAGGTACGGTTCCGCAAGGAACAGAGGCTTCCGTGTTTGCCGTCACCGCAGATCGCTCTGGCAAGGTGGACGGCGTGGTCCGAGGCGTAGGAGGAACACGCGCCGTAGGGACCTCGGCATGGGTGTCGGAGTCCCACAAACTCCCGACGCCCGTCACCACAGTGAACCCCTTCGACGTTTGGTGGAGCCACGGCCGCAGGCATGGCCGCTTTGCCGGAATGGGGGCCAGCGCCCCAGTCTCAGCAACCGCTGGGGGAACAGGCCCCGCGACTGCAACACCCGGGGGCAACAGCCCCTCGGCGGCAACCTCTGCGGGCGACGGCTCAGCTCCGGCCGCCGCCATAGGCAGAAGCCCAGCCCCACGCGCCCCCGAAGAGGAGGCCGGAGGCTGCGCCTCCGGCGTCGTGGCGACCACGACCGAAGATTGCCTCTCCAGCATCGCGGTGGCCATGGCCGGAGGCTGCGTCTCCGGCGTCGAAACGGTCGTCACCGAAGGTTGCGCCTCCAACGTCGTAGCCGCCACAACCGGGCACCCCACTTCAACACTGTCGGTCGGCTCGGGTCCCGTCTCGACGACCGCAAGGGGATGCGAGACTTCCTCCCTCTGGCGGGCTGTCGTGAGCCCGTCGTCCGGGACGCCCCCGGAGGACACTTCGCCCCCGGCGTCCCCAGCCTCCAAGCCTGTGTTGGCATATCTCGCCGAATCCGATTCTGCATCGGCCGCGCCGGGGGTAGCAGCAGGCGCGGCTGCGATGCTAAGAACGACAGACGCTCCACCTCGGCCCCTTTTGCGAGACGGCGCCTTCGTCTTCGCAGCATCGGCGTCTTGAGATTGCGAAGGCGGGCAAGGGCAGTCTGGCACGGCAAGGCCCAAGGCCTCGCACACACGATTTATCCGCCCCAGGCCCGCCGACGCAGTTGCGGACGAGCGCTGCTCGTGTTCCCTGCCGGTATACGGCCCGAGGAACACGCGCACGAGTCGCTCCGCGTCATCCAAGTTAATCTCTAAATCAAGGCAGAAGAAAAAGGGGGGTGAATACGTAACACACTACGCGCGGACAAAAGGAGCGAGGCGGTCGGCACTTACGAGGGTTGGGGGGCGCCGGCAGTACGCAGACCGACGGCTCAACGTTGTCGTCTCGACGACTCTCAACGGCAAGGCGCCAGCCGCTCGCAAGCGGCGCCACGCCGTACATCACGAACTCTTCGGCGAGGTCACGTATATTGAAGCGGGCCGCCAAGCCCACGAGTCGTCGGGCCAGTCGCCTGTCTTCGTCGTCCAGTGTCTGGCCGGGCGAAGTCTTGAATGCGATCGGCCGCCCCATACACTCGAGGCCGCTCCCGCTCTCTACATGGTGGTAGAACCACCGCTTCATCCACTGGGACTCCCACTTCCCACGAGTCGAATTCGCGGGGAAAAGCTTGGTGCAGGACGGCCGGAGAAGGAAGCTAACACTGCCAAAGTTCGATAGTGTCCCGCCCTTCCGGTCTTTGGGCTGGCACCGTGCCTCGTGCAGATAGGCAAACAAAGAAGAGCTGGGCCAGCACGCTCCCGAACGCAAAGCCCAACTGTATACGGCAAGCCGGGCCACGGTGTTTGGAGTCAGCTACGCCAGTTCCAGTCCGAAGGTCCGTAGCACGTCGCCCGCAATAGCCGCCGCCGGGATGCGGAGCCCTGCATCCAAGAAGGCGACGAAAACGATCGCCTCGGACAGCTCGGGGTGCGGCTCGGTCTTGTCGGGGGCAGGCAGTCGTACCGCCTGGCGATCGGAAAGCTTCCCCTCGCGCAGTAGTCGCTGGATGGCCTTCTCGGTCACAAGCGAAGGGCCCAATTCGCCGGAGAATGAGCCTTCCTTCTCCGTCGCCAGCCACCACTTGTCTGCCGCCGCCGGGTCGCGCTCGCTCAGCGAGTACTTCACCACCAACGGCGACGGTCGCCGGCGAATGCCAGAGCCACCAACCGCCGGGCCGCGCTTACCACCGGAGGCCATCGCTTCCCACAGAGATTGAAGCGGTGAAAATATCACGAAAGTGTAGAGGGCGGAGCAGACAGGAAAGAGGGCGTAAAGGTGCGGGGACGCCGTTGCGGGGGGGCTATTTCAAGCCACCTCGCCCATGCCGCCGCTACCGAAGCGTCGCAACGATCCGCGTGCCGGATGCAACCGCAGCAGTGTAAAGGTCTGCCCCGCACGATTCCCCGTAACCAAAGACGAGGTGTCGTGGCGATACACGCCACACACGACCGCAGAACCAAGGACCGTCAGCGCAAGCGGTCACGATCACGCAATCCCTGACCCACCGCGGCGCTCCTGTTACAAGCCGCCGCGTGCCCTAACCACGTGAATAGACACTGCACGACGCAGCAACCCGCCTTTTTGGCAGGATAGGCGTCGGTACGGTCCCAGCCGCCATTAAAGGCGCTCTACCGGACCGAAAGGGACAAACTCCAATTCCGCCTCCGGCGCCACGGAACGCGCGCGCCTCGGCTTCGACATAGGCGCCAGCCTCCGCTACCACCCGTTCGGAGGGTAGGGGACGGAGCGTGCGCGCCTCGGCTTCGACTAGGCGCCAGCCTCCGTTGCCACCCATTCGAAGGGTAGGGGACGGAGCGCGCGCGCGTCTATTTTGACTAGGCGCCAGCCTCCGCTGCCACCCGTTCGAAGGGTAGGGGACGGAGCGCGCGTGCCTCGGCTTCGATCTAGGCGTCAGCCTCCGCTGCCACCCGTTCGAAGGGTAGGGGACGGAGCGCGCGCGCGTCTACTTCGACTAGGCGCCAGCCTCCGCTGCCACCCGTTCGAAGGGTAGGGGACGGAGCGCGCGCGCCTCGGCTTCGACCTAGGCACCAGCCTCCGCTGCCACCCGTTCGAAGGGTAGGGGACGGAGCGCGCGCGCGTCTACTTCGACTAGGCGCCAGCCTCCGTTGCCACCTGTTCGAAGGGTAGGAAACGGAGCGCGCGCGTCTACTTTGACTAGGCGCCAGCCTCCGCTGCCACCCGTTCGAAGGGTAGGGGACGGAGCGCGCGCGCCTCGGCTTCGATCTAGGCGCTAGCCTCCACTGCCACCCGTTCGAAGGGTAGGGGACGGAGCGCACGCGCCTCGGCTTCGACTTAGGCGCCAGCCTCCACTGCCGCCCGTTCGAAGGGTAGGGGACGGAGCGCGCGCGCCTCGACTTTGACTTAGGCGCCAGCCTCCGCTGCCACCCGTTCGAAGGGTAGGGGACGGAGCGCACGCGCCTCGGCTTTGACTAGGCGCTAGCCTCCGTTGCCACCTGTTCGAAGGTTAGGGGACGGAGCGCGCGCGTCTACTTTGACTAGGCGCCAGCCTCCGCTGCCGCCCGTTCGAAGGGTAGAAGACGGAGCGCGCGCGCCTCGGCTTCGACTTAGGCGCCAGCCTCCGCTGCCACCCGTTCGAAGGGTAGGGGACAGAGCGCGCGCGCGTCGCGCCTCTGCTGTACTTCGACATCACCTTCCATCCCACACCTCGAGCCCCCCAACCGCAAGTTTGGAGAAATTCACAGGCCGCAGGGGACGGATGGGGCCAAAGGACTCGGCGACATGGCTTCGGCCCTGTGAAGCCCTTC
Source organism: Dendrocalamus latiflorus (assembly GCA_017311315.1). Taxonomy (NCBI): domain Eukaryota; kingdom Viridiplantae; phylum Streptophyta; class Magnoliopsida; order Poales; family Poaceae; genus Dendrocalamus; species Dendrocalamus latiflorus. The sequence goes on along the minus strand of CM029629.1, from coordinate 19,319,177 downwards.
ACCATGAGAGGCTCCTGTTGTAGGGGTGGCCCCCACCTAAGCCCAGCAGGCCTGTTAGGAGGTTATAAGAACCAGAGTAACATGTGTAATGACTCAAATGCCCCTAAGGGGGATGTACGGATGTAAGGGCATAATTGTAAAAGTATACTCCATATGAATATATATATCAGGATGAGGGGGAGGGTGAAGCAGAACACTCCCACCTCTCCACTACCATGTCTCTCTCTGTTTGGTCAGTAACCACAACAGTCTTTCTTATATTTCTTTAAATTTCGTTAGATTCAACCTAGAAGGTTGGTTGAATAGTTTCGGATCTTAGCTGAATGCTTTGAAAGAGAGGCATGATTGGTTTGTTAGGATTAGTTCATGAAAAGAGAGATAGTTGAATTCAATCTGGTATAGCTAAAGCCCATGCACTTGAATTTTTTGTACGATTAATCTATTTTTTATTCAAAATTACAGAAATATACCCGCGGGAAATTTTTTTACAAAAATAGGCTCCAGTCGCCCAATGGGGGGCGACTGGAGCTAATCGCCCAACCAGGGGCAGACAGATTCTCTGTCGCCCTACCCTCGGGCGACTTACAGTGCAGTCACCCCCCATTGGGCGACTGCACTCAGTTCCCCGTGAATTTTTTAAGTTTTGTCAATTTTGTAGTTTTAAACTGGGAAAAAATCTGGTGGAGTTGTAATAAAAGTTTATGTTCATTGTATGTTGTAGGTGCATAAAAAAATTTGGAAATTTTTTTAGGAACGATTGACCGTAGAACGATCGGTACATACAATAGTAAGTGATATTTTGATGTTACTGAGAATTCGTGTACGGAGAGAACCGGTATGTTAATATTGTTAAATGACTTGCTATGTGAATCATTGAATGTGAAAAGACGAGATAATAAGCTTACCTGAATAGAAATAAACTTCATAATACAGTTGGGAGTAACATGCCGCCTACTTTTTTATTACATGCATAACATATAGCATCATATGCGACTAACCCACCCAACTACTCGTACGACCTACTGTGTGAACCGGGGCCACTTTTCCTTCCTTGCCCACTCGGCTTTGAACTCCTCCGCGGCCTGTTTTGCCTTAGCCGCCATCTCCCACTTTCTCTCGTGCTCCCTCTCGCGAGCCTCGTGCTCCCTACACGTGCAGACTTCGAGATGAGCTTTCGTCTCGCGTTGTATACGCAGGGTTTGCTCGTTCTTGCGACGCTCCTCCTCCCGCAACTCCGTGTTCCGTGTGACATTCCACTCCTTGAAGTCGAGGGCCCATTGGTCCGCAGGGTGGATCTCAAGGTCGATCCATTTGCGGAAGGCACATAGGGGTTCCGGGGACTGTAAATACAGGGGAGAGATTGTTAGTGCATGCTGTGAAGGACAAAAGATAGGGAAAAATGGTGCATGCGGTCCTTACCGGCTAACGATAGGTTGCAGTGTCTAGACGGCGGTTGCGGTAGTCACTGGAGTAGTTTGCGCAACCCTAGTAACACATACCTAGGCTGATGTGGTGTTTAGACTTGAAGAACTTGCACATTTCTCCGCACCAACAAAGGGGGGTGTCTCCCCCTTAGGTGGAAGTTGCGGCGAACGCTCGATGGGAACGTCCGGGATGAGGTTGTTTCTATGCGGCCGCTCATTGCAGGGAGTTGACCTCGTAGCACGCTGGGCTTGTTCTGCCCAGGCCGCAATAGCCCTTATTTTCTCATCGCGGGCGGCAGCTGACCGTGCTAGGTCACGGGTCTCCTCCCATTCCTTCACCATCTTGTCCCATTGCTTCTTCTGGCTTTTGTCCATTCCGGTGGGGTGAAGGAAGCGCGGTGTAGTGTGGGGTTTGGAAGTGCAGTGTTCCCTGTGAAATGGAATGCACACCAATTTATAGAGTCCATTTTCTCTCTACTCCTACGTGTAAAGCTGGTCCGCGTGGTCGAAGCACTGAGTAAAGCTGGGCGTGCAGCCGTATCACTGCAAAAAGGTTGCGTTGTCATGCCATATGACTGAGCAAAGCTGGCCCCGTTTTGTAATGTCACTGCGCAAAGCTGCACTCTTATGTCGTGTCTCTGCGCTAAGCTGGCCTCTTTTGTCATGTCACTGCGCAAAGCAGACCTCTTTTGTATTCTCACTAAGCATAGCTGCCCTGCTTTGTCATGTCACTGCGCAAAGCTGCACTCTTTTGTCATCTCACTGAGCAAAACTGGCCTCTTTTGTCATGTCACTGCGCAAAGTTGACCTCTTATGTCATGTCTCTACGCAAAGCTGGCCTCTTTTGTCATGTCACTACGCAAAGCTACACTCTTTTGTCATGTCACTGCGCAAAGCTGACCTCTTTAGTCATCTCACTGAGCAAAGCTGCCCCATTTTGTCATGTCACTGTGCAAAGCTGCACTCTTATGTCATGTTTCTGCGCAAAGCTGGCCTCTTTTATCATGTCACTACGCAAAAAGCTGGCCTTTTTTTGTCATCTCACTGAGCAAAGCTGCCCTGTTTTGTCATGTCACTGCGCAAAGCCGCACTCCTATGTCATGTCACTGCCCAAAGGTGGCCTCTTTTGTCATGTCACTGCGCAAAGCTAGCCTCTTTTGTCAACAATGCTCCATTGCAGTAAGTTCTCTCGTTCTATATAAAGAGCACAGGTGCGGTCCCATTAAGGTGAATCGAACCCTGTAAATCGAACGAAGAAGTACCTTCTCTGTCGTGTAGATACATACCATGGTGGACGCCGAGGGGCCAGTTGGAGCGGGGTCACCCAAAAAAGACCTTCCCTTGCAAAGGAGGGAGGACTTCGGTCCTAACTGCCACTTGATATCCAGAAGGCGTGCTCAATCAGTGTGGCCAAAATGCATCGTCTAGCTGTAGTCTCCAACAACTATTGATCAGGACATGCATTGCATCGTCTAGCTGTGTGCCCCTCCTGACCGCATCGCCCGCAACGTGTACCAGATGTTCCAGCTTGTGATTTGTCCATGTCATTTCTAATACGCCGGCTCTGTCGCCGACCCTTCCCACCCTTTAGCATGTTAACATCTGAAACCCAGGTCCTCGCTGCAATATCCAAGGTGGCAAAGTTTTCGACCACCCTGAACCCCCTTTGCTCCCCACACCAAGCCTGCAGTACCCTCTCCTTAAAGAAGTACTCCGACATGAAGTTCGAAGGATCCATGCCCACGGTCTTGCATGCAGCGAGGACATGAGAGCATGGCTTGTGTAATAGCTTAAGCTTGTTGCATGTGTAGCTAGGTTCGTTTGCATGATCTCTAAGGCATACCTCGTGGGTAACAAGGGAACGAGCCGTCCCAAATCCGGCTCTATCACGGAGTATCACGTTGAAACAATGCTCCCTGTTGCTCATGACCTGCACTGTGTTCAATTGACCGTTCTGTGCTTTCGTCTCCATGTACGCCGTAATTTTTTACGAATACAGGGCTCGGGGATTGGCCGCATGAAATGCGGCACTCACGTGCCTCTCCCTGAAGTAGTCGATTGTGCTGTGAAGAACACCTTCCACGATGGTGACTAGAGGCTGAGAACAGAGGCCCCTGAGAACCCAATTGTACACCTCGGCAAGGTTAGTTGTCATTATGCCGTACCTTGCGCCATCCGTGTCGTGCAACAGCGACCACTTCTCCAATGGTCCCCCCTCGATCCACTATGAGAAGCACTTGATGTTTTGTGAGCTCCTCCTTCTTGGACCAGCTGGGTTGGCTCATCGAGTGTTGGCAAGCATTGCGGTTGTGCCGCCCCAGGAATGACCGGCCCCTTGCTCCTCTCTTCGATGTTCTTCCTGGTGTGCTTATCCAACAATGCCCACAAAGCATCAAATTTCCTCCGCTGGTTCTGCCTAGCCATCCTCTTGAATAACTTCATCAAAGATTGTTTTAAAAATTGCTTGAAAAAGTCTGCCCCTAAGTGACGAATGCACCACCTGTTCCTCATGTCCGGCCAAGAAAAGGGCTCCTCGAGGTCTTCCTGCAGTTTTCTTATAGCCTTTAAAATACCGGCGTGGCGATCATGGATTACGCACACACCAGGATAAGTGATGAGGACACCACTTCTTCAGATATACACAACACTCCTCCACTTGACATTCAAGGACCAATCACTAGAGCTCGCGCCCGACAATTGAATTTACAGGTGACCTCGTTCCAAAGTACTTCTTTTTGTTCACTTGAGAATCGATTGCTACCTAATGATTTAATTGTAATTAGGAACCATGGAGAGGACCTAGAAGTACTTGGAGAAGGACTACGAGGCGCACAAGTCCAGCAAGGGCGGTCGAATCATGTTGGAGGCCCAATTCAAATCGACTTCGAATCCAATTCGGAGTCCAGGACCAGGCCGCACTAAAACGGACGCCCAGATCGCATCCGGACTCCGTTTTGGATGTTCTACATATGTATGGAAAGCTGAGAAGACTACCTTTCCAATGGCTCAGGTACCATGTCACAATTCCTTCTGAGTCAATGGGAATCGTCGAAACAAGTGAGCGTTCAGAATCTGTCAGGGTGCTGCGCCACCGTCTTTTGGGCCTTTCGGCTTTGTATCGTGTTGGAGCCCATTAGGGCGCGTCCAGGGGTTTTGCACGCCCCTTAATCCTTTATATCCAGCCGCCACCCCCACCATTAGGGTTGGGTTTTGCTTAGATTAATTCTGTCTTTGAACAGTATCGCCGTTCAACGGTTTGTGAGACCCCAACTTTCGAGTGCTAAATCAATACATCTGCAATTCAGTTGTGTTCTTCCTTGTTCTTGCTTGTGTTCTTCGATTCGTAGGCAAGGATTAGCCTTCTTGGCGAGGTCAACCGGCTGCGCACGGTTGATAACCTGAGGAGACGTGGTGCTGCGATTGCGGGGTTCGGAACGTGTCGTTCGGAAGCCGGATTGATTTGTGTCGCGCCTCCACCAAATCGAACATATCCAGAACCTGTTGGAAGATCGGGACCCCGTTCCTATCAATAAGTGCCGACAACTCCAACCCTAACATGTCTAAGAAACCACAGCCATCACTCCTAATTCTCACTTTCCACAAATGCGATGGCAAGCGGCAATATTTGGTTGTTGCCGTCAACGCCTATGGCCGTCAGGATCTGCCCCTTGTATTTGCCTATCAAGAAGGTACCATCAATTGAGATCACTGGCAGCATGTGCCTGAATGCCTTAATGCAAGCACCAACACCGCATATTCTAGTGAACTTGTGGACAGATTGTCTTGCACGGCGATATACGTTCCCGGGTTCCTGTCCTGCAACACCTTAAGCATACGAGGAAGATTGTTGTACGCCGCCTCAAAAGACCTGAAACATTTTTCCAACGCCTTCTGCTTGGCACGCCACGCCTTTGTGTAGCTAATCTTGTTCTTGAATTTATCCTCGATAGCTTCCACGATATGTGTGGCCTCCATGTCTTTCTTCTCAACTATTTCTCCATACATCAAATTGTCTATAAAGGTGGACGTTAGGTTACGATGCCTCGCCAAAACACTACAGAGAATGCAAGAGTGTGGCTCCACCTTTGACACAATCCAGTGAGTCTCATACTTGGGTCTCCGTGCGTGCACCCTCCAAGGATAACCAGCCTGTTCGCACTTCACAGTGTACTGCTCCTGGCTTGATTTCACGACACAAAATGTCCGCTTCACTGAAAGGGCCCACAGCTTGATGGCATCCTGCAGTGCTTCCTTGTCAGCAAACATAGAATGCAACCGAACCTCTGTCTCATGATACTCCCACACTGATTCATGCTCATCATGTGCGGAAACACCCTTAGCATTAAATTGGTTCTATTCCTGCGGGATAGGAACTTCATCCTCATCCGAACTGTCCTCCTCATCGTCCTGTACAGCTTCCTCTTCAGCCCATGCCCTCTGGTCATCATAGTCCATCTGCTGCATGATGTACTCAATATGCTCCCCTTCGTCGGCTTGTCCAGTTCCCTCTGTATGGCTTGACTATTGTACCTCTCCTCCATGTACCGCATCGGCTTCATCACGAGCAACTTGATCATAGTCGTCAACATGCGACCTGCCCGAGCTGCTAGCACCTCCCGAAGCAAGGGCGGACGCATGAGCTTGCGCAACTGCTTCTAGTGATCACGGTTGCACAAGTAGGACACACTCATATCTACGGTGACAACACCCTTACACAAAGCCCTTCCACGAAGCAGTGTGCACCAATGTCTTCAACTCCCATTTGATGTCCGTGGGAGACCAGCTCCAAAGCCCTTCACGACGATGCTGCACACCTCGGGGACCAACAAAAAACTTCGGGTCAGCCAATGCAGCACATCTGCGATCCGAGCATTCTCGCCATCCAGATGTACGAGAGTGACTTGCGGAAAACTGCTCAAATCCACACCATTTGAACCTTCACAAATGGTTCCAGCATCGTAATGCACTCTCAATGTAGTGGCTATTGCCATTACTAATGTCGGCCTACACATATGTTTCAATTTTGCGACATGTCAAATAACATCGCACAATACTAAACTTTCTATACTAAAAATTGTGCTAAAATTTCTATACTACAAAATGTTCCATAGTAAAAAATGTATACTAAACTTTTCTATACTAAAAATGTACTAAATTTTCTACATCTACAATTTTTACTAACACTAACATTTCATAAAAATAATACTGCAAATACAATATACTCAAAAAAAACCTGAATCTGAGGATCTAAATGGATGGAATAGCTTCCACTCCTTCCTCCTCCTCTCCTCCTCCTCTCCTACTCCTCCTCTCCTGTCCTCCTCTCCCTCTCCCTCTCCCTCTCCCTCTCCTCCTCCTCTCCCTCTCCTCTCCTCCCTTTCCTCTTCTCCCTCTCCTTTCCCTCTCCTCTTCTCCCTTTCCTCTTCTCCCCCTCCTTCCTCTCCTCTTCTTTTCTCTTCTTCTCTCCTTTCTTCTCTGCACGCAGAATGAGTGAAAATTGCTAGGCAGTGGGCAGCGGCCGAGTGTGCTGCCTTAAAACACCCCCCTATCGCCCTGGCGTTGGGCGACTTCAACTTCAGTCGCCCAACCGTACAGCGACTAAAATCCAGTTGCCGAACGCTCGGGAGACAGCAATAATTCGCCCAACCGTTGCCATATTCTCCACGTGTCGCCTCCCGGTTGGGCGATTAGCTCCAGTTGCCCCCATTGGGCGACTGGAGCCTATTTTTGTAAAAAAAAATTCGCGGGTATATTTCTGTAATTTCGAATAAAAAATAGATTATTTGTACAAAAAATTCCATGAACTTTCCGTTGTCACTCTAGAAGCAAATGAATCCCAGTTGATAGCAGCATGTCAATTCTGGTTAAGCTTCTTGAATGCCTTCTTATTTCCTGCTAAATCCATCAGGCCAACTTTGCTAGATATGGTGCAGATTTATTGCTTTCATCCTCAAGGTCCAGTGATTTATGCCTTTGATCCACCCCAAAAATCAAACTCCGCTTCACAAAGAAAGGTGAAGGATGGAAAAGTTACATGAAGAGATTTAATCCCAAAGAAGATCCAGCATCCGATGAAAAACATGATGCTTTTCTCAACATGCGGTTGGACAGATTCATTTTCTGCAACTCGTCCTTAGGAGCCACCCATACATGTGAGAAACTAGCCAATGAACTCGCTCAGGGGCGCCGAATTTGTTAAGATCTAAATATGTAAATTTAAACTCTCTATGTATTCTGCACTAGTCCAGAATCATGTTAGTGTATACAGTAGAAACATAGATGAAATATCAACCATGATCACAATTAACTATAAAAGACGCAAATATTGTTAATTATCATAGTAGCAATTTTATGGCCAAACATACAAATAATAGTCTAAAGGGTCTAACAAGAACTAGTAGCGAAAAATAAAGATAAGGAAGTGGCCATTAAGTGTGCCATAGACAATCGACTGGAAAGCGAAATCCTATTATCACAAGTCATCGAAGAATTCTCCTTCAAGTACCTCTGGTTGACATGGTTCTTCCTCAGTAACTGATAAAGAAAGTATATAGCCATGAGTACATAGAATATTCAGCAAGTTGTTTGTAATAAAATGCAATATATAATTATGTAGGCTAGCTTATCAAGTGATGGTCGAATGGTTATTTTGCAGAAAGCAATAATTTAGAGTACATACAATAAATAGATTAAAATGCACTTTAAAATTGGTTATTAATTTAATAATTCAAAGCAAAATGAGTAAACCATAAGTGAACTGACTGTTCACTTCCCAACCAAAATCCAAACCCAACCAACATTTTTATAAGGTTTTACCCCTCGTGTGAAATCATCAAGCATTGTCCATAACCAGGGACATGACTATTCAGATAGTTTTACACTCTATAGATGTTGCACAACTTTACCAACAAGACATGATCATCTCATATTACCACACGATTAGCACACTTTCTTGGGTGTGCTGCGGACATATCATGGCAAGGTCTTTACAATGCTCACTCGCAACATGATTCCACCCATTAAGATTAGGTTGATGACATAATCGAAAAAGTCCCCTCTTGAGCCGATGTGCGTCAATGGCTGTGACCACAAGTCACATTCATACTCACATTCATCTAAATGGCGAAACCAAAGTTTTAATATCATAAATTAATTAGCCAGATCTAGCTCATACTAGACATTTGTTTGTGTGGTAAGGCTCAAATCAATGACACACAAAGTTAAGTCCTTAAACATTACTCAGGCGAGACATCCACATCCCAATATGTTAACAACACCCATTTTACTGCATGATCACAAGTCCAAATGTAAACCCTTTTGTTTAACCAACACCAATAACAATATCCATGTCATGATATACAAGTTTTAGAATTGTGGCTACCTCCACAATTCAATATCTTATTAAGTCAAAATTAAATTATTAATCAATGTGATGATGAGCCTAACGTAACACTAAGCATGGCTAAGCGGCTAGGGCAAGGAGATGAGGGCAGCCCAGGGTACTGATTTTTGGGGCTTGGTGTGCTCTTTTATAGTCAGACGAGGGAGACTCCATGGTGAATACAGTAGCGGTGGCATGCTGGACTCGGAAATGAGTCCTACTCGGGAACGATACAACTGACAGACGAGCCCGAGCTAGCAGCGAGAGCAGGCCATAGGATGGCGACACGTGGCTGGCGGGGGTGTGGAATGGCTGGGCTACGCTGGCTGGGTCACGCAGGGAAAAGATGGGCCGGGGCGAGGTAGGCCGAAAAGAGAAATGGGCCAAGGGAAAAAGAATACAACCCAAAAGTCAATTCCGGATTTTTCAGGGATTTCCAAACTTTAGAAATTAGATAAGTCAAAAGTTAATTCTGGATTTTTCAGGGATTTCCAAACTTTAGAAATTAGATAAGTCAAAACTTAATTCTGGATTTTTCAGGGATTTCCAAACTTTAGAAATTAGATAAGTCAATTTGTGCTCCAATAAATAGCAAATAAATTCAAAAAAAATCTAAGAAAATACAAAAAAATTCTTACAACATAAGGAACCCAAAATAAAATAGGTTTCAAATTATTGAAGTTTATTTTGTTCACATTAAATTGTTTTTATTTCTAAAAATTCAGATTAAGCTTTAATTAATTTAATTAAAATCCAAATGGTTATTAAAAAACTTTAAAAATGTACTAAAAACTAGGATGTTACAGGTTGCTCTTGGAAAAATTGTGCTTAGTGCCCTATTTAGTGTGATGAACCTTGAAACGCTCCAAAATTCAAAATATATGCATTTCTTTTTGGATCTTTGCTTGAATTCCAGATTCCTTCCTAAAATGGTTTCCCCCTTGAGTTCTTGCTTTCTCCTTTCACTAGTCATCTCTCCCACCTACAGGCGCCCTCTAGAAAGACGCCTCCCTGTTTTCTCCTTTCACACGGTCGTACACTGTCGCCCCAAATTGTGGTCGTGCCCTCCCTTGGCGTTTACACTCGGCTTGTCAGAGCTAATGCTGTGGTTCCACCCTCTAGTGACCCACCCCCACTGCCAACCTCATCCCTTCCTGTAGGACCGAAATGGCGACAGAGGGGGGGGGGTGAATGGAGCCCTTTAAAAATCACCCCGAGTATCCTCACCAAATTCTTCTCCAATAGCTATGGCGGCTATGAAGTCAGAAGAGGATTGCTAACTAGACGACGAAAACTAGATCGACAAAAGAATGGGCACAAGCCGGAACTGAAACAGGGACTGCAAACAACCGGAACGAAATGCAAAAACTGAAAGTTCAGTTTGCTGAAAACTGGACAGCAAAACTGAAAATTGAAAATTCAGTTTGCTGAAAACTGGACAGCAAATCTGAAATCTGAAAATTCAGTTTGCTGGAAAAACTGGACAGCAAATAGAATGCAGTTTTCAGCAAGACAGCATGCTGTTTTTCAGCAAAACAGGCTGCAATTTTCAGCACAAAGCATGCAGATTTCAGCAAGACACAGCTGCTGTTTTTCAGCACACAGTAAATATTCAGATCACCACCAAACTGAGAGAAGAGATGAAATTCAGCTGCAAAGATTTGCTCAAGAGAACAAGGAAAGGAACTAAATAGCAGAGGGAGCTCAAGACTCAAGAGAAATCATAAAAAAGCTCAAGGAATTCAGATTTTAGCCTGAAATTGACAAATTACAGAGAGCTGCCCAAAAATTCCAATTGCCACTCCATCTCCAATCCTTTGGCCATGAAACTTCTGGGGTATATTAGTAATAGCAAGGGGACCTCCCAGACCAGATATCAGCTTAAGCCAAGAAGGAGATCAAGAATTAATTCAAAACCCTAGAAATGCAAGAGAGCTTCAGAAGAGAGGCCAAAAATCAAATTACTCTCAAACCGTTGATTCTTTGGCTATGAAACTTTGAGGATAGCTATTAGATAGCCTCTAGACTCTCCACGTCAAATTTCAAGCCATCTTGCCAAGGGGAACAAGATTTCCACAAAACCCTAGAATTTGCAACTGACGAACAGAGAACCTCAAAATGCCAAATCTGAAATTAAAGTCAAGTTTGCTCTTGGGAATTCGATCAAATGATCTTGAGGCCATATCCCAACCTAGAGCAACCCATTTTGACACTTCCCAGCATCAAACAACAAGAAGCTCAAAAACTCACAAATCACCAAAATAGAGCATCGAAGGAAAAGAAGCTAGAACAGAGAGAAATTTCAGATTTCATTCCAAACTATTCAGGGATTACAACTGAGCTACGTCCCCATACCCCGATTGATACAAGAGGAGTGATTACAATCTCTCATCTCCCTCTCAATCCTCAAGAACACCAAGAATGTCACCACTTCTTGGGAGGAATACACACTGAGGGGAGAGCTCTCTGGAACACATCGAAGGAGACACTCATAGAGGGGACACAGCCCTGCTGTATACACCAACCCTCCACCAACTAAAGCCCTAAAGCCAAAACAACCACTAAAGCCTATTTTGACTAAAGGAAACCCTAAAACTCTTGGAGTGCTCAAGGAGGGCATGCAGCCCCTCCTCTCCTTTTATAGCGCCTGGCTAACGGGTCTCCGCCCCGTTACGCCCACTACGTCCAACGGAGCCCGCTCCCGCTTGTGCAGCCTTGCGAATTTCCCGATTCGCCCCTTCTGCACCTTCCGGGAAGCTTCCGCGCTCCCTGCCTCGCACGCCTCGCAACCACATCGAATCTCCGCCGTCTTCGACACATCCGACCGTTCTGACCTCAACGCCACCTGCGTCTAGTCCGGTCACCTCGTGTCTCACCACGACTCCGCTTCGACATCCTGCAGTCACACAGACAAGAAACACGTCACATAGCACCGTTCGACACATGAAAGCGTAAATACCATCACACTTACCATATATGAAGTCCAAACCTGTCAACACATTAGAATATGCATCCTAAGCCCAAATGACCAGGTTTGACCAAAGTCCGACCGAGCCCGATTGCGCCACACAACGACTCGACTCCGAACCACTCAAACCAAACTCGAGTGACCTAAACCCTTGTCAATTACTCATCACTCTCATGGAGACACGACCACATGGTCTCTCAATCTCCCCCTTGATGAGTATATTGACAAACTTAGAAAAAGCACGAAGTTGAGTTTGAGTTTGAAGAATCCAACATGGTCCAAAGAAGTGAATGAAGCTTATGACCATGTCGACAGAAGGAACTACTAGAGCAACAACTGAAAGAGCAAATTGATCTCCAAAGCTCTAAAATGATCCCAACAGACTTTTTCTTCTCTATTCTCCCCCTTTTGGCAATAAACACATCAAGATGCAATAGGGAGAATATGACATGTCAATGGATGAATATGGCTGAAGTTTGTTTATTTAAGCATTTAGAGCCATGAGAATTATCCATAATGACCATAATGTAATACACCAAGCCATAACTCAATAAAACGCTATCTAGATCATGACAACATATATATAAGCCAGCTAGAGCACATAGATGACAATCTGAAATGTAATGCATTTTGTGAGCAAGTCACGACATCAATGAGTAAAGTCGAGCTAGAGACATCCAAGGATGATGCAGGCTATGTCAATAAGCTAAGCGGAACAAAGAAGCTAACATTGAGTCCAAATAGAGTGCTATAAGCTCAAGATTGAAACATTGGTTAAAGTACTTGGTTCTGATTGTAGATTAAGCAAATTGAGCACATTAAACATTGTCTTTTGAAAGCATATGGTTGTTTTCAACCCAATTTTTGTTTATGTGCTAGATCTCAAGCCTTATGCGACTACTCCAAGCAATAAGCTTAAGAAGATAGTCTAGGTCATCCAAAACTCCCCCTGAGTTCATGCCTAGTGCAATGGCAAGCTGTCTCATGAGAAGGAATTGGTGAAATCAGTTTTTTTCGCACAAATATGGTGGTTGTCAACCAACATTTTATTTTATCATGTGCTAGATCTCAAGCCTTATGCGACTACTCCAAGCAAGAAGCTTAAAAAGATAGTCTAGGTCATCCAAAACTCCCCCTAAGTTCATGCCAAGTGCAATGGCAAGCCGTCTTATAGGAAAGAATTGGTGAGATCAGTTTTTTCGCACAAAAGAGATCTTTTTGCTTTTTAACACATTGTACTAACTCATGTATCATCAGGAGACTAAAACAGCTCAAACTAAGGCTCAATATAGATTCAACGCTCTACTCAGCCTATTTGACATGGCATGAATCATAAAAGGATAGCTCAAGAAAGACTAAACTCAAATGCTAGCATGACAAGTTTAATTTAAGTTGATCAATTTTACTTAACTTATCATGGCAAACGCTAGTCTACACATATGAAGTCATGATAAATTTAGCAAGCTAAGCACAAGTCATGGCAAGGTGTAAAGTACTGAAGCATGTCATAACAGGATAATAATCAAGGCTCAATGCAGATTGATTATAATACTAGAATGCTGAAAATGCACGAAAGACCAGTTCCCCCTCAACATTAGATGCAACTTTTAGTTCAAGTTGAATTAAGTCAATATTAAGCTCCAGAAGCTCCCAAATGAACTCCCCCTGAACCAAAGCATTAAATTCGAGAAGCTGGGAAAGAAAACAGCAAGCAGGCAGTCCTTAAAGCATAGAAAAGATATAGAGGCAACTATGGCTCAGACTGACTCTCATCTACCCCATATGACACTAGGACTATTAGACCGGTAATCTACCTCACTAGGGAGCAAACACGTACCCTGTCTACCCAAGAGCGGCCTGGCCCTTGCTAAAACCTGAAAGCAGTGAGTGGGCTCAACCTAGTGAGAGAAGAGAAGCGGCTAACAGAGCAAAACCCTAGGACACAAGATAAGAGCAAGAAGTCTAAACAGCTAGACGAGAAGACCACTCTAACCTATGCTGGAAGGACTAAACCCAAAGCACCCGCAAATGCAATGCAACAGAAATGAGACAGAAGCATAATCAAAATAGTAAAGCAGTAAAGCATAAGCTCCCCCTCACATCAGTCCATAAGGGCAAACCACCCCAAGCTCTCCCCGCAGAGCTGAAAACCTCGAGCTGTCCAAAGGCTTGGTGAAGATGTCAGCTAACTGGTGGTCACTCTCCACAAAATGGAGCACTATGTCACCTTTCTCTACATGGTCTCTAAGGAAGTGGAAGCAAATATCAATATGCTTGGTCCGAGAGTGCTGCACTGGGTTCTTAGCAATGTTGATAGCAGACGTGTTATCACAAAAGAGTGGAACACTGTCTAAGGCTAACCCAAAGTCTCGCAGGGTCGAAACCATCCAAAGTACCTGGCTGCAGCAACTGGCAGCAGCAACGTACTCGGCCTCTGCAGTGGACTGTGCAACACCAGACTGCTTTCTCGAAGACTAGGAAACGAGAGAAGTGCCAATGAACTGGCAAGTGCCGGAAGTGCTCTTCCTATCTATCCTACAGCCAGCAAAGTCTGCATCCGAAAAGGCTCTCAAGGAAAGACAGGATGAGGAAGAGTACCAGATACCATAGTCAATGGTAGCTCGGAGGTACCGAAAGATGCGCTTCACCGCCTGGCGGTGAGATACGCGAGGAGAGGCCTGAAACCGAGCACACAGACACACAGAGAAGTGTATGTCTGGTCTCGAGGCAGTGAGGTAAAGAAGGGAGCCGATCATACTTCTGAACTCTTTCTGATCAACTGGCTCGCCATCCTCATCTGGGTCAAGATAGGCTGTAGAAGCCATGGGAGTCGACACAGGCTTACCATCGCTCATGTCGAAGCGTCTCAGTAGGTCACGAGTGTACTTTTCTTGATGAAGAAATGTACCCTCCCGAGACTGCTTGATTTGGAAGCCAAGGAAGAAGGTCAACTCCTCCATCATACTCATCTCAAACTCGGTGCTCATGACATCCGAGAACTGTGAAACCAGAGTATGGGAAGAGCCGCCAAAGATAATGTCATCGACATAGATTTGGATGAGCAGAAAGTCAGTGCCATGCCGGCGGATGAACAAGGTCTTGTCAACTTTACCCATCTCAAAACCATGACTTAACAAGTAGGACTTAAGCCTCTCATACCAAGCTCTAGGGGCTTGCTTAAGTCCATACAAAGCTTTGAAAAGCTTGAAGACATGGTTTGGGTATTTGGGGTTTTCGAAACCAGGAGGCTGTCGGACGTAGACCTCTTCCTCAATAAAGCCATTGAGAAAGGCACTCTTGACGTCCATCTGGTAAAGCTTGAAACCTTTAGAAGCTGCAAAGGCAAGCAGGATTCTAATGGCTTCAAGTCTAGCTACAGGGGCAAAGGTCTCCTCGAAATCTAGACCCTCAATCTGGGAGAACCCCTGAGCTACCAGTCTAGCCTTGTTTCGAATAACCACTCCATCCTCGCTCTGCTTGTTCTTGAACACCCACTTAGTCCCAATAATATTGTGACCTCGCGGGGGCTCGACAAGCGACCAGACCTTGTTTCTCTCGAAGTTTTCTAGCTCCTCATGCATGGCATTGACCCAAGACTCATCAGATAAAGGATGAGAAACATCTTTGGGCTCAAAGGAGGCAATGAAAGCAGAATAGAGACAGAATTGAGATAAGCCAGATTTTGAGCGGGTAACACGCTCGAAGAGGTCTCCAATGATCTGCTCTGAGGGATGGTCTTTTTGAATGTGTCTAGGAGGTCCAGGATGAGATGAAGAGGTGGCCTCTACCTCGTGAGCTGACGAGGTAGGAACAGAGCCACCAGCTCCAGAAGAAGCAGAAGGCATGGGCTGGTCATCTCGAGGTGCGGTGGAAGACGGCACCTCAAGGGGTGGATGAGGGACAGGATCAGGTAGACAACCGTCGTCTCCATCATCCTCATCATCCACGAAGATGGTCTCGGACTGCTCTAAAGAACCTGAGATATCAGGCCTAGTCCCCGGACTGGCCTCGTCGAAGGTCACCTCACAGGTCTCTACCATTTTGCTAGACTCGCAGTTCCAGACCCTATAAGCCCGCGAAGAAGGCGAGTAACCTAGAAAGATTCCATCACAAGAACGTGACTCGAACTTATCTAGGTTCCCGGACTTCAAAACAAAGCACTTGCAACCAAACACACGAAAATGAGAGACGCTAGGCTTTCGCCCATATCTCAGCTCATAAGAAGTGCGATGCAAGTGTGCCCGAAGAAAAACTCGATTTGAGACATGGCACACGGTGGCTATAGCTTCAGCCCAAAACTTCCGCGGTGTAGAGTACTCATCAAGCATCGTCCTGGCCATCTCGACCAAGGTACGGTTCTTCCTCTCCACAACGCCATTCTGCTGAGGGACGTATGGAGAAGAGAACTGGTGCTTTACACCTGTCTCACCACAGAAACTCTCAAAGTAGGAATTCTTGAACTCCGTGCCATTGTCACTGTGGATCGCTCGTAAGGCACCTGGAAGCTCAACAGAAAGCCTACTAAAAAGACCTCAGAAATGTGAAAATGTCTCATCCTTCGAGGCTAAGAAAAACACCCAAGAATACCTCGAGAAGTCATCGACCACAACAAACACATACCACTTCCCTCCTGCTGACTGCACTCGAGCTGGTCCCACTGTATCCATGTGGAGCAGCTGTCCCAGTGCATCGGTCATAGTAACTGTGACCGGAGGGTGAGAAGCGGCAACCATCTTGCCGTGCCGGCATGGAGCGCAAACAAGATCCTTGACCATTTTGAGTTTCGGCAGACCACGAATGAGATCGTGGCCGCTAACTCGGGTCAAATGGTCAAATCCGATATGACCAAGTCTCCTATGCCAGAAAGAAAGGTCGCGGGACTCAGAAGCAACTAAACACCTGAGAGGATCGCCAGAAGACTCAGAAAAATCAGCACGAAAGATCCTCCCATAACGAGAGATCCCGCAAACCAGACTACCCGAAGAATCAAGAATTTTACAAGCATTTTTCTTAAAGCTCACCTCGAAACCGTCATCGGTAAGCTGAGAGACTGAAAGCAAATTGTACTGCAGCTTACTAACCAAGGCTACATCTTTCAAAATGAAAGAGTCATTAATGCGCACAATACCTTTGGCGATGACGCGCCCAGATGAAGCATCTCCGAAGGTGATCGTCTCATCACCTGGAGCACGGGCAAGGGAAGAAAACCAACGGGAATCTCCGGTCATGTGTCGTGAACACCCGGAGTCTACAAGCCAAACCTTTCCCTTCCCTGCCCGGCGAACCTGAGTCAAGCAGAGAGTAAAGTCTCAGTACTGGGGTAAATCAAGAGTGATTTTGGCACCCAATACTGAACAACACGTCGAGCAGATGAAGTAGTCAAGCACGACTGACCTCTATCTACCCTACGCTCTCTGAGACTCAAAGAAGCAGAAGGTCTGTGAGCAGACCTGAAGCTGTTGCGGGGTCCGGCTGCTACGGGAGAGCGAGTCGGAACACCGGCAACACGCTGATCACGCCGCGGGTAACTGTCTCGATGGGGGAAACGAGATCTACCCTCAGGACGGCGGAAGTCACGACCAGAGGCAGCATGAGGACGGAAAACAGAAAACTCGGAAAAACCAAGTCCTCTATGCTGCCTAAACTCCGTAACAGGAGCAAACCTAGACCTCGTGTTGGTCTTAGGTGCACTCAGGATCTGGGGCTGACCCTGAATACCCCTAAGGGACTCAACACGGTCTCTACGCGCGATCTTGGCGCGCCTGAAGCATCGATCAACCGTGTGTCCATCCTTCTGACAGAAGGTGCAGTGATACTTCATCCTCTGAGAGGTAGAAGTAGCACGGGGAGGCTTCGCCTTCTGAGAGGCCGGAGCAGCAGGTGCAACCACCTTGCTGTCAGAAATTCCCTGGACAGCCCGCTGACTTAAATTGGACTTTCTCGGTCCTGGGCTCGGTCTCGATCACACCTGGTGCTATGGGTCTGAGCACGGCAGGTGGATGCTTCCTCATGTCCTCATAATAATCATATCTTAGACCCTGATTGAACTTACAAATCTTGGATTGGTCTAGAATAAGATTAAGCTTCTTCTTGCCTCCTACAAATCTCTCGAGAGTGTTCATAAGATACTGACACTCCCGAAAGAGAGAGGTGCAAGAAGAGCAGGGAGAAGAGGAAACAGCAGGAGGTAAGGGAGCAGAAGAAGAACCAATAGTAGAGGAAAGAATGGCTTGTGCACGCACAGCCGACTCTGAGGGGACAGTCCTACTACTAGCAGGTTGGTTCGCGTTCCTAGACGTCTCCACCTTACCCTGGGGCTTCTCGCCCTTCTCAGCACAAACAATACAAGCTAATGGTTGCTTCTCTAGTAAGTCCTTAGTTAGCTTCACACATTTCTCATCCAATGCAATCAAATCAGATTTTAGTTTGTCACAGTTTTTGCATGGTGAGCTAACAGGGTCCTTAGAAGCATACTGAGCCAACTTTCTATCATGATCAATCATATCTTGAAACTGTTTTGAGACAGATTCAAGTTCAGCAGTTAATCTAGGACAATTCAAACATGAATCAATGGGCTCAAGTAAAGAAGCACGCAGCTCAGCAATTTTGTGATCTGCCCGTTTTAGGTTCATCTTTAATTTATTGCAGTTTGCACAAGTCTCGGGCAGATCAAGGAGCATGGCATAAGGTCCTCTAACAGCAATGTCCTTATCCTCACAAGAGGTGGGAGAAATAGTCTCATCAGTAGTAAGTAGGGTAACAGCCATCCTACTCAACTCTAAATCAGCAAGCAGACTAACATTCTCCACCTTAATAGAATCAAGCTCGGAGGACACACTATCATGCGAGGTCCTTAATTTCTCCATATCAACCAGCAAAGCAGAGCATGTATCACAGTCGTCACGGGAGGGAGCAGATATAAGTAAAGTAAGCTCCCGTGACAGTTTCTCTACTTCCTTCTCCAACTCGCTACATCTAGCTCTAGATCTAGCATGAAATCCTCCTAACTTAAGGAAAGCTTCATTAAGTTGGTCATAGGAGGGACATACCTCGTCCGAGTCGGAGTACAGCTCGCTGTCGCTGAGTTCGCCCTCGAGGGCCATGAAGCACATGCCGGAGAAGTCATCGCCGCCATCCTTGGGCTCTTGGTCACCCGTCCCGTCATCGTCGCTCCATCCCTCCACCTCGCTGAGGTCGAGGTCGTCGAACGCGGTGAGGACGCGGTGGAAGAGCTTCTTGGCCTTCCCGAAGTTGCGGAACTTCTTCTTTCCCGGCGTCAGAGCTGGAGGCTTCTTGTTGCGGTTCTTGTCGGTGTAGTCGGTCTTGCTCGAACCGCCGTAGTCGTTCTTGCCCTTCTTTAGCTTGGGGCAGTTTGCCCGAATGTGGTTGGGGCCACCACACTCGAAGCAAATCACGGGTCCTCCTCTCTTTCTGTCTCTCCTACCCTTGTAGGCATGTGAAAACCTTCGGGCTAGGAGGGCCAGCTGATCATCCGCAAGCTGCTCTAACTGATCATCAGTTATGTCACAGAGAGCAGCGAGGGAAAAACCGCAAGAAGAATCAGAAGAGAGACCAGAAGCAGAACTGGGATCGGTGACCAAAGCCATCGACTGTGACTTCGACCGACGAGAGACAACGTCAATCTCGTGAGTCTTGAGGCGCGAGTACAGCGCGTCAAGAGTCAGGGTCGAGAGGTCTGTCGTGTCTTTGATGGTGGTCACTTTCATCTCCCAAACACGAAGATCGAGTGCAGCGAGCATCTGACGAGCGTTGTCCGAGTCGGGGTATGTGAGACCGACCGCTCGGAGGTTGCTCAAGATCTTGTGAAATCGCGCAAAGCACTCATCTAAGGACTCGCCAGCGTGCATTTCGAACTTGTTGTACTCACGCTTGAACTGGTCCTGTCGCACCGTCTTTATTTGGGTGGTGACCTCATGGTAAGCATCGAGGGTCTCCCAAATATCGAAGGCGGACGAAAGATGAGAGATGCGGTCAAACTCACTACGACTCAGGCCCTGGATAATGATGTTCCTTGCCTTAGCGTTTGCCTCAACATCAGTCATGTTATTGACATTGATGTTCTCATCGGCAGGAACAGCAAACCGGACCTTGACCTTGCGCCAGATGGCATACCCCTGAGTCTGGATGTATGTCTCCATTCGGGTCTTCCAGAAGGGGTAATCCATGCCATCGAAAACAGGCGGCTTGGTTGAGTACTTGTCCGTCGCCATGGCTCTTGAGACCGGTTAAGATCTATTGATTAGAGCTAATCGGCTCTGATACCAATTGTAGGACCGAAATGGCGACAGAGGGGGGGTGAATGGAGCCCTTTAAAAATCACCCCGAGTATCCTCACCAAATTCTTCTCCAATAGCTATGGCGGCTATGAAGTCAGAAGAGGATTGCTAACTAGACGACGAAAACTAGATCGACAAAAGAATGGGCACAAGCCGGAACTGAAACAGGGACTGCAAACAACCGGAACGAAATGCAAAAACTGAAAGTTCAGTTTGCTGAAAACTGGACAGCAAAACTGAAAATTGAAAATTCAGTTTGCTGAAAACTAGACAGCAAATCTGAAATCTGAAAATTCAGTTTGCTGGAAAAACTGGACAGCAAACAGAATGCAGTTTTCAGCAAGACAGCATGCTGTTTTTCAGCAAAACAGGCTGCAATTTTCAGCACAAAGCATGCAGATTTCAGCAAGACACAGCTGCTGTTTTTCAGCACACAGTAAATATTCAGATCACCACCAAACTGAGAGAAGAGATGAAATTCAGCTGCAAAGATTTGCTCAAGAGAACAAGGAAAGGAACTAAATAGCAGAGGGAGCTCAAGACTCAAGAGAAATCACAAAAAGCTCAAGGAATTCAGATTTTAGCCTGAAATTGACAAATTACAGAGAGCTGCCCAAAAATTCCAATTGCCACTCCATCTCCAATCCTTTGGCCATGAAACTTCTGGGGTATATTAGTAATAGCAAGGGGACCTCCCAGACCAGATATCAGCTTAAGCCAAGAAGGAGATCAAGAATTAATTCAAAACCATAGAAATGCAAGAGAGCTTCAGAAGAGAGGCCAAAAATCAAATTACTCTCAAACCGTTGATTCTTTGGCTATGAAACTTTGAGGATAGCTATTAGATAGCCTCTAGACTCTCCACGTCAAATTTCAAGCCATCTTGCCAAGGGGAACAAGATTTCCACAAAACCCTAGAATTTGCAACTGACGAACAGAGAACCTCAAAATGCCAAATCTGAAATTAAAGTCAAGTTTGCTCTTGGGAATTCGATCGAATGATCTTGAGGCCATATCCCAACCTAGAGCAACCCATTTTGACACTTCCCAGCATCAAACAACAAGAAGCTCAAAAACTCACAAATCACCAAAATAGAGCATCGAAGGAAAAGAAGCAAGAACAGAGAGAAATTTCAGATTTCATTCCAAACTATTCAGGGATTACAACTGAGCTACGTCCCCATACCCCGATTGATACAAGAGGAGTGATTACAATCTCTCATCTCCCTCTCAATACTCAAGAACACCAAGAATGTCACCACTTCTTGGGAGGAATACACACTGAGGGGAGAGCTCTCTGGAACACATCGAAGGAGACACTCATAGAGGGGACACAGCCCTGCTGTATACACCAAACCTCCACCAACTAAAGCCCTAAAGCCAAAACAACCACTAAAGCCTATTTTGACTAAAGGAAACCCTAAAACTCTTGGAGTGCTCAAGGAGGGCATGCAGCCCCTCCTCTCCTTTTATAGCGCCTGGCTAACGGGTCTCCGCCCCGTTACGCTCGCTACGTCCAACGGAGCCCGCTCCCGCTTGTGCAGCCTTGCGAATTTCCCGATTCGCCCCTTCTACACCTTCCGGGAAGCTTCCGCGCTCCTTGCCTCGCACGCCTCGCAACCACATCGAATCTCCGCCGTCTTCGACACATCCGACCGTTCTAACCTCAACGCCACCTGCGTCTAGTCCGGTCACCTCGTGTCTCACCACGACTCCGCTTCGACATCCTGTAGTCACACAGACAAGAAACACGTCACATAGCACCGTTCGACACATGAAAGCGTAAATACCATCACACTTACCATATATGAAGTCCAAACCTGTCAACACATTAGAATATGCATCCTAAGCCCAAATGACCAGGTTTGACCAAAGTCCGACCGAGCCCAATTGCGCCACGCAACGACTCGACTCCGAACCACTCAAACCAAACTCGACTGACCTAAACCCTTGTCAATTACTCATCACTCTCATGGAGACACGACCACATGGTCTCTCACTTCCTCCCTTGCTTCGCGCACCCTTGACTCAAGCTCACTCTCACCACAGTTCTTGGTCTTCTCCGCTCGACACGCACGCTTCTATTGTACGGGCTGTCAATACTCTTGCCAAACATCGTAGAGATCGCATCGCCACCTCACCTGCACCCTTGTTCCCCGGTTAAGCCCTTGCCATCTCTCTCCTCCACGTGCCAGCGCCACCCGAGCCATGCTACTACTCCCACCCCCTTTAAAGCCCAATTGCCATCACAGAGGGCATTACTCCACTCTCAATCTCACCACCAAACCATTCAGTTGAGCCCAACCGTACCACAACCCCACCGTCATTCTCTGTGGTTTATGAGGAGGTCACCCCATGGTTGTGATGAGTAATTGACCTTTGGATTAGAATTTGTGTAGAGGTTGAGTTTAGTTTTTGAGGTTTGTACAGAAGTTGGCTCTCTATCTGTAAGGTCTTACGACTTGGTAGTCGGCTGAGGCCTTACGACTTGGCGGTCGGTGGAGGTGGTCGGCAGTCATCCTTACGACCATGTGACCGACAGCCTGTGTTACGACTTGGTGGTCGTAAGCGCTGTTATGACTTGGTGGTCATAGGCGCTATTACGACTCGGCAGTCGATTTTACGACTTGATGGTCAGCAATCGTTTTTACGACTTAGTAGTCGGCAGAGACTTTTATGACTTGGTGGTCGACAGGTGCTCCTACGACTTGTTGGTCATAGCTTTTGCTGGTTGATAGTCTTAGAGTTGACTAGTCGCAATCGATAGTCGTAGCCAATGTAAGCGGTGGTCGTAGCAATCGTGGTGGTAGTCGTAGCATTCTGTATGCCTGTGCATTTGATGGTCGTAGTTAGCTACATGGTGGTCGTAGCGGTTTTGTGTGTGGTCGTAGGCTGCTAGAAGGACCTTCTGGGCTACGAGTACTTCATTTCTTGTGCATCTGAGTACTCATAAGTCATTTAAGACCAGCCTTTGTGCTGAGGTTGTTCGCTGTATTTACTGG
Source organism: Dendrocalamus latiflorus (assembly GCA_017311315.1). NCBI lineage: Eukaryota > Viridiplantae > Streptophyta > Magnoliopsida > Poales > Poaceae > Dendrocalamus > Dendrocalamus latiflorus. The sequence goes on along the minus strand of CM029629.1, from coordinate 19,296,105 downwards.
TGTTTTGGTCAGGGTTGACCAGGATGTTTATTGCTTTGTGCACATGAAGATATTGCTTGGTTCTAGAATTAGAATCGGTAATTTGGGTGCATATATTTTGATTGTGCAAATTGATGATTCTTGTGTATTGTGGGGTGCTATGTGATGGTTTGCTTGTTTGTGTGAGTTGCAGGACTTTGAAGCTAGGTCATGGTGAGGCGTAGGAGGACCGGGACTAGGCACAGGGAGGTGTTGAGGTCCAGAACAGTAAGGGAGACGTCAAAGATGATCGAGGCTGGTGAGGTGGTTGCAAGCCAGGACGACGAGGAACCGAAGCAGGAGGTACCAAAGATGAACATGATGGGCAATGGTGAGGTGGACCGGGACTAGGCTCAGGGAGGAGTCGAGGTCTAGATGGTCAAGGATGCTGGGTGCCATCATACATGAGGAAAAGGACGTGGTGCGCCAAGTGACTTGGGTCGTTTGCAACCGAGGACGGTTCAGTGGGATCCGGATGCGTGAGAGGCTTGACGACAAGTCATTGGGGCCACATAGAAGTTGCTTTGAGAAGCGTGCGTGAGTAAAACCCAGTGTTAGGTGGGGTTAACAGGTTATCCCCGGTGTAGACTAATAGTTGGATCCCTTAGGTCTAGGGATTGCTTGTGAGACTATAAAAAGGGGAGGGGAGGCAAGAGTTAGGCTGGGCAGGTTGGCCAAGCCTTGGCGGCTGGCGCCTCTCCCTCTCATGGGAGTTAGGTTAGAGAGTGAGTTGGCTCTAGGGTTAGAGCTTGGTCCTCCCGAGGGGAGTGGTTGTTTGAGAGTGAGTGTTGGCTCTAGGGTTAGAGCCTGGTCCTCCCGAGGGGAGTGGCTGTGAAACCATTCATCTGAGTAATACATCAATCTTCGATCTTCATTTTTTGTATCTCTTCACTGTTTGAGTTTTCTCGAGTTCAATTTGGTTCTTCCTCTGCGTTCTCTATTCTGTTACTCTCTCTTCTTGATCTGGAGGTGTTCTTGGCTTGATCTCGTTGATGCTCTAAATTGTAGTGATATGTGGGAATATAACTGAAGCCATCTTGGCTCTCTTTGACCCATGAGCGGTTCTGATCAACGACTTCGGGTCTTAAACTCAGTTCTTGTGCGCTCTTGAACAAATTGCAAAAAATGTCTCAATCTGGTTGATAAGTTTTCAATTCAAGATTGGATTGGCCTCTTGAGACTTTAAGCAATTTGTGCACAAAGTTTCATGGCCATTTGATCTTTGAATCAAAAGTTCTATGGATTTTGGATCTGGCGGTCGTGCACTCTCTGCTTTACTCTGTTCTTCCGTGAAAGTTACGACCATTGCTAGTGTTTCAACGATGGTCATGTTTCCGACCGCAGCGCTTTACTTTTTGACCGCATTCACTCTTTCGATCGCACTTGTTTCCGACTGCTCGATGGTCATAGATCTCGTGGTCATGTGCCCCCACTACCTTACCAGTTGTTTACAACCGCAATCGGTTACGAATGCTCGATGGTTTTTGACCACATCTGATGGTCTCGGTCAGACACTTCTAGTACTTCTAGTCGTTTACGACTGCACTTGCTTTCTATCACTCAATGGTCCTAAGTCGTGTGGTCGCTCGACTTCTCTGCAACCTCTAGTTGTTTACAACTGCACAAAGTTTCGATTGTTCAATGGTCGTAGATCTCTCGGTCACATGCTGAACTATTATGAACACATTCTAGTTTTCGACTGCATGTGTTTTTTGTGTGCACATTGGACATTGACAACGTTGGTTTCGACCACGTCGGACTTTGACAGCGCTGGTTTTTGACCACTCATTGGTCTTGAACTACGCTGGGCTTTTGACCGCACATTGGACATCGACAACGTTGGTATCGACCACATTAGTCTTCGATAATGTTGGCGTTCGACCACGTTGGTTACGACCACGTTGGCGTTCGACCACGTTGGTTACGACTACGTTGGTTTCGACCACATTAGTTACGGCCACATTGGTTACGACCACGTTGGTTATGACCACGTTGGTTTCGACCACGTTGGTTATGACCACATTGGTTTTGACCTTGTTGGTTACGACAACATTGGTTACAACCATGTTGGTTTCGACTACGTTGGTTATGACCACACTGGTTACGACCACCTTGGTTACGACCACCTTGGTTTCGACCACGCTGGTTACGACCTTGTTGGTTTCGACCACAGTGGCTTCAACCATGTTGTCTGCTTTTCGACCACATTATTTGAATTTCAACTACATTGCTTTTCTTTACTGACCAATTGCATTCAGTTTGTCTGTCTTGTGCTTTCCGACCAGTAGTTGTTATCGACGATGTTGTGCTTCCATTGAGTGGTCGTATCTCGACCACATTATGTTCTGATGTGGTCGTACGGTGATCTATATTCCTCTGTTTTGAAGTAGATCTCATATCCTAGTCTTCATAGCTTTGTAGCTATTGGAGAAAAAGGGATATGTGAATATTTGGAGGAAAAATCTCTAGGCCCCATTCACCCCCCTCTGTACCGAGCAAAACTTGCTTTGAAAACCCTTAGTGGTCTGACCTCTACATATATGGTGGTCAAATCTCCATGAAGGAGGCAATCTGACCTCTACATACATGACAGTCTGACCTCCAACGATTTGAAACTTTAAATGCACCTTCACTAAGATGTTAGAAACCTATTCCAATCAATGACCAAGAAAATCGTTGTGAAAGTTCTGACCTTTTTCTTATTCAAGAAATAGTGCACTAAAACCAATCAAAAAAGGGAAACATGATCTGTTCTTGCTCGTGAGTCCTAGATGGTTGAGATGAACTGGGATGGGTTCTCACATATTATAGCAAACTAGAATACAACACAAATTCAACCCAAAATACCCACAAGAGCAGAACCCAAAATCACCTCTCTCTTTTGAAAAACTGAGCAAACTTAAGAACTTCCTCTAGATCATGCCTAGATAGATGAGGTATTATCTTTAGGAGATATATCCACCTCTTATACATCCTTCGCACTAGAAAAGCTCAAGAGAAGAGAAATCCAAACAAGAAAGCCAAGAAAATAAAAAACATGTGAGGGAATTCATGGCACAACTCACTTGGGCAAAGTTTGGTTGTTCATTTCACTTAGAGAGGTATGCTTTACAGCTAATTCCTCAGAATAGCAGATTTCTAAGTCTAGAGTACACACCCACAAAGCTCCAACCTAAGGAACTCTAACCCTAATGCTTCCATGGGAGGGAGGAAGAGCTAGCCACCCAAATGCTTAGCCAACATCCTCAAACAGTAGCCCTTGCCTCTCCTCCTCTTTTATAGCTTCACAACCTGAACCAAAACTTAATAAATCCACCCATCAGCCAAACCTGGAATAACCCGTTAACCCCACCAAACACTGGATTTTACTCCGTCACGCACGCTTCACAAAATAGCTTACAACCATTAACCCATTAGTAAATCAACACTTGATCCACTTCACATTTTTAGTACATACAAAATCTAAACTACTTAGGCTAACGTCACAGTTTCATATACCACCACTTTCCCGTATTAGGAAAATTACCAAAATGCCCCTCTACTGTTTTCCACGAAGCTTCCCGCTTGCTTTTCCATGAAGTATCTCCCATGTTTCGCCATCTTTCACATGGTCCCAATGACTTGCCGCCAAGCCACTCATGCGTCTAGATCCCACGGAACCATCTTTGCTTGCACAATGACTCCAGTCACTTGACGTGCCACTTGTCATCTCTTAGTTTCATGACTGCACTCGACTTCCTCAACCATCTGGGTCTCAACTGCTTTTTGAGCCTAGTCCTAATTCACCTCGCTGTTGCTCATCATGACCACCACCCGTAGCTCCCGCTCCAGTCTCCTGCATTCTTGGCATATAACCACTCCATAAATCTCAGACATCTTTAGCGTCTCTCTGGCCGTTTTGGACCTCAGCACCACCCTTTGGCTAGTTCTAGTCCTTCTACGTCTCAACCATGACCTAGCTCCGAAGTCCTACAACTAACAACAATAAGCAAACTGTCACGTAGCACCGCACAATACACAAAGTCATTAATTGACATATTTGTAAGTAAAAACCGTCTGTGATAGGTGATAATCACGGATGATTTTTAACTAAAAGTCGTCTATGATTACCAGCTATCATAGACGGTTTTTAGTGAAAAACCGTCTGTGATATTGATATATCACAGATGGTTTTTAGTTAAAAACCATCTGTGATTATCACCTATCACAGACGGTTTTTACTTACAAACCATCCTTGATTATCAGCTATCACAGACGGTTTTTTGTTACAAACCGTCTGTGATATTCTTTTCTACCCCTAAATCTATTGCTGTTTATTGGCTAGCCTCTGGAAATGCTAGCCATGCCCTCTGAAACAAGCAGATCAACATGTACATGTATACATACAATTCACATCTCAATTCATTTCACAAACATAAAACATCCATTTCACATCTCAATTCATTTCACAAACATAAAATATCCAATTCACATCGCACTTCATTTCACAAACATAAAACATCCATTTCGCAAATCAATTAATTGAAATGAAATAAAATATAAATTAACAAATACATAATTACAAAAGATCTACATTGCATTTGTATTTAGATGGTAACATTGCATTTTTTATTGCTCTATCACTCCAGAATCAAGGTCTCGCGAAAGGAACAGATCCATAATCAACGAACTTGTCAGGCTGCACAAGCAATACTTGGATGGTGCATGATTGCCATCCAAGTATTGCTTGTGCAGCCGGACAAGTTCGTTGATTATGGATCTGTTCCTTTCGTGAGACCTCTATTCCGGAGTGATAAGAGCAATAAAAAATCATTGTGCGCAGTGGAACTCTCCATCTGATCTTAAGACTTTAGACCACAAAAAGAAAGCGCACTCTCCTCGAATTTGTGCAAGGTCCGGCTGTTTCAATGCAGTTGTAGAGATGGGCGCAGCTTGTCGATAGGAATATCAATGTGCGTACATATATAACCTGACAAGTATGAAATAAATGTGGGAAGGTTGACAAACCTTAGAATTGATGATCTTCGAGGAATCGAGGAGTAGTCTCATATGGTGGCAAACGTAGAATCCACACGTGTTGCCTGGCTGCTGGTGGTGGCACTGCAAAAAATAGAATGTGTTAATTCAAGAGGCATTACTACCAAGTGTTGTATAGGATTAATTAATGTGTACTAGCGAATACCCGAAAATTGCGAACATGTTGCAAGGGCTTGGCCCCTTTCGTCGAGCCACGTGTCTGTGCAACATACGTGGCGAACGACCTTCGTTGTTCGAAAAAGTTATATTAGTCATTCGGAAGGAAAGAAAGAGTACAACTTAGTTTTGTATGGAGAAAATGTACTTATCTATCGAGTAATTGGGCGATAGCTGTATACTCGGATTTGTTCTTACTTAGAGAATCAAAGTATATAGCCTTGTTCCATTTTGGTATAATTACAATTAAAATCTAATGGAAGTGCTCATTGTATGATATAAGAACAAATTCCTTATCGCGGTGAGTCAACAATGTTGATGTAATATAGCTCTCGACGAAGGATGCATCCTCGTTGATGGTATCAATGGCGACCAAGCGTGGGACCAGGAAACCAATTGGTGATTTCGATGATCTAGCTTGGGTCAGCATGAATATATATATATATATACACACAGAAAAGCAACAAATTATATATGACATATATCGGTATTACATGAACAGAGACTGTGATTGTACAGACTTACAACGTCTAGCATCGAACGAGTTAGGCATCGAGAGCATTGAGCGTGAAAAGATCAAATATATCCTCAAAGGTCACCGCGAAGACACAATCCTGAATTTCGTGCTGAAAATGATCTCGCCTGAATTTGACAGTGATACCTGAGCGCCATTCTGCCTGTGGCTTATTGGACTGTTCCATATACCAAGCGTATAATGTTTGGCAACCAAGTCCTAGGGTTAGGAGGTACTCTTCTCGGATTATCATCGGCTTGCCTAGCACAAATTTGCGGGGCAATGGCAGGTACGGGATATCATCATCGACCTTCTTTGGTTTGCCCCTACCATTGCCTCGGTTGTAGGTCGACTTTATGGTAGTCGACTGTAAAGATAGCACCGGTGCAGGTAGCGGTGATGGAGATAAGTCTTGTGGAGATGGCACCATTGCATGTAGCTCTGGTTCGCACTGCCCTTGTGGTCCCGCCACCGGTGAAGAAGCCTCCAGGGAGATGTCGCTTTTGGGCCACTAGATGAATGTTCCAATGGCTTGTCCTAGAGTCACGATCTCGTCGTTGGGGGGCTTCGGTAGCGGGACGACCTCAAAATTGACATGCACACCATCCACATTAACTTTTGTGAAGCCTGGTGCTATAGGTGTACGGTGCACCATGGCCCCGATAGCAGACGGATATGCCGGCCCCAAGCAGCGTACAAGGGAACGGAGGCATATATCACTTAGAGCCTGCACTTCGTAGGTTCCTACATAACGATGCAAAATTAGCTACTCCAATAGGCCTATCAATGGATCGAGCATTCCAGAGATAATAATTATTACCAGGATGTCATCCACAGGAAATCTAGCCTCGCTTTCCATCAGATTGGATGCGCAACTACTCGGACTGTTGGGCAGGCTAGCTAGCACAGGAGCGGCGGTGGCGGCCTGCTGATTTTCTGTAAATCTCTGCATCTCATCTCTGACATAATCAACCAGCTCCTCTCTAAGAGATGCCTTGATCTCTTCTTGTAGCCGTGCCTCACGCTCGGCTTTGGCTCTTTTCCTACTTCAATACAATTTGGAGTCATCTTGAAAACCATATTTCCAAGGAACGTAAAGCCCAAGGCCTCTCGTATGACCCAGGTGCTCCTTGTTTCCTAGGGCCGTGGAGAGTATATCTTTCTCCCTTGTTCCTTGGAATGATCCCTAGGAAGATTCAACACTCAACGTTTCCTGCAAGAGCACGACATGTCATTTCACTTCCTACGAAGTTATGGAGTAATTACAAGTTACATAGTTCGATCGATATCTTACTAGGCGGTGGGACACTTCCTGGTCTGTAGGGTTTCGAAAGGAGACGTCCCCTGATGTCATTGTAGATGATCTTGCTTTAATCCAATTTCGAGCGCGGTCATCTGGTATATTGGCAAATGGCGGGGCGGTGTCCTGCAGGATTGCCTGTTCGTCCTCCCTCCTCCACTGCGGGATTTTACCTGCATACCCAGCTGTGCCAAGTTTGTAGGGTGTGTGTTTTTTGCATGAAGGGCCTTGTGCGCCGCACTTGCACTTTCGAAATCTTCGATCGTCTTCATCGCCTTGAACTCTTCCCACTGTGGTTCCAGAAATGGGTATTTATGAAAGGGCGTTTCATCCTTCTCCCTGTAGTTCTTGACAAGTCTGCTCTTGAAGTTCTTCCATGCTTTGCATGCCGCTAGCAAGGCTTGTCGTTGCACGGCATCTTGGTGTTCTTCTGGGATCTCGAACGATGCAAAAATTTCTATCAGCAGCTCATGTTTCCGAGTCCCAGGCACGCTCTTCCACGAATCGAATGTGATCTCAATTCGTTCTTGTGTACTATTCCGATCATTCTTCGGAATGCGCAAACTGCTCGGCGAGGAAGGAGAGGAGTCCCAGATTCATCGACCTCTGTGATGGTAAATCGGCCCTCAGGCTTTTTCGATAGCCCTCTTCCTTGGCGTTTTGATTTTGGAGCAGACGCATCTGGCGATGATGTTGAAGAATGCGCGGATGACATGTTGGCCTTCTTATATATGAAAATTGTGCGATATAAGCACATACTTAAGTATGCAAGTAAGTATGCATGTAATATATGCATCTGGATATGTATGCTGTAATAATTGTGGTGATCATGCACTCATAATAAGAACATGCTCAAACTCCCATAGATTCGATTCCTCAATCAGAAGAGGGAAAGGCACATGGATTCCTCTTTTTTCTAGTATTGTTCTATCAAGTTAGTTGAAGAAGCACATGATAAGCTAGCTGATAGTAATACATCAATATTGCAATTGGCAAGCGGAGAAACTACTCCAACTCCAACACTTACCGTTTTTTGTACCGTGACATGGACATGCCAACTATGCACAAAAGCCTACACAGTATGATTAAAATTTACATTCAATGTTTGAGCATCTCATACTGCATATTTTATAGTAATAAATTAGATTCTATGTTGAATGATTTGTTATCTTATTAGTATCCAACTTTGTATGAACAACAGGTTGTTGGTCCATACTGCTCCAAGGCCTAAATGATTGTAATTTGTGAGAAGTACAAAAACTATTCTTGGAAATTATCTAGAGGATAATCACAAGAATGTGAAATTGCTAGACATAGTGTTGTCAGCAATTGAACATGTGTAAAAAATAGTATGGAATCCTACATCCAATCTACCCAAAAAAAGAGAGTAAGAAATAAATCATTAACTCTGGAACGAACCTGAGGCGACTGGGGACAGAGGTCAACTGAGGAGGCGGCGGCGACGGCGACAGGGGACGGAGGTCGACTGAGGAGGCGGCGGCAACGGTGACTGGGGACGGAGGTCGACCGAGGAGGCGGCGGCGATGGCGACTGGGGACGGAGGTCGACCGAGGAGCCGGCGGCGACAGGGGACGGAGGTCGACTGAGGAGGTGGAGGCGATGGTGATTGGGGATGGAGGTCGATCGAGGAGGCGGCGGCGATGGCGACTTGGGACGGAGGTCGACCGAGGAGGTGGCGGTGACGGCGTGGACGGTATGCGTACGTGAAAAACCCTAGCTTTAGGGTATATATAGGAAGAATTATTGCAGATGATTCTATTTAGAACCATCTGTGATATAGTTATCACAAACGGTTCTAAACTAGAACCGTCTGTGATATATAGTTATCACAGATGGTTCTAGTCTAGCACCATCTGTGATAATAAATACCACAGATGGTTCTAGTTTATAACCGTCTGTGATAATAACTATCACAGACAGTGCTAGTTAAGAACCGTCTGTGATAACTATATCACAAACGGTTCTAAACTAGAATCGTCTGTATTAAGCCCTTTCCTGCCACACACTTGAGTTATTACCCACACCAACCAATTATCAGTATTTCTTTACAACAGCGCAATGAATAACTCTACACCAACTAGCAAACACTGTAATAAGACCAATTATCAATATTTCTTTACAACAGCCCAATGAACATAGATACATCACATAAATGCATTGTTATATACATAAATGCAAATGCCCACATATATATCGCACTTTCTCATTCCACTTCTTATTTCCTTTACAAATTAGCTTTTCATGATGATCAATGCGTACGTAACTAGTTTTGCCATGTTGTTTGTCGTCGACCCTTATGCCATTTCCAAAAGAAGGTAACTTGTCAAATTGATTGTATTCACCAGACCGGGACACCCTCTTGAGCCTGAGTGAGACTTCTCATGGCTGCAACCACGCTCACTCAAGTGGGACTTCTCATGGCACCAACCATGCCCACTTTCAACCTACGACTTGACTCAGATTGCAAATTATTCAGCCAGGGTTGTCCCATACCAGCCATGTGGTAGTACGATAGGGCTTTGCAACAGTAGCTCACAGATCGGTCCTTAATTGACTTAGGCATAACCACATACCCCTGTGCACGACAATCAACCCTGCGGCTACAACCAACAGAGCATGACCTCCTTGACTCACCAAAGTCAGGAGTACATATCAAAAGCATATCATTTTATGTGAAAAGATTATCATTTTATGTGAAAAAGTATCCCAACCCATAATTATGTCTAAGCAAGGCTAAGCATGTACTATTCGTAAAGTCCCTAACCATACTATTGTATCAACTAGAGTTTTAATCTAGGGTTACAAGGTATAATAATTTGCAATGTCAAAGGAGGGAGTAACAAACAGGTATTAACTAAATTTAAAACTGATTTGAAATATGTTGAATAGAAATATGCATGCAATATAATTTAAATCAACATAATTTTATTTGAAAATCTGGGAGCAACATGATCAAGGAGTGTGACTTGCCTTGCTCTTCAAATTGGTGCAAACCTTCGTCTTTGAATTCTCCCGAATCGTCGAAGTCTACACGTGAAAATAACCCACCAAATTCAAATAAATTCAAATTGACTTCAAAATTTTGAATTGAGGCTAGAAATGGATAGAGAGGAATTTTTTATGAATTTAGAAATTTGAATGGGCTCAATCGGAGTTAGGACGAAGGAGAACGGGATCCAGGAAGTTTAAAATCAGAGAAAAAGGAAAATCTGGATTTTTGAGAATTATTTTTCTAAAGGAAAATCTGGGATTATGACGTCAGCAGAGTATTTATTTTCGGCTGAATTATTTCTCTATAGGAAATTCAGATTATTGCGCCATACTGGCGTTAGCCCTGAGAGATTCTCGGGCAGCCCACTGACATGTGAGTCCTAGTCCATGGACTAGGTCCATGTGCCCGGGGAGGTGCTGAGGTGGCACGGCCGCACGTGTGGCGCTGCCAGGGGCAGGACGGGCCGAGGTGGTCGGGGGCATGGCTGCCACGTGGGCACCTGAGGCAACGCCGGCCGGTGGTGACGCTCGGACACGGTGGCAACGGAGCTCCGGCTACCGGCGGCCGGCGGCGAGGGGCAGAGGGGAAAGAGGGGGCAACAGGGAGTCCGGCTCTACCTGTCACGGGGCTCGGCGGGGACGGAAGGCGGCCGGCGATGAGGAAGAGGCAGAGGGGCGCTCGGGCGACAGCTGAGATAGTGCCCCGGTGGCGAATGGGCACAGCCGACGGGTGGCCGAGGAGCGCTCAGGCATGGGGAAGCTTGCGGAGGTGACGGCGGGGCCTGGGGACGGGCAGCTCAACGGCAATTGCTCGTCGGAGAGCGGTCGGAGCTCGGAGGGAAGGGGTACAGTGGCGGGGTGCTCGAGAGCTTAGGGGCCAAAATGGGAGGAGGGATGGCGAGCGGAGTGAGGAAAGGGGTCTCGGGGCCCTTTTATAGGAGGGGAAAGGAGGGGGCGGCCGAGCGGCGAGCTAACGGCTCGCGCGGCAATGGCGACGGCGGCGGCCGTTGCAGGAGGGGGTGGGGAGTGGGCGCGGAGAGAGGGGAGGTGGGTGCGGGGCGCAGAGAGGGCGGGATTGGGGGTGGTGGCGCGTGGGAGTGGGGTCAGGCCGGGGAGAGTGGGGGTGGTGGCCAGAAAGAGCGGGCGGCGGTTGCGGCCGGGGATGGGCGTGCGCGAGGAGGAAGGAGGTGGGGAGAGAGAAGCGGCCTGACGGGTGGGGCCGGGGCGCAGAGAGAGAGAGAGAGGGAGGGAGGACGCGGGAGTGGCCGGGATTTTGGCGCGGGGGCGGGGGTGGATCGAGCGGCCAAGGGGAAAGGAGGGACGGATGGGGGAGGATGGGCCGGGGCGAGGGCGCGGGCGAGTCCAGGCCGGCCACGTGGCGAGCGCGGGAGAGGGGTAGGCGGGACGGGGTGACGGTGAGGATGGGCCGAGACGCGTGGACGTGGCTCGATCTGGGCCGTCCATGCGTCGGCCGAAGAGAGGAAGAAGATTTTCTTTTTATTTCTGATTTTGATTTTTCAAAAAAGCATGGGAAATTCATTTAAGCCCAGAAAAATATGAAATAAACTCCAAAAATTCCAGAAAATTTCACAGAAGTTCGTGGAGACATTTTGGACTTATTAAAAATATTTCCAACTACTGTTGATATTACATTTTCATACCTAAAATACTCTTTATTTCAAAATAGATTTTAAAACTCCAGAAAATTCAGAAAACCCAAATAAAATCCAAATAAATCAAGATAATTAATCTGTCATAGAATTGTTTTAGAGAAAATCAAAATATCACATTGTTTAATAATAATATTTTTAGGTTTTACATAAAATACTTTTTAAATTCAGTCTTTTCAAAAAACAAAAATTCAGGGCAAATCCAAAATTAAAGTTTAGGCACAAAAATACTTATTTTAATTAAATTTTTTAATTGATTTTTATCTATCTATTTTTATTTTAATAAAAACATGGGTAGTTACACGTTCCTCCGCGCGTCTTTCTTTATACTCACGGAGAGTGCGCGCAGAGGCAAGCTTCCGCGCGTTTTTACAGGAAATAAGACTAGTTTCCCAAACGGTGAACTTTATTGAATTCCCGTTTGTACAGGTGAGCGATTACAAAAGACAGGGTACTAACCACTAATCGCTCGAGGGCGGGAACAGTAACGACTGTCGTTGCCGTGGCGGCGAGGTAGCGCACGGTGGGAGCCTCTACTGCTGGAGCGATCCACGTGGGAGCCCGGCGGGGTGCTTCTTAAAGCCGCCGAGGGCCCTTGCGCTGGGTACCGAGCTCTATGCGCCGGGCCATATCCTGGTCGCCGTGGGCGGTGATGATACCCCGCAGGCCTGGGAGCTTCATGCATAGGAAGCCGTGGTGTGGAACTGCCCCGATGGAATTGAGGGTTGGTCGCCCCAATATGGCGTTGTAAGGGTACGGGATATCGACGACGTCGAAGGTGACATCTTCGCTCCTCACGTTGTCGTCCCGGCCAAAGGTGACCTGCAGGCATATCTGGCCTAGGGCCCTCAGGGGCTGATCTCCAAAGCCCTGTAACAGAATTCCCGAGGGGCCCAAGTGAGGGCATCCCCATCTGGTCGAAGGCCGCTGCGAACAAAATGTTCGCGGAGCTTCCTCCATTGACTAGGACGCGCTTAACGTCGCATCCTGCGATGGCAACCTGGAAGACCAGGGGATCTTGGTGGGGGAACTCTACGCCCTCAGCATCAGCGGGCATGAAGGTAATTTCATGCTGTGCTCAGTCCGGCGGTGCCTGCGTCGGGTATGCCGCCACGTGGTGTAGCCTCCGCACATAGGCCTTCCGCTGCTGTGCCAAGGCGAACTCCAGCAAGGAGCCCCCGGAGATGATATTTATAACCCTGTGCTGGAATATCTCCGGGGCTTGGATCCACAGGGGGCCCTCCTGAGGTTGCTGTACGTGGGCTTGAATCCGTAGGGTGCCCTCCTGAGGCTACAACCCCTGATTCTGGATCTGCACGGGGCCTTCCAGGGGTTACTGGATGTGGGCCACGATGGGCAGCCGCACCTCGAGGTTTCTATCCCTGGCGACGCTCTGTCGAAGTGCCGCGATGGTGGTGCATGCGCGCGTGTCGTGGCTGCCTCGACCATGTACCTCGCACCACTTGCCGTGGTGCTGGCCGTCGTATTCTGCGCGGGTTCTATCATCATGACCCCGGTCGCGCCCCCACCCCCAGCCTCGGCAAGCCCTGCCGTCACGGCGATGGGGGCGTTGTCTTTGGAGCCTCCCTCAATGTCGAAGACGTAGTTGGCTCTCCGAGACTTTTGTTGGCCGCGCTTAGGCTTGTCGCCCGATGGGTCCTTGTACTGAGCATCCTTGCACTCGGGGGCGTACCTTGATGGCTCCTTCTTGGGCTTGCCCTTCGAGGAGCCTTCCTTCGGCGAGTCTCCGTTCTTCGTCGTGCCCTCCGCCTGATTGGTGTTGGAGTCGTCACCTTGGCGCCACTGCGCGTCTTCTTCCGCTCTGGCATACTCTTCCATCTTGTCAAAGAGCTTCGCCACCATCTTGATTGGCTTTCACGTGTTGTACTCGGCCAGCGGCCCCGGGTGAAGGCCCTGTACTGCTGCGTTGATGATGGTTGTCACGTTGACATCCTTGACCTGGCAGCGGACCTTCGCGAAGCGCTTGAAGTACTCCCGGAGTTTCTCCGAGGCTTTTTACTTGACAGCGAAGAGCAGATCCGCGTCGACGCGCTCGATGTAGTTCCCTTGGAAGTTGTTATAGATGCGGTCTCGAATCTGCTCCCATGCGTAGATGGAGTTTGGCTCTATGGTGAAAAACCAAGAGAGCGTCACTCCCTGTAACACGAGGGGAGTCCCTTCGCTTTCGTGGTGTCGTCCCCGCCTGCAGCCTCGATAGCGGTCTCGTACACGCGCACGAACTCTCGAGGGTCCGTATCGCCTTTGTACGGGTCAATGGTGCTACAGAACTTGAAGTCCCAAAATTTGGATATTAAAAAATGTGGAGTTTTAAAATTTTTCTTGCATTTTGCTAGCACTCAAATTCCTTCTGAATGTTTAATTGAAATCTTTTTTAGTTTTGTGACATACAAATTAATAATCAAGAATACTCCCAAATGCAAACAATAGTCTTGTAAATTATAAAAATGGAAAATGTCAATATAGATCATGAATTCAAAATACCAACATCTTGAATTCAAATTTAGTTCAATAAAATGAATCCATAAAGAATATTAGAATATATCCATAAATATCTAAATAAAAAATCTCTTCTTTTAAATTCAATTAGTAAACCAAAATCCAAGGTTGAATGTTCAAAATTTATATATATACAATTCATAACAAAATAGTGTCAAAAATCAAAATCCACGGGCAAATTAAATAAAATCGTAAATAGATGACTATTCAATTTTGTATCTGGATACTTGAACCAAAACTCGAGTTAAAAGTCAAAAATTGAAATCAATAATTTTAAATATGAAAAATAAATGTAAAATCAAAAGCATTCAAATTGCGAAAATTATTCTTAAGCCTTTTTCCTCCCTTTCTTTTACTCTTTTCTCTCTATTACATGTGGGTCCCAGCCCCTTTTCTCTTCCCTCACTCCTCCTACCTCTTTCCTTTTTCCTTCACTGCCACTGGACCCTCCCATCTTTTCCCTGCGCGTGGGCCCAGCTCCTAGTTTCTCCTCCTCCCTCCCTTTTCTTTTCTTTTCCTTCCTCCATTCTTTCTCCCGGCTGAGCTCGCTCCGCGTCGGCATTTCCTGTGCAAGCATCACGCCTGCCACCGTGAATCCCGCCTACGCGCCGTGCGAATCCTGGGTGCGCCCACGCGCACCGTGCGGCTCGAGTCGCCCATGCCCTGCCGCCTCAACGCAATCCCCGCCGGCTCCTGCCATCCTCGCGCCCAACCCCGCACGTCGCCGCCCGGTCCCCCACCGAGTTCGACGTTATAAAGAGCCACGCGCCACTCCCCTCCTTTCCCCACTCCTTCTCCTCCTCCACCTTTTCCCCATTTACTCGAGCTCGCCATCTCCTCTGCTGCAAGCTTCTCCGGCCGTCTCCGGGCTCCACGGTGAACCACTGCACCTCAAGTCGATTGCCCACGCCTGGAGCACCGCCCGGCCACCTCGGAGCTAACCTCAACTTCGCCGGAGCTTCTCCCCTATTCTAGGCCGTCAGCAACGTGTGCCGCCACCAAACCCAGCCTCACGCCGCCCGCTCGCCGTAGTTTCCCTCCGGCTCGGCCAGCCCCATGGTGAGCGCCCATTACCTCCCTTGTGCTCCCGCGCCCGCCCAATTCCTTCCCCTTCTTCCAGTCGCCGGCGCCCCGATCCACCTCCACCGCCGACCACCCCGCGCCGTCGCCCGTCCACCTCGCCGCTGCTCCGGCCAATTAGCCGCCACCCCTAGCTCCCTCGTCCCCTGCGCAACCCATTTCATGGGTCACCACCCCCTTCTCGGCCGCCGCCTGCCGCCGGCAACGCCAGCACTGTGCGCCGACAACTTCCCCTGTTTTGCCTCAGCCGTCAACCCAGCTCATGTGCATTTTCTTCCTTAGGTGAATCAGGAAACACCAGTGCCCGAATGGTTAACCGGGCGTGCATAAGACCTTCAAACCTCAAGTCCCCGGTTCGACCCCGTGAGCTTGCACCTTTTCCATTTTTTTATTTCATTTTGTTTAGCCCAGTTTAATTCGTAAAAATTATAGGAAAATTTGGGAACAATCTAGGGAATGTAGTAAATTTAAGTAGGATGTAAAATAAGGTTATTTAACAATTAAATATCAGAATATTACTATATGAACAACTAATATAGCCTAAATAGTTAATTGAGGTCTAATTATCAAATAAAGGCATGAATAAAATGTGGTTTAGCTTAAAGTCTAAAGTTAATAAAAATCCTAATTAAAAACACAATTAAGATTACAGTTAAGAAAAATGAATAATACGTTTACCCATAAAGTGAAATTTTAAAGATTCCCTGTAATTATAATTAAGATATGTGCCCTAACCTAACATGCCGCCATTAATAGAGTCTCAGAGGAAGACTTAATTAGAAAACACTATTGAAATAGGACCCTATATAACAGGCTCGGCTTTATGAGAACAAGGATTTAAGTAATATTAACTTATGTCAGATGCTAAGTTAAATAATAAAATAAAAATGTCAGTTGAGCCTCAGAATACCTTCAATTAAAAGGTCATAATTAGGTAATAAAATATAGTGACTTTGGTTAAATATCCACATACAATAAAGATTGCCCTTGCTTATAATATAAACATATATGCCATGACATTTGTTAGACCACCATGAAATAAACCTTAGTGGTAAATTTTTGCTAAATAGCAAATATTGAAAAATATAGGAAATATTTCATTTTCTTTAGCACAGTTTAATTAGTAAAAATTATAGGAAAATTTGGGAGCAATCTAGGGAATGTAGTAAATTTAATTAGGATGTAAAATAAGGTTACTTAACAATTAAATATCAGAATATTACTATATGAACAACTAATATAGCCTAAATAGTTAATTGAGGTCTAATTATCAAATAAAGGCATGAATAAAATGTGGTTTAGCTTACAGCATAAAGTTAATAAAAATCCTAATTAAAAACACAATTAAGATTACGGTTAAGGAAAATGAATAATACGTTTACCCATAAAGTGAAATTTTAAAGATTCCCCCTAATTATAATTAAGATATGTGCCCTAACCTAACATGCCGCCATTAATAGAGTCTCAGAGGAAGACTTAATTAGATAACACTATTGAAATAGGACCATATATAACAGGCTCGGCTTTATGAGAACAAGGATTTAAGTAATGTTAACATATGTCAGATGCTAAGTTAAATAATAAAATAAAAATGTCAGTTGAGCCTCAGAATACCTTCAATTAAAAGGTCATAATTAGGAAATAAAATATAGTGACTTTGGTTAAATATCCAAATACAATAAAGATTACCCTTGCTTATAATATAAACATATATGCCATGACATTTGTTAGACCACCATGAAATAAACCTTAGTGGTAAATTTTGCTAAATAGCAAATATTGAAAAATATAGGAAATATTTCATTTTCTTTAGCCCAGTTTAATTAGTAAAAATTATAGGAAAATTTGGGAGCAATCTAGGGAATGTAGTAAATTTAATTAGGATGTAAAATAAGGTTACTTAACAATTAAATATCAAAATATTACTATATGAACAACTAATATAGCCTAAATAGTTAATTGAGGTCTAATTATCAAATAAAGGCATGAATAAAATGTGGTTTAGCTTAAAGTCTTACGTTAATAAAAATCCTAATTAAAAACACAATTAAGATTACGGTTAAGGAAAATGAATAATACGTTTACCCATAAAGTGAAATTTTAAAGATTCCCCCTAATTATAATTAAGATATGTGCCCTAACCTAACATGCCGCCATTAATAGAGTCTCAGAGGAAGACTTAATTAGATAACACTATTGAAATAGGACCCTATATAACAGGCTCGGCTTTATGAGAACAAGGATATAAGTAATATTAACATATGTCAGATGCTAAGTTAAATAATAAAATAAAAATGTCAGTTGAGCCTCAGAATACCTTCAATTAAAAGGTCATAATTAGGTAATAAAATATAGTGACTTTGGTTATATATCCAAATACAATAAAGATTACCCTTGCTTATAATATAAACATATATGCCATGACATTTGTTAGACCACCATGAAATAAACCTGAGTGGTAAATTTTGCTAAATAGCAAATATTGAAAAATATAGGAAATATTTCATTTTCTTTAGCCCAATTTAATTAGTAAAAATTATAGGAAAATTTGGGAGCAATCTAGGGAATGTAGTAAATTTAATTAGGATGTAAAATAAGGTTACTTAACAATTAAATATCAGAATATTACTATATGAACAACTAATATAGCCTAAATAGTTAATTGAGGTCTAATTATCAAATAAAGGCATGAATAAAATGTGGTTTAGCTTAAAGTCTAAAGTTAATAAAAATCCTAATTAAAAACACAATTAAGATTACGGTTAAGGAAAATGAATAATACGTTTACCCATAAAGTGAAATTTTAAAGATTCCCCCTAATTATAATTAAGATATGTGCCCTAACCTAACATGCCGCCATTAATAGAGTCTCAGAGGAAGACTTAATTAGATAACACTATTGAAATAGGACCCTATATAACAGGCTCGACTTTATGAGAACAAGGATTTAAGTAATATTAACATATGTCAGATGCTAAGTTAAATAATAAAATAAAAATGTCAGTTGAGCCTCAGAATACCTTTAATTAAAAGGTCATAATTAGGTAATAAAATATAGTGACTTTGGTTAAATATCTAAATACAATAAAGATTACCCTTGCTTATAATATAAACATATATGCCATGACATTTGTTAGACCACCATGAAATAAACCTGAGTGGTAAATTTTGCTAAATAGCAAATATTGAAAAATATAGGAAATATTTCATTTTCTTTAGCCCAATTTAATTAGTAAAAATTATAGGAAAATTTGGGAGCAATCTAGGGAATGTAGTAAATTTAATTAGGATGTAAAATAAGGTTACTTAACAATTAAATATCAGAATATTACTATATGAACAACTAATATAGCCTAAATAGTTAATTGAGGTCTAATTATCAAATAAAGGCATGAATAAAATGTGGTTTAGCTTAAAGTCTAAAGTTAATAAAAATCCTAATTAAAAACACAATTAAGATTACGGTTAAGGAAAATGAATAATACGTTTACCCATAAAGTGAAATTTTAAAGATTCCCCCTAATTATAATTAAGATATGTGCCCTAACCTAACATGCCGCCATTAATAGAGTCTCAGAGGAAGACTTAATTAGATAACACTATTGAAATAGGACCCTATATAACAGGCTCGACTTTATGAGAACAAGGATTTAAGTAATATTAACATATGTCAGATGCTAAGTTAAATAATAAAATAAAAATGTCAGTTGAGCCTCAGAATACCTTTAATTAAAAGGTCATAATTAGGTAATAAAATATAGTGACTTTGGTTAAATATCTAAATACAATAAAGATTACCCTTGCTTATAATATAAACATATATGCCATGACATTTGTTAGACCACCATGAAATAAACCTGAGTGGTAAATTTTGCTAAATAGCAAATATTGAAAAATATAGGAAATATTTCATTTTCTTTAGCCCTGTTTAATTAGTAAAAATTATAGGAAAATCTGGGAGCAATCTAGGGAATGTAGTAAATTTAATTAGGATGTAAAATAAGGTTACTTAACAATTAAATATTAGAATATTACTATATGAACAACTAATATAGCCTAAATAGTTAATTGATGTCTAATTATCAAATAAAGGCATGAATAAAATGTGGTTTAGCTTAAAGTCTAAAGTTAATAAAAATCCTAATTAAAAACACAATTAAGATTACGGTTAAGGAAAATGAATAATACGTTTACCCATAAAGTGAAATTTTAAAGATTCCCCCTAATTATAATTAAGATATGTGCCCTAACCTAACATGCCGCCATTAATAGAGTCTCAGAGGAAGACTTAATTAGATAACACTATTGAAATAGGACCCTATATAACAGGCTCGGCTTTATGAGAACAAGGATATAAGTAATATTAACATATGTCAGATGCTAAGTTAAATAATAAAATAAAAATGTCAGTTGAGCCTCAGAATACCTTTAATTAAAAGGTCATAATTAGGTAATAAAATATAGTGACTTTGGTTAAATATCTAAATACAATAAAGATTACCCTTGCTTATAATATAAACATATATGCCATGACATTTGTTATACCACCATGAAATAAACCTTAGTGGTAAATTTTGCTAAATAGCAAATATTCAAATGTGATCCTGTAAAGCCAGCCTTGCCCGGATAAACAATTTAAAGTTAAAATCTAAAGCTAAGCCTAATAATAACCGAAGTATAGACAAAATGATAAAGGTACCAGTGATTAAATCTTAACATTAGAGTTAGTAAATAATAATGTTGGGTATGAATAAATGTAGCAAGCTAGGTCCCGAACCAATGGATCCTAATTCAGAATAAGTTATGCCACTACAACAAAACATCCATGGGGAGACATTATATTTGTAAGTTAGAGACGTTTTATTTCGTCTCCCACAGACAACTGAGGCGCTTTTATAAAGCGTCATAGAAACGTCTCTACATGAAACGTCTCAAAAATATAGAGACGCTCTCTAAGGCGTGCCTATTTTATTTGAGATGTTCATTAGAGACATCTGCACTGTATCCCTATAAAGTTAGAGACGCTTTTATAAAAACGACTGCACCACGTCTCAATTAATATAGGCATGTGCGTTGAGACGTTATGTGCCGTCTCAAGATGTCCTATGTAGTATGTATTTTTATTTTGATTGGTATATATTTTCTTCTATACACACAAATACGTATCCATATGAGAATATAGTATTCCATATATTTATTATATATACATGTATATATAATAATTTTATAGGCAGCACCATAATATTGAGCACATATTTTATAAAATATAAGGAATGGGCGTAGCACAACAGATATATTGTTATAAGAAAAGCAAACCAACTACAACTGGAACCAAGCCACACCCCGGGCAAACCACTGGCAATTGACAAATTCGTCACCATTGCACCCTCCAAACCCCAAAGAAGTTTACATAAGAGAGGTTTACAAATAATTATAGCATCCATTTAAATCAACAGAGTTCACAACTAAATAAAAATCTAATATGCGATAAACACATGTCGGTAAAACATCCTCAAATTTGACACACATCTTTTTTTAAACTGCTATAATAAATCATCAGGTCTATTTCTTCAATCAGAAAATTGTGCATCAGGTCTTCCACTCTGCATTTCTTTTCATAGTCCTCCATATCCTGCAAACATAGCAATATTAACAACAAAATATCATATATGAGCAATCATGAAAAATCTTACGGTACAAGTATTTTCTGAAAAATCAGATAGTGTGGAAATTTATCGTCTTCACTGCGTCGTTACTGCAATGGCCAATGGGAAGTATTTTCTGACTCAATGATGAAAAGTACCTGGAAGTGGAGGTGATTGATTGTGGCAAAGGCACACAAGTTGTTGTAACCAAGCCTAAAGTACGGACTTGCAGCCTCAGCCGCAATGTGCAGTGCAAGCAGGAAGCTTTCAGGATCAATTCGCTGAGGCAGGCGGTCAAATAAAACTATAGAAGGGAGAAAGCCATGTCTTTTCTTAGACATGTTGTCTGCAAATTTTCCATGAAAAAATTTTGTTAGCTTTGAACGAATGGCACAAATAAAAGTATCAAGTTCAAAGGCAGTCCTAAATACAGCACTCAATCCTGACAAATGTCCTTTTTGCCTGTTTTCTTACCAAGATTTGACATAATTATAAGAAACCATACTGGACTACAATGTTTTTTTTCTTTTTTGACTGAAAGGACTACAATGTTTTGACAAAGATAAAAACAAAAACACTAAATTGAAATTTCATGCTTCTAAATTATGACAAGTTTTATATTTACCCACAAATTCAAGTTGATACACTAAAATCAGTGTTTCTACTTCCTTCTAAAGAGATTGGTAATCAAGCTAAAAGTCAATAATTCATATAAAATAGGATGAGCCAAATACTATACCAAATTGAGGTATTTAACTACCTATGTCCAATATAGCAAGCCGCAAATTAAGACACTTACCAAATTATGCCTATGCCCAAAATACAATTAAGCTATTTTAACTACCTAGGATCTTTTAGTATGTTCATCATAACCATGTACGAGAATCAACTCTAGTCCTATCATTACAGTTACAGCAGAAAGTTATAACAAACTTCTTTGATCTTCACAGGAAAGAAACATGAACCAAAAAATCTATCCTAGTACTACTTCTAGCAGTAGAACTGTAAAGTGTGCGGATTCTTACATCAACATGACCTTTGTTAAGACTAAATATGCCGAGTTTGGCTGGTATTTTCCTTACCTGGCTGAGGAGGAGAGAGTTGAGGAAGAACTTGGTAGGGAGCCCATCCTCCTGTGCAGGCTTCTTTGGGTTGGCCTTGAAAGCATAGAGGGGAAGCTTGGAAGCTGCAAGTGGTAATGCAAACAAATGACTAATTAATCAAAGATGCTTAAACCTGCAACTTTGTGGCAACAAAACCAAAGGTTCAGAATTTTGTTTTATCTAAAAAAGAAAGACTTCGATTATATTCCTGAGACAACAAAATTCATCCCAAAAATAGATCAATGGAGCAGAAGAAGCGTCTATTCTCATTCTGCAGAAATGGTACCAAATAACATAAAAGACGGGTATAATCGTTTAAGAATGGGCCGTCCGACAAGATGGCATGAATCAATTAGACGCATAATATGATCGAGTAGAGTAGACTCCAAACCTTGTTACTTGTTTTTAGAATCCAATTTTGATGGTAGTAAGATAAAAAGAAGAAATTTCGCCACAAGGAAATAAGAGAGGTTTACAAATAATTATAGCATCCATTTAAATCAACAGAGTTCACAACTAAATAAAAATCTAATATGCGATAAACACATGTCGGTAAAACATCCTCCAATTTGACACACATCTTTTTTTAAACTGCTATAATAAATCATCAGGTCTATTTCTTCAATCAGAAAATTGTGCATCAGGTCTTCCACTCTGCATTTCTTTTCATAGTCCTCCATATCCTGCAAACATAGCAATATTAACAACAAAATATCAGATATGTGCAATCATGAAAAATCTTACGGTACAAGTTCAATTAATTAAGCTAGAAGTGGCATACCTAGCGAGTAGAACGTTTAGGCTTTTTTACCTGAAGCAATAGATATTATATGAGTATATGAATCAGAATAGCTAGGAATGGATTACAATGTTGATTACATCTGATATGAGCAATTCATATGTTTGGCACCAACAACTAACAAAAGAGATTCAATCAATTATGAGCAATTCATATGTTTGACACCAACAACTAACAAAAGAGAATCAATCAATTATGAGCAATTCATATGTTTGGCACCAACAACTAACAAAAAGGGAATCAATCAATTATCACATCTCAGTATTTCACAATTCACATCCTTTACCACAATTAAAGGTTTACGAATGACTGAAGAGTGAAGCCTCAAGCATCGGACTCTGGCCTCTGGGAGACTGCCAGACTGGGACTCTGGCCTCTGGAAGATGGCCGAGGATGCCTTGGATGCTGAGTAGGGAACCTCACCATCGTTGATGGGGGGCTGCGATGGAAGAGTTGCCAGTGATGTCGGTGCGGTGGTGGCCGTAGAGCGGCGGCACACGGGAGGAGGAGGAGAGCTCGCCGGTGGTAGGGAGGAAAGAGCAGTGGCGCGCCGGCATATATGGTGGAGGAGAGGTGAAGCAGCCGTGATGCGGTGGCGTCCGGCGAAATATCGATTTGGGAGAGCAGCAGAGGGGGCCAGGGGAGAGAAGCAAAAGGGGGCTAGGGGAGAGTGCTTGCGGCGGCCGGAGAGTAGGGAGAGGCGGCGGTGCTGTGAAGGTGGCGGCAGTGGACTCGGTGAGCTGGGTGGAGAAGGCGAAGGGGCTGAGAAGATGCGGTGGAGGAGAAGGAAGGCGCAGTGGCGACTGGTGAAGGGAGGCGCAGATGCAGAGCGGTGGCGCAGAGGAGGATGCGGCCGGGCTAATGGAGATGGGGGGATGGCGGACGCTGGTGGAGATGGTGGCGGTGGGACGCTTGGTGGCGCGGTGGCGAGCCGGCCTGGCCTCGCCGCCGGCCGGAGCTAGAGAAAGGAGGAGGGAAGCAAACGGGGTTGGGGAAGAAAAAAGTGCCAGGCTCGGTTCCTTCCACAGGCGGCGGCGCTGGTTTTGGTGAGATTAGGGATTTGGAATTTTGTGATTGAGCCCTCGAGAAATCTAGGATTTACAATTAGGTTCTTTCCCCATTTGATTTCTTCTGTTTTGGCCCTTTGGAAGTCCGATTTCATCGCGGTTTGATCCTACGCATCCGTGACGACGCGTACTTCTGTATGGAGTAGTCTAGATTTGTTGTTTACGCGCCTAGATCGCACCGGCCTGCGGAAAAGCACAAAAATGTAAAATGATCCAATTGAGCAATTAATTATAGAAAAACGTGTAAATGGTGATAAATGGTCCCAAAATGCGAAGAATATGAGGGTAAAATGACGGGTAAATATATATAAAAAATGACGCATGTCAGCAGTAAAATACGTTACGGACCTGGGCTGAATCTTGCCAATATTACCCCGAGCTGGACTCAAATTACCTGGGCTATATACTACATACATTTTTGTACCCTGGGCTAAAGCCCACCTTCCCAGGGGCCCAATTCAGCCCCTGTTAATGAGTGAACATTCTAAACCTTAGGTTGAGAGTTCGAACCCTGGGATTTACATTTTTTATGTTTTCAGCCACTAGACAAAAGCGAAAGAAAAGTCTCAGGTTGTGAGTTCGAACTTTGAGATTGATATTTTTTTTATGTTTTATATATATACCGTTACTAACACCATTTTGTTTTTTTAATATTCTTATATGGAGATAATAGATAAGACGTCCCAAATGATAAATAAGACATCTAAAATTTCATCTCTATACATGAGACGTACTCCAAAATGTCTCAGCAGCCGTTTTAATAGAATTTAATAGCGTGCAACCCTTTAGAGCGTCTCAAACTGCGTCTCTATTTCAATTGTGGTTCTAAAAAGAGAGACATGATTCAAAGCATCTTAAACAAAACGTCTTAATATGTTCATTTTGTTGTAGTGTGCCTAGTAATAACTAAGTGTATATAAAATGTCACACCACAAAATGTTCTCAACCTGGATTCTAACATTAATTCAGTAAGCTAAAAATTCTATACATTGCGTATATAATATATGCCCTGAATATTAGCGCTCGACAACATACACCAATTCATAGGTCTAACCTAACTCATGGGACTTCCTTGATAAATAAAAAATTAATAATAATAATAATAATAATTACTAATAAAAAGATCGAGTCATCAAATTTTACCGCTGACCTTGCCTCAAATCACCCGAATCACCCATTAACTTATAATAAATCTAAATTAAGTTTATTCGGATTTATTTGGATCTCTTGAGTTATTTGCTTTTATTTGGATTCAGTCGTTTGTCCCGTAATTAGAAATTGGAGTCCTGAAGATTCTATGGATCAAGCGAGACCAAGATCGATGAAGATCAGGAATTAAAGATCATCGCATGAGACAACTTTGTGTGAGCTCAAGACCGTGGTAAACCACGCAAGGCGAGTCAATACTTTGATCATGTTGAACCTGCATTTTCTGCAAATCTACTTTTCTTTAAATTATCAAATTGCATGCTGTTATTTCATATGCAAATATATGTTTGTTTGAAGATTCTTGTTACATACCCATTATTCGACTTGCTAGTATTATACCTCCTTCGAAATATTTGAATATCTAAGCCATGTCACCCTAGCAAAATTATAATGGTAACTGTAGTAGGGGTGGCCCCCACCTAAACCCAGCAGGCCTGGTAGAAGGTTATAAAGCCCAGAATGGGCCATGTGTAATGACATAAGTGCCCCTGAAGGGGATACTCAGATGTAAGGGTATAATTGTAAAAGCACTCCCCATTATATATATATAGAATACAAGCCATGGGGGAGGACCCAAGCCATTACCGATCACACTCTCCCAACTCTCCACTACCACATCTCTCTCTGTTTGGTCTGTAACCACAACAGTTGGCGCCGTCCGTGGGGAGGATAGGAGCTAGCCTGAAATTCGTAGGATGGCACCGAAAAAGCTTCGTCGACGGCAGCGAAGGGGAAAAAGGCGGCAGGGTCGGAGCGTCGCATGGGTACCAGGGCTTCGGCATCGGCTGTTGCGGGCGTGAGTATCGACGCAGGCGCGGCGGTCGAGGACGTCGACGCTCGCGCTGTGACGACCGACCCCGCCACTGCCACTGCGACGACGACCAACCCCGCCACCGGCGCTGTGACGACCGACCCCGCCACTGCCGCTGCGACGACGACCAACCCCGCCTCCAGCGCTGCGACGACCAGCCCCGCCACCGACCCCGTCACCGACGCGACAGCGGCCAACCTCGCCGCCTTCGCAGCAACGCTCGCAGGTAGCGCGGACAGGGCGGTGGGAGGTAGCCACAACGGAGTGACCGGCAGCTTGGGAGCTCGCGACGCGATCATACCCGCGCCGACCCGCCCGCTGGGTGCGCCGACCCGCCGGTGGAAAGCACCCTGCTGGCGGCCCTCAAAGCGTTCCAGCAGGAGCTAGGGGATCTTCGCGGGGCTATCCGAAACATGCAAGAGGTTCAGAGCCAGCAGGCCGTGCCAGTGGCCGTGCCGGAGCCCACGCCGGAAAGGGCAGACAGCCGCGACGCCCCCACATCCAGCCGTGTGCCGCTACGACGCGTCAATCCAGAGTCCCCGCTTTCGGTAGGACTACAGCACGCGGTGTGGCCCGAAGACTTCAAATACCCTAGCGTCATCGAGCCCTACAAAGGAGACACGGACCCCCGCGAGTTCGTGCGTGTCTACGAGACCGCAATCGAGGCCGCGGGTGGAGACGACACCACAAAGGCGAAGGGACTCCCCCTCGCGTTGCAGCCAAACTCCATCTACGCGTGGGAGCAGATCCGCGACCGCCTTCACAACAACTTCCAAGGAAATTATGTTGAGCGGGTCGACACGGACCAACTCTTCGCCGTGAAGCAGAAACCCTCGGAGAAGCTCAGGGACTACTTCAAACGCTTCGCGAAGATACGCTGTCAAGTCAAAGACGTTAACGAAACCACCGTTGTCAATGCGACCATACAGGGCCTTCGCCCCGGCCCGATGGCCGAGTACAACGCACGGAAGCCAATCAAGACAGTGACAAAGCTCTTCGACAAAATGGAGGAATACGCCAGGGCGGAAGAAGACGCGCGGCGACGACAAGGTGATGACTCCGACACCAACCAGGCCAATGCCTCGGCGAAAACCGAAGATCCGCCGAAGGACGGTTCTTCGAAGGGAAAACGTAAGGAGTCGTCCAAGGATGCGCCTGAGCGCAAGGACACCCCGCACAAAGAGTCATCCGATGGGCCCAAGCGCGGCCAGCAGAAGTCACGGCGAGGCCGGTACGTCCTCGATATCGAAAGCGGTTCCGAAGAAAGCGCTCCCGCGGGTCGTGGCGGTCGGGGGCGCTGCGGCCGGGGGCGCGGCCGTGGCCGGGGCCGCGACGACAGAGGCCGTGGAGATTACGATGACCAACACCAAGGTTTGTGGTGCGCAGTCCACGGTCGCGGCACCCACGACACGCGCACGTGCACCTCTATCGCGGCGCTCCGCCAGAGCGTCACCCGGGACAGGAACCTAGAGGCACGCCCGCCCGTGGTGGCCCACGTACAGCACCCATACGAAGCCCCACGCACATCCAAGTACAAGGGAAGCAGCCCCACGAGGGCCCTCTGCAGATTCAGGCCCATGTGCAGCAGCCTCGGGAGGGTCTCCTGCAACTGCAGGCCCCGGAGGCCGCCCACCACAGGGTTATCAACGTCATCTCCGGGGGCTCCTCACTGGGGTTCGCCTCGGCACGGCAGCGGAAGGCCTATGTACGGAGGCTGAATTATGTGGCGGCGGACCCAGCGCAGACACCGCCGGACTGGGCACAGCACGAGGTCACGTTCACACCCGCTGACGCCCAAGGCGTGGAGCTTCCTCACCACGACCCCCTGGTCGTCCGGGTCGTTATAGCGGGATGCGACGTGGGACGTGCCCTCGTTGACGGTGGCAACTCCGCGAACATTCTGTTCGTGGCAGCCTTCGACCAGATGGGGATTCCCCGAAGCCGCCTCGGCCCGTCGGGAGTCCCGCTGCAAGGATTTGGAGGACAACCTCTATGGGCGCTTGGCCAAATATGCCTTCAGGTCTCCTTCGGCCAGGGCGACAATGAAAGGGTCGAAGATGCCACATTCGACGTCGTCGATCTCCCATACCCTTACAGCGCCATACTGGGGCGTCCAATCCTTAACTCCTTCGGAGCGGTACCGCATCACGGCTATTTATGCATGAAGCTCCCGGGGCCGCGGGCCATCATTACTATTCGTGGCGACTAGGACATGGCCCGGCGCATCGAGCATGGCACTAGATATCCCCGTCGCGGCGATCAGTGGCACACTTAGGGTCAGCACCGCAGCGCGGGGACCCACGGTGTCATCCGGGGACGGCTTGGCAAGCCTTACAGATAGTACCCCTACTAGAGGCTCCGGCCGCGCCGAACACAAATGGTTAGTACCTCCGCCATATGTAATCGCTCACCCGCCAACCTATTATCATTAAGCAAAAATACGCGGTGAGAGCGTGCAGAGGCTTCGCCTACGCGCGTCCTCCCGGAGTATAAACCAAAGACGCACGTTCGCGTGTGCACTCTCCGTAGCCAGGGGTACGGGTATCAGTATAAACCGAAGACGCACGTTCACGTGTGCACTCTCCGTAGCCAGGGGTACGGGTATGAGTATAAACCGAAGACGCACGTTCCCGTGTGCACTCTCCGTAGCCAGGCGTACGGGTATGAGTATAAACCGAAGACGCACGTCCGCGTGTGCACTCTCCATCAAAGATACAGGTATGAGTATAAACCGAAGACGCACGTTCGCGTGTGCACTCTCCGTAGCCAGGGGTACAGGTATGAGTATAAACCGAAGACGCACGTTCGCGTGTGCACTCTCCGTAGCCAGGGGTACGGGTATGAGTATAAACCGAAGACGCACGTCCGCGTGTGCACTCTCCGTCAAAGATACGGGTATGAGTATAAACCGAAGACGCACGTTCGCGTGTGCACTCTCCGTTAAAGACACGGGCATGAGTATAAACAAAGACGTGTGGGGGGACACCTCTACACGCACTCTACGGAGTATAAATAAGACGCGGATGCTCTCCCTGCGCACTCTACTGAGTATAAACAAGACGCGAACCCCGCGCACGCCGGGGACTTCGTCCCTGTGCGTACTCTACAGAGTATAAATAAGACGCGGATGTTTTCCCTGCGCACTCTACTGAGTATAAACAAGACGCGAACCCCGCGCACGCCAGGGACTTCGTCCCTGTGCGTACTCTACGGAGTATAAATAAGACGCGGATGTTTTCCCTGCGCACTCTACTGAGTATAAAACAAGACGTGAACCCTACGCACGCCAGGGACTTCGTCCCTGTGCGTACTCGACGGAGTATAACTAAGACGCGGATGCCCTCCCTGCGCACTCTACGGAGTATAACTAAGATGCGAATGCTGTCCCTGTGCGCTGGGCAAAACGCAAACGCGGCGCGAACCTTGCGTGTCTGTCGATCGCGCACCTCCTCAGCGCGTCGAAGCTCGCCTTTGCACACCACGGGACGTGTACGCAAGGTGCACCGTGGAGGCCAACTCCGAGAGCTTCAAGGAATACCGACGCAGCGCGCTAGAGGCTAACCCCAGCGACGGCGCGCGCGCGGGGTACAGGGTACACCAGAGGCTACCCCAACCTCAGGGTAGGGGGTGTGCAGGTCCGCGTCGAGATCCGCCTCCGCATGCGCCAGTCTACGGACTCTAAACAAGCCGTAGCGTTGAGGTCCGCCTCCGCACAACAAGGCCCTGGAAGTGCTCGCGCACCCACTTCGGCTAGGCAGGCGGGGCCTCCGCGCAACTACTGTCAACGGCATACTTCGAATGTGGAGACTTCCTCCCAACACGGCATGACCGCCCGAAGCACAGCGCGCAGCACATATCCTCATTGCCAGATGTATACATCGGGAAAATTTTACATGTACAAAGGCCCGCCAGCATATCTGCTGCGCTAAGCCGTTACTCGGCGGGCTCGTCCTTAACACGCGCTAAGGTCGGGGCCTCGCCTGAAGAGGGTCGGCCCGCCCAAAAGTTCAGCGACTCCTCGGCCCTTTGCCAGCGTCGAAGGCGCCGCCGGGTTGCAAGGCCGGACGCAAGCAGTCGTCCCCAGCAAGGAAGCTGCCCGGGGCACAGGTCAAATGGTCAGTTCGTAGAACAAACACGCATTTTATTCACAAAAAGGGGCGGACATTACAACGCACGCCTACACCTAGCCACCCCGGCGTTGCACCTGTGTCGGGACCCGGAGCAGCAACTCCAGAACCCTCTGTGTTAATCGCACTATCCCAGGAAAAGCTAGTGCACACAGTATCACAAAGACAAATATCATGCATAATGACAAACTTTATTTAACTAATATGAGCCTGATGGCCAAAGTTTACAATAATAGCAAAAGAAGACAGCGGAAGAAATACATAAAGCAGCAGCCCATCCAGCCTTCCCACAAGGCGAATGACTGTAAGACGCGGCCTAGTCGCAATCCTCACTGAAGTCGTCAAAGGCTTCCTCTGGAAAAGAGTTAAATATAGCAACATGAGTACAAAAGTACTCCACAAGTTACACCAGGAGTTATAACAGATGTGATGCATGCATAAGGAGTTTCAAAGGAAGGCATAATATGGTTAATTTGCATAAAAGGCGATCATTGGAGTAAATATCATAAGTAAGTACAAAAGCTGAATTTGATACATTAAGTAAAACAACATTGTAAGCAAAATAGTTACCGTTAGTGCAGGCTCCAACCAAACACTAACCTATCCACGGGCATCTCACCCGGACCATCTTTTCCAAAAAGATCTCATATGGATTCCATCCATCCATACGTTTTCCAAAATCTCTTATGGATTCCATCCATCCACAAGGTTTTCGCAAACCATTTTGAAAAGCAAAGTCTAATCCATGAAAAACTTTACTCAGCTTGCCCATGACCGTGGGCACGGCTATCCAGGATAGGTTATACACTCTGCAGAGGTTGTACAGCTTTACCCACAAGACATGATCATCCCGGTTTGCCACGCGAGTTACACACTTCCTTAGGTGTGCGGCGAGGAGATCATGACAAGGCCTTTACAATGATCCGTTGTCAACATAATCACGCCGCCACTAAGGTTTCACCACAACATGAATCCACATGTTGGAGCCCCCTCTTGTGCCGTGTGAGACTTCTCACGGCCTACGCCGCGCTCACATTCAGCCTATAGCGAGATCATGTTGGAACTTCACAAATTATTCGGCCAGGTCTGTCCCATACCAGACTTGTGGTAGTACGATAGGGCTTTGCAATAGTAGCTCACAGACCGGTCCTTAATCTGACTTAGGCCCAACCACATACCCCTGTGCACGACAGTCAACCACTGCGGCTCCAACCAACAGGGCATGCCTGCACCCACCACTCTAACCAATTGCCTAAGTCTAAACCAGTTTCATATTTTATTTTGAAATAATTTCATAAACATTCTTGACTCACCAAAGTCAAGGATTCAGTTTTAAAGTCTATCATTTTATGTGAAAGATCATCCCAAACCATAAGTATTCTAAGCATGGCTAAGCATTTCTACAAAATTTCTAGTTAGTGCTAATGTACTAACTAGGTTTTATCTAGGGTTGACAAGGTACAATGGTATTCAATGTCAAATTTGGCTGTCCAAAGGATTTAGGCATAACTAGAGTTTAAATCGAATTTAAACTAGATTGGATAAAAGTACGCATGCATAATAATTTTGAAAACAACATAAATAATTTAAATTAGTGGGAGCAACATGATCAAAGGTGTAACTTGCCTTGCTTTGAAGTTTTGCTGAGGTTCGCCCAAATTATACTCTCCGGATTAGTCGTAGTCTACACGTGAAAAGCCAGAACAAACTAAACTCAACTAAAATCCAAATAAAATCCACAATTTATAAAATATATGCTGGGAGATAGAATAGGAATTTAGATGAATTTAGGAATTTGAATGGATCCAATCGGAGTTAGGATGAAGGAGAACGTCTTCTGGAAGTTTGAATTCCAAAGGAACAAATAAAAGAAATTATTGGAATTCTTTTCTTTGTGAAGGAAAAGTGGTCGGAAGCTACAATATTTGTGTATGGTCAAAACCATGGTCGAATCAACGGTTAAAGATGCGGAAGTCTAAGTCGAAGACAAAGACTCCAAGTATAGGTGCAGTCGAAGTCGAAGACCTGGTCGGAACTGTACAGTGGTCGAAAGAATTGGATTTATACAGAGTAGTCGAAACAATCGGACGGCTTGGAGAGGTCGGGCGGCTTCGAGTGGTCGGAGAGATCGGAGGGTTCAGAGAGGCTGGAGGGTGTGTAGGTTAAAACAGTCCAACAGCCATGGTCGGTTTGAAGACGGAGGTCGAAGTTGAAGGCTCCGAGATCGAAGGCCGAAGTCAAAGTCTTCGAGGTCAAAGGTCGAAGGCTGGAGTTGAAGTCTCCGAAGGTCAAAGTCAAAATCGGAGTCTTCGAAGGTCGA
Source organism: Dendrocalamus latiflorus (assembly GCA_017311315.1). Lineage (NCBI taxonomy): Eukaryota > Viridiplantae > Streptophyta > Magnoliopsida > Poales > Poaceae > Dendrocalamus > Dendrocalamus latiflorus. The sequence continues at coordinate 19,263,720 of CM029629.1, read as the reverse complement.
AATCTCTGGAGTTGAAGGTCGAAGTCGAAGTTGAAGGCTCCGAGCAGTAGGAGTCTAAGAAGCCTCCGTATAGCGGAGTCTAAGAATCGGATAGTTGGAAGAAGTTGGACAGGTTCACAAGACGAGATCTGAGTGATCCAACGGCGGTGAAGACCGGTGAGATGTACAAAAGAGGAAGAAGAGTATGAGTCCAGTTTTGGTGCAAGGTTCGAGCTCATAGAGTTGGCTGGCGGCAAGGGTGTAGTGGAGGTGGGTACGGTTATCAATGGCATCGGCGAGGCACAAGGAGGTCCAAGGCATCGGCAATTCCTCGCCGGAGCTCCTCGGACGAAGAAGGTAGAAGTCGCTCGGTGTGACAGGTTTACGAGCAAAACCAGGGCAATGGGGTGAGGGGAACAGTGGAGCCGAGCCCATGGATGGCGGTGCGGCGCACAAAGCTCGTGGGCTTGCTGGCGGTGCGAGGCACGGCGGGGATTGGCGAGTGGCGCAAAGGAGAGAGGGGATTGCGAGAAGTGCATGGGTACACTTGTGCATCACTGCAAGTGGTTGAAAGGTGGTTGGCGGCGAGGTGAAGCGGTGGCGCAACTCGGGCGGCGGTGGCGACGGCGTTCCGGGGGAGAGGAAGCTCAGCCAAGGGGTGGTCGAGAAAATCCAAAAATTATGAAATAAATACTACAAGGTAGATTATGAATTTAGATGAATTTAGAAACTTGAATCACTTGATTCAGAGTTCGGACGGAGGAGAACGAGCGATTGGAAGATTGGCGGATCAGAAAATTCTGGAAAAAGAAAAATCAGGAATATTCCGAAGGAATATTCCCGTGTGAACAGTAACAGACAGCAGCCTTTTTCACTGTTTTTGGCCGTGTCGTCGACGAGAAAAGGCACGGGAGGTGAAGCCAATGGTTGCTAATGACCCGAGGCACATGTAGGAACTGACGGCACGTCAAACGGAGCACGGTGACGACGTGTACCACGACGACGACATAGGGTTAAAGATAAGAATAATTTTCGGGAATAGAACAAGGAGAAGTAAGGTGAGCATGGCTTAGAACGCGGCGAGGCGAAGCTAGAAAAATATCGGCTAAGCCAAAAACTCACCGGAGGCAACGCAATCGTCGTTTGAACGACGACGGTACCGAAACACGAAAAATTCAATATCTTCGCGCTCAGTGCGGCGAATCCAAAACCGTCTGAAACATAGCCTCCTGGGATGGTTTGGCACGTTTTGACGTGCACGGATTGTTGAAAGCATTCCCAGACAGGCGGGGACGCGAAGTGTCATTTGCGGCCATGGCGAGGTGTTGGACGCAAATATTTGAAAAAGGCTTTTGGACAAACAGAGGGGAGCACGACAATGAACGTGTTGAGACGAACTCAACGCCGCAGACGGCTCGGCCAACGGACTAGCGAAACGCGGTGAACAAGACTTTATGTGGCCTACAGGCTGACATCGGCGTTCCGGGCAAACGGAGAGGAATTAACATGCGAGACATGCGGCGAAACAAAGAGTAGAGCGTGGGGAACGTGATGCTCACCTTGGTTTTGGTCGGGCATGCACGGTCGGTCGGTGGCGACGCGAGAAACGACGACGCGAATTGGCCCACGGTGCCGATGATGCTCCGGCGATGCTCCGGCGAAGGCGAGGTGAGCACCGCGTAGAACGCGGCGAGGCGAAGCCGGGGATGTGCTCAAACGCGGCGGGGCTCCACCGGACGAGGCGCAAAAGGCCGAAGAACGGCGCTTGAACAACGAAACAAGAACTCCGATTGCGGCCAATAGAGAGGGAGTGGAGACTTGAGATTTTCGGGGTTGAGTGAGGATGAGGAGAGGCTCACGGGGCTCCCTTTTATAGGGGTTGAGGAGGCCCGAGGAGGGAGATCAAGCATCCATGTCTTTGAATGACATGGGTTAAATCCCGCGAAACGGCTCATTAATTTGAGGGGAAACGGTGGGGGAATGAAAGATCTTAATGAGAGGAGTTGATTGCAATTTATTTCATGAAAAATGGTGGAGGAAATCAATGGTTTCAAGATCTTGAAGGAGGTGCCCATGGCTGCCCTTGTCTGCGCATGCACGGGTGTTCACGGGAGAAGAAACGGTTGGAGAAGAAAGGAAAAAGGAGGAAAGAGAAAAGAGAGAAAAGAAAAATAAAAGAAAAACAAAATTTGGAAAAATTTCAAAATTTTTTTTTCAAAGATCCTTAGGAACTGAAAAGACCACGAAAAAATATTTCGGAATTAATTAACATTTATTTTAATTTTTAAAATTATTTTTCCTTTTCTAGCTTTAAAATAATACAATAATTAACAAATAAAGCTTAAAAATCTTAGAAAAATTCATAGAAGTTTCTAAAGCTATTTTGAACTTATAAAAATATTTTCCACTGACATTTAGATATTTTTCATTATAATATATATTTTTTTGTTTAACAGAAAGGCTCTTTTCTTTACGCAGAAAATAAAGTTAGCTAAAAATTTAAAATTTTAAGCAACGAGATAATTTTGATTTTTATTTTAAACTAAATTGATTGTTATTTAAATTTTTAATTTTTTTTTGCTTAAATTATTTTCACAAGAAAACCCCTTTTAAAAGCAGAAAAATCAGGCAATTAAATTTTTAAAAACTTAAACAACCAAAAGCAAATATTTTATTTTAAATTAAATTAAATATTTTTTTTTGAAATAACAGCTGGGCTGTTACAAACTACCCCCCTTAAACAGAATCTCGACCCCGAGATTCGTACGGGCTAGCAAAGAAATAGATTTGGATCTTACTCTGTGTGGTTTGAGTTGAGATCTAGTTCAAACATTCCTTCACAAAGGTCGTTGGCAGTTGGCGCTTCAGCTTGATGCTTCCAAAGATTAGGAGAGAGGAGATTCAAGGAAAAGGGGGAACAACGGACGATTTGCGCAACCCAAAACAAAACAACTAGCAAAACTTTTATTAAGCAAACAATAGTTATGGCTGCCGACAAAAGGGAAAAATGACAGCGCATAACCTCGTCTACTGTCTAGCTTAACAACTTAACCCAAAAGGATAATGGTTGTCTTGAGTGATCCTTCGCAGCTCTTGACGTACGAAGCATGATCCTTCAAAGCAGTGGCGGAGGCGATGAATCCCGACTGCTGACCATCTATAGTTGTTTTGAGCAAGGGAAGATTTAGAAATGAATTTTTAAGTAATGACATAAAGATAGGGGAGAATTGGAAGATGAGAGCAAGCAAAGATTAAGAGGTAAGGGTAGCATAGATTGAGAGGTAAGAATAAGAATTGTTTTTTTTAAAATACTTGTTATTTAAAATAAATCCTTAAGGTCCAACCACTCTATTCTACCTACGGTCACGTCTTAGAGTCAACCTGGCTCTGATACCATCTCTGTCGGGACCCGGAGCAGCAACTCCAGAACCCTCTGTGTTAATCGCACTATCCCAGGAAAAGCTAGTGCACACAGTATCACAAAGACAAATATCATGCATAATGACAAACTTTATTTAACTAATATGAGCCTGATGGCCAAAGTTTACAATAATAGCAAAAGAAGACAGCGGAAGAAATACATAAAGCAGCAGCCCATCCAGCCTTCCCACAAGGCGAATGACTGTAAGACGCGGCCTAGTCGCAATCCTCACTGAAGTCGTCAAAGGCTTCCTCTGGAAAAGAGTTAAATATAGCAACATGAGTACAAAAGTACTCCACAAGTTACACCAGGAGTTATAACAGATGTGATGCATGCATAAGGAGTTTCAAAGGAAGGCATAATATGGTTAATTTGCATAAAAGGCGATCATTGGAGTAAATATCATAAGTAAGTACAAAAGCTGAATTTGATACATTAAGTAAAACAACATTGTAAGCAAAATAGTTACCGTTAGTGCAGGCTCCAACCAAACACTAACCTATCCACGGGCATCTCACCCGGACCATCTTTTCCAAAAAGATCTCATATGGATTCCATCCATCCATACGTTTTCCAAAATCTCTTATGGATTCCATCCATCCACAAGGTTTTCGCAAACCATTTTGAAAAGCAAAGTCTAATCCGTGAAAAACTTTACTCAGCTTGCCCATGACCGTGGGCACGGCTATCCAGGATAGGTTATACACTCTGCAGAGGTTGTACAGCTTTACCCACAAGACATGATCATCCCGGTTTGCCACGCGAGTTACACACTTCCTTAGGTGTGCGGCGAGGAGATCATGACAAGGCCTTTACAATGATCCGTTGTCAACATAATCACGCCGCCACTAAGGTTTCACCACAACATGAATCCACATGTTGGAGCCCCCTCTTGTGCCGTGTGAGACTTCTCACGGCCTACGCCGCGCTCACATTCAGCCTATAGCGAGATCATGTTGGAACTTCACAAATTATTCGGCCAGGTCTGTCCCATACCAGACTTGTGGTAGTACGATAGGGCTTTGCAATAGTAGCTCACAGACCGGTCCTTAATCTGACTTAGGCCCAACCACATACCCCTGTGCACGACAGTCAACCACTGCGGCTCCAACCAACAGGGCATGCCTGCACCCACCACTCTAACCAATTGCCTAAGTCTAAACCAGTTTCATATTTTATTTTGAAATAATTTCATAAACATTCTTGACTCACCAAAGTCAAGGATTCAGTTTTAAAGTCTATCATTTTATGTGAAAGATCATCCCAAACCATAAGTATTCTAAGCATGGCTAAGCATTTCTACAAAATTTCTAGTTAGTGCTAATGTACTAACTAGGTTTTATCTAGGGTTGACAAGGTACAATGGTATTCAATGTCAAATTTGGCTGTCCAAAGGATTTAGGCATAACTAGAGTTTAAATCGAATTTAAACTAGATTGGATAAAAGTACGCATGCATAATAATTTTGAAAACAACATAAATAATTTAAATTAGTGGGAGCAACATGATCAAAGGTGTAACTTGCCTTGCTTTGAAGTTTTGCTGAGGTTCGCCCAAATTATACTCTCCGGATTAGTCGTAGTCTACACGTGAAAAGCCAGAACAAACTAAACTCAACTAAAATCCAAATAAAATCCACAATTTATAAAATATATGCTGGGAGATAGAATAGGAATTTAGATGAATTTAGGAATTTGAATGGATCCAATCGGAGTTAGGATGAAGGAGAACGTCTTCTGGAAGTTTGAATTCCAAAGGAACAAATAAAAGAAATTATTGGAATTCTTTTCTTTGTGAAGGAAAAGTGGTCGGAAGCTACAATATTTGTGTATGGTCAAAACCATGGTCGAATCAACGGTTAAAGATGCGGAAGTCTAAGTCGAAGACAAAGACTCCAAGTATAGGTGCAGTCGAAGTCGAAGACCTGGTCGGAACTGTACAGTGGTCGAAAGAATTGGATTTATACAGAGTAGTCGAAACAATCGGACGGCTTGGAGAGGTCGGGCGGCTTCGAGTGGTCGGAGAGATCGGAGGGTTCAGAGAGGCTGGAGGGTGTGTAGGTTAAAACAGTCCAACAGCCATGGTCGGTTTGAAGACGGAGGTCGAAGTTGAAGGCTCCGAGATCGAAGGCCGAAGTCAAAGTCTTCGAGGTCAAAGGTCGAAGGCTGGAGTTGAAGTCTCCGAAGGTCAAAGTCAAAATCGGAGTCTTCGAAGGTCGAAATCTCTGGAGTTGAAGGTCGAAGTCGAAGTTGAAGGCTCCGAGCAGTAGGAGTCTAAGAAGCCTCCGTATAGCGGAGTCTAAGAATCGGATAGTTGGAAGAAGTTGGACAGGTTCACAAGACGAGATCTGAGTGATCCAACGGCGGTGAAGACCGGTGAGATGTACAAAAGAGGAAGAAGAGTATGAGTCCAGTTTTGGTGCAAGGTTCGAGCTCATAGAGTTGGCTGGCGGCAAGGGTGTAGTGGAGGTGGGTACGGTTATCAATGGCATCGGCGAGGCACAAGGAGGTCCAAGGCATCGGCAATTCCTCGCCGGAGTTCCTCGGACGAAGAAGGTAGAAGTCGCTCGGTGTGACAGGTTTACGAGCAAAACCAGGGCAATGGGGTGAGGGGAACAGTGGAGCCGAGCCCATGGATGGCGGTGCGGCGCACAAAGCTCGTGGGCTTGCTGGCGGTGCGAGGCACGGCGGGGATTGGCGAGTGGCGCAAAGGAGAGAGGGGATTGCGAGAAGTGCATGGGTGCACTTGTGCATCACTGCAAGTGGTTGAAAGGTGGTTGGCGGCGAGGTGAAGCGGTGGCGCAACTCGGGCGGCGGTGGCGACGGCGTTCCGGGGGAGAGGAAGCTCAGCCAAGGGGTGGTCGAGAAAATCCAAAAATTATGAAATAAATACTACAAGGTAGATTATGAATTTAGATGAATTTAGAAACTTGAATCACTTGATTCAGAGTTCGGACGGAGGAGAACGAGCGATTGGAAGATTGGCGGATCAGAAAATTCTGGAAAAAGAAAAATCAGGAATATTCCGAAGGAATATTCCCGTGTGAACAGTAACAGACAGCAGCCTTTTTCACTGTTTTTGGCCGTGTCGTCGACGAGAAAAGGCACGGGAGGTGAAGCCAATGGTTGCTAATGACCCGAGGCACATGTAGGAACTGACGGCACGTCAAACGGAGCACGGTGACGACGTGTACCACGACGACGACATAGGGTTAAAGATAAGAATAATTTTCGGGAATAGAACAAGGAGAAGTAAGGTGAGCATGGCTTAGAACGCGGCGAGGCGAAGCTAGAAAAATATCGGCTAAGCCAAAAACTCACCGGAGGCAACGCAATCGTCGTTTGAACGACGACGGTACCGAAACACGAAAAATTCAATATCTTCGCGCTCAGTGCGGCGAATCCAAAACCGTCTGAAACATAGCCTCCTGGGATGGTTTGGCACGTTTTGACGTGCACGGATTGTTGAAAGCATTCCCAGACAGGCGGGGACGCGAAGTGTCATTTGCGGCCATGGCGAGGTGTTGGACGCAAATATTTGAAAAAGGCTTTTGGACAAACAGAGGGGAGCACGACAATGAACGTGTTGAGACGAACTCAACGCCGCAGACGGCTCGGCCAACGGACTAGCGAAACGCGGTGAACAAGACTTTATGTGGCCTACAGGCTGACATCGGCGTTCCGGGCAAACGGAGAGGAATTAACATGCGAGACATGCGGCGAAACAAAGAGTAGAGCGTGGGGAACGTGATGCTCACCTTGGTTTTGGTCGGGCATGCACGGTCGGTCGGTGGCGACGCGAGAAACGACGACGCGAATTGGCCCACGGTGCCGATGATGCTCCGGCGATGCTCCGGCGAAGGCGAGGTGAGCACCGCGTAGAACGCGGCGAGGCGAAGCCGGGGATGTGCTCAAACGCGGCGGGGCTCCACCGGACGAGGCGCAAAAGGCCGAAGAACGGCGCTTGAACAACGAAACAAGAACTCCGATTGCGGCCAATAGAGAGGGAGTGGAGACTTGAGATTTTCGGGGTTGAGTGAGGATGAGGAGAGGCTCACGGGGCTCCCTTTTATAGGGGTTGAGGAGGCCCGAGGAGGGAGATCAAGCATCCATGTCTTTGAATGACATGGGTTAAATCCCGCGAAACGGCTCATTAATTTGAGGGGAAACGGTGGGGGAGTGAAAGATCTTAATGAGAGGAGTTGATTGCAATTTATTTCATGAAAAATGGTGGAGGAAATCAATGGTTTCAAGATCTTGAAGGAGGTGCCCATGGCTGCCCTTGTCTGCGCATGCACGGGTGTTCACGGGAGAAGAAACGGTTGGAGAAGAAAGGAAAAAGGAGGAAAGAGAAAAGAGAGAAAAGAAAAATAAAAGAAAAACAAAATTTGGAAAAATTTCAAAATTTTTTTTTCAAAGATCCTTAGGAACTGAAAAGACCACGAAAAAATATTTCGGAATTAATTAACATTTATTTTAATTTTTAAAATTATTTTTCCTTTTCTAGCTTTAAAATAATACAATAATTAACAAATAAAGCTTAAAAATCTTAGAAAAATTCATAGAAGTTTCTAAAGCTATTTTGAACTTATAAAAATATTTTCCACTGACATTTAGATATTTTTCATTATAATATATATTTTTTTGTTTAACAGAAAGGCTCTTTTCTTTACGCAGAAAATAAAGTTAGCTAAAAATTTAAAATTTTAAGCAACGAGATAATTTTGATTTTTATTTTAAACTAAATTGATTGTTATTTAAATTTTTAATTTTTTTTTGCTTAAATTATTTTCACAAGAAAACCCCTTTTAAAAGCAGAAAAATCAGGCAATTAAATTTTTAAAAACTTAAACAACCAAAAGCAAATATTTTATTTTAAATTACATTAAATATTTTTTTTTGAAATAACAGCTGGGCTGTTACAACCTGTGAATCCTCGGCACCTTCGGAGGTCCCACCGTCATCCTCGTCGCGTCGGGGGACCCCGTCCAGAAATCGGCCGAGGCTCCCCTTCCCGTAAAGGGACTTCCGGAGCTCGACCTGTGCGGTGGCCACTCCAGCGTAGTCCCAGATCCGCTCGTAGAAGTGCTTTACGGCGCGACGAACGACGCGGACGGCGCCGGACATTACTCCAGCCCCGCCGGGCATCTCCAGCTGGGGGTCCTCCAGCCCGGCAATGTGCGTGCAACCACGGTGCCGTAGGAGCGCGCACACCATACAAGACGCCACGTATGCACAATGGTCACCGAAGTTCATCGCGGCACCACGCGCAGCATCGGCGGCATCTTTGATCCAACGAAGGGTTCACAACAGCTCCTCCGGGCCGAAGGCGTGGTCCGGCACTTTGGCCACAAGCCCTTAGAGGTGGCTTTCCAGCGCTTGCATGGCATCCCATGCAACCACCGAAGCCTCGCTAAGCGTCCGATCGCGCTCCGCTAGAGCTAAGGCGAGTTCGCCTTTTTCCTTTTCTAGCGAGGCGACTTGTTGCAGAAGGCCATCTCGCTCCACCGCGAACTCCCGCCGCATCACCTCCGCGGCCGACTCCCACGCCGAAGCGGCAAGTCCCTCGGCGTGCGCCTTCACCGCAGCGCACTCCGCTTCCAACTGACGAACGCGGGCATCCTGGGCGGAACGGGCCCCCGTGGCTTCGCGTAGCTCCTCCTCGGCGACCCGTAGCCTATCTTCGAGCGCCCTTTGCGCATGAACATAGGCCGTTTGCAGGGCCTGCCCCAGCACCAGTGTCTGTAGGGCAGAACGACTTAGCGAGCTCAGCATGGCCAAGCATTGTTGCATAAGCAGGTACTTACCCTCACCCCCGACACCTCGAAGGCGTCCCCGAGACGCTCCACCCCGTAGGTATGAAGCGCCTGCTGGCTGACGCTGGCGGCCGCGTCATCCACGATCCCATGCCACGCCCTCAGTGTCTTAGACGGAGGAACGAAGTCCGCGGGACTCGGGCGCACGACGTTCATGCCGCTGGCGCCAGGACCTCCATGTCCCAGCAAAGGCTCCTCCGGAATAATTCACGCTGCAGACAGGGACGCAGGTGAGCACCGCAGGGCGCAACGAAGAAAACACCAGGGAAGCCAAACCACCTTACCCTTGGTAGCGGAAGGAGGGCTCCGGGGGCCCGCCCCCCTAGAACCGGGCGGAATAACGGTGGCGCAAGTACCCACGGAAGGCGCGGTCCTGCCGAGAGCAGAAGCCTCCGCGTTAGAGGCCGGCGCCGACCGTTCCTGCACGGCAGACGACGCGGCTTGGAGGGCAGAGGGAGTGCGCGCCGCAGGAACTTCGGCATATGCATCGGAGTCCCACAAGCTCCCGATGCCCGTCGCTACGATGAATCCCCTCGACGTCCGGTGGAGCTCCGGCCGCTTAGCCGGAGCAAGGGGTGATGACACCGCTCCAACAGCCACTGCCGGAGAGGCCCCCGCGACTGACCCAGCTCCGCGCGCCCCCACGGAGGGCGTCTCTGGCATTATGGCGGCCACGGCCGATGGCACCACCTCAGCACCGCCGGTCCGCTCGGATCCTGTCTCGATGACTGCCACGGGTGACGAGACTTCTCCTCTCCGGCTGCTCGTGGCGAGCCCGCCGTCCAGGGCACCCGCCGAAGATCCGTCGCTCCACCTCGGCCCCTCTTGCGAGACGGCGCCTTCTTCCTCGTCGCGCCGTCGTCTTGATGTGGCGAGACCGACTCAGCACGCTCCGGCACGGCAAGGCCCAGGGCCTCGCACACGCGGTTTATCCGCCCCAGCCCCGACTCGGCGGTAGCGGACGCGCGCTGCTCGTGCTCCCTGCCAGTATACGGCCCCAGGAATACACGCGCGGCCTGCTCTGCATCCTCCAAGCGAATCACTAAAGCAAAGCAGGAGATAAGATCAACCTATAACGCGTTCCGCGTGAGCAAAGGGGAGATGCGGTCGAGGCTTACGAAGACCGGAGAGTGCCGGCAGTGAGCAGACCCACGGTGAAACATTGTCATCTCGACGCTTCTCAGCGGCAAGGCGCCAGTCACTGGCGAGCGGCGCCACACCGTACATCACGTACTCCTCGGCGAGGTCGTGCATGTTAAAACGGGCGGCCACGCCTACGAGCCGCCGGGCCCTCCGCCTGTCCTCGTCGTCGAGCGTCTGGCCGAGCGAGGTCTTGAATGCGATCGGCCGGCCCGTGCACTCAAGGCCGCTCCCGCTCTCCACGCGGTGGTAGAACCACCGCTTCATCCAGTGAGACTCCCACTTCCCGCAAGTGGAGTTCGCAGGGAAGAGCTTGCTGCAAGTTGACTGAAGAATAAAGGTGACGCTACCGAAGCTCGATAGCGTCCCGTCCTTCCGATCCTTGCACTGGCACCGTGCCTCGTGCAGGTAGGCGAACAACGAAGCACTAGGCCAGCACGCTCCTGAGCGCAAGGCCCAACTGTGCCCGCGAGCCGGGCCACGGCGTTCGGAGTCAGTTGCGCCAGCTCCAGCCCGAAGGTCCGCAGCACGTCGCCCACGATCGCTGCCGCCGGGATGCGGAGCCCCGCGTCAAAAAAGGCAACGAATACGAGCGCCTCCGACCTCTCCGGGCGCGGTTCCGCCTCATCAGCGGCGGGCAATCGTACCGCCTGGCGCTCGGACAGCTTCCCCGCGCGCAGAAGTGTTGGGATTGTCTTCTTGGTCACGAGCGACGGGCCCAGCTCGCCGGAGAACGCGCCTTCCTTCTCCGCCGCCAGCCAACACTTGTCCGCCGCCGCCGGGTCCCGTTCGCTAAGCGAGTACTTCACCTCTAGCGGTGAAGATCGCCGGCGAATGCCGCAGGCGCTAGCCGCCTGGCCATGCTTGCCACCAGATGCCATAGCCTCTCACGAAAGGGGTATGGCAGCGAGAATACTACGGGAGTATGGAAGGCGATGCAAGCAAGAAGAGGGCGTAGAGCTGCGGGGGGCGCGGTTCCGAGGGCTATTTCAAGCCACCTCGCCCCGATGCCAAAGCGTCGCGACGGTCCGCGTACCGGACGTGACCAAACTTATACAAAGGCCCGTCCCGCACAATCCCCCATAACCAAAGACGAGGGGGCACGACAACAGCGGTAAGGACCGTCAGAGCACGACGCTCCAGTGGCCTCCCGCCGCGTGCCAACCCCCGCAAGAGATAGCTGGAGCACACGAGGCCAGGCGTCGACACGCCTCCAGCCATCATTAAAAGCGCACTAATGGACCATGGGATCACAACAGCATCGAAGCTGCGCCATTCCGCGCCCGCCCAATGTCCCCCTTCCCTAGGGAAGAGGCGAGCGGTCGCGATCACGCAACCGTTCACATCCCGCCGCGCACCAGTAACAAACCACCACGTACCCTACACGCGCCGAGGCGAGTCGCACGGTACGACAACCTAGCCCTGGCAAACGGGGGGCCGACCCGATTCCAGGAACCTTTACAGCGCATGATCGCGTCGTCAGATCACAATCACCGCATGCGTGGCGATGTTCGTGGTGTGAAGTTGCAACTCAGACCACCTCTAAGCCTCTACCGCGGCAGGCTCCAACCGCGGCTCCAGCTTCAAGGATCGCGCGCGTGTACCTCGACTAAGGCGTCAGCTCCGCTGCCACCCGTTCGAAGAGTAGGGGATGGAGCGCGCGCGCGCGTCTACCTCGACCAAGGCGTCAGCTCCGCTGCCACCCGTTCGAAGGGTAGGGGACGGAGCACGCGCGCGTCTACCTCGATTAAGGCGTCAGCTCCGCTGCCACCCGTTCGAAGGGTACGGGACGGAGCGCGCGCGCATCTACCTCGACTAAGGCGTCAGCTCCGCTGCCACCCGTTCGAAGGGTAGGGAACGGAGCGCGCGCGCGTCTACCTCGACTAGGCGTCAGCTCTGCTACCACCCGTTCGAAGGGTAGAGGACGGAGCGCGCGCGTGCGTCTACCTCGACCAAGGCGTCAGCTCCGCTGCCACCCGTTCGAAGGGTAGGGGACAGAGCGCGCGCGCGTCTACGACGACTAGGCGTCAGCTCCGCTGCCACCCGTTCGAAGGGTAGGGGATGGAGCGCGCGCGTCTACGTCGACTAGGCGTCAGCTCCACTGCCACCCGTTCAAAGGGTAGGAAACGGAGCGTGCGCGCGTCTACCTCGACCAAGGCGTCAGCTCCGCTGCCACCCGTTCGAAGGGTAGGGGACGGAGCGCGCGCGCGTCTACCTCGACTAGGCGTCAGCTCCGCCTCAGAACGGAGCGCTCGCGCGTCTACCTCAACCACCAATCAAGGCGTTGGGTTCTGCTACGGCCTCAGCCTTCGGTCAGGTTGGGAAAAGTTCACAGGCCGCAGGGACGGAGGGGGCCAAAGGACTCGGCAACATGGCTTCGGCCCTGTGAAGCCCTTTACCACGAGAGGCTCCTGTTGTAGGGGTGGCCCCCACCTAAACCCAGCAGGCCTGGTAGAAGGTTATAAAGCCCAGAATGGGCCATGTGTAATGATATAAGTGCCCCTGAAGGGGATACTCAGATGTAAGGGTATAATTGTAAAAGCACTCCCCATGTATATATATATATATAGAATACAGGCCATGGGGGAGGACCCAAGCCATTACCGATCACACTCTCCCAACTCTCCACTACCACATCTCTCTCTGTTTGGTCTGTAACCACAACAGTAACCTTTCGAAAGTAAGTCCATAATTATACGCCATGCTTAGTACTGCTTAGATAATCGGAGGCACCAAAATGCCCCAAAGCATCACTTTGAATCATGAGAAATTGGTTTGGGTAGTCATGGTGGAAATGACTGGTATATTTGGTTATGGATATTTTATGCTCCAAAAAACCTCAAATTGCTTAATTATTTGGGCGGATGGTTCGAGGGGGTGTGTGTGGTGCAGTGGAAGCACAAAGTGGCTAGTGGTAGAACCGCCCAGGTAACTCTAAGGACCGAATCTTGTGATGATCTCCTAGTGTACAACAGTACAACCACAAGCTGGCAAAATGTAGGCAAGGTTTACTAATTTGTGTGGCTCTAAGGTGGTTACGTGAAGGTATGACCACGAGCAAAGGGATGGATGGTCTCATCCCCGCCTTTGCCCGTGATGGCTCATGAGGGGCCCTTTCCGAGGGATGTGCGCATCCTACAGAAGATAGACCTTAGCGGGCGTAACCACAATAGGACTATGCATTGTAAAGGCCCTGTGATAGTCTACTCAACCGCATGGCTAAGGAATCATGTGGGGGCAATGAGTGGATTCATCTCTTGTGGGTAAAGTGTACAAACTCTGCAGAGTCTAAAAACTATTCAAATAGTTGTGCCCACGGTCAAGGGCGGACATGGGAACTTAACTAGATATAGTTCTGTTTCAAAAACTTTGTGGGTGGAATTGGTGAAGTGGAGGGCAGAGAAAGGCCCTAATTTGTGTTACCCTGGGTGTCACCCTAGCGATAAGTTAAGCGGTTATAACGCTGAAGGATTAAGCATATGGTGCAGAGGCCATGTAACGGTGGATGGAATCTGGATCGCTATTATTATTGCATTCTTTCACACATTATGTTTCAGTTCAAACTACTAGGTCTTAGGAAATTTCTATGTATCATATTTCAAAAGCAATTTATGGCAAATAAAATAATCCGAGCCTTCCCTTGATAGGCCATGCATATTATTTAATTTCATCTTGTGTATTGGCTCGCGGAGCACGGTGGTTTGTGCTCACACTCGCTCTCATAACAAATCCAGAATTAGGAATCAAATCACTACGCTTCGGCAATACAACTGGACATGAGGACAACGATGATGAGGTGTCAAGAACTAGGTCGCGAACCCCCAGTCGGCTGCCTGTGGCCATGCCCTGAGGGTCCCACCTGTGTGCTTCATTTCCGCTGCTGCATTTTATTGATTTCGGCCTAATCGGCCCATGTGTAACTTTACTATTATATTTACGCTTCCGCATGATATGTATTTTGATGTTCATTTCTGTATCTGTGAGCACTATCTACTAATCTAGGGAATAGTGCGGTGAAATCACAGAGGATTTCGGATTGTAAAATCTAGGTCTGACATCCGGCCATGCCGACTGCTGCAGGCTCGCAGAGAGTGGGGATTCCAGGTCCACGCGTCGCAGCGGGACGCAGCTGGATGTGGGGGCGTCGTGGCTACCCGCCTGTTCTAGCATGGGCTCCGGCGCGACCACCGGCGGGGTCTGCTGACTTCGAGCCTCTTGCATATCCCGCACGGCTCCGCAGAGATCCGCTAACTCCCGTCGGAGCGTGCCGATGGCCGTCAGCAGGGCGCTCTCCACTGTCGGCGTGGCTGGGGAAATAGGCGCACCTGGTCGCACTGCCAGGACAGCGGCAACCACAGCCTGCGCTCCTGGGTTACCCGATGCGCCGACGTGGTGACTCTGGAGTAGGTGACGAGGCCAACGTTGCCGCCGGAACCGCCTGCCGCTCCCGCACCGGGTGTAGGGACAGCGGCCGTGCCAACATGGGTGCCAGCGTTACCGCCCCCGACTACTCGGTCGGTGCCGCCGGTGTCGATCGTCGCGCTAGTGGTGGGGTCACCCGTCGCGTGCGTGGCGGGGTCGGCCACCGCTCCAGCTGTGGAATCGATCGTCGCGCACAGGGCAGGGTCGACCGTTGCGCCGATGGTGGTGGGGTCGATCGTCGCGCCATGAGCATCGATGTCCATGGCTGCCGGACCCGCATCATCGTCTGCGCTCGTGATTGCTGACGCCGAAGCTCTGGTGTTGATGCGGGACTCTGTCGCGCCCCCCTTCTGATTCTTAGTCATCGATGATGAAGCTTTTTTTGGTGCCATCCGTCTTCCGATCTTGAGGCTTGCTCTTGTCCTCTCCACGGACGACGCCAGCTGTTGTGGTTACATACCAAACAGAGAGAGAGACATGGTAGTGGAGAGTTAGGTGAGTAATGCTTAGGGTTTCCCCTATGGCCTGGAGGTATATATATATGCACATGGGGAGTGTTTTATAATTATACCCTTACACTCAAGTGTCCCTCTCAGGGGCGTTTACGTCATTATACATGTCCCATTTTGGGCCTTACAACCTTCTAACAGGCCGACTGGGCTTAGGAGGGGGCCACCCCTACAACAGTGTCCAAATCTTAATCGAGCGCTCCTTGTAGGTTAGGTCACTTTCAAGCTCGATTGCCTCCAATGGAGCTTGGTCTTCTAGGACTCGTAGACATTTCTTGAGTTGGGATATATAGAAGACATCATATGCACATCAGATAGGTTCGGGGGCAGCTCTAGTTGGTAAGCAACTTCCCCTTTCTCAGTCATGATTGGAAATGGTCCAACATATCGTGGGGTAAGTTTGCCTTTGACCATAAACCGCTTAACTCCTCGCAAGGGTGATACCTTCAGGTAGACATAGTCCCCAATCTCAAAACTCAATGGCCTTCGTCTCTTGTCTACATAGCTCTTTTGCCTAGATTGAGCTGCTAGCAATCGATCTCTGATCAAGCGAACTTTTTCTTCGGCTTGCTTCAGTGTGTTTGGCCCAAAGATATAGCCTTCTCCTACCTCTGACCAATGTAAAGGGGTCCGGCATTTCCTTCCGTACAATGCTTCAAACGGGGACATCTAAAGGCTAGCTTGATAGCTATTGTTGTAAGCAAACTCGGCATATGGCAGGCATTTGTCCCAATCCTTCGAGAAGTCCAGGGCATAGGCCCGAAGCATATCCTCCAATATCTGGTTTACTCTCTCGGTTTGACCATCTGTCTGGGGGTGATAGGCGGTACTAAAATCCAAGTGGGTGCCGAGAGCTTCATGAAGGCTAGCCCAGAAACATGAGGTGAACTGAGAACCTCGATCTGAGACTATCTGTTTTGGTACACCATGCAAACACACAATGCGTGACATGTACAATTCTGCCAGCTTATCCCCCTTGTATGTGGTTTTGACAGGTATAAAGTGTGCAACCTTGGTCAACCTGTCTATTACAACCCATATGGAGTCATACCCTGTTTTGGTTCATGGAAGTCCAGTGATAAAATCCATTCCAACTTCTTCCCACTTCCACTGAGGTACATGCAATGGGTGCAATAGCCCTACTGGCCTTTGATACTCGGCCTTCACTCTTTGGCATACATCACAATATGCCACATGTTCAGCAATATCCCTCTTCATACGTGGCCACCAGTACCACTGCTTCATATCTAGATACATCTTGGTACTCCTGAGGTGGAGGGAGTACGCAGAGCTGTGTGCTTCCATAAGTATCAAATCCTTAAGGTCCTTCTAGTGAGGTACGAAGATACGTGTCCCGTACCTTAAAATACATTGCTGATCCACGGTTATCTTAGGGGCCTTCCCTTCTTCCATTAATCTTTTTAACCTCATAACAGATGAGTCTTCCTTCTGTGTGGTTATGATCCTCTCTTCTATTCTTGGTTGTACCTCCATTGCCGCTAAGATTCCTTGTTCCACTATCTCCAGGTTCAGTGCCCTTAACTCTTTATACAGCTCAGGCTGCTGCTCTTGAACCATGAGGTTATTACAATAGGCCTTACGGCTTAAGGCATCTGCTATCACATTAGCTTTGCCTTGGTGATAGTGAACACTTAAGTCGTAATCCTTAATCAGTTCCAACCATCTCCTCTGCCTTAGGTTAAGGTGCGACTGGGTAAAGAAGTACTTGAGGCTTTCATGGTCGGTATATATATCACAGTGGTTGCCGATCAGATAATGTTTCCAAAGTTTTAGGGCATGAACCACCGCAGCTAATTTTAGGTCATGTGTTGGGTAATTTGCTTCATGGGGGCGAAGCTGTCTAGATGCATATGCCACAACCTTGCCTCCTTGCATCAGTACGCATCCAAGCCCTTGATGTGAGGCATCACAGTGTACCTCGAAGTCTTTGCGTACGTCGAGTAGGACTAGCATCGGGGTGGTAGTTAATCTCTTCTTCAGCTCTTGAAAGCTTTTTTCACAGGCCTTGGTCCATTCAAACTTCTGCTCCTTCTTAAGTAGTTGAGTCAATGGCCTAGCAATCCAGGAGAATCCTTCTATAAATCTTCTATAATACCCTGCCAACCCAAGAAAGCTTCTCACTTCTGTGACAGAGGTGGGCTGCTTCCATTCCATTATGGTTGCTATCTTGGCTGGGTCGACGGACACTCCTCCCACAGACACTATATGCCCCAAGAAGCTGATATCGCTTAGACAAAATTCACACTTGCTATACTTGGCGTATAACTGATGCTCTTTTAGCTTCTACAATACTAGGCGTAGATGTTCAGCATGCTTCTCCGCATTGTTGGAGTAAATGAGGATATCATCAATGAACACTACTACGAACTTGTCCAAATATTCCATGAATACCTTGTTCATGAGGTTCATGAAGTAGGCTAGTGCATTAGTTAGACCAAAAGACATGACCGTAAACTCGTACAGTCCATATCTAGTGGTAAAAGTCGTTTTGGGAATATCCTCAGCCCTAATTTTCAGTTGGTGATAGCTGTCGGAACCCAGAGTAATGACTCCTGGATCCTCTGTGTAAATCGCACTAGTCCAAGATCAGCTAGTGCACACAGTACAACAAAGATAAATACCAAGCACAAATGACTTCATATATTAAATAAAGGGTACGGCCTTATGGCCAAGTCTTACATCAACTCCCAATGGCAAAATAAATAAAGCAAATAACTGCGGAAGCAAACTGATAAATAGCGAAGCCCAAGCCTGCCCACAGGCAAACGACAGTAAGACACGGCCTACTCATCCTGATCATCACCGTTGTCGAAGGCATCTTCCTCTGTATGGAGATAGCAAGGTGAGTACAAACTTGTACTCCGCAAGTCACACAGAGAATGCAACATAATGATAAAGGCTTCAATGGAAGCTTATAGGGTTAGTTTGCATAAAGCAGCATTTAATGAAATACAATAGATAGATTGAAATTTTTGAATTTAATACAGTAAGTAAAAACAATAATTGTAATTGAAAATAATACCGTAAGTGCTGGCTCCGACCAAACACCAACCTATCCACGGGCATCCCACCCGGACCATCTTTTCCAAAAGATCACGTATAGATTCCATCCATCCACACGTTTCCAAACACTCGTGGATTCCATCCATCCACAAGCTACCAATGTCTCTCATGGGTTCCATCCACCCACAAGGTTTTCATTCTCCCATGGATTCCATCCATCCATAAGGTTTTTGAAAGTCATTTTTGAAAAACAAAATCTAATCTATGAAAAACTTTTACTTAGCATGCCCATGACCGTGGGCACGGCTATCAAAGATAGATTATACACTCTACAGAGGTTGTACAGCTTTACCCACAAGACACGATCATCCCATACTGCCACGCGATTACACACTTCCTTAGGTGTGCGGCGAGGAGTCGTGACAAGGCCTTTACAATGCAAAGCCTTCAACCTGACCAAGCCAACTCTAAGGTTTCACCCCAATAAGGAATCCACCAGACCGGGACCCCCTCTTGAGCCTGAGTGAGACTTCTCATGGCTACAACCACACTCACCCATGTGGGACTTCACATGGCACCAACCACGCCCACCTTCAACCTACGACTTGACTCAGATTGGGACATTGCAAATTATTTAGCCAGGGCTATCCCATACCAGCCATGAGGTAGTACGATAGGGCTTTGCAACAGTAGCTCACAGACCGGTCCTTAATCTGACTTAGGCCCAACCACATACCCCTGTGCACGACAATCAACCACTGCAGCTCCAACCAACAGGGCATGCCTGCACCCACCAATCTAACCAATTGGCTAAGTCTAAACCAAGTTTTATATTTGGTTTTCAAAATATTTCATAACACTCCTTGACTCACCAAAGTCAAGAGTACATAACAAAAGTATAGCATTTTATGTGAAACGTTTATCATTTCATGTGAAAAGGTATCCCAAAGTTAATGTTACAACTACACAGGTCTAAGGATTTGATATAATAATCTCTAGCCAATACTAGTGTACCAACTAGAGTTTTAATCTAGGGTGACAAGGTATCAGGGTAATTCAAGGTCAACGGAGATAATATCAAGTAGGCAATAGCTAAATTCAAAACTGAATTGAAATAATTGAATAAAAATATGCATGCATAATAATTTAAATCAACATAATTTTATTTGAAAACTGGGATCAACATGATCAAGGAGTGTGACTTGCCTGGCTCTTCAACTTGGTTTGAATCTTCGTCGAAGAATTTTCCCGAATCGTCGAAGTCTGCACGTGAAAATAACCCACCAAATTCAAAATAAATTCAAATTGACTTCAAATATTTGAATTGAGTCTAGAAATGGATAAAGGGGAATTTTTGAGGAATTTAGAAATTTGAATGGGCTAAATCGGAGTTAGGACGAAGAAGAACGGGCTCCGAGAAATTTAAAAAGACAGAAAACGAAAAACTGGATTTTTGGGAATTATTTTTCTACTGAAAAAGAGATTTATGGCGTCAGCATTACATCAGCCCTGGGTATTTCTATTTTTGTCCGAATTATTTTTCTTTTGGAAAATGAGGTGTGAGGCTGACAATGGGCCCGGGTCCATGTGGACTAGGTCCATGGACCGGGGGAGCTGGTGAGGTGGCACACTGGTGTAGCGGCGCTGACCGGGCAAGGGGGTGATGGCGCGGCACCGACGTGGCGCCACACCATCTGCAACGCAGGCACGGGGACCGGTCGCTTGCCAGCGCTCCGGCGGGCGGCGGCCGGCGGCGAGGGGTGGAGGGGAAGGAGGGGGCGACAGGGAGTCCGGCTTACCTTCGTGCGGAGCTTGGCGGGCATGGGAGGCGGCCGGCGGTGAGGAAGAAGCGGTGGAGAGGCCGGGAGAGGAAGAGGAGTGGCGGGGGAGAACGAGTGAGGAGAGGTGGAGCTCGGGAGGGTTTAAATAGGGGTCAGGGAGGGAGGAGTGGCCGGGAATTTCTCGCCGGAGTAGGGAAGGTGGCGGCGGCGGTTACGGGGAATTGGGGGGAGGAGGTGGGCGCCGACGGTGGGGAACGTGGGCGCGTGGCGCGGAGTGGAGCGCGTCGCGCGGGAGGGGAGGTGGGGAGTGGGCGGCGCACACGGGGGAAGGGGGAAGGAGGGTCAGAAATGGCGGGGCGGTGGTTGCGGGGGACGGTTGCGGCCGGGGGTGGCGTGGGAGGAAGGAGGAGGTGGGGTGGATGACGGGCCCGACATGTGGGCCCAGGGCGCAGTGAGAGAGGGGGGGTGCAGGCGGCCAGGATGGCGCCACGCGGGGGAGAGGCGAATCGGGTGGCCCGAAGAGGAGGGGGAGGTGGATACGGTGGATGGGCCGGGGCGCGGGGTGTGGGCGATCCGGGCCGGACGCGTGGCAAGCGGGGAAAAGCGGGAGGTGGGATTGGCAGGCGACGTGGGCGCAATCCGGCTGTCCACGTGGCGGCCGGTGGGAGGGGCTGGGGTTTGAATTTTTATTTCGGATTTAAGGTTTTTCAGAAAAGCCTAGAAATTTCATTAAACCTCAAAAAAAATACGAGATTACTTCCAAAAATTCCAGGAAAATTCACAGAAGCTCCTCGTCACATTTTGGACTTAATAAAATTATTTCCAACTAATGTTGGTATTATATTTTCATACCGAAAATACTTTTTAATTTCCAAAATAGATTTTAAAACTACAGAAAACTCAGAAAATCCAAATAAGAGCCAAATAAATCCAAATAATTAATTTGACATAGAATTTTTATAGAAAATCAAAATATCATTTTATTTAATAATATTCTTAGGTTTTATTTAAAGTATTTTTTAAATCTAGTTTTTTTTTTCAAAAACAAAGATTTAGGGCAAATCCAAAAATAAAATTTAGGCAACAAAAATTCTTATTTTAATTAATTTTATTTATTTATATTTTTTTAGCAAAAATCTGGGCTGTTACAATAGCCCGACCTTAGGTCTATCTTGGAGAATATGATAGCTCCACCTAGCTGGTCGAACTAATCATCGATTCTCGGGAGGGGGTACTTGTTCTTGATGGTCAGTTCATTCAGGGCCCGATAGTCTACACACATTCTAGCAGTACCATCCTTCTTCCTCACAAACAACACCGGAGATCCCCATGGTGAGGAACTAGGTCTGATAAATCCTTTGTCCTGCAACTCCTGGAGTTGTTTCTTCAGCTCCTCCAACTCATCAACTGTCATCCTATAGGGCATTTTGGAAACTGGGGATGCTCTCGGTTTCAGGTTGATGACAAACTCCATGTCTTTATCTGGGGGCATACCCAGCAGTTCTTCTAGAAATACTTTCGGATAGTCCTGTACTACCAGCATTCCTTCTAGGGGTATATCCTCACAATAGTATACTGCACGGCCCCATCGATAGGGTTGGTCCACCTTTACATATATGGTTAATCCGGGGCATTTGGTCAGTTTCACCCTCCTGGTGTCACAATCTATGACTCCATGATGTCTGGCTAACCAGTCCATTTCTAATATGATGTCCAGGGTCTGGGAGCTCAATACTATCAGGTCTGCTAGGAACTCGCATTTTTTCCATAGTAACTTCTACCCCAGGGCATACTAGGGTAGCAGTGATTATACCAGCGGGTGAACTAAGTACTACTGGCTTCTTTAGGGGGTAAATAGGTAGCCCAAGCCTATCAACATATCCCTTGGATATAAATGAATGTGAAGCCTTTGAATCAAATAGAGTTTGCGCTGGTATTGACTTGACAGAAAACGTACCCATCAGTACTCCTACGGCCTCTTGAGCCTCTTCGACAGTGATGTGGTTGACACGGCCTCTGTTGGCTACTGCTGCAATCTTGTTGGGCTGGGAAGCTTGGTACCCTCTGTTGTTCCCTAATGCTTGGCCACGGACTGGAGCAGTTCCCTTGTTGACCTTCACCAGGGCATTTTTCTTGTATGGGCATCGATGGGCGAAATGCCCCTTTTCCCCGTAGATGTAAGAGTTGAGTAAGGCCACGGGATTTGTACCCGTGGATTGGCCTCCCGGGCGTGGTGATTGGAAAGAAGTACCACTTGGACGAGGCGCTGGGGCAAGTGCTTTGGATTCATTAGCCCTTGAAGAAGAGGGGTTATTGAAATTTTTTTGAATGAATCTTCCTTGGGGCCGCTGCACTGATAGCTTGCGCTTGCGGCTTGCCTCTAGGTTCTTCTTCTCATTTTCTAGGATCATTGCCTTGTTCACCAATTAGTGAAAATTTGTGAAGTTCTGGATGATTAGCTGCACTCTCAATTCCTCATTCATGCCTTCAAAGAATCTGTCAATCTTTTCTTTTTCCAATGCTACATCCTTAGGGGCGTAGCAGGCAAGTTGAGTAAACTTTGTGAGGTACTCATTGACAGTCATGTTCCCTTGTTTGAGAGTGTGGAGTTCGTTCTTCTTCATCCTCATCACCCCAGCCGGAACGAAATTGGCCTTGAAGGCTGTCCTGAATTCTGACCATGGTATGGCCTCCATGTCATTACCAGTGGTGGCATCTTCTTGTCCTCTAGTGGCTAGGTAATTCTCCCACCAAGCTGCCGCAGCTCCCTGGAGCTGATGTGCAACGAATACCACCTTGTCTTCTTCCACACACTTGGCGAGGCGAAGCTTCCTCTCCGTATCTCTGAGCCAATCTTCTGCTTCAAAAGGCTTGTCGACTGAAGCAAAAGTGAGTGGCCGAGTCCTCTGAAAGTCGGCCAAGTCAGACCTATGGTTGTTGTTGTTGCCTTGCTGTCTGGTGTAGATGGCTTGCAAAAGCTGGGTTTGCTGCGCCATGACTTGCGCCATGGTAGGGTTGATTGGTGGTGGTGGAAGATCGGCTCCCTGGTTTTGGCCTCTACCTTGCCCTGTAGGCTGCTCCCCTTGGTGGGTGTCTACCTCTGTCCGGAGGTGGTGGTTAGCACCGGCTTGGGCTCTGGTTATTCTTTGGCTAGCCATCTGCAGTTATAGTTCCATAGTTTAGGTGCTAGTACTAGTCAAATGGATGGGGGTATCATCCCATAGCAAACACATAAACTAAACTAGTCGAACAAGTGGCAAAACAATCTTTCAACACAAGGCCATAACTTGGCCATACATTAGACATAGCAAATGGTTACATAGCCAGCTTTTTATAACTGGACTTCACGGGTACAACGAAATATTTTAAAGTTCATCATGGTTGCGACTACAGAACTGAAGGACTAACACAACGTACTACGACTACGAGGGTCAGTGCTTGCACAACATTTGGCAAGTACTGTACTAGTCTACCTACTCCTCCATCAGACTGGCTCCAGGGCAGAAGGGACTGTAACCCGAAGACTGCGAACAGGAGCGGCTACTGTTGAACTCCGATGAGTCGAAGTAAGAGCGAGAGCGGTTGCGACTATGACAAACTCCCACCATGCAAATAGCTGACTAGGGGCCCAGCAGTCGCACGCTCTTGCGTGCGGTGAGTAGGGTGTGGGGTCCGCTGAGCCATGATCGGACTGGAGTAGTAGGTGCTTGAGGGGCAGCAGGAGCTGGGACCTGCTGAAGCTGGGCGAGAGTGGTGGCTTTTTCTGCCTCCGCTTCTGCCAGAGCCTGCTCGCACTTGGCGAGCTTCTCCTGCAGGATCGCCATCTCGGTGTGATTGGCGATCAAGTGCTACCGAAGGGCAAAGATCTCCTCTAAGCGGCGGTGTGAGCCGCCCCCATAGCACGGGTAAGATGGACCTGATGCATGAGCATCAGATCGTCCTCAGTGGTTGGCATGAAGGTCTCATTATAACGGGCGCCCTCCTGGTGCGATGGGTAAAAGCGAAATGGGGTCTGCCATATTCGTGGTCCATGTATATCACAAAGCCACGCTGCGGCTAAGCAGGCGGCATCCTGAAGGGCCACCGAGAACATACACCGTTGGTGCTCGGTTCTGAAGATGTGGGGCCGGTCCTGTTCATCTTTGGCATAGATGAACACTTCAACCATCTAGGATTCCTCTCCTCCTCCGTTGGACTTACGCCCACGATATATGGGTTGTTCCTTTTATCCTAGATAGTGTAGCACTTTGCGTAAGATACACGCAACTCCCCCTCGCGAAGGCCGTGAGCCAAAAAGTCCCAACGACCCTCAGATGTAGCTCCCGCCATCTGTAAAGTAAATTACTAGTGTTAGTATCTTTTCCAAATACCAATGAAAGATGGACGAGATTAAAGCTAGGAAGGATAAGAAAGGAAATATTAGGCTATAGTTTTAGGAACTCCTTTTTATAACTTTTCAAAATTTATAATCCTAGACCCGTTTTAACAACCATTCTAAGGCTTTTACCCTACAATCGTATGCTCTGATACCAGCTCTGTCGGACCCGGATTTTTTCAATCCAGAATCCACTGTGTTTCACTGCACTATTCCCTGGATCAGTAAATAGTGCACACATGTACATTGCTGTATCACCTCATACATCCCATAAGAACAAAATATAACAGATCAGAGTTAAATTACACCACATCGGGTGGCAGTTTACAATAGGGCCAAACCGGCCAAATATCTACATCACAAATAACAGCAGAAACAGAAGCAAAAGTAAGACCATAGCAACAGGCTAGCGACTGGGGGTAGATATGTGCAACATATACTATCTAAACTTAGGTAATATATATGCACACAATCTCCATCAAGCCTTCTTGTCTATGACCCAAAAACGTAGAAAGCGCCCTAATTTTCTTCGTTGCTTCCTCCAATAGTGGCAGGGGCATCCTCATGAGCGTAGTGATCTTGAGTTCCTGTTTCTGATTTGGTAATGTGATTGTGAGCACAAATCCACCGTGCCCAGCGAGCCAGCACACAATATGCAATAATTAACATGCACAACCTATCAAGGGAAGGCTCAGGCTTATTTTGTTTTGCTACAAAATGCTTTTAAATACATTACTTAAAGATCTCTAAGACCTAGAAGTGTTGAATCATACTTTAAATTTTGTAAGATAAAATCATAACATTAGCAATATAGATTCCATTCATATGGCATCAGCACCATATGCTATCTTTCAGCGTTATCCGCTTATCTCATCGCTGGGACGACACCCAGGGCAAATCAAACTAGGGCTTTCCATTGCCCTCCACTTTTCCATCCCACCCATAAAGCATTTTGAAACAAAACTATGTCAAGTAAAGTTTCCATGTCTGCCCTTGACCGTGGGCACGGCTATTTGAATTGTTTTCTACTCTGCAGAGTTTGCACACTTTACCCACAAGAGATAATCCACTCATTGCTCCAAACGATACCTTAGACATGCGATTGAGTAAATTATCACAGAACCTTTACGATGCATAGTCCTATTGTGATTACGCCGCTAGGTTCTGCCTTCTGTAGGATGTATTCATCCCTCGAGAAGGGTCCCCTGTGAGACATCACGGGCAAAGGCGGGGATGTGACCATCCATCCCTTTGCTCGTGTTCACACCTTCACGTAACCACCTTAGATCTATACAAATTATTTAGCTCTGCCTACATTTTGCCAGCTTGTGGTTGTATTGTTGTACACTGGGAGGTCATCACATGATTCAGTCGTTAGGGTTATCAGGACGGTTCTACCACTATTCATTTTGTGCTTCCACTGCACCATACACGCCCCCCATACCATCCGCCCAGATAAATAAGCATATTGGGGTTTTTGGTAACATATAATTATTCTCAGCAAATATACCAACATTTCCACCATAATCTCCCAAATCAGTTTCTCATTGTTCAAAGGTAATGACTTTGGGGTATTTGTGATACCCCCGAATATCTAAGCATTCCTAAGCACAGCGTATATCTAGGGACTTATTTTAGAAAGTTATAACATTATAATTTTGCTAGGGTGACAAGGCTTACATGTCCAAAGTTGTCAAGGGAAGTAATATTCATAAGTGCAATAATGGGCATATAGCTAACATGTTGAAATCGAACATAAAATAACACATGAAATAATAGCATGCATGTTGATAATTTAAAAGGAAATAAATTGCAAAAACATGGGTTCAAATATGATCAAAGTGTTGACTCACCTTGATCACCAGTGTCTTGGTCCTGACTGTCGAGGTTGGCTTCGGCTTCTTTCTCCTGAGGTTCGTACGCTATTTTTCCGATGCGCGAAAATTTGGATAAAAATTAGCAAACCAACAAAATTTCACCAAACATTCAAATGAGCTTCAAAAATTGTGGTTTTGGTCCCGTTGGATAGATCTTGAATTTAGATGAATTTAGGAATTTGTTTCACTCAATTTGGAGTTAAGATGAATAAGTTATGCCTGTTTAAAGTTCTCAGTTCAATTAAATCTGAAAAATATTAAAAATCTGACAGGTGGGCCCCACTTCCTATTTCTAGGTTATTCTTTTATTTTTATTACCCTTTCTTTGTGTACATGACAGGTGGGGCCGGGTTTGGTCTTAATTAATGGAGTATGGCCCACTTGTCGGTGAAAGATTTAAACTAACTAACCGGTTTATCATTAATGACATGTCTTATCATTAATTAATATGTCTTGACACTAATTAATCTGTCTTAACACTAATTAATGGTGCGGCTATGGCTCCTTCCTCCGGCCGAAGGACGGTGGGCTCACCATCGGCGGAGGGAGCGGCGGCTAGGCATGGGAACTGGCAAAACGAGTTGCTCCTGGCCGTGTGCACGCCGGGGCTCGGTCCTACCGGCCAATTTGGCGGCGGTGGTCGGCGGCGGCCAGGGGCGGAGGCAGAACAGGAGAGAGCGAGCTCGGCAATATACCGTATTACGGTGCAATTAAATGCTAGAGGAGCTTCTAGGCGGCGGTACGAGCCTACCTTGGGGGTCGGCGCGGCTTGGGGACGGCGGTGGTGTTTCGGCGGCAAGCGGCGATGACAACCAGGGAAGGAGAACGGCGCGGCTTAGCTCGGGCTGCAAGAAGCTTGGGCGGCGGCGGGGATGGCTTCTCCTTGCTCCAAGAATGCTCTGGGGATGAGGGATTGGCTTGGCATTGCTCCAATTCGTCGGCGGGCCGGGTGACCGGAGTTGAGGAAGAACGGGTTCACCGGTGGCTACCGTGTTCGGGGGCTCGATTGCTCGGGGTAGGAAGTGGAGCTGAGTGTGGCGGAGTTAATGGAGGGTCGCCCAGGCTTTATAAACGGCGGGGCGGGGCTGGCAACGGGCGACGGCCGTGTAGTCATTTTGGGAGCAGGCGGCGGCTGCAGCGGGATTCTGGGAGCTTTCACGCGTGACAACTCGGTGCAGCATTGCAGCTTTGCGCTGCACTTGGCGCCGCGTGGCCGAACAATGCGACCGGGCGAGGGGAAACGGTGGGCGGTGGCACCGTACCGAGGGCGGGGTGGTTTTTGCAGGCGCACCATCCGGGTGAGGTGACAGCTCGCGGGCAGGAAGAGGCCGCCCACGGGCGACGGTGATCGGCGAGCTGAGTCGGGTGGCGGTAGCGCGGCTTCGGCTGAGGCTGAAGGAAGAAGGGGTGATGGACTGGGCCGGGCCGTTTCAGCTGGCCGAGATTCCTCTCCCCCCCTTTTTTTCTTCTTTTCTTTATGCTTTATTTTGGTATGTATATTTGTGTATATACATTTTATATTTTTTTCGTTTTGCTTGCTTACCTAATTTTCAT
This sequence comes from Dendrocalamus latiflorus, assembly GCA_017311315.1. Lineage (NCBI taxonomy): Eukaryota > Viridiplantae > Streptophyta > Magnoliopsida > Poales > Poaceae > Dendrocalamus > Dendrocalamus latiflorus. The sequence continues at coordinate 19,235,823 of CM029629.1, read as the reverse complement.
ATTTGCATTCCCTCACTGCTAAACTCATCCTAGCATGTGCACTAATCTGTATGTATATATATTTGTATTTTTATTCATTTACTTTTATTGCTATTATTTCTAAAGTGAGATTTTATATTTTAACTCAGGTTTCTCCCTCCTTATATTGGATCATCTTATCAGATTCTTATTTAAAATTTTTGTTTTCTATTATTTGCATATTTCCTTTTATGGCATTACTAATGTTTGTTTTTGTCTTTCTTGAATTTCTTCAATTTTTTTGAACCTCAACCAAAATTCAGAAAAAAACCATAAAATTCCAAATTTCAAGAAAAAATCATTCCAAATAATTCAAAGACTACACGTGTTCAATTTCAAATTTTCGGGATGTTACAGACTACATCCTGTATCTCTTGTTCTACCTTTATATTCTTCTTGAGTTAAATGCTACATCACCGGCAATGTTACCCAAATATACAACACCTGTCACTAATATGAGCAGATGGACACCAAGAGCATAATCTTGACTTTCTAGATATGCTAGATCTGCAGCATCACCATGCAAGATGCATACCGATTGCTGATGCCAAACACTATTTTGCTTGTAGGCAAAATTGGCTACAAGATATTGTAAAATATTGGTATTTGCCCTTAGACACTCCAAAAGCGTGGTTTGGCTAGCATACACTCTAAAATTGTGACCATTTACCATAGCACACTACAACCACTCGAATAATATTGTCTCAGGAAGTAGGAGAGAGAAGGTGTGCGAAATGTCTAATTTTCCCATGGCACAAAATTGTTTTTTTTTTTTAAAAACTCTCTTCCTATTCCTCCCTTCACCCCGTAACACCACAAAATTTTCACTTTGGCTCAAATTAATTTGGAATGTCATTTTTGAATTTTCGTGAGTTTTCTATAATTATTATGGATATTGAAAAGCCAATTTCAATGCTCTGAATTTTAAAAATATATATTGTGGTTAGAGGTTAATAGTGTGATAAAAGTAATATAGTTGAGTTCAAAATGCTTTATTTGGAATCTTTAATCTTTCTCAGAATTTTTGGACTCAATTTTATAATTTTTTGATTAACAACAAAAGGTGCAATTTGGGCATATTCGAGATATTCTCTGTCCGAAACACAAGAAAATATTAATTTAACCGGTCCTATGTGTTATGGCAAATTGTCACTATTTTGGATTGTCTTTTAGTCAAACCACGATTTGGGGTGTCCCCCGAGCAAATGCCAACATTTTATAGTATTTTGTAGCCACCCCCCAAAAAAATAATTTTGCCTTGCTTCTAATATCTCTCATTTCTGTATTGTTTGCCAATGCTCCAACGAGAACAACGATACAATAAACTTATTTTTTTGCGGCAAAAAGGGAAAACCAATAAGATACAAGAAACATGGTACAGGGAATGCCGGCAAGCACATGATCGATGGGTGAAAAGGTGCACTACACCATTATTTCCACAAAAGAAGAATCGACATATCTGATCGTATAGATTAATGCCAACCTATATCGATGTCCATCGATCATGCCCATTAAATTGTTGCCTTGCTTTGGTCCATCAACGCCGTCTGTCTCTATCTATCTAGCTCAATTCCACTCGAATTCGCACCTCACGATCCCCGACCTGCACGTTTCCCACGCCGTTATTCATCATCGTGCCGCCCTTGCTAATTTGCTGCTGCACCTGCTTCCCTTTGCCCCAGAGGAAGGTGTACAACCCTATGATAATCAGGATAGCTCCTAGCAAGCTGCAGGCAAGCAGGTTATGACATATCCATCAGCATTACCCTTGCTATATTGTTCTTATGGTACTTCCAGCAGTTTGCCGGACCTGCTACAGTAAGAAATTGTACTAGTTCTTAAGAACACTGCAAGGCTGAATATACACATATGAGGAATCTAATCTCACCTCCCGACAGAGACATCGGTGCCAAGCAGCAAGGAATCGAGGACCATGGTGATAATCAGCGACAGCGAGTTGAACATGGAGGGGTAGGTGGGCCCGCCACGAGCCACCGCCCACGAGATCAAGCAGAAGCTGACCCCCGTGTTGAACACCCCCTATGTATGTACGTTGCAAGGAAGGAACCCCGATCATTCAAGCTCGACATAATATTAATCATGAAAGAGGCTCAGGGCTCAGGGATGGGTATATCAAACTGCTACTAGTTACCGAGTAGACGACGGCGAGCAGCTGCAGGTCCCACTTGAGCGCCCATGAGGACTGGTCCGTGTCGAGCACGATCCCGATCAACACCGCCTGCGCTGTCCCCGACGCGCATGCCAGCATCGAGGAGAAGTACTTGGACGGGAACACCTTGGCCACTCGAGCCTGCGCGCAGTTTTAGTACGATTTGCCAGTTTCAGAAACTCTAGGTGCATGAATCAAGAACCTGCAGCTAACTCAACCTACCTGTATGATGAACCAGAAGGCGTAGCTGAGGCAGCTGCCACACAGGAACAGTGTCCCAATGAGCATGTGGTGGTGGCCAGGGTGAGAGGAGGTGGCGCCGGCCGCCTGCAGCTGCGGCCTCAGCAGATGGGTAGGCCAGAGATGCAGCAGCTTGCCTTTGTACAGGCTGATCACCATCGTCCCTCCCACGCAGATCGCGGTGCCCAAAACCATCATCTTGCCAGGGCTTGTCGTGATCTTCAGACTCTCCGCTCTGAACTATTTTATAGATCAACATTCTTAATTTGCTAGATCAACATTCAGGTAAGTGCACATGTGTCCTATTCATTAATGCTAAGTTCATAGCTTCCGGCAGCAATGTTGTGAATAATAACTACTCCCTCCATTTCGAAATAGATGTAGCTAATGCAGAAAAATACCACTACATACCGGAGTACGACGGCTATGATAAATGTGAAAACGGGGATCAGATTAAGGAAATTGACAGAGTAGGCTGCGTTTGTGGCGCGCAGGCCGTAGTAGTGCAGTCCCATTGCTAGCACAATCCTGGATTAATCAGCAGACCAAATCAGAATTTTCAGAGTACGATACAAAGTTGTTTAAGCAGCTCTCCTGCAGTCTTTTCTTTTCGAAGTATGGCAAAGTACATTACTGACCCGAACAAAGCGTTGATTGAGATCCAGCCCCATACCTTGAGGTTCACCTTTTTTACCATCTCCCTACACTCATGAGTCATGACAATTGTAAATTGACTAGAGAAAATGCTAGCTGTCAAAAGTATTGGATTAGAACGAAGATATGGTGTCAAAAGTAAGTATGTTTGTCTTTGGTTTAAGGGATCACTCCATCCATCGTGAGATCATCCCATGAATTTGATGATTCCTCATTTTTTTTAACAGCCTTGTGCATTTGAGTTATGAGATGGCGATGGATCTAACTTACCCATTCCTCAAACCAAACAAAGGCATGAGATTCCTCAAAAACACCCGGAAAATGAGTGCAGCTTGTGAGGAACGATATATGATTGGTAATGATGGTATAATCCCTTTAGAAAATGCTACTAATGATAAAAGTAGGCATCAGAAATGATACTGAAAAATAACAGTGAGTAGCACTAATTGGGAGAGAGAGGTAGCAGTGACAGATAAAAGTATGTGGACCTTCTAGCTCACTCCTTTAAAACTACTGAAATTGGAACAAGAACATTTGATGTTCAAAGCATTTCCTTCGTTTCAAGTCTAAATTTGATGAATTTGTGTTGGAAGACTAGACTACTTTGGATTTTTTTTGAAATAAACTTTTTTTATTTCAAATTATAGTAATATACCTCCATTTTTTACACTAATGATTCTCTATAGCTCCACCGTTGAGTGACTTAAGCTTGTCGCCCAACAGTTGTGTGCCAACTGTCCAAGTCGCCAACCGTTTGAGTGACTAGAGCTAGTTGCTTAACGGTCAACTGTTGAGTGACCATTTCTAGTTGCTTAACCATTCAGTGACTACTTATAGCCAAATAGTCCACTTCTCTTTGACTCGACCCCTCACAGTCTCTTGCACTATTGTTCTCAGGAGAGAATGAGAGGAGCTTGGGAGAAGAAAAAAAAGAGGGAGAGAAGGAGAAGGTCGCGAGAGGGGGAGAAGGTCTCGAGAGGGGGAGAAGCAGAGGAGCTCGGGAGAGGGAGAGAAGGAGAGGAGAGGAGCCCGAGAGAGGGAGAGAAGGAGAGGAGAGGAGCTCGTGAGGTAAGAGAGAAAGACGAAGGAAGCTCGTTGATAAGGAGAAAAGGTCTTCGCGTGAAGGTTATAGTTTCATCCGTTCTTATTCTCATCTGAATGTAGGCAACATGTTGTTACTTATTGGTTTAGCTCGTATTTAGTGAATGCATGTTGACAAATGGTAATATTTGTAGTGAGAAATCAATCATGTCCGAGCCCACAAGATTAAAAGTGCATTACGGTGTTGTACGATCCATGAAGGTCTATACGGTGTTGACTTGAGTAGTTTCCCGTAAGTCAGTTTGGTACACCCGGATGCGAAGAATACTCTAATTGGAGATGTCCTGCACTAGCTAACATGCAGCTTCTCCATGGACCCCCAAGGTGTGTATGTTGTCCTACATGGGCTTTGGAGTCAGTCTACCATGCACATTAGGTGGGAGTTGAGGAGATTGATGTGCATGGTTGTATAGAAGGGCTTTGTGAAAGGCTGCTGGTGGTGTGGATACGCGTGTGTGCTACTCATGTATGTCTGTAGGGAGTCACAGGAGGCCCTACCGACAGCTATCATCCGGTTGGTGCGAGCAACTCAGGTGCACAATGTGTGGTTCATGAGAGGATGCGTGGCCGATGTTGTGGAGAAAGAACTGGAATATCGTGCACCGCACGCTGAGCCCACTGGACAGGTGGATGCAAATGTTGTTGAGAAAGAACAGGAAGATCGGACAACGCACGCTGAGCCCACTGGACAGGCGGATGCATGGGAGTATGTCGACAACATAGTGCGTCAGATGGAGATCGATGATTGGATGGCCTGGGCCGAGGAGGAAGTTTTAGAAGAGGATGGCAATGACTCTTCCAATGAGGACGAAGGTCCCATGCTGTAGGGATAGAACAGGGTGGATGTTGAGGGTCTTGCTATGCACGATGAGCATTAATCACCGTGAGAGTACCATGGTACGGAGGTTCGGCTTTATGCAATGTTTGCTGACAAGGGATCACTGAGGATGCCATTAATCTGTGGGCCTTGTCCATGCAGTGAACATTTTGGATCCTAAAATCTAGCAAGGAGCAGTACACCGTGGTCTACGAGCAGATTGGTTATCATTGGCATGTGCACACATGCAGACCCAAGTATGAGACTCATTGGATTGTCTCCATGGTGAAGGTACACTTCGGCGTGCTCAGTAGTGTTTTACTGCAGCAGCGTACCCTAACGACCACTTTCATAGCCAATCTCATGTATGGAGAGATAGTGAAGAAGGACTTGGAGGCCAAGCCCATCATGGTGGCTATCGATCAGACATTCAAGTATAAGATTAGCTATGCGAAGGCATGGCGTGCGAAGTAGAAGGCTTGAGAAAGGAGGTTTGGTTCTTTCCAGGCGGCTTATGACAACCTTCCTCGTATGCTTAGGTGCTGCAGGTAGGAATTCGGGCTCATACATTGCTGTGAAGGACAAGCCATTTAGAATATCACCATGTTTCATGGTTTTGTAGAGGGCCTTCTTAGCCTACGGTGCCTGCATCGATGCTTTCAGGTACATGTTGCCCGTGATCTCAGTTGATGGGATGTTTCTAATAGGGAATACAAGGGGTAGATCCTAACAGCGATTGGCATTGATGGCAACAATCAGATTTTACCCTTGGCCATCATATTCATCGAAAGTGAGAATTTCGACTGCTAATTATGGTCCCTTCAACATCTGAAGGAGGGAGTAGTTGGGCATGTCTTGATATCTATATAAACCATGATCGTCACCCCAAGATGATGAAAGCCATAAGAAAACTTTAGTAAGACCCCGATGAGCCGTTCCCTTGGCCAGACATGAGGAACAGATGGTGCATCCATCATCTAGGGGCCAACTTCTTCAAACAGTTCCCACAAAAGCTGTTGATAAAGTTGTTCAAGAGGCTGGCTTTGCAGAACCAACAGCGTAAATTCGATGCGCTATGGGAGATGTTGGAGGAGCACACTAGGTAGCACATCGTCAAGAAGAACAAGCTATTGGTGTTGCCCAAACTATTGCATAGACTACCTCAACCGTATGTTTGACACGCCATACTATAGGCAGCTGGTAATGAAATCACATTTCAGTGCACACCATTATTTTTCTTCCTATTACACGGTAACCACATTTCTCTTCCCATCGTAGTCCCGCCGCACCTATGCGACAACAAGATCCACCCTTACGACATGTGGATGCTACTGTCACAGAAGAGGTGGGCCAAGGAGGAGTGTGAGGGTTGTAAAAGGAATATCGTAGAGCTGGGAGAACAAGAGGTGGGAGAGGCTACACAAGGAGTAGGAGCGCAAGCATGCCAAGCGACGGGAGGCCGAGTGGTTGCGGAAGAGGGCCGATGTAAGCTAAGGTGCAAGGCGAGGAGTACAATGCTGAGCTAGGCTGCAAGGGCAAATGACCACATTCCATGCAGTAGTTTGACCTGCTTCATTCATATGTTCCATGTATTTCTAGTTCTCTAAAGGCATGTGTGTACCGTCCTTAGTTCATTAGCCTATGTGCCATGTAACCCCCTTGTTAGATCGGCTATCATGTTGTTATCATTACACCATTTATCCAAAGTTTTCTATGTATGAATTCCCTATCATTACACCATTTATCCAAGTTTTCTATGTATGAATTTCCTATTGCATCGCAATATCACTTACCTTCCTACTTACGAATTATTGCTCTCCCAATCGTCCTCACAAAATTCTTTAGAAATTTATCACACTGCAAAAACATATGATGATCACAAAATGTTATTGCAAGTCTAACAGATTTTTTACAATTGAGAATCTATGAAAATCACAAATGGACCAACCTACCTTGTCTGCCCTTTTATTTCCAGAAAAACAACCTATAAACAAGATTTGCTAAATGTATTATCCACAAAAATTTCCCTCCCTACCTCGGCGTGCGTAGTGCCCTCGGCCTACGCCGCAAGCGCCCGCTCTCCGCGGGCACTGTTTTTGAAGGTAGGGGAATAGCGGCTCCGCCTCCCTACCTCGGCGTGCATGGTGCTCTCGGCCTATACCGCAAGCTTGCCCCTGCGTGCGTAGCGCCCTCGGCCTATGCCGCAAGCGCCCGCTCTCCACGGGACTGTTTTTGAAGGTAGGGGAACGTCGGCTCCGCCTACCTACCTCGGCGTGCGTAGTGCCCTCGGCCTATGCCGCAAGCTTGCCCCTACGTGCGTAGCGCCCTCGGCCTACGCCGCAAGCGCCCGCTCTCCACGGGCACTAATTTTGAAGGTAGGGGAACGGTGGCTCCGCCTCCCTACCTCGGCGTGCGTAGTGCCCTCGTTCTATGCCACAAGCGCTCGCTCTCCACAGGCACTGATTTTGAAGGTAGGCGAACGGCGGCTCCGCCTCCCTACCTCGGCGTGCGTAGTGCCCTCGGCCTACGCCGCAAGCGCCCGCTCTCCGCGGGCACTATTTTCGAAGGTAGGGAACGGTGGCTCCGCCTCCCTACCTCGGCGTGCGTAGTGCCCTCGGCCTACGCTGCAAGCGCCCGCTCTCCGCGGGCACTGATTTTGAAGGTAGGGGAACGGCGGCTCTGCCTCCCTACCTCGGCGTGCGTAGTGCCCTCGGCCTACGCCGCAAGCGCCCGCTCTCCGCGGGCACTGATTTTGAAGGTAGGGGAACGGCGGCTCCGCCTCCCTACCTCGGCGTGCGTAGTGCCCTCGGCCTACGCCGCAAGCGCCCGCTCTCCGCGGGCACTGATTTTGAAGGGAGGGGAACGGCGGCTCCGCCTCCCTACCTCGGCGTGCGTAGTGCCCTCGACCTACACCGCAAGCGCCCGCTCTCCGCGGGCACTGTTTTTGAAGGTAGGGGAATGGCGGTCCTCGCCTCCCTACCTCGGCGTGCGTAGTGCCCTCGGCCTACGCCGCAAGCGCCCGCTCTCCGCGGGCACTGTTTTTTGAAGGTAGGGAAATGGCGGCTCCGCCTCCCTACCTCGGCGTGCGTAGTGCGCTCGGCCTACGCCGCAAGCTCACCTCAGCGTGCGTAGTGCCCTCGGCCTACGCCGCAAGCGCCCGCTCTCCGCGGGCACTAATTTCGATGGTAGGGGAATGGCGGTTGCGTAGTGCTCTCGGCCTACGCCGCAAGCTTACCTCGGCGTGCATAGTGCCCTCGGCCTACACCGCAAGTGCCTCGCCGCCCGCTTGGTAGGCATCACCTCGGCGGAGAGGCGCGACTTCGCCGTCCGCCTAATAGGCAATGCCTCGGCGGGACGGCTCGGCTCAGACGTAGGACTCCGCCGCTCGCCTCGTAGGCATCGCCTCGCCGGAGAGGCGCGACTTCGTCGTCAGCCTAGTAGGCAATGCCTCAGCGGGACGGCTCGGCTCCGGCGTAGAACTCCGCCGTCCGCCTTGCAGGCATCGCCTCGGCGGGACAGCACGGCTCCGACGTAGGGCTCCGCCGCCTGTCTCGTAGGCATCGCCTCGGTGGGACGGCACGTCTTCGACGTTCCACTCCGCCGTCTACCTTGTAGGCATCGCCTCGGCAGGACGGCACGGCTCCGGCGTAGGACTCCGCCGCTCACCACGTAGGCATCGCCTCGGCGGGATGGCATGTCTTCGACGTTCCACTCTGCCGTCCGCCTTGTAGGCATCGCCTCGACTGGACGACACGGCTCCGGCGTAGGACTCCGCTGCCCACCTCGTAGGCATCGCCTCGGCGGGACGGCACGTCTTCGATGTTCCACTCTGCCGTCCACCTTGTAGGCATCGCCTCGGCGGGACGGCACGGCTCCGGCGTAGGACTCCACCGCCCGCCTCGTAGGCGTCACCTCGGCGGGGCGGCACGTCTTCGACGTTCCACTCCACCGTCCGCCGTGTAGGCATCGCCTCGGCGGGACGGCACGGCTCCGACGTAGGACCCCACCGCCCGCCTAGTAGGCATCGCCTCGGCGGGATGGCACGTCTTCGACGCTCGACTTCGTCGTCCGCCTAGAAGGCGCGACCTCGGCGGGACGACCCGACTCAGAGCAGCGCCCCGCCGCCCGCCTTGTAGGCATCACCTTGGTGGGGCGGCCATGACTTCGTTGTCAGCCTGGTAGGCGTTGCCTCGGCTCGATGACCCAGCTTCCGAGTGGGATTCCGCGGACCCCCTCGTAGGCATCGCCTTAGGGAGCCGCAAGTTACTAGTTGCTTCGGCCCGCTAGTTGGTACCCTCGCGCTTGCTGTCGAGGAATGGGGGGCTGGGATGGTTTGGCACATCAGCTCGCCCATCGGGACCTCAGCGCTTACTGTCGAGGGAGTACTGTTGTGGGGGTGGCCCAACCCCCCGTAACTGGGCCTTGCAACCGGCCTAACATGTAATACGCCCGATAGTGTAGAAGAATATACTAATGTAAATATGCCAATGTACCCTCATTCTTTGTAAGTACTAAGGGGTAGAATGGTGATTTCCCATTCTACCCCACTCATGTATATAAACCCCCAGAAGGGGCAGGAGGAGGGACATCCTCTCATTCTTACCAACTCTCCCATAGATCTGGCTCCTCTCTTCATCTTCTACTAGTCCCCTTCTCTACTGTTTGGCCCGTAGCCACAACAGTAATGAAATCACATTTCAGTGCACACCATTATTTTTCTTCCTGTTACACGGTAACCACATTTCTCTTCCCATCGTAGTCCCACCGCACCTATGCGATAACAAGATCCACCCTTACGACATGTGGATGCTACTGTCACAGAAGAGGTGGGTCAAGGAGGAGTGTGAGGGCTGTGAAAGGCATATCGTAGAGCTGCAGGCTGAGATAGAGGAGAATAAGAGGTGGGAGAGGCTACACAAGGAGCAGGAGCGCAAGCATGCCAAGCGACGGGAGGCCGAGTGGTTGCGGAAGAGGGCCGATGTAAGCTAAGGTGCAAGGCGAGGAGTACAATGCTGAGCTAGGCTACAAGGGCAAATGACCACATTCCATGCAGTAGTTTGACCTGCTTCATTCATATGTTCCATGTATTTCTAGTTCTCTAAAGGCATGTGTGTACTGTCCTTAGTTCATTAGCCTATGTGCCATGTAACCCCCTTGTTAGATCGGCTATCATGTTGTTATCATTAAACCATTTATCCAAAGTTTTCTATGTATGAATTCCCTATCATTACACCATCTACCCAAAGTTTTCTATGTATGAATTTCCTATTGCATCGCAATATCACTTACCTTCCTACTTACGAATTATTGCTATCTCAATCGTCCTCACAAAATTCTTTAGAAATTTATCACACTGCAACAACATATGATGATCACAAAATGTTATTGTAAGTCTAACAGATTTTGTACCCTTGAGAATCTATGAAAATCACAAATGGACCAACCTACCTTGTCTGCCCTTTTATTTCCAGAAAAAACAACCTATAAACAAGATTTGCTAAATGTATTATCCACAAAAATTGCCCTTTATTCCTTTACAATTGTTTCCATCTGATCAATATAATAATATTGTTATTTTAAATTGCCCAACAAGTGCACGACTTGTCGACGTGTCACCCATTGGTTGAGCGACTAAGGCTAGTCGAGCGACTTGAACAGTTGGCGCGCAACCATTAGGTGACTAGCTCAAGTCGCTCAACGGTGGAACGACAGAGTATCATTACTATAAATTAAAAAATGGAGGTATATTACTATAATTTAAAATAAAAATAGATTATTTTTTGTTGTACTCTACGATCACTCACTACAGTCATATGATCATGTCTGAGCCTTTACGACCACACTAGTAGTCATTACAATCACTCTATTGCTTCTCCGATCACCCTGGCAGTCGTTACGACCATGTTGTGATCACTCCGATCACGTCTCCCAGCTCCCACTATGTAGTCGTAACTTCAGTTGAAGTTACGATCACGTTCACTGCCACTACGATGCGCTTCCTTTGACCACGTAGTAGGCTCAATCACCGTAGTCGTAACTCGATTATGACCTCGCTGTGATTTTGTCGACTATGTTGAAGGCTTTATCGACTGCCGTTTTTGTAACCCTTACGACCACGTTAGCTGCTCCACAACTGTGGTCATAACTCCTATACGATCACGTCTTCCCGCTGTGGTCGCTTACGACCACGTCTTCTCGCTCTATGATTGTGGTCATAACTCGCTTACGACCACATCTGCTGCTCCTGAGGACACCTCCGCTCGATCGTCGTGGTCATAACTCCGTTCATGACCACATCTACGTTTATGATGAACTCAATAGAATTTCCATAGCCAACCGCTATTTTCGTCTTTATTTCTTTTCTCTTGATCACACCGATCACTACGACACCCTGGTCGCTCTATCTATTTTTCTTGCAATCTCTCGGTACAATGCTTTGCCCTTTATACCCTACTCTACGACTACAGGGCAGACTCGTCTACGACTACTACTCCTACAACTCTGACACAGACTCGATATACTGACTCGTACTCGTACACGACCACAAGCACGACCGCGATGACTCATATACGACTTCGACTTCTGACTTGTACATGACTTCAACTTCTAAACTGAAAACAAGATTACAAACTCTAACAATCACCTCCTTAATCTTGTTTTTCCATCTTGATCATACCGATCTTCTCTCTTGCTTTCTCTTCTTCCTTACATGCCTTCCTAGGCTGGAGCACCTGATCCCACAACCACCTTGTCATTACCTAAGCCTCCCATCTTTCTCCAACACATATCTCAGCTGAGATCACGCCACTTCCGGTCTTTGCGTTTGCCCGTCCCACTGACGTCACTCCCGCGTATCCCGGTTTGGCATGGAACACTCCAGCGCCTCGTGCACCTCCTCGCCTTGATCTCCCTTTGCGTTGCATGTGCTCTACCTATATGTGTGCCGCGTACATATCCTAAACCGGCTACGTGCACACTATGTGCCTGTGGTCCACAGGTGAGACCACTGCCTCTCACTCCGACTGCATGCGTTGTGTCTCTACGAGACCCACCTTGACTCAAGCCACTTCCTTCAGCATTGTCTGCACAAGGATGGAGTGTCATGCCTGCATGCGCGCCATGCATGCCTCCTGCTGCCTCTGCACCTCGCCCATCTGTGCCTCTCTTCACAGAAACCTGTTTACAAGTTTTTAAAGAAATCTTGTATAACTGATTTGGAGATCTCTTCACCTTCGTCAACAAATCTCTATTTTTGTTGTACACACGCAAGAACTCATCCTGTAGCATCACCTTGCACCCTATTTCTATCATTTGCCCGAGACTACGTATGTTGTTGCGTAGACTTGGTATATGATAAATCCCTGTCAACAACTTCTTATCTCCGTTCTTGTATTGTAACATCATCGTCCCTTTGCCTTTTATCTTCACCATGGAGCCGTCGCCAAACTTGACCTTTCCCGAAATCTTCTCGTCGAGCTTATGAAACATGGAGCAACCTCCCATCACGTGGTTGCTTACTCCATTGTCCAAGTAACACTGATTCGTGTGATCGTGGCTACCTTCCTTCATGCGTAGTTTTGGAACTACGTTCTCTTCATTTAGTTTCACCATGACTGGTGCCTTTTCAACATATAAGGAGAGAAGTACTAGCGATTCATCATTTTCTTCTTCGTCTTTAGTGAGGTTCACCTCCCCGTCCTTCTTCTTGCTTCTGCAATCCGAAGCATAGTGCTCATATTCGTTACAGTTAAAACACTTTATATGGCTGCGGCATCTTGGCGCTTAGTACCTGTATTCGCCACATTCAAAGTGCTTGACATGTAAATTATCATGGGATCTATCTCCACTGCCTTGCCTAGCCTTGTCTCCATGGCCACCTCTGCGCCTCGGCCACTTTGGCCGCCTTGACTGCGCCACCTCCCGCGGTTGTTTGATGAGCCATGACTATCTCTTGGATCTCCCTTTGTCAGCAAGGCCTGCTCGTTCTGAGATCCCTACTCATTACGCGACTGAAATCCCTTCAGTAACTCCTCATGGGCTTTGAGAGAGGCAGTGATCTCCTCTATCCTCTTGTTGTCCAGATCGGAGAAGTACATAAGTGTGGTGATAACAGGTATGTACTTCTCTAGAAATACGCTCACGTACTTATTCACTATCATAGATTCTTCCATCTTGTCGCCAAGAGAGTTGATCTGATTGTACAACGAACTCAGCTTTTCAGCGAACTCGTCCACCGACTGGGTCTCTGACATGCGTCATTTTTGCATATATTTTGCTGTCATTTTACCCTCACATTTTTCGCCTTTTGGGACCATTTATCATCATTTACATACTTTTCCCATATTTAATTGCTCAAAATGGACTATTTTACATTTTTTATATTTTTCTGCAGGCCGGCGCGATCGAGGCGCATAAACGACAAATTCGGCATTCTAGGGCTGCTCCATACAGTTGTACACGTCGTCACGAACGCGAGAGATCAAACCACGCTGAAAACGGAGCTCCGGAGGTCTAACTTAGAAGAGATTACAATGGAAAAGGGCTTCATTGCAATTCCTGAAAAGTGGGAGGACTAAATCGCAAAATAGCCAAATCCCCATTCAGCCCTAAAATCCCTAGCCGTCGCCGCAATTCTGGCTTGAGCCCGGTTTTGCTTCTACCTCAGCCCCCGTTTGCTTCCTCCCCCCCGATTCTCCTCCTCCACTCCGGCCGCCGGCGAGCGCCGGGCCGCAGCTCGACGGCGCGCCACCAGCTTCCTCTCCGCCGCATCTCCTCCCTACTCCCTTCTTCTCCACCCACCGCTCCTCCGCGCATCTCGTCGCCACACCGCCGCTTCTCCACCTCTCCCTTGCCGCCTCATCCGGCCACCCCCTCTCCTTTCCGGCCGCCTCACCGCCCACTCCGACCTTCTTCCTCTTCTGCTTCTCCTCCCGTGCGCCGTCTCCTTCTCCGTCTCCATCCGCCCTCACCAACTCCTCCATCTCTTCCACCTCCGGCGATCCCTTCTCCCCCATTCTCTTCTCCGGCCGCCCTTCCTCACCTCACCTCGGCTGCCACCCATCTCCACCGCGTTCCTCGGCGCCGGCGTCCTCTTCTTCTCCTCCACCAGATCCACCTCGGCGCCGCCTACTCCTGCGCGCCGCCCGCCGACCGCACCGACCACCATTATCGCCGACCCCTGCTTCCTCTACGGTGCCGCCGACGACTTCCTCAGCACCGACGCCGGCGACTTCTTCTGCCACCGCCACCACTTCACCGACATCTACACCGCCGACTGCCTCGACTTCTGCGACCCCTTCACCGACGGCAAGCGTTCCACCGACGTCGGCCACTGGCACCTCCTTCCTCGGCTCACTTCACCGACGGCCTTCAGCCCCTTTTCTGCTTCCCCTTCATCTAGGTTTACACTCCAATCCCCAATTCTTACCCCACTGTTAATCCTTTGCTACTTGTGCACTGTGATGATAACTACTGTTAATTACCATTTGCACTGTGATGATGAATTGTGAATGTTATCTGTGATGAATGTGATCAATGGATATATTCATGAGCCCTGTTAATTTGAGTTCTGTTATAGTGATTTATGTTATGTTATTGTGCCCAGTTCTGTACTTCTGATTATTATTATAACTATGCAATTTGTGTTATGTTAGTAGTTTGGTTAGTGTGTGTTGGTTCCAGTGTATCGTTGTCCTGTGCTTGTCCTATTCTCAGGGTTAGTGTGTGTGTATGTTCGAGTTGCACGATTTAGTTAGCCAGCGACCGTTTTCTCCCCTCGTGTTGTCTCGATCTCCCCTTGCTTCTAGACTCGCTCTCTTTTCTTCTCTCCGCGGTCTGTCGGTAGTTAAGTCGTGCAGTCGTTCGTAGTTGTTTATTGTGTCATCCTGCCGTCGTCGTCTAGTTAGCGAACGATCGTCTTCCCCCTCGTTCTCTCTCGACTCTCCCCCTGCTTCTAGACTCCCTCCGTGCTTCTCGACTATCTCTTGCTGTCTAGCGGTCGGTAGTTAATTAGATTGTCGTTCGGTAGTCGTGTCATTCGTTCTCGTAGTCGTTGTAGTTCGTGCGTCTGCGTTGTTCGTGCGTCAGTAGTCGTGTAGTTCGTTCGGTCGTACGACGTTCATTCGTACGGTCGTTCGTCCCGTCGTTGTTTAGTTCGTTTGTCGTTTTGTCCGTGCGAGTTAGAGTTTGTTCTGTAGTTCGTTCGTCGGCTGCTTTGGTAGTCGTTTTATGTTTAGTTTTCACCCGTTTCGTTTGACCTAGCTTTAGCTGAGCACCGGTAGCCTCAGTCTAGTCCCTGTGGAGAACACGACACTCGCCGCTATTTCAGTGGCAACCCGTGCACTTGCGGGTGTGCTATTTTTGCACGATCAAGCATTTTGGCGCCGTTGCCGGGGACTAGCTTAGAGCGACAGTGTTAGGCTATAGACTAGGTTGTTTTTTTTGTTTTCTTTTGCTTGTTTTGTGTTTGTGCTGACCTCTTTCATATTGTCATTGTCATATTTGTGATATATTGCTAATCCCTATCCCTTTCCTTAGTTACTTCTCTCTTTCGCGTTTTTTTAGTATCCATTCCGTAGGTTGATTGATACTGGTACTTATTGAGGTTATGGCTTACTATTATGATTCTCATGCTTTTATGAGCACTCCTACTTATGATACTCTTCAAGAACATGTAAATCTATTGTCTCGTCAGTTAGAATGCTATGCTTTAGAGCGAGGAGTTGTGTTAGAGAGCGGGCATGATCAGTATAGTTCTTTATCAGGCGCTCGCTCTCCAGTTGTTTCTATATGCCAGATTTGTGGTTTTCAGGGCCATTCACCCGCTGAGTGCCAGCGTGGTTATTTGTCCACTCCAGAGTGTTATGGGATGAGCTTTGCTCAGCCGAGTGGGCCATACCCTGACACTTATTACCCTGGATGGCCTGAGCACTCGAGTCTGTCATATGGAAACAACCCTGATATCTCATCATTTTCTTCTAGTACACCATTGCAGGGTTTTAGATTTGGAGATCAGGATATTTCTCATTGTTCACACCAGCACTATCCTATACCTCAGCATCCGCCTCCTATCCCACAATCTGATCATTTGTCCAAGATGGAGGAGATGTTAGCATCATATATTACTAGGGTGGACACTCAGTTTAGTGATGTAAAAAGCCAGTTGAGTGCATTGAGCACATTGATGTCAGAAGTGGAAGATCATAGAAATTCACTCCAGTCATTGAGTAGTTGTTTGGACAATCATGCCACATCACAATCTTCATTTAGTGACACTAAGACGCTCCCGATCCCCTTAGAGGTGCCTCGCTTTGATGATAATCCTTCTATTGACGGACCCGAGCTAGAGTTAGTCACTTTTGATGCCATGGACTCACTATATATGGACCCTGATACTTGTGTTGATGAGCCCGAGCTTGAGACTCAGAGATTTGATGTGGTAGACTCTCATTGCTTTGACCTCGATCCTGTGCTTCTTGAGCTTGATATGGAGAGATTCACCTTTGATGATGTCGGCTACTTAGATGATTATTTGATCTTTGAGCCTGAGATGGAGATATTCATTCTTGATGATGAGGGGGCTGATTCCGATGTCGAGGAGGAGCATATTTCTATTGATCCACCACTAGCTACTTCCTTCGTCGACATCGCCCCTCTGGAGGTTTCTACTACCGTACGCTCTACTTCACCTACACTTCAGGTAGTATGGAAACTCTTCCTCGATCACCTCAGGTTTGATTTCTTTGGCCCTGACGAGACATATGCTATTACTAGTTGCGCTCAACTCACTGATAGACCTCATGATGTACTTTATCGATATACCTACATGATTGGATATTCTATTGATGACTTGGAGGGCGTCGACCCTATCACACATATTTGCCATGTTTTTGAGTCTATTTGCAGGGTTACGCTTGTTTACCATCGACAACGAGCGGACATGATTCGAGTCGATATCCCTTGGGATCCAGGTGGATTTCGAGGCATGCTGTTTCATGAGGAGGGCGGACATGTGCCTTTTCCATGTCCCGTCCTTGGCCTTCCTCCCGCTACATCCAAATGAGCATCTCTTTATCTTTTTATTTCCATTCCTTTTGTTAGTTTTTGTTGGTTTCTCTTCTTTTCTTTCTTTTTTTATTTCAGGTCCTGTGCTAGATCTTCATCCTTGTACGTGCGAGAAGTCATGGGATGATTAGTCTACTTCCACTACATCATATATACCCGGTGAGCTGTTTCTTACCCCTTTATGTGCATTCTTGATTCATTGCTCAAGTTAAGCTTGGGGGAGGACTTGTATGTGTATGGATGATGTTCTAGCATGATTGTATTATATTTGTGAGCATGTGAGCTTATTGTCGTGTAGATGATGATATATGGTCATTCTTGTGCTTCATATGATGTTTATGTTGATGATATATGACCTCTATTATTGCTCTCATGATATGCTTGATTGTATATCTTGGCCATGTGAGCCCATGCCTTAATAATCAAGAAAGGTCATGTCGAAATTTTCTTAATTGAGCTATATTGTCACTAGTTCGTTGTATGTCTTAAGACTTGGCATCATATTGTAGAGCTTGAGTTTTGTTTATTATCCTTGAAGTGCTTAGAAACCTTGTGATCCTATAGCATTTGATTCATTGCGAGTTACGCATGTGTTTTAACCATTTGCGGATTGAATTGGTTCTAGTCATAGCCTCTTGAATGATCATATCTTAGATTCATGCTTTGGGCATATGTTATTTTAGATATTGATACTTTGCTTGAATGAAAAATTTGTGAAAGGGGTAGTCCTATCTTGAGCCAATAACTTGGTTGAATTATCTAGGTATCCATGTCTCGGGACACGTGTTACTTAGCATTAATGAAAACCGGTTAAAGATGCTTAATCAAAAACTAAAAAAAAATTGTTTTGCAATGTGAGTGTGTAAAATAAGTGACTATGTCACATTGGTTTCGAAAATGTGTCGAATAAGTGGCAAAGTATTGCCCAAGTGAAGTTCGAGTGTGTGAATAAGTGGCTAGCTAGCCCAAGGGTTGGAATAAGCGGCACTTGTGCCCATTGTGTTTTAATTTTGCTAAAAAAATCAACAAAAATTAGGTATCATGGCTCAAGTGTGGGCTTTTTCATAAATATCATGCAAGTATTAGTCTCTTTGTCTCAAATAGCATATGCCTTAGCATGACCCTTTGCTATGCTCATTCCTGATGTTATACCTAGTTCTGATGCCTTACAATTTTGGTTGGATTCATGCGATCACTTGAGTGTATTTCGACACTTGAGTGTGTAATTTGATTTGGTCAAATGCTATAGTTATCACTTGAGATCTCTGCTTGCATATTACATTCTCATCTTGGATGATCCTCAAAACTCAAGTCAGATGATCTCATTTTACATTGGGTATGCCTCTTGACTTATTCATGCATTTAACTAGTCTTTTACACCATGATTACTTGTTGTCCGGGTTCGATAATATCATGTCATTTACTTGAGGACAAGTAAACGTTTAAAGCTTGGGGGTATGACATGCGTCATTTTTGCATATATTTTGCTGTCATTTTACCCTCACATTTTTCGCCTTTTGGGACCATTTATCATCATTTACATATTAATTGCTCAAAATGGACTATTTTACATTTTTTATATTTTTCTGCAGGCCGGCGCGATCGAGGCGCATAAACGACAAATTCGGCATTCTAGGGCTGCTCCATACAGTTGTACGCGTTGTCACGAACGCGAGAGATCAAACCACGCTGAAAACGGAGCTCCGGAGGTCTAACTTAGAAGAGATTACAATGGAAAAGGGCTTCATTGCAATTCCTGAAAAGTGGGAGGACTAAATCGCAAAATAGCCAAATCCCCATTCAGCCCTAAAATCCCTAGCCGCCGCCGCAATTCTGGCTTGAGCCCGGTTTTGCTTCTACCTCAGCCCCCGTTTGCTTCCTCCCCCCCGATTCTCCTCCTCCACTCCGACCGCCGGCGAGCGCCGGGCCGCAGCTCGACGGCACGCCACCAGCTTCCTCTCCGCCGCATCTCCTCCCTACTCCCTTCTTCTCCACCCACCGCTCCTCCGCGCATCTCGTCGCCACGCCGCTGCTTCTCCACCTCTCCCTTGCCGCCTTATCCGCCCACCCCTCTCCTTTCCGGCCGCCTCACCGCCCACTCCGACCTTCTTCCTCTACTGCTTCTCCTCCCGTGCGCCGTCTCCTTCTCCGTCTCCATCCGCCCTCACCAACTCCTCCATCTCTTCCACCTCCGGCGATCCCTTCTCCCCCATTCTCTTCTCCGGCCGCCCTTCCTCACCTCACCTCGGCTGCCACCCATCTCCACCGCGTTCCTCGGCGCCGGCGTCCTCTTCTTCTCCTCCACCAGATCCACCTCGGCGCTGCCTACTCCTACGCGCCGCCCACCGACCGCACCGACCACCATCATCGCCGACCCCTGCTTCCTCTACGGTGCCACCGACGACTTCCTCAGCACCGACGCCGGCGACTTCTTCTGCCACCGCCACCACTTCACCGACATCTACACCGCCGACTGCCTCGACTTCTGCGACCCCTTCACCGACGGCAAGCGTTCCACCGACGCCAGCCACTGGCACCTCCTTCCTCGGCTCACTTCACCGACGGCCTTCAGCCCCTTTTCTGCTTCCCCTTCATCTAGGTTTACACTCCAATCCCCAATTCTTACCCCACTGTTAATCCTTTGCTACTTGTGCACTGTGATGATAACTACTGTTAATTACCATTTGCACTGTGATGATGAATTGTGAATGTTATCTGTGATGAATGTGATCAATGGATATATTCTTGAGCCCTGTTAATTTGAGTTCTGTTATAGTGATTTATGTTATGTTATTGTGCCCAGTTCTGTACTTCTGATTATTATTATAACTGTGCAATTTGTGTTATGTTAGTAGTTTGGTTAGTGTGTGTTGGTTCCAGTGTATCGTTGTCCTGTGCTTGTCCTATTGTCAGGGTTAGTGTGTGTGTATGTTCGAGTTGCACGATTTAGTTAGTCAGTGACCGTTTTCTCCCCTCGTGCTGTCTCGACCTCCCCTTGCTTCTAGACTCGCTCTCTTTTCTTCTCTCCGCGGTCTGTCGGTAGTTAAGTCGTGCAGTCGTTCGTAGTTGTTTATTGTGTCATCCTGCCGTCGTCTAGTTAGCGAACGATCGTCTTCCCCCTCGTTCTCTCTCGACTCTCCCCCTGCTTCTAGACTCCCTCCGTGCTTCTCGACTATCTCTTGCTGTCTAGCGGTCGGTAGTTAATTAGATTGTCATTCGGTAGTCGTGTCATTCGTTCTCGTAGTCGTTGTAGTTCGTGCGTCTGCGTTGTTCGTGCGTCAGTAGTCGTGTAGTTCGTTCGGTCGTACAACGTTCATTCGTACGGTCGTTCGTCCCGTCGTTGTTTAGTTCGTTTGTCGTTTTGTCCGTGTGAGTTAGAGTTTGTTCTGTAGTTCGTTCGTCGGCTGCTTTGGTAGTCGTTTTATGTTTAGTTTTCACCCGTTTCGTTTGACCTAGCTTTAGCTGAGCACCGGTAGCCTCAGTCTAGTCCCTGTGGAGAACACGACACTCGCCGCTATTTCAGTGGCAACCCGTGCACTTGCGGGTGTGCTATTTTTGCACGATCAAGCAGTCTCTCCCATCTTCATGTTTTTGAACTCGCTCCGCAAATTCTAGAGCCGCATCTCCTTGACACGATCAACTCTCTCGTGTATCGTCTAAAGCGTCTCCCACACCTCTCGTGCCATCTTCTTGCCAATGAGCTGATGCATCATTGCATCTGGCACCGCTTGGTAGATGATGGCTAAAGCTGCCTGATCCACCTTGTCGTCTACCTCCTTGTCCTTCCCCTTTGGATCAACTGCACCCCAAACTCCCTAGGCGTGTATATTCGCCTTCATCTTCATTATCCATACCTGGTAATTATCGGTCGTTAGGAGAGGGTACTGGAGGGAGATTAGCCTACCCTGAGCTTTCATGTTGTCGCCTATGATCTTCAACACGCTCTGATACCACTTGTTGTAGTCTATGACTACTCATTGCAGTCGTACAACCACGTCTAAGCCTTTACGACCACACTGGCAGTCATTACGACCGCTCTGTTGCTTCTCTGATCACCCAGGTAGTCATTACGACCACGTTATGACCACTCCGATGATGCCTCCCAGCTCTGACTATGTAGTCATAACTTCAGCTGAAGTTACGACCACGTTCACCGCCGCTACGCTGCTCTTCCTTCGACCACATAGTAGGCTTGATCACCGTAATCCTAACTCGATTATGACCACGCTGTAATTCTGTCGACCATGTTGAAGGCTCTATCGACTGCTGTTGTCGTAACCCTTATGACCACATTAGCTGCTTCATGACCATGGTCGTAACTCATTTACGATCACGTATTCTCGCTCTGTGACCATGGTCGTAACTCGCTTACGACCACGTCTGCTGCTCCTGCGGATACCTTCGCTCGATCACCGTGGTCGTAACACTGTTTATGACCACGTCTGCGTACACAATGAACTCAATAGATTTTCCAGAGCCAAACTGCTCTTCTCTTCTTTATTTCTTTTCTCTCGATCACACTGATCGCTACGGTCACCTTGATCACTCTCTCTGTTTTCCTTGCAATCTCTCGATACAATGTTCTGCCTTTTATGCCCTGCTCTACGATTACGGGACGGACTCGTCTATGACTACTACTCCTACGACCCTGACACGGACTCAAAAGATTGACTCGTACTCATACACGATCATGACCACGATGACTCATATATGACTTTGACTTCTAAACTGAAAACAAGATTACAAACTCTAATAATTTTTTAAAAAAATTCGACTACTTTGCATCCCAGTAAGTCATCAGTAACATGCTTCACATGGCTAAACTTGACCTGTCCAAGTGTCAATCGTTATGAACGGAAGGAACTATTGATGCCCAGAACGAAAGTGCTAACGAATGTATACTACATCCAGTCGGCGTGAGCACCCTTCTCTGTAACAGAAAAAGAATTGCTTTGTTGTCTCTTCCCGATTGGTATGCAGTTACACATCACAAACAGGGCAGCTGATACATCGTACGTAGATCGTACGCACATGTATAGCAAGGAAAACGTTGCTTCTCATGTTTGTCTACCGCCTGTCTTGCTAAACTGAGAAACAAATGCCCAAATTGCAGCTTTCTGTCGTATCAAGTGATCATCGTATCTTCAATCGTTACATGACACTGGCTTATTGTGCACGTAATTTAACTAACTTGCTCATTTTTATTCCAAAAGGGGTTAAAATTCATGATTCAAACATAGCGTGTGTTCGCATATCTAGCCCATCTTTGTGTGTTGACACACGTGGATCGATATATCTCGTTCGTTTTCTTTTTGTTTTGAAGACAGGCTAGGTACTGGACAATACGCTTGCATTCACGAAAAAGAATAGTCTGGAAGAAAAGGCCATCCTGCTCGCATAACACAGCAATGCAGACCACTCCTTGACGATCCATCCATGAAGCTGTGTACATATATGCACGTACGGAGCACGAGGATAACTTATATCATCCATTATTTATTACACCTCCCTCAACGAGCAAAAAGCAAGCTACAAGGTAGCCATTTGAAGAGAGTAGGTAAATGTAAAACACTCCCCGTAGCTTTTTAGTTGTCTCTTTAGAATGTCTGTAATCAACTATTTAAAACTTTAACTATAGATATACGTAAAAAAATTATATTTGTCACATAAAAATTATATTAGTATATTTGTCACCAAAAGGTAATTTTATGTTGTTATATTTTGAATAATTTTTCTAAAATTTAATTTAAAAGGTAAAGGTCAAATCAGTGTACTGCAGAACATGTTGATGCCCAAGATGAGAAGTAGAAAAGGTCGGAGTTAGTACATTCTATGCGTTTGTTCTTTTCTATTTAGTGTTATTGTGTTCCTACGGTCTTCAAGAGATGTGACTACTGACTATGTGGTTGCTCCCCTGTTCTTTTTATTTGCTTGTTTAGAATTTGTGCCGCCAAACATTATAAATTTTGACCTATAGAACTAGATTTGTCATTTAAAATACTTTAATTATATTATAGTTTTGTCAATTTATACTACTATAAATTTATAAAAAATATGTCCTAAGTCACATCTCAGGGACCACATAACATCAAATATGAAATAACGGAGTGAGCTTTATTATAATTTTATATCGATATAAATAAAAAAAGTTATAATAATATGAAAGTATTTTCATCGATAAATCTAATGATATAGTTCTTGTATGGCCAGTCTAGGTAGTTTTCAATATATTGAGGGTCAAATTTCAGAAATTTTAAACACATAAATTCTAAGACAAAAAAGAAGAGTGTAGTGCTGGTGCGGAAATTGGCTTCCCCATTAGCAAATTCACCATGACATAACACTTTAAAAGTACCAAAAAAAGTCGTGGACGTACCTATAGTTTCATAATCAAATTTATTCGTCATGTTTTTCTGGAATTTCTGAAACATCGCATCATAGTGGATTAGCTAATGGGTACGCAGGTTCCCCTGGGCACCATGCAATTTCTGGAAAAAGAACTCACGGGAATGCGTAGCTTAGCTAGGTAGGGACGTACCTCTCAAAGTAGAAGGCGAATGGGGCGACGGTGATAGCACCAATGAGGTTGCGGTAGGCGAGGAGGACGAAGGGCTCCATGCCAACGTTGAAGGCGACCTTAGAGAGGAGGAGAGCACCCATGGTGAAGACCTGCACCAGCACCATGCTCATCGGCAGCAGCAGCCCCTCCGCCGTCCACGGCTTCTTCTTCTCCACACCGGTAGCCTCCATCGACATGTTAATTTTCCCCTGCAGGTTGATCAGTCCAAACTCCAAAGCTATATTGCATATAGGAGCGTACGTAACGTCGTAGCAAGAGAGCATACTGATACAGAATGGAATGCGATATCTATCGCAGCAAAATGCGATGGTTTTAGCGCTAGCTGAGCAGGCTATTACGCGGATGCGATGGTATAGAGCTAGCGACACGGATGGGTGTATATATACAAGGTGAACTAAGCCATAGTTAAGTGGTAGCTCGTGGATGTTTGGGACGCAAGAAACCTAGAAGCAGGAAAGATTAATATTTTATTTAATAATATTTTTGAGTTTTTACTTAAAATACTTTTCAAAATCAAGCCTTTTTAAAAACAGAAAAATCTGGTTAAGGCAACATTAAAAAATAGGCAACTAAAACACTTATTTTTATTTTAACCCAAATTAATTTAATTAAAAAAATTCCTCAAAAATTGAAATAAACAGCTGGGCTTTCACAACTTAGGTGATTTAGGCTTCATTTGCACTAAACGAATTTGATTTAAGATTCCGCATTGTACGCTTTGTTTAGACAAAGAGAAAAGGTCTTTAATTGATAATAATTGGAAAAGAATTTTTAGACCGCCTATTCACCCCCTCTAGTCGGCCTCCTCGATCTTACAAGTTGTATCAGAGTTTAGTCTCTCATTTATTAGGTTTCATCGCCTAGAGAGTTTAAAGGATGGCAACTAGTGATATAGTGCTCCTAGATGACACACTTCTATTCAATGGCACAAATTATGATAGTTGGAGAATCCGCATGATTTGCTATTTTAAGGCCATGAGCCTAAAAATATGGCGGATTGTAAATATGGGCTTTTCTCCTTCTAAGGGTCCTCTTGCTCCAACATTCGAGGAGGAAAAATGCTCACATCTCGATGCTCAAGCAACTAACGCTCTATTTAGTACTTTGAGTGTAGAGGTGTTCAACACTATATGCAATCTTGATAGCGCTTATGATATGTGGATAAAAATTTAGGACAAATATGAAATATCCACATCAACAATGAGTATTGTCTACAAGAGTAGATGTCGGGAGAAAAATGCTCAACCTCTAGCTCCAACGATGAAGAATCCACCACTTCCTCCACATCAACTCAATGCTTCGTGGTAAAAGGTAATAAGAAGGTAAATAATGATAATAACAGTGATGAACCTTCTTATGAAGAGTTGATGGATATGCCAGAAGAACATAGTAAATTCCTTGGGAAGGAGTAGGCTAAGTATAAGATTTTGAAGAACGAGCATGTCTCGCTTCAAAATGATTAAACAAGCTAAAAGAAGATTATAGAATTCTTCTTCTCAAGGAATATTGTAAGCCTAAGGTGGATATAGGCGTTATATGTGATTTACTATATGATATGCCATGTGTAGCTCCTATCTCTTGCATTTCATCTAAAGGTAATGTATCCACCTCATATGAGAATTTAATTGATATGCCTTGCTGCTTAAAAATAAATGTTTCTACTTCCTCTATGCATTGCAATACTAGCTTTGTAGAGAAAAATAAAGAGCACAAGGACCAAGTTACAAAATTGAACCATGACTTGGAGAAAAGCTACAAAGGGAAGGCCTCTCTTGACATAATATTAGGGAGTCAAAGAAAGTCAAATAACAAGAGAGATGTCAGTTTTACCTCTAAGAAAAAGGTAAAGAGTATCCCAAAGCAATTTAGAAAATAAGTCAACAATGTTAAATACTTTGCATGCAACAAGAAGGATCACTTCGCTTCTAAGTGCCCCAACAAGGTGAAAAACATTAAAAATCCATCAATGAAGAGGCAAACCAACAATGAGCAAGGCAAGAAGACAAGAAGGAGTAACAATTGCCTAACTTACTACAATTGCTGAGAAAAGGGACATTTTAGTAAGGATTGTCCCAAAAGTATCATTTCTAAGCCATCTCTTGTTAACGAACATCATTTGCTTAGAAAAGATAAATATGGCAATGTGTTTGCTAGAATGTTAGCTCAACAAAGTCTATTGTTAGGGCTATTTGGGTGTCCAAATTTATCGTGACTAACATCACGGACCCAACCTAGTTTTTGGTACCAAAATATGCTTAAGTGTTTAATAGGTACTTGGAGAGGCATTGGAGGCTTGGCTCATTTTTGAAGAGGTGAATTCCATCATATGCAAAATTTGGAGCAAAGTTTGAGGATGAAAATGTCACATCATGAACCAATGCCATCTCAGTAACAAGTATTTACATTTGATATAATTAGCCCCTAGCCTTGTGTAGGTTGCATTGCATAGATATCAATTAAAAGGGGTGTTCTTGCTCTTGTTCTAAAACCTAATTATTGTAAATCATGAGTAAGATGTAAGTACCACATTTAGGGGAGTGTTAAATCATATTCATGTATATCACGTACCTAAGTGTGCTCAAATAAATTAAGTGCTAGTATTGCTTCTGAAAAATTGAGCCATTTAGCCCAAAAGTGAAGATTGTGAAAATATTAGTATATCTTTGAAAAATTGGTTGAAAACTGTATACAAATGCGTTTCAAAGGTTTTCCAAAGATTTTGGCTTTAGAAATACTTACTTCAAAGTAAAATTAAGTTTCTAACCCAGTACTAGCAATATAGTAACTTTTTTTGGCCTTAAACTCAAAAATTGGTCAAAATCAATTCTAAAAGAAATTTGAAAAAGTGTTAAGTAGCAAAAACCTAGAGTTGGCTATTTCAAACATTATTGGTATTCAAAAGTTTTCCAAGAGGCCAACCAAATAAAAGTTATTTGGTTTTGAAATTCATCCAAAATCCTAAGTTGACCTAAGTGGTCACAACTAGCACTTGAGTGAGTTTTGCCATTTAAGCTAAAATAACTGATATATATTGGCTCAGTGGTGAAGCTAGAGCGTAACAGAGGGGGGGGTGCGACTATAAAGAAGTGATAAAAAATTTAACAAAATGTATACTATTAGCATGGTCGAAAAATATTAACATAGGCAAAATATATCATTTGACTTCACATCTTGATCATCCTCGACAATTCGACAGCCTAAAAAAAGCAAACAAATGACTTATGATTCAATTTTAATTTTTCAACAAAAAATGATCAAATTAAAACAAATACATTACGTTACCTTTAATTGTCACCATCAAATCTGCATTCTTGCATTTTCATGAAGCGACGAATCACGGACTCATTCGTGACTTTCATCATTTCTTCTTTCTCCACATAGCAAATAAGGCAATTGCTCATAAATTGATCACCGATGCGGTTGCGCAAATTCGTTTTCACAATCTTCATGCCTGAGAAAATCCTCTCAACTGTAGCAGTAGCAACTGGTAATACTAGTACAAGCTTCAGAAGTCGATAAACCATTGGATAACGATCATGTTTTCTAGTCTCCACCATTTTCTGAGAAAGCTCAGCAACAGTTTGTAGGTTGGAGAACCTATCATCATCTCTCACATCAAATATGTAGAGGCCAAGTTGGTGGCTAAGGCCCCTCAAATCCCCAGAATCAAAATCATGTGGATAAAGCTTTGCTAGGCTCAACAAATTGTCCATATTGAAATCATGAAACGAGTCTCTTGGACTAAAAGCGGCCGAGCAAACAAGCAATTGAGAGCTTGTCTCGTTGAAGCGGCTGTCAAGCTCTTGAAGTAGCCAATCAATAATATCATTGAAACAATCTACTTGATAGTAATGCTTGTTTGTAATTCCAGATTTGTGCCTCCGCTTCTTTAGATCAATATATTCATCTTCCATTTCCAATTTGGAAATATCATTCTTCTCACAAAATCCATACACGTCATCTAATAGTTTTTCCCATTTTTCTCTTCTAAGCTCATCCAATTGGCATCTAGTGGCTCTCACACATTTAATAGCATTCACTATATCCTGATCCTTCCGTTGTAGTGCTAATGACAAGGTATTTGTGATTCCTAATATAGTCAACATGAGATGCAAATAGAAGATAGAGTCAAAAGACTGGAAATACTCTAGAAGATTTGATGCTTGATCTCTAATTTTCCAATCCTTTTTATCATTTTCCACAATTTCTAGTACCTTGACTATTGTAGAAAACATGTCAACTAAACTCTTGAGAGATTTATAATGAGAACTCCAATGAGTATCTCCAGGTCTTTGAATGCTTTGCTCTTGATTCAACCCTGTCCCAGTTTGAAGTTGCCCACACCCAAGTGCCTTACTCATTTCTTTAAGGTTAATATCTCTAACCATTTCCCTTCTCTTAGATGATCCACCAACAACATTTAGTAACATGGAAACCTTAGTAAAAAAATCACTAACCCCTTTATGCTTTCTCACAATAGCCACAAGGACTAATTGGAGTTGGTGAGCAAAACAGTGGACATAATAAGCTGAACTATTTTCTCTCATGATCAATGATTGCAAGCCATTGAACTCACCTCTCATATTGCTAGCACCGTCATATCCTTGGCCTCTAACTTGCTTTAAACTTAAGTTAAGATCAGCAAATAGTGCATCAATAGAAGACTTGAGATGGGCTGAAGTTGTTTCTCTCACATGAACAAGTCCAACAAATCTCTCTTTCACAATTCCACATTTATCTACATATCTCAAGACCACAGCCATTTGTTCTTTCCAAGAAACATCTCTTGACTCATCAACTAGCAAGCAAAAAACATCATTCCCAATTTCTTCTAGAATAGCCTGCAGCACTTCCTTTGCAAAACAATGCACAATCTCCCTTTGTATTTCAGGAGAAACCAAAAGACTATTTTCTGATTTTCCTTTACCCGTTGCCTTTCTTAAGACTGGATTTTGCTCCGCTGCAAAATCACGAAATTCCCTGAAGTTTCCTCTGTTTAAAGAATCCTTCGACTCATCGTGGCCTCGGAAAGGCAAACCTTGCTTTGCTAATATTCTAGCAACATCAATAGACCCATTCAGTCGAGTAATATAGTCCCTCTTAGCACTTTCATTTACACCATGGAAAGCCACATCAATGTGCTGTCTTGTTTGTAACAAATCATCACACTTCTTCATTGCTAGATAGTGTGAGCCACCAACATCACCCACATGATCTTTGAGCCTTTGTTTTCTATGAAAACCATTCCAACCATTTTTAACAAAAGCTTCATATCCACCATCCTTCTTTTCTCTAAATACGAAACAGAAAAAACAATATGCTCTATCTTTGGATTCACTGTATTCAAGCCAACTTCCAAACTCATCAAACCATTCTGGAACAAACCTTCTTGGGACTCCTCCAATCTATGTCACAGGAAAACTAAATGTGCGAGGTTGGCAAGGCCCTTTTTCCAAGTACTTCCTTCTCACCATTTCTCTAAGATTAGGATGGTAGTCATCAATCTGTTTCCGCAACCCTGGATCGTATTTAATCTCCTCTTCCCAGTTGATATCATCCAAACATGAATTGCGGGCATTGTTGCCACTGTTTGGCTCTGGCGCTTTTCTTTTGAAAAATCTTTCCATCAATTAATCTGTCATTAGTAGACAATAGCAATAATGCTAAGTAAATGTCTAAAACAAGAAAGATCTTTGTACACAATACGTTGTCTAATAAATTACTTGAGAAAGAAATAGAGGCAAAAACCTACAATACTACTTAGTAGTTATTTTAAAAACTCATCAAACCAGTAAGCTCCCAGTCCTAAATTCATGTTTTACAAGACCATAAAAGTGGATAATACTTGCAGTCTTGCACCATAATGTTCCATAGTTGCCGTATGTCTAACAAGATGCTACAGTATATGTAATAAATTGAACATTCCGATTTTGTGCGTGTAGCAAATTATGACGATTGATCCATGAGCTTCTGGTGCACATTTTGCATGACAGTCACTAATGGAGCTCACTTAACATTGCACAAAATTGACTAGGAAAAATTCCACCCATATAAAAGCTAAAAACCTTACAAAATCGATCTAAACACCCCCATACTCGGGAAACTAGCTCTTAGGGCGTCTCCAACAGCTAGCTATTTAGTTAGCTAGATCTGATGTGGCAAGGAAAAAGTAGGAGAGAGAGTAGTCACTAGCGACGAGCAAATAGCTGATCTATTTCACGTAGTCCAAGAACATGAGAGAGGAGCATGTGGGTCCAACAGTATAAAATAGTCTTTGCTTTTATCTCTCACCTCCACGTCAGCTGACTATATAGCTAGTACTAGCTATTACCATTGCGGACGCCCTTAGTGGTATTGTATCGATCTTGCGCAAATGAATCGAACCATGGCTGGATGGATTAGATTAGCAGGGTACCACGCCACGCAGCAAACAAATCCGTAACTAACCTTGGTCATCAGCAGCACAGCAGACCCGCACCATCGGAATCCTCCTCTTGCCTGAGTCACAGCGATGCAGCGCCTAGCGGCAGCGCTCCGCACTCGTAGCTGCGGTCTTGCCTGCGGACAGACGGACGGGAAGTCGGGAAGACAGAGCGACGCGACGGGCGGACGCGTGGTGCCGGTTCAGCTTCCTGTGCGGGCTTAAGTTGATTGGGCTGCCTACTCTAAGCTGAGCTATGGGGGGTGCAACATATTAGCCCAAGGGGGTGCTTATAGGGCTAAAATCTGATGATAATAACTTGTTTTCAATTTTTGGGGGGTGCATCTGCACCCACGGGCCACTATTGGGCTTCGCCCCTGCATTGGCTCATAAGGGTATTGACGACTCATATATAAAATTGAAATGTTTAATATACCCTTAAATTCTCATTCTTGCAATCTTGAATAAGTTAATGGTAGCTTATTTAGCATAATTAAATTTAATAAATTTAAAAATAGAAAAAATATGTTAGCCCATCACGTATAATGCAAACAAATACGGGAAAAAAGAACCAGCAAAAAAGCTCAAAAAAGCTAAAAGTTTAGAAAAAGATAAAATTTATGAATAATGAAAAATAAATCAGAAGTTAGAAGCTCAAGCCGAAATGAGCGGGACTACATCTTTTTTAGTGTCATAATCAACCTCCCTCCATCGGTATCTTCCACGTGTCCTGCAACAAGATTAAAGAATAGTCTCTGGGCTGGCCTCACCACTGCATTGGAGATGGCCTATATGGGCTCCGCACATGTGACTATTTTGTTGGATAGAAAAGCAAACATGTGGGAAAAATTATTTTGTTATAGGTAGTACAAAGCCTAAATGCCTCTTGTTGTTAATGCTGTAAACGAGCCTAGTCTGGCAAGCTCGAGCAAGCTTGAGATTGTCGTAGAGCTTTAAGCTGGGCTTGAACTCGGCTCGAGCAAAGCTTGAGCTCGGCTCATGTAGGCTTGGTAGCGTATGAATCACATAATCAACAAAAACATCCCCAATAATACTGCAACAGTAATCATTCTTTTCAACCCCCACCGAACTGAATCTAATGAGGCAAGTCAACACAATCCAAAATAAAATGTAAAATGTTATTAACCACAGCAAATCCAATCGGCTCACCATGGGCACGATGAGTCGGATGTCGCACTCACAGTTGTGTGATGCAGTGCAGCTACCACCGCGTGCATAGTGACGGCGTCCACGTCTAGCACGCAATCCACCATTAGGTCGACCTCCTTCATCTGCGTGGGATTAACACGGGCGGGTCGAGGTGGCTATACACATAGGGCTAGTAGTTGGGCACATTGGGGGTGTTGACTACACTGGGGTCGACGACTACCGCGTACGCCGTCGGCACCGAGGGCAGTAGTAGGGCACTCGCTGCATTAGGCCCCTGCTCCAACCAGCTAATGGCTTCGGCAGCAGCAGCCCGCCCAGCAGCACTAGCCGTTGGATAGCTTGAGCCCGTCCTCCATCGCATCGCGCACGTGAAGTCCTTCGTGGGATGGGGATGGATGATGCCCAGATTGCGCCACCTCTTAGCTCCCTCCAGATCCAAATCCAATGACATTCATAGATCTCAATGGAGAGGGCTGCGGGTGGTAGGTCTGGCCGGAGGAGGAGGCTAGCTGGTAGGAGAGGCCGTTGGGGGAGGAGGCGGCGAGCCAGTAGGGGATGTCAACGGGGGAGAGAGGCAACGAGGTCAGAGGGGCATAGACATGTAGTACAGAAGTGGAGGCGCGAGTGGCGAGCCAGTGACGGAGAAACGAGGGAGGGATGCAGTGAGGCTAGAGGGGAAGGGGATGGTCGCGAGTCCATGAGCGTGAACAGAAGTGGAGACCAGCAAGGGGAAATTTTGGGTGTGGGAGGCGGGATGAGAGAGAGAGGAGAGATATTTTGCGTGGCGGCGAGGGGATGGGACCGAGGTAGTATTTTTTTTGCTGAGCCTTACATGTTAGTGCCAAAGCTCGTGTGGTATTCGAGCTCGACTCATTGAAGTTCGCAAGTTTGGGATCAAGCTCGAACTCAGCTTGTTTGGAGCTCGAGTTAAGCTCGAATCGAGCCCAAAGCGAGCCGAGCTCGAGCAGCTCGTGAGTCTCGAGCTTTTGTTTTACAGTCGTACCTGTTGTGCAGGTTGTAGTAGCTGGACATTCTCAGACGATCGAGTCAATTGCATTTCTATATGAGTAAAAAAAATTGCTCACACTAATGTGACATATATGTTGCTAGCTATATGTTTCTGCCCATAGCATAAATAAGAAACATGCTACAACTGCTCATGAAAGACCGAAGATGGAAACAGAGGGGGTGAATGGTGCCTTGTAAATTTCTCCTAAGTATTCAATACTCCTTCACTCTAATAGCTACAAAGCTATGAAGATTGGAATGAGACACCATCACCAAACAAGCAAAACAATCATCCGAAATTTTGGAGAAAAAACAAGAAAATCGAAAGTACCTTTGTTATAACTGCGGTACTTCCAAAAATATTACAAGTACCTCAGTTATAACTATGGTACAATCGCTATTGAATAGTGAAATCAGCCCATGTTCAAAAACAAAAATTGATGGAACTTATGATTCGTAGAACTAAATGGCATGAAATTTTGCAAGGGTCTTCTCTAGTTTATCAAGAAAATTTAGCATATTTGATAAATTTTGAATTCATTTTTGGTTTTAGCTAAGCTTCAACCATTTTTCAAAAAATTTAGTTTCTTTATCTACGTACTAGATTTCAAGCCTTATGCGACCATTCCAAGCAATAAGCTTAAGAAAGTGATCTTGGTCATCCAAAACTCTCCCTAAGTTTATACCTAGTGCAACATCAAGCTGTCTCAAAAGAAAGGATTGGCGAGATAAGTTTTGTCGCATAAAAGAGATATTTTTGTATTTTCTTGACTTAGTTCAAAAATAAAGAGTTAATACTAACTCATGCTTCACTAATGAACTAATATAGCTCAATCTAAAGCCCAAATCAGATTCAAGACTCAACTTAGCTTATTTGACGTGGCATGAATCATAAAAAGATTCAATATAGTTAGGCATGATTTAATTCAAGTTTTTCATATTTAAAGAAGCTAGCATGGCAAAAACTAAGCTACACATAGAAGGTCATGATAAATCTTGTAATTTAACACAAGTCATGGTAAGATGTAAAACAGGTTTATCATGTCATACAAAGATAATAATCAGGGCTCCATGTATTTATATTACAATGCACATTGCTAAATTTACATGCAATATGATGCAATAAAAAGAAATTCTAGCTCCCCTTTAGCAGGTGAGTCAATTTTAGAAACAATTTGGTTCAAGTTGAATTATGTCATCATTAAGCTCCAGAAAATCTCAATTGAATTCTCCCTGAACCAAAGCAATAAGCAAGAGGGAATAGGCTTGGACAGAAAGAAGAAATGTCAGTCGTTACAGCATAGACAAGATAGAAGGATTACTATGGCTTAGACTCGCTCTCATCTACCCCATGTGACTCTAGGACTATTAGCTGGTCATGTAAAACACAAAAGAGAAAACATGTTCCTTGTCTACCCAAGGGGCCCAACCGCTGCTAGACTTAAAAGAAGTGGGTAAACTCAACCTATTGAGAAGAGAAGCAACTAATAAGCAGCATCTTAAGATCACAAGATGAGAGGAAGAATTCTAACCATCTGAGAATGAGAATCACCATAATCTACGCTACAAAGGCTAACCCAAATGCACCCAATAAACAAAGTGCAATGGAATGAAAATGTACATATAATACAAAAAGTACATGATGCTCGCCTTAGATTAAGCCATACGAATAGACCACCCCAAGCACTCCCCGCAAGGTCATGATCCTCAAGCTATCTAAAGGATTAGTGAAAACGTCAGCCAACTGGTAGTCACCCTTCACAAACTGAAGCACTATGTCACAGTTCTCCACATGGTCTCTGAGGAAATGATATTTGATATCTATGTGTTTAGTCCTAGAGTACTACACTGGGTTGTTGGCAATGTTAATGGCAGAAGTGTTATCGCAGAAAAGAGAAACACTATCTATGGCTAACCCAAGTCCCGCAAGGTCGAAACCATACAAAGCTGACTACAGTAACTAGTGGCTACAACATACTCAGCCTCTACAGTGGACTATGCAATACTGGGCTGCTTCTTAGAAGACCAAGAGATAGGAGAAGTGCCAATGAATTGGTAAGTGCCAAAAGTGCTTTTTCTATCTATCCTACAGCCAACAAAGTCTGCATCGAAGAATATTCTAAGAGAAAGACAGGAAGCAGAAGAGTACCAGTACCATAGTCTAGAGTAGCTCGAAGGTACCTAAAAATGCGCTTCACCGCCTGACGGTGGAAAGCATGAGGAGAAGCCTGAAATTGAGTGCACAGACACACAACAAAATATATGTCCGGCCTCGAAGTAGTGAGGTATAGAAGGGAGCCAATCATGTTGCGTTACTCCTTCTATCTATAGGCTCGTCATCTTTGTCAGGATCAAGTGTAGTCAAGGTCGCCATCGGGGTTGACATCGGCTTGCTATCACTTATGTTGATGTATCTCAGAAGGTCTCGAGTGTACTTGCCTTGATGCATGAAGGTACTCTCCCAAGTATGCTTGATCTGGAAGCTGAGGAAGAAGCTCGACTTGCCCATCATGCTCATCTCAAACTCTGTACTCATGACATCAGAATCTGGGAAATAAGAGCATGAGAAGAGCCACTAAAGATAATGTCATCAACATAAATTTGGACGAGTAATAGATCATTGCTATGCCTACAAATGAACAAGGTCTTATCTATCTTATCCATCTCAAACTTATGACTCAAGAGATAGGACTTAAGCCTCTCATACCAAGCTCTAGGGGCCTGCTTAAGTCCATATAGGGCTTTGGAAAGCTTGAAGATATGGTTTGGGCATCTGGGGTTCTCGAAACCTGAAAGTTGTCTAACATAAACCTCTTTCTCTATATACCTATTTAGGAAGGCACTCTTGATATCCATCTGGTATAGCTTAAAGCCCTTAGACGTGGCAAATGCAAACAAAATCTTAATGGCCTCTAGCCTAGCTACAGGGGCGAAGGTCTCCTCAAAATCTAAATCCTCAACCTGAGAGAAACCCTTAGCTATCAGTTTAGCCTTGTTTTGAATGACTACCCCATCCTCACTCTGTTGTTTTTGAAGACCCACTTGGCTCCTATGATATTATGACCACTAGGGGCTCAACAAAAAACCAGACCTTGTTCCTCTCGAAATTCTCTAACTCCTTATGCGTGGCATTGACCCAACACTCATTAGAAAGTGTATGTAGATATCTTTGGGCTCAAAAGAGGCGACAAATGCAGAATGTGGACAGAAGTGAGATAAACCAGACTTTGAGTATGTGACACACTCAAGAAGATCTTCTATGATCTGCTCCGGGGGATGACGATGCTAAATGTGTCAGGGAGGTTCTGGATAAGAAGAAGTGGCCTCTACCTCATGAGCTAAGGAGGTAGGAGCAGAGCCACAAGCTTCAGAAGAATCAGAAGGTAAGGGTTGATCTCCCTGAGGTGCAACGATAGAAGCAGGCACCTCAAGGGAAAGATAGACTGGATCAGGTAAAGAACCTTCATCTCCATCCTTCTCCTCATCTACAAAGATGGTCTCGGATTGCACTACTGGACCTGAGATGTCGAGCCTAATACCAAGAGAAACCTCAATGAAGGTAACCTCACAAGTCTCTATAATCGTACTAGTCTTGTAGTTCTAGTCCCTATAATCCCACGAAGAAGTTGAGTAACCTAGATGGTACCGTTAGAAGAACGAGACTCAAATTTATCTAGGTTCCCAGACTTCAGAATAAAACACTTGCAACCGAAAATACGAAAATGAGAGACACTGCGCTTTCACCCATACCTCAGCTCATAAGTAGTGCAATGCAAGTGTGCCCTTAGAAAAACTCTATTCGAGACATGGCACATGGGGGCTATAGCCTCAGCCCAAAACTTACTAGGTGTAGCATACTTGCCTAGCATCGTCCTAGCCATCTCGACTAAGGTACGATTCTTCCTCTCTACAACGCCATTTGTCGAGGGACGTGCGAAGAAGAGAACTAACACTCTACACCTGTCTCATCACAGAAGCTCTCAAAGTAAAAGTTCTTGAACTCCATGCCATTATCACTGTAGATTGCTCGTAAGGCACCAGGGAGCTCAACAGACAACCTACCGAACAAACCCCGAAAATGACTAAAGGTGTCATCCTTTGAGGCTAAGAAAAACACCCAAGAAAACCTCGAGAAGTCATCAACCACAACAAGAACATACCTCCTCCCACCCACTGACTGCACTCGAGTTGGACCAAAAGTGTCCATACGAAGAAGCCATCACGACGAGTAGAAGATCTAGTCACAGAATGATCGTGCAAAAATAGCACACCCGCAAGTGCATGGGTTGCCACTAAAATAGCGGCGAGTGTCGTGTTCTCCACAGGGACTAGACTAAGGCTACCGGTGCTCAGCTAAAGCTAGGTCAATCAAAACGGGGGAGAAAACTAAACTAAAACAGCTAACACGACCAAACTATCAAACAACGACAAAATGAACGACCGTACGAATGGACGTCGTACGACCGAACGAACTAAACAACGACTAACTACACAAATGACGCACGAACGATGACACAAACGACTACGCGAACGAACACAACTACCGACCGACAACCTAAATAACTATCGACCGCAAGAAAGAAAGAGGTAGAGAGTCGAGAAGCAAAGAAGGAGTTGAGAAAGAACGAGGGAGAATACGGTCGAAGGCTAACTAGACAACGACGGCACACGACAAACACAGCTACGAACGCTCACACGACTTAACGATCGAACGACCGCTGAGAGAAGCAAAGGGGGAGGTCAAGAAGCACAAGGGAAGATCTAGAAGCACTAGACGGGTTGAGACAGCAAGGGGGAGAAAACGATCGCCGACTCGCTAAATCGCGCAACACAAGCACACACATAAACTGGACATTGACAGCTGCACAAACACACTACTGACACTAGAACACATAACAAATTAAAACATAATTACAATAACATCTCAAAGCATATGCATACATAACAGTGCATAATTCACAATAACAGAACTGGGCACTATATAATATCCACTGATCTCATGCATTACAGATCTCTGAACAAAATCCTCAATGCACCATCACAGTGAGACATCAACAAAATTCACATTCCCATATTAGCATTCACAGCGCATTCCAGATCAAACATCTCAAAATCAAAGTGCACAATTAACAATTACTTGATAACAGTAATAATGAGCAGCAAAAAAAAGATAAAGGGAGAAGAATTTGGGATGAACCGAAGAGTAGAGCAGAGGAAGCAGAGCAGAGGAGGAGGCTGTCGGTGAAGTGAGCCGAGGAAGGAGGGTCGGTGATGCCGTGAAGAAGTTGCAGTCGGTGAAGGAGCTGCCAGCGTCGGTGGTGGAGAAGAAAGGGTGGTTGCCGACGGGGGTGTAGGCGGAGACAGGCGTCGGAAGTCGTCAGAGCTAATGTCGGTGGAGTCGCCGGTGGAAGACGGTGGTCGGAGAAGACTCGGTCTCGGTGCCACGCTGATCTGGAGGGGAGGAGATGAGGACGGCGGCGCCGAGGCGGATCTGGAGGAGGAGCGGCGGTAGAGCAAGGCGGCCGAGGTGCGCGGTTGGTGTGGCTAGTGGAGAAGGGAGGCGAGGTCGGTGAGGAAGGGGGAGATGGTGGCGGCGCGGTGGAGCAGGGAGGCAGAAAGAGGAGCGGCGGTAGAGCAAGGCGGCCGTGGTGGCGCGGAGGTGGAGGAGCGGCGGAGATGGCGGCGGTGAGGGGAGAAGAAAAGAGGAGCGGCGGTGAGGTAGAGGAAGGTGGAGTAGAGTGGGCGGCGCGGTGGAGGAGAAGGAGCGACGACCGGAGAAGGAGAAAAGAGGAGAAGGGAGGCGGCCGAGAGAGGAGCTGTGGTGTTGGCGAGATGGAGACGGAGAAGGAGGTGCGGAGGAAGAGGTGGTGCGGTGGGGGATGGAGAAGCGGCGGGCGCGTCAACGAGCTGCGGCCCGGCGCTCGCCGGCGGCCGGAGTGGAGGAGGAGAATCAGGGGAGGAAGCAAACGGGGGCAGAGGTAGAAGGAAACCGGGCTCAGGGCCCAATTTCTGCGGCAGCTAGGGTTTTGAGCCGAATGGGGATTTCGGCAATTTGTGATTTGGCCCTCCAGATTTTCAGAATTTGCGATCAGGTCCTTCTCCATTGTAGTTTCTTCTGATTTAGACCCCCGGAGCTCCGATTTCTTCGCGGATAGATCCTACGCATCCATGACGACACGTACAACTGTTCGGAGCAGCCCCAAAATGCCAATTTTGTCGTTTATGTGCCTTAATCGCGCCGGCCTGCAGAAAAATATAAAAAATGTAAAATGGACCATTTTTGAGCAATTAAATATGGGAAAGTATGTAAATGATGATAAATGGTCTTAAAATGTGAAGAATATGAGGGTAAAATGATGATTAAATATATGCAAATATGACGCATGTCACAGAAGCAAAGGACTGACCTCTAGCAGCACTATGCACTCCGTCTCTCATAGAACTAGATGGTCTAGAAGTAGACGTCACGCCTCTGCTAGGTCTGATCATTATAGAAGAGCGGGTCTGACCAATAGCAATATGTTGATCACGCCACGAATAGCCACCTCAATGGGGAAAACGAGGTCTATCCTCAAGATGGTGGAAACCCTGACCAAAAGCAACTTGAGGACCAAAACTAGAAGAAACCTGAAAACCAAGTTCTCGACGCTACCTAGAACCCTGCAAATCAAGAGAGCTACCTATGACTTTGGACCTCATGTTGGTCTTAGGAGCACTCTGAGTCTAGGGCTGACTCTGAATACTCCTAAGAGCACGAACACAGTCTCTTCGTGCAATCTTGGCATGCCTGAAGTAGAACTCAACCACATGTCCATCCTTCTGACAGAAAGTGCAATGATACTTTACTTTCTGAGAGGTCGAAGCAGCAAGATGAGACTTCACCTTCTAAGAGGTTGAAGTAGCAGGTGGAAAAACCTTACTATCAGAAATCCCCTGGACAAAGCCTATAGACTTAAATACTATTTTCTTAGGCTCGAGCTCAACCTCAATTACACCTGCTGCTACAGCTCTAACAATAGCAGGTGGATGTTTTCTCAAATTCTCTAAGAAATCATATCCTTAACATTGATTGAACGTGCAAATCTTAGATTTGTCTAGGATAATATTGAGCCTTTTCTTGCCTCCAACAAATTTTTTTAAGAGTGTTCATGAGGTTCTCACATTACTAAAAAAGAGAGGCACATGAAGCACATGGTTAAGGACAGGGTGAAGAACCCGAAGGAGAAGATCGAATAGCACATGTATATCTGTCCTTATGCATGCCCACCTCAACTTTGAGGGCTTTGCAAAACACACAGGGGTAGTTCTAATACTAGCCATCTGGGCCTCATAACTCTTCTTAAAAGTATCTTGCATTTCTTTAGATTTCTCCCCTACTTCAGCACAAAATAAACAAGTAGATTGTGGTTTCTATAGTAGATCTTTAGTTAGCTTCACACATTTTTTCCATCCAATGTAATCAACTCAAATTTTAATTTTTAACAATTATTACATGTAAGCTAACAGGTGCCTTAGAAGCATATTGAGCAATTTTCTTATTGTGATCACACATGTCTAGAAATTGCTTGGAAGCATATTCAAATTCAGTAGTTAATTTTGGATAATTTGCACAGGAAGCAACTGGCTCCATCAAAGCAGCTTGCATTTCAGCGATTTTATGATATGCCTTCTTTAAATTAATCTTTAAGTTTGTACGACTATTACAGATTTCAGGCAGATCAAGGAGCATGGTATACAAACCTCTAAAAGCATTGTCCTTATCCTCACATGAGGTACAGAATGTAGTCTCAATAGAATCAGAAGGTAAAGGAGCAACCCTAGACAACTCTAACTCAGGTAGCAAACTAACATTCTGCACCTAAAGCAAGTTCATCTCATAAATCACACTATCATATGAGGTCCTTAGTTTCTCTATATTGCCAAGCAAGGAAGCACATACATCACAATCATTATGGAAGGAAGCAGATCTAAGTGAAGTAGCTCCCATGGCAAGCTCTCTACCTCCTCTAACTCACCACACCTAGTCCTAGACCTAGCATAAAACTTTCCTAACTTGAGAAAAACATCATTGAACTAGTCGTAAGAGGGACATACCTCATCGGAGTGGCTGTAGAGATTGTCATCATTGATGTCGTTCCCGTCAGCCATGAAGCACATGTCAGTGAAGCCATCGTCATCCTTTGTATCTTTTTGTGGATCATCCTCGCGAACGTCGGTGCTCCAGCCCTCCATGTTGCTGAAGTCAAAGTTGTTGAAGGCGGTAAGGACATGGTGGAAGAGCTTCTTGGCCTTGCTGAAGTTGTGGTACTTCTTGTCCTTGCCTTGATCACGAGCTGGGGGTTTCTTGTTGTGGTTCTTGCTAATGTAGTTGTTGTGGTTACAGACCAAACAGAGAGAGTATGGTAGTGGGGAGTTGAGTAAAATGAATGGCTTCGGGTCTTTCCCCATGGCCTATGTCCTACATATATACATCCACATGGGGAGTGCTTTTACAATTATACCCCTACACATGAGTATTTCCCTCAGGGGAACCTATGTCACTATACATGTCCCATTCTGGGCCTTACACTCTCTTAGCAGGCCTGCTGGGCTTAGGTGGGGGCCACCCCTACAACAGGAGCCTCTCATGGTGAAGGGCTTCACGGGCCGAAGCCATGTTGCTGAGCCCTTTGGCCCCCTCCGTCCCTGTGGCCTGTGAGCTTTTTCAACGTTCGAAGTGTAGTGTTCGCCTTATTGCGAAGGTATGGCGTCGGGCGTCTTGTCGAAGACTTCGTCACCCACAGAGTCCTGCCGTGGCGTGGTCGTGTCTGTCATCTGGAGTGGAGATGTTGGCGGGGTCAAATGCATCAGTGTAGGAGGCGGAGCAGGTCGTAACTCGGCGCGCGCTCGCGTGCCTTCGGCGTCAAGCGCCCTTGACGACAAGCGACCGCCAGCCTACCCAGCGGGGCTTGGTTGACGCGGTGCGAGACTTGAGGGGGGCCCGGTGATACCACGTGGTGGCGTTCCTTATCCCTGCGTGGATCTTGGAGCATCGTGGTGGTACGATGCTGCAACGCTCCCCCGCCGGTTTGACTCCTGCCGGTTGGACTGTCGCCGGTTGGCTCTCCCACTAATGGAGTATATATAGCTTGCTGGTGTAACATTGTACCTGCATTGTGTGCTCGGATAGGTGCTGCTCCCCTAAAATGGGCCTCTTCAGTGCATCCACATTCCATGGCGGCACCACGCGGCTTGGGGAGTGTTGATGTACTGATGGTGGCCTATTTTGCTCAAGAGCTTGGTTAGCGTCTGTTAACGGCAACCGCTCGCACCTGTTGTGCTCACGCCGCATTTCTGCATATAACGGCAAGGTTTGCCCTGTTCTCTTAGACAAGCTCACCTTCAGTCGGGGCTTGTGATCAAGCCCGTCTTTCGATAGAATATTGACGGACTGAAGGTGGTCTGTTTATGAGAACAAGCCAAAACTTGGCGTGACATAACCTGAGCCGGTGCGATGTGCGAGGAATGCCGTTGGACGTGCCGTCCCGCCGAGGCGGTGCTTACAAGGCGGGCAGCGGGGTGGTGTTCCGAAACCGCTGGTCTCCTGCCTTGGAGGATAGTAGCCGCGGAGAGCAAGTGTTTGCTGGGTGGTTCGGGGGTGCTATTTGCGTGGGGGTAAGCGCGCGGGCGCTCCGTCCCCTAATCTTTGAAGTGGTGGGAGCGGAGCTAGCGCCTAGTCGAAGTAGAAGCGCGAGCGCTTCGTCTCCTACCCTTCGGAGTGGTGGCAGCGGAGCTGGCGCCTAGTCGAAGTAGACGCGCGAGCGCTTCGTCCCCTACCCTTCGAAGTGGTGGCACCGGAGCTGGCGCCTAGTTGAAGTAGAAGCGTGATCGCTCCGTCCCCTACCCTTCAAAGTGGTGGCAGCGGAGCTGGCGCCTAGTCGAAGTAGACGCGCGAGCGCTCCGTTCCCAACCCTTCGAAGTGGCGGCAGCGGAGCTGGCGCCTAGTCCAAGTAGACGCGCGAGCGCTCCGTCCCCTACCCTTCGAAGTGGCGGCAGGGGAGCTGGCGCCTAGTCAAAGTAGACACGCGAGCGCTCCGTCCCCTACCCTTCGAAGTGGTCGCAGCGGAGCTGGCGCCTAGTCGAAGTAGACGCGCGAGCGCTCCCTCCCCTACCCTTCGAAGTGGGGGCAGCGGAGCTGGCGCATAGTCAAAGTAGACGTGCGAGCGCTCCGTCCCCTACCCTTCGAAGTGGCGGCAGCGGAGCTGGCGTCTAGCCGAAGTAGACGTGCGAGCGCTCCGTCCCCTACCCTTCGAAGTGGTGGAAGCGGAGCTGGCGCCTAGTTGAAGTAGAAGCGCGATCGCTCCGTCCCCTACCCTTCGAAGTGGTGGCAGCGGAGCTGGCCCCTAGTCGAAGTAGATGCGCGAGCACTCCGTCCCCTACCCTTCGAAGTGGCGGCAGCGCAGCTGGCGCCTAGTCGAAGTAGATGCGCGAGCGCTCCGACCCTACCCTTGGAAGTGGCGGCAGTGGAGCGGGCGCCTAGTCGAAGTAGACGCGTGAGCGCTCCGTCCCCTAACCTTCGAAGTGGCGGCAGCGGAGCTGGCGCCTAGTCGAAGTAGACGCGCGAGCGCTCCGTCCCCTACCCTTCGAAGTGGTGGCAGCGGAGCTGGCGCCTAGTCGAAGTAGACGCGCGAGCGCTCCGTCCCCTACCCTTTGAAGTGTCGGCAGCGGAGCTGGCGCCTAGCCGAAGTAGACGCGCGAGCGCTCCGTCCCCGTCCCCTACCCTTCGAAGTGATGGCAGCGGAGCTGGCGCCTAGGTGAAGTAGAAGCGCGATCGCTCCGTCCCCTACTCTTCGAAGTGGTGGCAGCGGAGCTGGCGCCTAGTCGAAGTAGACGCGCGAGCACTCCGTCCTCTACCCTTCGAAGTGGCGGCAGCGGAGCTGGCGCCTAGTCGAAGTAGACGCGCGAGCGCTCCGTCCCCTACCCTTGGAAGTGGCGGCAGGGGAGCTGGCGCCTAGTCGAAGTAGACACGCGAGGGCTCCGTCCCCTACCCTTCGAAGTGGTGGCAGCGGAGCTGGCACCTAGTCAAAGTAGACGCGCGAGCGCTCCATCCCCTACCCTTCGAAGTGATGGCAGTGGAGCTGGCGCCTAGTCGAAGTAGACGCGCGAGCGCTCCGTCCCCTACCCTTCGAAGTGGCGGCAGCGGAGCTGGCGCCTAGCCGAAGTAGACACGCGAGCACTCCGTCCCCTACCCTTCGAAGTGGCGGCAGCGGAGCTGGCACCTAGCCAAAGTAGACGTGCGAGCGCTCCGTCCCCTACCCTTCGAAGTGGTGGCAGCGGAGCTGGCGCCTAGTTGAAGTAGAAGCGCGATCGCTCCGTCCCCTACCCTTCGATGTGGTGGCCGTGGAGCTGGCGCCTAGTCGAAGTAGACGCGTGAGCCCTCCGTCCCCTACCCTTCGAAGTGGCGGCAGCGGAGCTGGCGCCTAGTCGAAGTAGACGCGCGAGCGCTCCGTCCCCTACCCTTGGAAGTGGCGGCAGTGGAGCTGGCGCCTAGTCGAAGTAGACACGCGAGCGCTCCGTCCCCTACCCTTCCAAGTGGTGGCAGTGGAGCTGGCACCTTGTCAAAGTAGACGCGCGAGCGCTCCATCCCCTACCCTTCGAAGTGGTGGCAGCGGAGTTGGCGCCTAGTCGAAGTAGACGCGCGAGCGCTCCGTCCCCTACCCTTCGAAGTGGCGGCAGCGGAGCTGGCGCCTAGCCGAAGTAGACACGCGAGCGCTCCGTCCCCTGCCCTTCGAAGTGGCTGCAGCGGAGCTGGCACCTAGCCGAAGTAGACACGCGAGCGCTCCGTCCCCTATCCTTCAAAGTGGTGGCAGCGGACTCCCTGGGGTGAGCGCGACCCCGCGGTAGTGCGCCTTAATGGCTCTGAGAATCGTGCCGACCCCTGGGCCGGCACACGCGGGCTGCTGTATCCGTACGCACTCGTCCCTTCAAGATGCACACGCGTCGGGCCCTGACTGGCGTGTCGTCGGGCTGTCAGCGGTCAAGCCCCTTTCCCAGCGGGGCGGGGCACGTGGTGCGACGCTGTAGGCGTGCCGCACGCTGGCTGCTCGCCTTCCAACGCGCGCCACTAGTTGCTAGCCGTTGCGCGCCTTGCCGATTTTTGGTTGCCCATGGCACGCAGATTTGCGGTTGTCCCTTCGGACAGGTGTGGCCAGGGTTGGGGGGTCGGTGACCCCGTTTGGGCTGTTGCGGTTTAGGGTTCGAAGAGCTGCGCCAACACGCGCCGAAGGTTATATCGGGTCGTGCGAGCTGCATTTATTCCTTGCGCTGACCGACACGCGGTGGGACGGTAGTGAGGCGTCGTGTGGTGGTAGGATTTTGTACGACCACGGTCGCATGCTGGCTACGTGTACCGCCGCGACGCTTCGGCTTCGCACGTGGGGAGGTGAGCGGTTATCG
Source organism: Dendrocalamus latiflorus (assembly GCA_017311315.1). Classification (NCBI taxonomy): domain Eukaryota; kingdom Viridiplantae; phylum Streptophyta; class Magnoliopsida; order Poales; family Poaceae; genus Dendrocalamus; species Dendrocalamus latiflorus. The sequence goes on along the minus strand of CM029629.1, from coordinate 19,191,146 downwards.
CTCGCCGTTTGCGCTGGCCCACGGTGGGAGGCGGGGGGCTTTTAAGTACCCCCCGTGGCGTTGTGCCTGCGCCTCCTCACACTTTCTGGTTGTTCACGCCGCCCCCCGCATTCGCTCGCCCTGTTCCTGCGCTCCTTTTCGCCGCCGAGTTCCTCGTGGATGCTGATGGCGACTTGCGACGAGCGTACTCAGGCGGGCGGCTACGCCATCCGTAGGCGGTCCTCACTGCCAAGGTAAAATATGCGCTGGAGGAGCGTGGTCCGGCGGCGGCAGACAAGTGGTGGGCAGCGAAGAAGAGTCAGGGTCCGTACTCCGGCGAGTTGGGCCGCACGCTCGTGACGGAGGACACGATCCGGTCACTGCTGCGAGAGGGGAGGCTCTCGGACTGCCAAGCGGTGCGGTTGCCCGCCGATGATGAGACGGAGCCGCACCCTAAGAAGTCGGAGCCGATTGTCTTCGTCGCGTACTTCGAAGCCGGACTTCGCATCCCGTCCGCAGCAATTGTTGGGGCCGTGCTATGGACCTTCAAGCTGGAGTTGTCACAACTGACTCCGAACGCAGTGGCTCGCCTTGCCGTGTACAGCTGGGCCCTGCGCTCGGAGGGCTGTTGGCCCAGCGCCTCCCTGTTCGTGTATCTGCATGAAGCCCGGTGCCAACCGAAGGAGCGGAAGGACGGTATGCTGTCGAAATTTGGCAGCGTCAACTTCATCCTGCGGACGTCATGTGGGAAGCTCTTCCCCGCGAACGCGACCCGAGGGAAGTGGGAGGTCAACTGGGCGAGGCGGTGGTTCTACCATCGTGTGACGAGTGGCAGCGGCCTTGAGTGCGCAGGCGGGCCGATTACGTTCAAGACCTCGCCCGGCCTAACGCTTGACCAGGAAGATAGGCTGAGGGCGCGAAGACTTGTGGGGGTCGCCGCCCGTTTCAATATACGCGACCTTGCCGAGGAGTACATGATGCTCGGTGCGACGCCGCTTTCCCACGGTTGGCGCTTCACGGCCGGTGAACGTCGGGATGATAATGTTCGCCCGTCCGTTTGCTCGCTGCCCGTGCCGACCGGTCTTCGTAAGCCTCGACCATGTCTTCCTCTTCGTTCGTACGTATTGCATTGTGTAAATGTGCTCTGTCCGGCGCAGGGACTCGACTTGAAAACGCGGAGCGCGCCGCGCGCGTGTTCCTCGGGCCATACACCGGCAGGGAGCACGGGCAGCGCGTAGCTGCGACTGCGGAGGCCGGATTGGGGCGGATAAACGGCGTGTGTGAGGCCTTAGGGCTTCCTGTGCCGGATCGCACCCCTCCGGACCAGCAACATGAGGATGACGGTGCCGTGAAGACGAAGGCGTCATCCCGCAAGAGGGCCCGGAGCACTGCGACCACGCCCAGTGCGGCGGCTGCCGCTATTCCCGTTGGCGCGGTGAGCCCGGAGTCGGGTTCGGCGAAGTATGCCAACTCAGACATGGAGGGCGCGGGTACTGAGGGCGAAGGTGCCGGCGGCGGAGGGCGCGCCGCGGAGGTCTCGCTGCCCGCAACTGTCGCCGGGTCGGTGGTGCTAGCTGGCGGCACCGGTCCGGAGTCCTCGTCTCCGGCCGTGGCTATGGCGGGGCGGCCCTCCACAGGAGCATGTGGAGCACAGCCTTTGCTAATAGCGGCGGCCGAGGCTGAAGTGTCCCCCGCAGAGGTCGTGGGGGCGAAGCCTCCGACCGCTGTCGTTGTAGCTGGGGAGACCCCTTCGGCGAGTGTTGCCGTACTTCCGTGGCGGGTACCGAGGTGGTACCTTCCCCTCAAGCGAAGCGGCCACGTCTGCGGTCCCTCCTTCCACGGACGTCACGAGGATTCGTTGTGGCGGCTGGTGTTGGGAGCTTGTGGGACTCCGCTTCGGGCACCGAGGTTCCTCCACCCCTCGCCCTCCCGGCCCCTCGGACCACCGTGACTGTGGCGTAGGATCGGTTGGCGCTAGGTCCCGACCCGAAGGTCCCCAGGGCTTGCGAGACAACGCCGTCCGTTGAGGCCGGAGTAGAAGCGGTCCCGCCCACGGTTAGGGAGACGTCTCCGCGAAGTCCCCCGTCTGCAACCGAAGGTAGGTTATGACGGCGCTCCTTCGACAATTTCTTGCACGCCCCATAACAAATGCGTACTTCCTTTTTGCAGCGGCACTTATCTCGGAGGAGGAGCCGTTCCTTGAGCGCGGGGGTCCTGGTGCTGGCGGCACAGATGTCGCGCGTCCGGGCCCGGCGGACTTCGTGCCTCCGTCAGATGCTCTGAGGGCATGGCGCGGGATTGCAGAGGACGCGGCCGCTAGCATCGGCCAACAGGCGTTGCATACCTACGAGTCAGGGCGCCTTGGGGATGCATTGGAAGTGTCGGAGTGAGGGTAAGCATCTGTCGTTTAGACCACTTGCCGCCGTTTAGCGCTTGCTAACTCCTGCGCCGTGCAGACACTCGTGTTGGCTCAGGCCCTGCGAGGTGCTTACGCTCGCGAGGGAGCTGCGCTGCAAAGTAGGCTGCAGGCCGCCGAAGAGGAGCTGCAGGGAGCTGTCGGAGGGCGCTCCGCCCAGGATGCTCGTATACGCCACCTGGAGTTGGAGTGCGCGGAGATGAAGACGCGCACCAAGGGGCTCGTTGCCGCAACGCGAGTGTCGGCCGCGGAAGCGGTGCGGTAAGAAGCTGCTGTGGAGCGGGACGGCCTTCTACCGCAAATCGCTGCTCTAGAGGGAAAAAACAGCGAACTTGCTGCCTCTCTAGCGGAGCGAGATCGAGCCTTGGGCGACGCTTCAGTAGCCGCCTGGGACGCCATGCTGGCCCTGGAAGGTACCCTTAAGGGGCTTGTCGCCGAAGTGCCGGCGCGCTCGTTCGGGCCCGAGGACCTGTCGCGAACACTCTGGTGGATTGGAGATGCGGCCAGCGTTGCACGCGGCGCCGCGGCGATCTTCGGCAACCACTGTGCCTACGTGGCGTCGTGTCTGACATGCGCGCTCCTGCGACACCGCGGTTGTGAACACGTCGCGGGGCTAGTCGATCCTCGACTGGAGATGCCCGCCGGGGGCGGGGTAATGTCCGGCGCTGTGCGCGCCGTATGCCGCGCCGTGAAGTTCTTCCTTGAGCGGATATGGGAGTACTGTGGCGTGGCCGCAGCCATGGTCGAGCTGTGGAACAACTTGCATGGCGAGGGAAACCTTGGCCGGTTTCTGGACGAGGTCCCCCAGCGTGACGAGGATGGCGCGGTGGCCCTGGAGGACACCGCGAACCTACAGGTGTGACGGGGGGTTGTCGCGTGTTGGTGTGCATTGTAAGCGAAGCCCGGGTTGTCTCTCTTTTTCTTTTTCTTGGTAAAGTAAGGAGTTGTTTCCCCGCTGTTCTGATTCCTGCCCCCTTGTCCCGAACAGCTGCACAGCCAGGGCCGGCTGCTAATCTCCGACCTTGCAACCCGACGGCGGCTTCGGCGCTGGCAAAGGGCCGAAGAAGCGTTGGACTTCTGGGCAGGTCGGGCGTCTTCGAGTGGAGCCTCGGCACGGACGCATGTTAAGGATGAGCCAGCCAAGTAGCGGCATGGTGCGCCGGAGGTGTTTGTGCGCCTTTGTAAGCGTCCTTGGCGAATGCAAAGAACAGTGTTGATTAGATTGTGCGAAGTGCACCTCCGCCCCTCCAGCTACGCTGTCCCATGGTAAACTCGGAGGGTTACTACGCCCGCCCGTACGCGACGACTTGCTCCTTGTGAGGGCCGTGTAATTGAGGTAGACGCGTAGTTACAATAGCCGCGCACACGCTCAATCCGATATCCTGTCAAAGCGGTGGCAACGGGGCTGGCGCCTAGTCGAAGTAGACGCGCGAGCGCTCCGTCCCCTACCCTTCGAAGTGGTGGCGGCGGAGCTATCGCCTAGTCGAAGTAGACGTGCGAGCGCTCCGTCCCCTACCCTTCGAAGTGGTGGCGGCGGAGCTATCGCCTAGTCGAAGTAGACGCGCGAGCGCTCCGTCCCCTACCCTTCGAAGTGGTGGCAGCGGAGCTGGCGCCTAGTCGACGTAGACACGCGAGCGCTCCGTCCCCTACCCTTCGAAGTGGTGGCAGCGGAGCTGGTGCCTAGTCGAAGTAGGCGCGCGAGCGCTCCGTCCGCTACCCTTCGAAGTGGCGGCGGCGGAGCTGGCGCCTAGTCAAAGTAGACGCGCGAGCGCTCCGTCCCCTACCCTTCGAAGTGGTGGCGGCGGAGCTGGCGCCTAGTCGAAGTAGGCGCGCGAGCGCTCCGTCCGCTACCCTTCGAAGTGGTGGCAGCGGAGCTGGCGCCTAGTCGAAGTAGACGCGCGAGTGCTCCCTCCCCTACCCTTCGAAGTGGTGGCAGCGGAGCTGGCGCCTAGTCGAAGTAGACGCGCGAGCGCTCCGTCCCCTACCCTTCGAAGTGGTGGCAGCGGAGCTAGCGCCTAATCGAAGTAGGCGCGCGAGATCATGCGAGAACTGCCTCTGGTGCTTCTCGCTCGCGGGTGCGCTCGCGCGGGAGCTAGCCTCTGACATCGCCTTGGTGCTTCGCGGGCGTCGCGTGGGAGTGGGCCCCCGTGGTGCACTTTGCACTCCGTAGAATTAACCGAGGTAAGCTGTGCTCTAAGCACGTGGGGCCAACATCCACGTCTTGCTTATACTTCGTAGAGTGCGTGGGGATAGCATCCGCGTCTTTTTTATACTCCAGAGAGTGCATGGGATCGACATCCACGTCTTATTTATACTCCGAAGAGTGCGTGGGATCGACATCCACGTCTTATTTATACTCCAGGGAGTGCGTGGGATCGACATCCACGTCTTATTTATACTCCGTAGAGTGCGCGGGGATAGCATCCGTGTCTTTTTTATACTCCGGAGAGTGCGTGGGATCGACATCCCTGTCTTATTTATACTCCGAAGAGTGCGTGGGATCGACATTCATGTCTTATTTATACTCCAAAGAGTGCGTGGGATCGACATCCACGTCTTATTTATACTCCGGGGAGTGCGTGGGATCGACATCCACATCTTATTTATACTCCGAAGAGCGCGTGGGATCGACATCAACGTCTTATTTATACTCCGAAGAGTACGCATTGGGGCAACGCCCATGCACGCGCGGGGTTCGCGTGTTTTTTTTATATATACTCCGGAGAGCGCGTGGGATCGACATCCACGTCTTATTTATACTCCGAAGAGTATGCATTGGGGCAACGCCCATGCGCGCTCGGGGTTTGCGTCTTGTTTATACTCCGTAGAGTGCGCAGGGATAGTGTCCGCGTCTTTTTTTTATACTCCGGAGAGTACGTGGGATCGACATCCATGTCTTATTTATACTCCGAAGAGTACGCATTGGGGCAACGCCCATGCGCGCGCGGGGTTCGCGTCTTGTTTATACTCCGTAGAGTGCGCAGGGATAGCGTCCGCGTCTTTTTTTTATACTCCGGAGAGTGCGTGGGATCGACATCCACGTCTTATTTATACTCTGAAGAGTACGCACTGGGCAACGCCCATGCGTGCGCGGGGTTCGCGTCTTGTTTATACTCCGTAGAGTGCGCAGGGATAACATCCGCGTCTTTTTATACTCCGGAGAGTGCGTGCGGAGGCGGACCTCGACGCTACATCTTATTTAGAGTCCGTAGACTGTGCGCGGAGGCGAGACTCCGCGCGTTGCTGGCGATGAAATTGCGTGCAGAGGCGAACCTCGCGCTACGTCTTATTTATACTCCGTAGAGTGTGTGCGGAGGCGGACCTCGACGCTACGTCTTATTTAGAGTCCGTAGACTGCACGCGGAGGCGAGCCTCCGCGCGTTGCGGGCAGTGAAATTGTGTGCGGAGGCGAACCTCACGCTACGTCTTATTTATACTCCGTAGAGTGCGTGCGGAGGCGGACCTCGACGCTACGTCTTATTTAGAGTCCGTAGACTGCGCGCGGAGCGGTGAAATTGCGTGCGGAGGCAAACCTCACGCTACGTCTTATTTATACTCCGTAGAGTGCGTGCGGAGGCGGACCTCGACGCTACGTCTTATTTAGAGTCCGTAGACTGTGCGCGGAGGCGAGCCTCCGCACGTTGCGGGCGGTAATTGCGTGCGGAGGCGAACCTCGCGCTACGTCTTATTTATTCTCCGTAGAGTACGTGCGGAGGCGGACCTCGACGCTACGTCTTATTTAGAGTCCGTAGACTGCGCGCGGAGGTGTCCTCCCACGCGTCTTTATTCATGCTCATGCATAGTGCACACGAAGGTGATCCTTCATGCGCTTTTGGTATGTAAACGAGAGAATTTGCATGAACGATGCACTTTATTAAATTCCCGTTTGCGCGGGTGAGCAATTACAAAAAAAGGGGGGATACCGACCACTAATCGCTATGATGGGGCGACCGCTGACGAGTCGCTGCTGCCGGGACAACCTTGTGCCCGAGGAACGTGAGACGCTCTTGGGGGGCGCCCGAAGGCTTGGCATCTGCATACCCGGCTTAGGTGCCTTGGCGAGCCGCGTGGCCTGGACCTATGGTGCCAAGCTCTATGCGCCGAGCCATGTCCTGGTCGCCATGGACGACGATGATAGCCTGCGGTCCGGGAAGCTTTATGCACAGGAAGCCGTGGTGCGGGACTGCCCCGAAGGTATTTAAGAGCGGCCGCCCTAATATGGCGTTGTAGGGGTATGCAATGTCGACCACGTCGAAGATGGCGTCTTCGCTCCTCACGTTGTCATTTTGGCCGAAGGAGACTTGGAGGCATATCTGGCCCAAAGCGCGCAAGGGCTGCCCCCCAAATCCTTGCAGCGGGATGCCTGAAGGGCCCAATCGACTCCGAGGGATCCCCATTTGGTCGAAGGCCGCGGCGAACAGGATGTTCGCGGAGCTTCCTCCATCGACTAGGGCGCGCCTGACTTCGCATCCGGCTACAAGGACCCGGACGACCAAAGGGTCTTGGTGGGGAAACTCCATGCCCTCGGCGTTAGCGGGCGTGAATGTGACTTCGTGTTGTGCCCATTCCGATGGCGCCTGCGCCGGGTATGCCGCTACGTGGTGCAGCCTCCTCGTGTAAGCCTTCCGTTGCCGCGCCGAGGTGAACTCCAGCGAGGAGCCTCTGGAAATGACATTGATGATCCTGCGCTAGGCTCCTTCCGGGGCTTGTAACTGCAGGAGGCCCTCCCGGGGTTGTTGCACATGTGCCTGAATTCGCAGGAGGCCTTCCAAGGGCTGTTGCACATGTGCCTGAATTCACAGGAGGCCTTCCGGGGGCTGTATTCCTTGGTCCTGGGGGTGTTGGACGTGGGCCACCACGGGCGCGCGTGTATCCGAGTTTTTATCCCTGGCGACGCTCTGCCGTAGCGCTGCGATAGTGGCGCAAGCACGTGTCATGGCTGCCTCGGCCATGGATTTCGCACCACAGCCCGTGGTGCTGGTCGCCGTACTCTTCGCAGGTTCTGTCGTCACGACCCCGACTGCGTCCCTTCCTCGGCCTCGGCGGCCTCTGCCTAAGCGACCTACAAAGGCGTTCTCTTCGGAGCCACCCTCGATGTCAAAGACATAACGAGGTTTCCTGGACCTGCGTTGGTCGCGCTTGGGCCCATCGCCTGGCGGGTCATTGTGTTGGGGGTCCTTGCGTTCGGAGGCGCCCTTCGGCCGCTCTTGCTTGCGCTTACCCTTCAAAGAGCCCTGCTTCGGCGAGCCCTCGCTCTTTGCCGAGCCCTCCGCCTTGTTGGTGTCGGAGTCCTCACCGTGTCGCCTCCGCGCGTCCTCCTCCGCTCTGGCGTACACTTCCATCTTGTCGAAGAGTTTCGCGACCGTCTTAATGGGCTTGCGCGCGTTGTATTCGGCCATCGGTCCCGGTCGGAGGCCTTGGATTGCTGCGTTGATGACGGTTGTTTCGTTGACGTCCTTGACCTGGCAGCGCACTTTCGCGAAGCGCTTGAAGTAATCCCGGAGCCTTTCCTCGGGTTTTTCTTGACTGCGAAGAGCTAGTCCGCATCGACGCGCTCGACGTAGTTTCCCTGAAAGTTGTTGTAGAGTCGGTCGCGGATCTGTTCCCACGCGTAGATGGACTGTGGTTCGATGGTGAAGAACCAGGACAGCGCCACCCCTTGTAATGCGAGAGGGAGCCCTTTCGCCTTTGTGGTGTCGTCTCCGCCAGCGGCTTCGATAGCGGTCTCGTACACGCGCACGAACTCTCGCGGGTCGGAGTCGCCTTTGTAGGCCTCGATGACGCTCGGGAACTTGAAATCTTCAGGCCATGCCGCTTGCTGTAGGCCTGCGAAGAGCGGGGACTCCGGGTCTACGTGCCGCAATGGGACGCGACTGGACGTAGGGGCGTTGCGGCTATCCTTCCTCTCCGGAGCGGGTTCGGATGCCACCGCCGGGGGGGCATGTTGGCTCTGAGCCTCTTGCATGTCCCGCACAGCTCCGCGGAGGTCTGTTAGCTCCCGCTGAAACGCGGTGAGGGCCGCCAGCAGGGCAGCCTCCACCGCGGGCGTGGATGGGGCCGTCGGTGCGCTTGGCGGTGCTACTGGCGCAGCGGTGACCACGGCCTGCACGGCCGGGCTGCCTGCCGCGTTGTCCTGGAGGACCCTGGAGCCGGTGCCGAGGTTCACGTCGCGCTGGGGCCATTTGCCGTATCTGCGTCGGGTGGAAAAATGAATGCGCCTGCGCTGCCGTCGCCGGGGCTGGTCGTCGGGGCGGTGCTGGTGGGGTCTGGTGTTGTGTCGCTGACGGGGTTGGTCGTCGCGTCGATGGCGGGGTTGGTCGTCGCGTCGATGCTGGTTGTGGTCGTTGCGTCGATGGCGGGGTTGGCGGTCGCACCTGCACCATCGCTCGTACCTGCGGCTGCTAAAGCCGAAGCCCTAGTGCTGACGCGAGACTTCGTCGCCTCCGCCTTCTTCTTCTTCTTCGCCGCCGCCGGTGAAGCTTTCTTTGGTGCCATCCTCCTTCTGACCTGGAGGCTTGCTCTTGTCCTCCCCACGGACAGCGCCAACTGTTGTGGTTACAGACCAAACAGAGTATGGTAGTGGGGAGTTGAGTAAAATGAATGGCTTCGGGTCTTTCCCCATGGCCTATGTCCTACATATATACATCCACATGGGGAGTGCCTTTACAATTATACCCCTACACATGAGTATTTCCCTCAGGGATACCTATGTCACTATACATGTCCCATTCTGGGCCTTACACTCTCTTAACAGGCCTGCTGGGCATAGGTGGGGGCCACCCCTACAACAGTAGTCATTCTTACTCACACTGCCATAGTTGTTCTTACCCTTCTCCAGCTTGTGGGAGTTTGCTCGAATGTGGTTGGGGCCACCACACTTGAAGCAAATCACTAGACCTCCTCTGATGAGGACATCACTTCTTCGGATACATACAACACTCCTCCACTTGACATTCAAGGACCAATCACTAGAGCTCGCGCCCGACAATTGAATTTACAGGTGAGCTCGTTCCTAAGTACTTTCTTTTGTCCATTTGAGAATAGATTGCTACCTAATGATTTAATTATGATTAGGAACCATGGAGAGGACCTGGAAATACTTGGAGAAGGGCTACAAGGCGCACAAGTCCAGCAAGGGCGGTCGAATCATGTTGGAGGCCCAACTCAAACCGACTTCGAATCCAATTCGGAGTCCAGGACCAGATCGCACTAAAACGGACGCCCAGATCGCATCCGGACTCCGTTTTGGACGTTTCACATATGTATGGAAAGCTGCGAAGACCACCTTTCCAATGGCTTTGGTCCCATGTCAAAATTCCTTCTGAGTCAACGGGAATCGTCGAAACAAGTGGGCGTTCAGAATCTGTCAGGGTGCTGCGCCACCGTCTTTTGGGCCGATCGGCTTTGTATCGTGTGGGAGCCCATTAGGGGCGCGTCCAGGGGTTTTGCATGCCCCTAACTCCTCTATATCCAGCCGCCACCCCCACCATTAGGGTTTGGGTTTTGCTTAGATTGATTTGTCTTTGAACAATTCGCCGTTCATCGGTTTGTGAGACCCCAACTTTCGAGTGCTAAATCTATCCATCTGCAATTCAGTTGTGTTCTTCCTTGTTCTTGCTTGTGTTCTTCGATTCGCAGGCGAGGATTAGCCTTCTTGGCGAGGTCAACCGGGCTGTGCACGGTTGATAACCTGAGGAGACGTGGTGCTGCGATTGCGGGGTTCGGAACGTGTCGTTCGGAAGCCGGATCGATTTGTGTCGCGCCTCCACCAAATCGAATTTACCCAGAACCTGTTGGAAGATCGGGACCCCGTTCCCATCAAGTGGTAATCAGAGCTTTAGGTGTTCCTTCAGGTTCGCGTTACCCTCCTTTGTTGTTTTCGGTTTCATCCTAGAGTCCATGAAAAAGCCCTACAAAAAAAATTGTAGTCATAGGTTGTTTCCTGTCCTAGACCTCGTTTAGCCTTTGCACAATTTGATTCCAGAGTCCGTAGTGTTGAGTTTGTGTCCTTAGTCGAGTTGTGTTGCTGGTTTAGATCGTGTTTTGTTTCGGGTTATCTTGCTTCCGCTACCTCTCATACAAACCCTAGCCGTCATCCATCGCGTATTCCACCCTCTGTTTTTTGTTTTCCCACCCATATCCCGCCCTCTGTTTGAATCTTCCTTCGCATCTCGTGATCACACAGCACCATCCCCCACTTTTCCCCGAGCTTCCGCCCCCAAATTCCACCGATTTCCTCCACTCAATTTCGTTTTCGGCCTCCACAGAAACCATAACTCGGAGGCTCAACTTCAAACGGCCGTAACTTTTGCATACGGACTCGAAATCAGGAGATTTTTTTTTTGAAATTGGGTGAAATTAAATTTTGCATCCGAAACGTCGGGTTTCGGCGAATTTATTTTGCCCAAATTCGGCCTGGAAAGTGCAGTACTCGAGCTCCGAATTTGATTCACCGAATTTCCAGCACATTCATTATTTTCTGTAGGCCACACCTTACATTAGATTGAGGTGAAACTTTGTGTGGTTCCTATTTCTGTGCTCTGCTTTGTGAAAAAAATAACAGAAAAAAGAAACAAAAAAGAAAAATTTCGGCACCTGGTTTTGCCTGAGAGCAAAGGCACCTGAGTTCCGTGCCTAAAAGAAAAAAGAAAAAAAAGAAAAAAAAGAGAAAAAAAGAAAGAGCACAGTTTTAGGTGACAGAAATTCTTTTGTTTTGTGCTTGTGCTGCATTAAGTCTCTCAGTGCCTGGCCATCTTTGTTGCTGTCTTTGCCTTACTATTCTGATCTTGACTCCTTGTTCATCATATCCTAACACTGATATAGGACACATTTAGGCCAGCAACTAGGACCAGTGCTTTGGACATTTATTCAGCATTACTATCTGTTATTGATTTGTGTTCCACTGACATATTTGGCCTTCCAAGCTCCATATATCTACTTCTGGATAGCACAGTTTTGACCCTTGCAATCGTACCCACGCTCGTCATGGTTTCACGAACCAGCCACCGGTTGTACCACCTGCTGCTTTGGTAAGAACACTTGTAAGAGCTTGGTAAGACACTTCCTTTGCGAGATCCCACTGCCCTTCATTTGTAGTTGATAGGGATAATCCTTTTGTTTTCCCTGTGTTTCCACTAACCATGGCAGGAGACGAAGGGGGCGAGACACCGGTCGATTTCAACGAGTGTGTTAGTCGCGGCCAGCTACAAGCTGCGCTCGACAAACAAAATGCTTCACTCGGCGCGAGAATGGACACCATCGTCGCCGCCATTGCCAAGTTGAACACCACGGAAGGCATTGAGCGGGTGGAGCGGCGGTTGGCTGACCTCACTGGTCGGTTGGACACATTGGAGGCACGCCTGCCACCTGTCAATGACGGCCATCGTCGTGATGATGACACAGTGTATGATGCGGATGGCAACATTGATCAGCGGGCGACACAAGATGCACGATTACGTCGGCGTCTTCAGCAAAACCGACATGGTATGGGAGGTAATAACCAGAACCGTCATGGTAACGATGACCCTTTTGCTAAAGTCAAGTTTACCATTCCATCTTTTGCTGGTCTTTATGATGCTGATATATATCTTGATTGGGAGATGACGGTAGAGCAGAAATTTAATTCTCACTTAGTTCCTGAACAACATAGAGTTAGACAAGCTACTAGTGAGTTTAAGGACTTTGCTATTATCTGGTGGAATGAACTAAGTAACATGCGCTTACAACCTGATACATGGGAACGGTTAAAAGAAGATATGCGTAATCGTTTTGTTCCTCCCACATATAAACTTGATTTGAGAAAAAAATTGCAGCGCTTAGAACAAGGTGATCGTTCTGTTCAGGACTATTATGCTGAGCTTCAAAAGGGTATGATGCGTTGTGGGGTTGTTGAGGACACGGATGATAAGATTTGTCGTTTCTACGGGGGGTTACGGCGTGAAATTCAGGACATTGTTGATTATAAAGAATTTACTACTGTCAACCAGTTGTTCCAGCTTGCTATGCTTGCAGAAAAAGAATTGCAGGGACGCAAGGAATCAGCGAAGGCAAGCACCGGACGACCCTTCTACACGCCGCGCACGACTACATCGACGGGACTGCCCAAGTCTTCTTCGAGTTTTCGTTCTCCTCCACCACCTGTGAACAAGATTGCAGCAGCGCCACCGAAGCCACCTTCCACGACACGCTTTGCAGATGCTACAAAAAATTCTTTGCAGGTTCCAGCCAAGAGTTCTTCTTCCGTGGCTTCAACGGGCCGCTCCTCCGACATTCAGTGCCACCGCTGCCATGGGCTTGGTCATGTGCAGAAGAATTGCCCTAGCCAACGGGCATACATCGCCACAGCAGATGGAGGCTACATCAGCACTTCAGATGTCGAGGAGGATGATGATGTTGCTGCTGCCTCGGACGACAATGGCGGTGGTGATGACGACTTGGTCCTTGGTGGGGCATCCACAGCGACGCTACGGAGCATCGTTGTGCAGCGAGTCCTCAGCACACAGGTACAACAACCCGATAAGCTTCAACGCCATAATTTGTTTCAGACTTTCTTCGCAATCAAGAACCGGCGTGCACGTGTCATCATTGATGGAGGAAGCTGCAACAACTTGGTGAGTTCTGATTTGGTCAAGAAGCTTGGCTTGACCACGCGACCGCATCCCCATCCATATCATATTCAGTGGTTAAATGATTCTGGAAAAGCTAAGGTAACACAAACATGCCGAGTCCATTTTTCCATTGGTGGGTATGTTGATCATGTTGATTGTGATGTGGTTCCCATGCAAGCATGCTCTCTTTTATTGGGTCGACCTTGGGAATTTGATAATGATGCTTTACACCATGGTAGTAGTAACAAATACACTTTTATGCATAAGGGAAAGAAAGTTACTTTACTGCCTTTGACCCCAGCTGAGATTATAGAGGCCGATAGGGAGAGAGTTGCTGCTGCTAATGATACAAAGGAACATGATAAATCTGAAAAACAGCAAGTAATCCATTTGAAAAATTCTGTTATGCTTGCCACAAAATCAGACCTTGCTGAAATTGATGATGTTCATGATACATGCTATGCTTTTGTGTGCAAAGATGCCTTATTTTCTCTTGATAATATGCCTTGCACTTTGCCTGCTCCTGTCACTAACCTTTTGCAGGAGTTTAGAGATGTTTTCCCTGATGAGATACCTCCAGGACTTCCACCCATTAGAGGGATTGAGCACCAGATTGATTTGATCCCTGGAGCGAGTTTGCCAAACCGTGCGCCGTACAGGACCAATCCTGAAGAGACTAAGGAGATTCAGCGACAAGTCCAAGACCTTTTGGACCGTGGGTACGTACGTGAGAGCCTTAGTCCTTGTGCTGTTCCTATTCTTTTGGTTCCCAAAAAAGATGGTTCTTGGCGTATGTGTGTAGATTGTAGAGCCATTAACAACATTACTATAAGGTATCGTCATCCTATTCCTAGGCTAGACGACATGCTTGATGAGTTGTGTGGTGCTATAATTTTCACAAAGATTGACTTGCGTAGTGGATACCACCAAATAAGAATGAAACTTGGCGATGAATGGAAAACTGCTTTTAAAACTAAGTTCGGCTTGTATGAGTGGTTAGTCATGCCTTTTGGGTTAACTAATGCACCTAGCACTTTCATGAGATTAATGAACGAGGTTTTACGTCCTTTCATTGGCAAATTTGTGGTCGTTTACTTTGATGATATCTTGATTTATAGCAAGTCCATGGATGAACATTTGAATCACTTACGTGCTGTTTTTAATGCTTTGAGAGATGCACGTTTGTTTGGTAACCTTGACAAGTGCACCTTTTGCACGGATCGAGTCTCTTTTCTTGGCTATGTTGTGACTCCACAGGGCATTGAGGTTGATAGAGCCAAGGTGGAGGCGATATGGAGTTGGCCCACGCCCACGACGGTCTCCCAAGTGCGGAGTTTTCTTGGCCTTGCAGGATTTTATCGCCGCTTTGTCAAAGAATTCAGCACCATTGCGACACCATTGATTGAGTTGACAAAGAAGGGCGTCGTGTTCCATTGGGGGCCATCACAAGAGGAGTCCTTTAATCTTTTGAAGGACAAGCTTACACACGCACCATTGCTCCAACTTCCGGATTTTGGTAAGACTTTTGAGCTCGAATGTGATGCTAGCGGAATTGGTATTGGTGGTGTTTTGATGCAAGAAGGCAAACCTGTTGCCTACTTTAGTGAAAAATTGAATGGTCCTGCTCTTAATTATTCCACGTATGATAAAGAATTGTATGCTCTTGTTCGTTCTTTAGAGACGTGGCAACACTATTTATGGCCTAAAGAATTTGTCATTCATTCCGATCATGAATCACTTAAGCATATTCGTAGTCAAACCAATTTGAATCGTAGACATGCTAAGTGGGTTGAATTTATTGAATCTTTTCCTTATGTCATTAAACACAAGAAAGGGAAGGATAATGTGATTGCTGATGCTTTGTCTCGACGCTATACCATGTTGTCTCAACTTGATTGTCGCATTTTTGGTCTTGAAACTATTAAAGGACAATATGCTTTTGATGCTGATTTTAAGGATGTGTTGTTGCATTGTAAAGAGGGACAAGCATGGAATAAATTCATGATCAATGATGGGTATTTGTTTAGAGCTAACCGCCTATGCATTCCAGTTGGATCCGTTCGTCTTTTGTTGTTGCAGGAGGCGCATGGAGGCGGTTTGATGGGACATTTTGGTGCTAAGAAGACAGAGGATGTTCTGGCCACACACTTCTTTTGGCCAAAGATGAGGCGAGATGTTGAGCGGTTTGTTGCTCGCTGCACTACATGTCAAAAAGCTAAGTCTCGCTTGAATCCACATGGTTTATATATGCCTCTTCCTGTTCCTTCTATTCCGTGGGCAGATATTTCTATGGACTTTGTTTTAGGATTGCCCAGGACTAAGAGGGGGAGGGATAGCATTTTTGTTGTTGTGGATCGCTTTTCTAAGATGGCTCACTTTATACCATGTCATAAAACCGATGATGCCGTTCATATTGCTGACCTCTTTTTCAAAGAGATAGTTCGTTTGCATGGTATGCCTTCTACTATTGTTTCAGATCGTGATGTCAAGTTCTTGAGTCACTTTTGGCGTACTCTATGGAACAAGTTGGGTACAAAGTTGCTATTCTCTACAACATGTCACCCACAAACTGATGGCCAAACTGAGGTGGTGAACCGCACATTGTCTACCATGTTGAGAGCTATTTTGAAGAACAATTTGAAGTTGTGGGAAGAGTGTTTGCCGCATGTTGAGTTCGCATATAATCGAGCGGAACACTCCACCACTAAGGTAAGTCCTTTTCAGGTAGTGTATGGATTCAATCCCCGTGCCCCTATTGATATTTTACCTTTGCCTACTAGTGAGAGAATTCATAATGATGCTAAGGAGCGTGCTGATTTTATTGTCAAAATGCATGAGACTACTAAGGCAAACATTGAAAAGATGAATGCAAAATATAGGATTGCTGGTAGTAAAGGTCGAAAGGAAGTTAAACTTGAACCGGGTGATTTTGTTTGGTTGCACTTGAGAAAGGATCGATTTCCTGAGTTAAGAAAATCAAAATTGATGCCTAGAGCTGCTGGTCCTTTTAAGATACTTGAGAAGATAAATGATAATGCATATAAACTTGAGTTGCCTCCCGAGTTTGGGGTTAGTCCCACCTTTAACATTTCAGATTTGAAGCCATACTTGGGAGAAGAAGATGAGGCTGAGTTGAGGACAACTCCGCTTCAAGAGGGGGAGGATGATGAGGACATCACTTCTTCGGATACATACAACACTCCTCCACTTGACATTCAAGGACCAATCACTAGAGCTCGCGCCCGACAATTGAATTTACAGGTGAGCTCGTTCCTAAGTACTTTCTTTTGTCCATTTGAGAATAGATTGCTACCTAATGATTTAATTATGATTAGGAACCATGGAGAGGACCTGGAAATACTTGGAGAAGGGCTACAAGGCGCACAAGTCCAGCAAGGGCGGTCGAATCATGTTGGAGGCCCAACTCAAACCGACTTCGAATCCAATTCGGAGTCCAGGACCAGATCGCACTAAAACGGACGCCCAGATCGCATCCGGACTCCGTTTTGGACGTTTCACATATGTATGGAAAGCTGCGAAGACCACCTTTCCAATGGCTTTGGTCCCATGTCAAAATTCCTTCTGAGTCAACGGGAATCGTCGAAACAAGTGGGCGTTCAGAATCTGTCAGGGTGCTGCGCCACCGTCTTTTGGGCCGATCGGCTTTGTATCGTGTGGGAGCCCATTAGGGGCGCGTCCAGGGGTTTTGCATGCCCCTAACTCCTCTATATCCAGCCGCCACCCCCACCATTAGGGTTTGGGTTTTGCTTAGATTGATTTGTCTTTGAACAATTCGCCGTTCATCGGTTTGTGAGACCCCAACTTTCGAGTGCTAAATCTATCCATCTGCAATTCAGTTGTGTTCTTCCTTGTTCTTGCTTGTGTTCTTCGATTCGCAGGCGAGGATTAGCCTTCTTGGCGAGGTCAACCGGGCTGTGCACGGTTGATAACCTGAGGAGACGTGGTGCTGCGATTGCGGGGTTCGGAACGTGTCGTTCGGAAGCCGGATCGATTTGTGTCGCGCCTCCACCAAATCGAATTTACCCAGAACCTGTTGGAAGATCGGGACCCCGTTCCCATCATCCTCTCTTTCTCTCTCTAACCCTCTTGTGAGAACTTTCATCTCTAGAAACTAGAAACTACTCAAACTAGTCATCTCTCATGTCGCACAGAGTAGCCAAGGAAAAACCAGAGACACTATCAGAAGATGCTCCGGAAGCAAATGTGAGATCAGTGACTAAAGCCATCGATTGCAACTTTGTCTTGTGAGAGACGATGTCGATCTCATGAGTCTTGAGGCGTGAGTACAATGCGTCAAGAGTCAAGGTCGACAAATCAGTTGTGTCTTTGATGGTGGTCATTTTCATTTCTCAAACACTGATGTCCAAGGTAGAAAGCATCTGATGAGCATTGTCCGAGTCTGAGTATATAAGACCAACAACTCGGAGGTTACTTAGAATCTTGTGAAATCTTCCAAATCACTCATCCAGGGACTCACCAGCAAGCATCTCAAACTTGTTGTATTCTCGCTTGCACTAGTCCTATCGGACAGTCTTGATCTTGGTGGTGCCCTCATGGTATGCATCGAGGGTCACCCAGACGGCGTATGCCGACGTGAGATGAGAGATGCGATCAAACTCACTTCTGTTAAGACCTTAAATGATGATGTTCCTTACCTTAACATTAGCCTCCACATCTAGCGTATTCATAGGCATGATATGCTCATCGGCAAGAACAACAAATCTGGTCTTAATCTTGCTCCAAATCGTATAGTCTTGAGCCAGTATGTAAGACTCCATCTTACTCTTCCAAAAGGGATAGTCTACCCCATCGAAGAAAGGCGGCTTGGTGGAATTCTTGTCTGCTGCCATAGCTCTAAATACTAGTTAAGATCTATGAGAAGAGCTAACCAGGCTCTAATACCAATTGAAAGACCGAAGATGAAAACAGAGGGGGGTGAATGGTGCCTTCTAACTTTTCCCAAGTATTCAATACTCTTCACTCCAATAGCTATAAAGCTATGAAGATTGGAATGAGAAACCACCACCAAACAAGCAAAACAACCCTCTAAAATTTTGGAGAAAATCAGGGAAATCGAAAGTACCTTTGTTATAACTACGATACTTTCAAAAATCAGAAGTACCTCAGTTATAACTATGGTACTTCCTCTCGCCAATAAATAGTGTGTAGGATCGGAAATAGCAACAGAGGGGGGTGAATGGTGCCTTCAAAAATCGCCCCAAAGTATCCACATATTTCTTCTCCGATAGCTATAGAAGCTATGAAGAAGAAGATTCATGCTTCACAAGAAAATCGCAATCAGAGAGAACACAACAATGATGAAAAGTGGGAGAAACACAAGACAGCCAAAACTATGAGCAAACTACCTGATATTCTTGGGACAGTCGGCCTAAAAAGAAACTTCAACTATAACAGCCGAACAACCTTAAATCCAAAGATCAGAGAACAAATGAAGACTTAACGAGAGAACCAAACAAAACACCATAGACCAAACTGAAAGAATAGACTGAAAACTGAAGAGAAGAAACTGAAAACTGAAATAGAAAAACTAAAAGACTGCAATCTGCAGTTCCCAGAAAACTGAAAATGAAAAAATGAAAAACTGAAATATGAAAACAGGAGCAAACTCTCAGCTGAAAACTGAAAACAGCATTGATTGAAAATAGAAAACTA
Organism: Dendrocalamus latiflorus; assembly: GCA_017311315.1. Taxonomy (NCBI): domain Eukaryota; kingdom Viridiplantae; phylum Streptophyta; class Magnoliopsida; order Poales; family Poaceae; genus Dendrocalamus; species Dendrocalamus latiflorus. Next base: position 19,172,450 of record CM029629.1, on the reverse strand, counting down.
CGCTGAAAATGGCAGAAACAGCAAGGATTTTTCTCTGGCCAAAAACTGATGCTACTGCTGAAATTTGAATTGAAACTTGCTAGTTGCAGACTGCTGAAAATAGCAAATTGAAACACTCTTTTGACAGCAGCAAACAGCAAAGATGAGAAGCAAAATAATAAATACTACAGGGCTAAAAACAGCAAAAATGAGTGCAGTTTTTCACCTGAGAGCAGCAGGAAACAAAAGCACCCGAAAGCAATAAATTGTCTGCTGTCGGCACAGATTGCATAGGCTGAAACAGCAGCCAAAATGCAATAGGAGCTGCAGAATTCAGCCAAACAGGAGCTGCAGAGAAACCGAAAACAGAGCAAATTGCAGACCGACAGAAAATACAGCACACAACCGAAAATCACTGATTTTGACTAGTGATTGTTGTTCTCCTCTGGTCAAAACAACTGAGCTTCAATTACAATAGCTAAAAGACCTTAAAGAGGAGAAAATGCCGAGGAACTGCAAGAAGAAACAGTAAAAGCTCATTTTGCTAAAAAGAGAGTAGCTAGGAACCCAAAATCCAAAATAATTCTTGATTCTTGAATCTTTTCCATGAGGTTTTGGAATAATAGCAGGAGATAGCCTTAAGATTAAGTAGACAAACTAAGAGCACAATCAAGCCAAGAAATCAGAGGCACCATCACTCCCCTGCATTCAAACCCTAATTTTTAGGAAACAGAGGAATGAGAAGCGAAGACATTCTTTGAATGGAAAACCTCTATTTTGGATCCTTGGTCTTGGAAATGAGCTAGCCAAAGAGCTTTGGAGTATCTCCTAGGTCAAAGCAATCCATTTTGCAAACTCTTGATCAAAGAATCAATAAAACACTTAAATCACAGAGAACAGCAAGAAATGGAGGCACAACACAGGGAGACAGAAACAACTCAAGCTCAAGAAATTTTTGATTGAAACAGAACCATGAATGCTTCATAAACAGAGAAATGATTATACATGGTCCTTCTACACCCCACTCACTACATGATTATCACTGAAGAACACACCCCACAGCTCACACGCAAGAGAGCACACAACCACTGCTTCCTTGCTTTCTTACTTGCCTTCTGCACTACCAACCCCTCTTCTTAAAGCTAGGCTCATAGCCTCAAGAGGAAATTCAAGAAGTGCAGGGTAACATCCACTCCCTTGCTACATACACACATGAGGCAAAGAAGTCAAACCCTCTCACAACACAAGGATGGAGGGAACCAGCCACTCCACTCAAAGCTTGAGTCAATTCTCCAAATTGCCCCTCAAGCACCTTCCCGGAAGCTTCCCGCAACCGGCACCCTGACCGTCTGGACCTCGACTCCTCCCTGAGTCTAGTCCCGGTCCGCTCCGCTGCACACGACCGCACCCGGCATCCTGACCGTCTGGACCTCAGCTCCTCCCTGAGCCTAGTCCCGGTACACCTCGCCACTACTCGTCGTGTCCACCTGACTCGACCGACTGGACCTCCGACTCCACCTGAGTCTAGTCCTGGTCTGTTCCATTGCACACGACCGCAACCGACATCTAACCGTCTGGACCTCCGACTCCTCTCTGAGCCTAGTCCCGGTCCACTCGCCGTTGCCCGTCGTGTCCACCACTGGTAACTCCCGCTCCAATTCCTCGTCTCCCGACTCGCAACCACCTCAACAGCCTCGATCATCTTCGACGTCTCTGACCGTCTGGACCTCAACACCTCCTGTGCCTAATCCCGGTCCTCTCACGCCTCACCATGACCTAGCTCCGAAGTCCTGCAGTCACACAGACAAGCAAACCGTCACATAGCACCGCACGAAACAGCATAACCATCATTAGCATTAGTAAAAGGTACTCAACCCTGGAATACCCAAACAAACTCAAACTCTCTAACACAAGCATCAATTACTCATCATAAACATGGGGATACCTCCACATGGTCGCTCACAGTGAAATTAGCCCAAGTTCAAAAACCAAAATTGATGGAACTTTTGATTCGTAGATCCAAATGGCATAAAATTTTGCAAGGATCTTCTCTAGGTTATTAAGAATCTATTCCAACAAACGATTATGAAAATCATGGCCAAAGATGAGACCCTTTTTAGTGTGAAGGAAAGGTGCACCGAAACTAAGCCAAAACCAAAATCAGTGAATACAACTTGCTCGTGGGTGGACGACGACCAAGATGGCTTTATATATATTTTCTCAAGCAAGCAAGATCATGAAAAAAAATCACGTCAAAAACCCTCGGATTAAAAATTCACACTTTGAGGCTAAATCAAGTGAAAACAGGTTTTCTCGTAAATCTTGCTATCGAAGTGCCTAGATGGATGGAGATGAATTCCCAAGGACTATCTCCATATCTTACACATCTTTAGCACAACAAGATCACAAGAAGGAAAGAGGAGAGATCAAAACCAACCAAAAATCAAGCACATCAATCAAAAACAAGAAGGACTCAAGAGTTGAACAAAGATCGATGTATTGCTTACTTGAGAAGGTATATTTATAGCCACTCCACCTGAGACGACAAAGAGCACTCAAGGTACTCACTCTCAAACCCTAACCCTAGAGAACAGAGCACAAGAGATGGGTTGAATGGTTAACCTTACATATCTCCATCCCAACCCCCTTTTATAGGTGGGCAACCAGTCACCTATTCATGTTAGTGGATACTATCCACTATTGCCCCACACACACGGGTTTTAGTCACACAAGTTCACTTATGCATGCTTTCAAAGTGCACAAGTGTGCATCCACTAAATCATTAGCCTTGATCCACCTTGACCACCTTGACCTAAATCGCTCTCTAGCGCATCACTCATGCACCGCGGTTTTGATCCAAATTGGTTTTTACCCTTCTTCGAGCCAGTCATTATCAACCATTGCAAGCAATCACCAAGCTTACCACGTGTAGATGCACCCAAGGTTGTTAAATTCATTATTCTAGTCATAAAATCGTATTATTCTACGATCCCATGAAGCCAATCTGACTCAAAATTGCGTCTTGAGTCATACCTGGTAGAATCGTGATCCTAGTCGTAGAATCATGTAGAATCACAGCAAAATTGTGTAGAATCACATATCATCCAAGATTATGAAAGACTTAAGTGTTTGGTTGTGTCCTATCCCTCAATTCAAGTTGTATATTAAATACTAAGTAGTTAATAGCTTAGACATTAAGATTTGGAGGTTTGGAATAACAAAAATTAATTTAATTATCTATTGATTTTATATTTTTATGTACAATGATTAGATTATGGCAATATTGATAACATCGCTCTTCTAGTCATAGCTCCCAATGACGTAGAATTTAAATTATGATTCTAGTCGTGAATAAGATATATTTATTAATCAAATTAGATACCAAATGACCAAATAAACACTCATATTAGGTTTCACTGAAATACACAGTAAATTAGAAAACTATGTTTTCGGTAGAATCGGGTAGGATATTAGGTTCTACAATTCGACCCTAGATGTGATCCTACCAGAGTATCTCCGATCCAATTTAGAATCACAATTCTAACAACCTTGTGCACCACTAGCTTACCACGCGCTGTCAAGTCTCTTTCATTTTGGTTTCACTGAACCACGGCTCCCGGTACAAGCCACATGGCATCATCCTGTTGTTCGAACTCATGTTCAACATTTCTCGCCTTTCTCATGCCATGCTTGAGCTCATTGTCACACCTAGCATCCTCGATCATTCTGGGTCTCAACTCCTCCATGAGCCTAGGCTTGATTCTCGCTGTGACACGCGTTGTTAGAGTGGTTGTTATCAATCATGATTAGAAGAGCGAAACAGAAGAAGTGGAGACGATCATTTGCCCCCCAGATAGCGCCATACGATCCTACACCAACAAATAAGTCTCTACAAATATATTCCTAGCATAAGTGAATATGACAATCTCAACAATCTCAAATTGCTAGAAATATAAGTGTGGAATGTAGAGGCAAAGAAATAACCACAAGAAGACGCTCGATGTTTTTTCCCAAGGTGTCGAAGACTTGCCGGTCTTCTCTAGTCCACGATGAGGATATTGTTAGTGATGTGCCCAAGAGGCAATCATAAACAATTCGGTTTTATAGGCCAAAAGGGATATTGATCCATATGAGATTAGGGTTCTAATGGGCCTACAACGTGGAAGCCTATTAGCATGCTCGATAAATATGTGGAGGCGGGGCTGCAGGTAAGATAGACTATTGTGCTGAAGACCCTGGCCGCCACCTCCCCTCGGCCATATCCCGAAACCCTAGCCGGGCGCGCGGTGCTAGCACACCAGCGCACGACGTTCCATCCCGAACGTGTGGACTCCGTGGAGGCGCCGCTGCTGTTGCTGCTGTGCTAATCGGCGAGAAGCGCAAGGCTATTACTAGGACGCGAGGAGGAGACATTCAGTTCGTGAAATGATCGACTGCTTCTTCTTCATCAACGTGCATCTACGTTGGACCGGGCTGCTCCAACTCTTCTTCCGCAGCGCAGCGCATCTAGTGGTAACTATCCATGACTCCCTTACACGCATATTTTCTGGTTGAACATGGTAGAAAATCAAATGTTGTAGCTAGCGTAGCCTACCCGTTCTCCTTCAGTGGTATCAGAGCAAAGCTGCGTAGTATGTGGTCTGGATCATGCGCTTGTAGATGATATGTTGTTTGTAGTAGATGCGATCTATTACTGTTCTTATGCTAGGTTGATTAGATCAATCGGTCATAAGGGGTTGAAATAGGTATGAGTTGATAGCATCATGTGGCCAAAAAGATTAGTTCGTGCTCCTTCTTTGATGTACACGCGATTTGCCCCTACCGACTGGAATCACCATCGGGGCTAATTGCGCGCACAGTCAGTAGATCGAGCCAACAGATCGAGGTCTCGTGTTGTGGTATCCTCAAGTATACCGATCGCGATGATCAATGTGATTGATCTAATGAAAATTGAGGCATTTTGAATGGCTCGGATTTGGGTTGATTTGATTGGCCCGATGAGATTTTCATAGCGATTTCATAGATGCGATCTATATAATTCCGTGAGGTTTTCAGGGCGCTGACCGGCCAGTGGGACCGCCGTTGCGTACACACATAGATTGTTATACAAACACATTCATGTCAGGGTGGTAGAATGCGTTTTACGCTTAACTTGTTTTTGCAGGGAATGATGTGAATGGTATGGCATAGATGTATATGTGATGCATGTGTGTTTTGGTGGCCTGTGTGTCGTATTAATCACAGCTGGGTTGAGGCTGTTCTTTAATTGTATAACGACCTGCATGTCGACTTGTGATGCTTGCGCTCCTCATGTAATTCATTTGCTAGCTATTAGTTGTAATAGTTTAGTTCTTTACCATGGAGGCTTCAAGCATGATGACAAAGAGGATTTGAAGTGTGGCGAAGGACATCACCGTGGAACCATGGCGATGGCGACCACTACGATTCAAAAGGCCATACCATTCATAGTATAATGTGATTATATGCATGTGATGTTTATTTTCTGTCATACTATTCTTTCATGCCATACCTGTAGAGGATGTATTTTTCATGACAGAATAGCTTCCCTCAGAAAAGTTAAGAATTTATTTGATACCCTTCCAATTGTTGCGCCTATAAGAATTACGATCATTGTTTGGTAGGTCTGCCAAAGCAGAGTACCATCAACTATCTTGATCTAATAGGGTGGATGTCGGACATCCACATGCATAGTGTTGGTTTACTTGACAAGGCTATCAAATTGGATTTGGGCCTTGGGGCATGGTGTTGGGAGCCGGGGCATTGGATGCCACCCAACAAACAAGAGTCACATAAGATGTGATTAGCAAGCGTTGCTTACCTACGTCACTAGGTTTCTAGTGGTGATGCCAAAGCTCACTAGAACTTAGATGAACATGGATCTTGACCACTATATGTCGTTAGAGGGAAGACGATTACAAAACATATAGTGGGAGTGTTTTTTGTTAAATTTTTTAATGGAAGATCAAACATAACATAGTGCTGAACTTTGCTTGTTTATTTTCTGTTGTAGATCATGGCTGCTTCTAGTAATAATTTCGGTTTTAACTTGCGATCTGTTCTTGAGAAAGAAAAACTTAATGGAACGAATTTTATTGATTGGTACTGCAACCTGATAATTGTTCTCAGACAAGAAAAAAGAGTATACGTTTTTGAGCAACCCTACCCCGATGAACTCCCTGAGGGTGCAAATGTTGCCACCCGCAAAGCTTATGAGAAGCACTGCAATGATTCACTCAACGTTAGCTGTCTCATGCTTGCTACTATGTCCTCTAAGCTTCAGAAGCATTATGAGAATGCAGATGCTCACACTATGATTGAAGGACTGCGTGACATGTTTGAGAACCAAGCTAGGACCGAGAGGTTTAACATTTCAAAGTCCTTGTTTGCGTGCAAGCTGGCGGAAGGTAGTCCAGTCAGTCCTCATGTGATCAAGATGATTGGTTACTTTGAGAGCTTGGAGAAGCTTGGTTCTCCCCTTAATCCTGATCTGGCTACGGATGTTGTTCTCCAATCTCTCCCTCCGAGCTATAAGCAGTTCATTATGAACTTTCATATGAATAGCATGGAGAAATCATTGACTGAATTTCATGGGATGCTTAAGACAGCAGAGGAAAGCATTAAAAAAATACCAATCATGTGATGATGGTTCAGAAGGAGAATAATAAAAGGAAGCGTTGCATGCCCAAAGGCAAAGGCAAAGGAAAGGTTCCTAATGAGCACCCTAGCTCTAAGCCAAAGCCAAATAGGAAGGTCAAATCTGGCCCTTCTCCTGATGATGAATGCTACCACTGCCATGTCAAGGGGCATTGGTCTAGGAATTGTAAGAAATACTTGGAGGATCTGAAAAAGAAGAAGGGAAGCGAGACTTCTGCTTTAGGTATAAATGTTATAGAAATTAATCTTGCAATTTCTTCTGGTGAATCTTGGGTATTTGATACCGGATCGATGATTCATACTTGCAAATCGTTGCAAGGTCTAAGAAGGACTAGAAGTTTTGCGAGAGACGAGTTGGACGTGCGTGTCGGCAATGGAGCAAAGGTTGCTGTACTGGCTGTCGGCACTTATCACTTGTCATTACCTTCAAGATTAGTTTTGGAATTAAATAATTGTTATTACATTCCAGCATTGAGTAAGAACATCATCTCTTCTTCATGTTTGGAGGAAGATGGTGGTTATGAGTTCGTAATAAAGAACAAATGTTGTTCTATTTATTTGAATGATATACTCTATGCACATTGTCCATTGATGAATGGGTTATATGTTCTTGATCTTGAGGATAAACCTGTCTATAATATTAATGCAAAGAGGCTGCGGCCTAATGATTTGAATCCTGCTTTTATTTGGCATTGTCGCTTAGGTCATATAAATGAGAAACGCATAGAGAAGCTCCATAAAGATGGTCTACTCAACTCATTTGATTTTGAATCATTTCAGACATGTGAGTCTTGTTTACTTGGCAAGATGACAAAGGTGCCTTTTACCGGTCATAGTGAGAGGGCAAGTGACTTGTTGGGACTTGTACATACCGATGTATGTGGACCAATAAGCTCAGTAGCCAGAGGTGGTTTTCAGTATTTCATTACTTTTACCGATGACTTTAGTAGATATGGATACATCTACTTAATGAGGCACAAGTCTGAATCGTTTGAAAAGTTTAAAGAATTTCATAATGAAGTACAAAATCAGCTAGGCAAGACAATTAAAAGTCTACGATCTGATCGTGGTGGTGAATATTTGAGCCATGAATTTGGTGAACATCTAAAACAATGTGGAATTGTTCCATAGCTGACTCCGCCTGGCACGCCTCATTGGAACGGGGTATCTGAACGGAGGAACCGGACCTTGTTAGACATGGTTCGGTCTATGATGAGCCAATCTGATCTTTCATTGTTCTTCTGGGGATATGCTCTAGAAACTGCTGCGTTTACACTAAACAGAGTCACATCTAAATCAATGGAAAAGACACCATACGAGAAATGGACCGGGAAATGCCCTGGATTGTCTTTCCTTAAGATATGGGGTTGTGAGACTTATGTGAAACGTTGACGTCTGATAAGCTCCATCCTAAATCTTATAAATGCTTCTTTGTTGGGTATTCTAGGGAAACCAAAGGATATTATTTTTACAATCGGGAAGAAGGCAAAGTGTTTGTCGCTCGGAATGGTGTCTTTTTGGAAAAAGAGTTTCTTTCAAAGGGTGTTAGTGGGAGCAAGGTGCAGCTTGAAGAAATTCAGAAAACACCTGAAAATGTTCCAGCTCCTATTGAACCTCAACAGGATGTACAAGATGTTGTACAACCGGTTATGGAGGCACCGCCCCCACGTAGGTCTACAAGGGCACATCGCGCAACTGAAAAGTTCACGCTCCTAACCACGGGACAACGCGACATATTGTTGTTGGACAATGATGAGCCCAAGAGCTACACGGAAGCAATGATGGGACCAGACTCTGAAAAATGGCTTGGAGCCATGAGGCCAAAATAGAATCCATGCATGATAATCAAGTTTGGAACTTGGTGGATCCACCTGATGGTGTAAAAACTATTGAGTGTAAATAGGTTTTCAAGAAAAAGATAGACATGGATGGAAATGTTCACATCTATAAGGCACGATTGGTGGCGAAAGGTTTCAAGCAAATTCAAGGTGTTGATTATGATGAAACATTTTCGCCTGTCGTTATGCTAAAGTCTATTCGGATCCTCCTAGCGATTGCTGCCTATTTCGACTACGAGATTTGGCAGATGGATGTCAAAATGGCTTTCCTAAATGGAAACCTAAGCGAGGATGTGTACATGACACAGCTGAGGGTTTTGTTGATCTGAAAAATGCTGGAAGAATATGCAAGCTTCAGAAGTCCATTTATGGATTGAAGCAAGCATCTCGGAGTTGGAATCTTCGTTTTGATAAAATAGTCAAAGGGTTTGGTTTCATCAAATAAGAAGAAGAGCCTTGTGTTTACAAGAAGGCTAGTGGGAGCGCACTTGTTTTTCTGGTCTTGTATGTAGATGACATATTATTGATCGAAAATGATATTCCAATGCTAGAAGCTGTGAAGTCTTCTTTGAGAAAAAGTTTCTCAATGAAAGATCTCGGAGTGGCAGCTTACATTTTGGGCATAAAGATCTATAGAGATAGATCGAAGAGGCTAATTGGATTAAGCCAAAGTACATACATTGACAAGGTATTGAAACGGTTCAATATGCAAGATTCCAAGAAAGGTTTCTTGCCTATTGTCACATGGCATTAGTCTTAGCAAGACTCAGTGTGCTTCAACACTTGATGAGCAAAAGAAGATGAGTGCAATTCTATATGCCTCAGCCATCGGATCCATCATGTATGATATGCTTTGTACGCGCCCAGATGTTTCATATGCTCTAAGTGTTACGAGCAGGTATCAATCTAGCCCCGGTCTAGCTCACTGGGTGGCTGTAAAGAATATTCTTAAGTATTTTAGAAGAGCTAAGGATATGTTCCTTATTGTTGGAGGTGAAGAAGAGCTCGTTGTAAAAGGTTACACCGATGCTAGTTTCCAAACTGATAAAGATGATAGCAGATCGCAGTATGGTTTTGTGTTCTGCCTCAATGGAGGGGCAGTGAGCTGGAAAAGTTCCAAGAAAGAGACGGTAGCTGATTTGACAACTGAGACCGAGTATATTGCAGCTTCTGAAGCTGCAAAGGAAGTTGTTTGGATCAGAAAATTTGTTTTTGAGTTGGGTGTGATCCCTAGTGTGTCCAGTCCAGTGGATCTCTATTGTGATAATAGTGGAGCCATTGCGCAAGCAAAGGAGCCTAGGTCACGCCAAAAGTCCAAACATATACTTCGGCGCTATCACCTTATCCGTGAGATCATTGATAGAGGTGAAGTGAAGATTTGCAAGGTGCACACGGATTTGAATGTTGCTGATCCGTTGACGAAGCCTCTCCCACAACCAAAGCATGAGGCACACACAAGTGCAATGGATATTAGATACTTACATGATTGACTCTAGTGTGAGTGGGAGATAATTGCATCAAGTCTATGTTTATGAAATTTTGAATAAGGTGTTATTTGGTTCCTTGAATAATGATTGTATGCATTGATTGGAAAGTATGTGATTTGTTCGTGAAAATCTTTGTTTTATTTAATGTTATTCTAAAGATCCCTAGTCTAATGTCATTACGTGGGACAACAATGATTTATGGACTAACACATGTATTGATTGATGATCATGTTTCACGGATCATGGATATAGGAATATCAAATCAATAATGTGGACACATGTTAGAGAACATGGTGTTGGATTGACCCACTCCGAGACGTTGCTGGGATTGTTATGTTAATATGTGTCATCAAGCGATCTCGAGTGGTATACCTACTGGATCCTTCGACCTGAAATCGCTATTGTTTCTCACTATGTGTAGTGGTGCGCTTTGGAGGTGCCAAACACTACTCCATAATTGGGTAGCTATAAAAGTGGTCTTCAGGTGTATCATGAAACATGGAATGGGATGTGAGCGGATTAAGATGGAATTTGCCCCTCCTACATAACAGGGGAGATATCTCTGGGCCCCTCGATGTGGTTGGATTAGGGAAGTACATGGCCATGCCAAGATGATTAAAGAGTTAATCACAATGTGACTAAAGGGTTAGTCATGAGTTGTAATCCACCACAAGATCGAGTGAATGGTTGAGCTATCACAAGGGTGGCACGAATCTCGCCTTAAGTTCGACTGGTATCGTGTGGCAAAGGGATCCAAGTGTGTGTATATCAAGGTTTAGCCGATATGATCTTTATGTGTATTCGGGAGTCAATATGCCCTGCTAGGTGCCACCATTGACTTATGGCTTGAAAAGGGTTGTCGGGTCATGGCTGTCTACACATGAACCTAACGGGTCACACACTTAAGGGGTTGGAATTGGAAAGCTTGCCTATATGATTGTCTCTAGTGCAAGTGGGAGATTGTTAGTGATGTGCCCAAGAGGCAATCATAAATAATTCGGTTTTATAGGCCAAAAGGGATATTGATCCATATGGGATTAGGGTTCTAATGGGCCTACAACGTGGAAGCCCGTTAGCATGCTCTATAAATATGTGGAGGCGGGGCTGCAGGTAAGATAGACTACTGTGCGGAAGACCCTGGCCGCCACCTCCCCTCGGCCGTATCCCGAAACCCTAGCCGGGCGCGCGGTGCTAGCACACCAGCGCACGGCTAGATGTGGCAATGGGTACCCGAAACCCGAGTACCTGATAGGTTTTACCCGATAAGGAGGTGGGCATGGAAAGATATCTTCACCCATGGGTATACTGATGGGCAAAAATCTCTACCCATCGGGTAGAGCGGGTGCGGGTACGGCTGTATATTACCCGTACCCGCATACTCGTGGGTAAAATATACCCGCATACCTTATCAATTCAGCCTAGTAGCCTACTCATGGGCTCATGGGTCATGGCCCATATACTGCGGACTTGCAGAGACCTGCCGAGTGCTGACCGATGAAACCCTAGCCTAATCCCATTCCTACGGCCGCATACCTTATCAATTCCCCGATTTCCCCCTCGTGGCCTCGTCTGGTCGTCCCCCTCCCCCTGCTAGCCGCCGCCGCACACGGTCTCCCGCCTCCCCTCCTGCCTCCGGCGATCCGGCCTCCCCCTCCCCCTGCTAGCCGCCGCCGCACACCTCTCCCGGTCTCCTGCACTAGGTATACATGTTGACTTGTCCATTTCATAGTTCCTTTCTATGTCTGAAAACTAACTCTTTACTTATGTTCATAGTTGATGAGAAGAACAAACAAGCTGCTGCTACCTTTTGGTCCTGCCTCCAAGATATACAAGAGGGGCTGCAGGTTATCGTGCTTAGCATGTGTCAATCATATTTTATATTTGTGTTGTATATTTGTAAATAAAAAACATTGTCAATCACTCAATTTTTGCCTTTAATATGTGCTCTTTCTCATGGATGCTTACTCATGCAAATCTGTTCATGTAGGAGCTTTCCCTTTGAATCAATCCGCTTGCAGCTATTCCCACTTTCCAAGTCTGCTGCCTGCTGCCTCATCAGCCTGCTGCCTGCTGCCTCATCTCAATCCACACTGCGCCTCATCAGCCTGCTGCCTGCTGCAGTGTTGCCTCATCTCAATCCACAGCTATTCCAAGTCTGCTGCGCCTCATCAGCCAGCTGCCTGCTGCCTCATCAGCCTACTGCCTGCTGCTATTCCAAGTCAAAAATGCAAGTGCAATATGTATCTCCTTTTGATTGTAATGCTGCTATGCTATTGTGTACTCTGGGTACTGTGGTACGTTGGTCTATGTCTGTGGTGGTCCTAGAACTCATGAACTTGGTATTACAACTACTGCTATGTCTGTGCTTTTGATTTAGCCAAAAACACTGATCGGGTATTACACTGATGCATATAATTTGCTATTGTTGGTTACGCTGGTTTTTTCCCATAGTCAGTTGCAATATACTTTAATCAAGTCATGGATGCTATTGGAGGAAACACTGCTGGTCTAGGTGATGTTGTTCTTAATGTCTACATAAACCATGACAAGAAATTCGCTTTTGTGGAAATGAGGTATGTGGAAATGATTTAGTCTATCGGGTATGGGTTACCTGTTGGGTATAAATACCCACGTAGGTGCGGGTACGGGTAAGTTTCTATACCCGTGTGCGGGTACGGGTATCGTAGCGGGTAGAGTTATATCTGTCGGGTGCGGGTATGGGGTGGCTATACCCAGCGGGTATGTACCTGTTGCCATCTCTACGCACGGCGTTCCATCCCGAACGTGTGGACTCCGTGGAGGCGCTGCTGCTGTTACTGCTATGCTGATCGGCGAGAAGCGCAAGGCTATTGCTAGGACGCGAGGAGGAGACATTCAGTTCGTGAAACGATCGACTGCTTCTTCTTCATCAACGCGCATCTACGTTGGACCGAGCTGCTCCAACTCTTCTTCCGCTGCGCAGCGCATCTAGTGGTAACTATCCATGACTCCCTTACATGCATGTTTTCTGGTTGAACGCGGTAGAAAATCAAATGTTGTAGCTAGCGTAGCCTACCCGTTCTCCTTCAGATATCCCAAGTGACTTGGACCATCTCCACAAATTAAGCCCTTCTCCTCTTTCCACTAGTGGTTGTTCTTCCTCCACTCTGAGATGGTGAACACCAAACCACTCATAAGTTGGCATCGGACTTCTTCACAATCTCCTTAAAGAGGTCACCTCGCAATCTCCCGCCAAGCCGTCTAGGTGCCAGCAAGCACCAAGATTAATGAATCACAACTTTGCTTGATAGCGATCAAGTGCCAAGGATCAATCTAGAATGAATGCACTTAAGTTTTGGTTCAACTACCTAAAATGAATGCAATGAGAGTAAGTGAAGTGTGTAGAGAGTGCTCTATGCTCAAAGATGTTAAAATGAAGTCTCTTACTTTTATCCTTGAGAAGGTGGGGTGGTATTTATATCTCCACCAACCAAATCTAGCCATTATAAGAGGATTCCTGGAAAAATTAGGATGAGCGATAGTACCGCCGTTCATCGGCTGATACTACCTCACCTGTTCTGACACAACAATAATGGCTATAACAGAGCTTCTGAACTAGCAGTTGAAATGCGGCGCAATATTACCGCCATTATAAGTCTGGTAGTTCCACTCTCCAGTAGCATGCATCTTCATGCTGTCACATATGCCATCAGGACTAAACCTTTCAAACACTCAATAAACATGCTAGTCCAATATTCACATAATATCATTAATTATCAAAACCATTTTTAGGGGCCTAGAAGCTTTCACTTGATTAGTCTATTACTGAACATTCATAACAAAACAAATGATGGTGTCAATGCACAACTTGACATGGTTGATATGGACATTGGATCTAAGTTAGCATAGACAAAGACAGATAAAGGATGAATGTACATTCCCCCTGCTTGTTACACTCTGTCCAAGGCCGAGAGAACTGAACTGTGCTAGTGCTTGGATGGTTTGAAAATTGAGTCCGGTTACTCCACCAACATTAAGAAACTTATTTCGATGGAAGATTTAAAGTTAATTAGCATGAAGTCTCATGATTGTCATGTGCTGATCACACCGATGCTCCTAGTTGCAATTAGAAGTTTTTTGCCGATCAATGCTCAAGAGATAATCATGAGGCTATATTATTTTTTAACACAATTGCTCAAAAAATCATCGATCCCGAAGGACTAGATGCTCTACATGACAAGGTGTGACAACTCAATGTCATCTTGAAATGTATTTTCCGTAATCATTTTTTGTCAAACCTGGATTGTACAATCCAGAATCCTCTATGATTCCACCACACTATTCCTTGAATTAGTAGATAGTGCTCACAGATACAGTACTGAACATCAAAATACATATCATGAGAAGCATAAATATAATAGTAGACTTACTCATGGGCCGATCAGACCGAAATTAATGAAATGTAGCAGCAGAAATGGAACACGCAGGTGGGACCCTCAGGATGTGCCCACAGGCAACCAACTGAGGTTCACGACCTAGTTCTTGACATCTTCATCTTTTTCACCATCATGACTAGGTGTATTGCTGAAGCATAGTGACCTAACTCCTGATTCTAGATTAATTGAGTGAGCGAGGGTGAACACAAACCACTGTGTTCCATGGGCTAATACACAGGATACAAATGATAACATGCATGGCTTATCAAGAGAAGGCTCGGGTTATTTTATTTGCCATAAATTGCTTTCAAAATATGATAAATAGAAATTTTCTAAGACCTAGCAGTTTGAACTAAAACATGATATTGGGTAAAAAGAATGTTGTAATAATAGTAGCACAGATTCCATCCATTGTTACATGGCTCCTGCACCATATGCTAACCTTTTAGCGTTATAACCGCTTACCTTATCACTGGGGCGGCACCTAGGGCGACACAAATCAGGGCTTTTCACTGCCCGCCACTTTTCCAATTCCACCGACAAAGTTTTTGAAATAGAACTATATCTGGTTAAGTTCCCATGTCTGCCCTTGATGTGGACACGGCTATTCGAAGAGTTTTGAACTCTACAGAGGTTGTACACTTTACCCGCAAGATATGATTATCTCATAATGTCGGCCAATACATGTTTTCTTAGGTGTGCGACTGAGTAATCATAACAAGGTTGTTACAATGCATCCCCCAGTAGGGCCACGTATGCAAGGTTTCACTCCCTTAGGGGTATGACCACCCTTCTAGAAGTCCCCTCTTGTGCCGTCATGTCAAAGGATGTGGCCATCCTCTACCCGCCCATGGTCACACCGGCACAACCCACACTGGGTCAATGCAAATTATTAGCCCTGCCTACAATTTACCAGATTGTGGTTGTACTATTATACACTAGGAGGTCATCACAAGATTCGGTCCTTAGCGTTATCTGGGTGGTTCTACCTCTAACTACACTCTCACGCACCATTGCACCACACCCCCGAACCATCCGCCCAGATAGTTAAGCAATTTGAGGTTCTTGGGAGTATTAAATATCCATGTTACAAAATATCAACCACCTTCCATCAATGGCTACCCAAACCAAGTTTCCATATTGAAATGATGCCAGGGCAAGTTAATGCCCTCGAGCATCTAAGCAGTACTAAGCAAAGCATATGGATGTAGACTTATTTTCAAAAGTTACCATTATAGTTTTCTTAGGGCGACAAGGCTCGAATGCTCAAATGTTCCTAGGGAATGTAATACTCATAAGATAAATAATAGGCATGTAACTAGAATCTTAAAACAATCATAGATTTGCATATAAAATAACGGTATGCAATTTGATAATTTAAACAAAAATAGATTGCATAAAATGTAGGTTCAACATGATCAAAGTATTGACTTGCCTTGCACAGTTTACCGTGGTCTTGAGCTCACTCAAGCTTTCTCATTCGATGGTCTTTAGCTCCTAGTCTTCATCTTCATCTGGATCTCGGTTTCGCTTGATCCATTGAATCTTCAGGACTCTAATTTCTAATTACACACTAAACAACTGAATCCAAATAAATGCAAGTAACTCAAAAGGCCCAAATAAATTCAAATGAAGTCAATTTAGTTTTATTGTGATTACACGGGTGATCTGAGACAAGTTTTATTTGGCATGGGCTCTTTCCGAAGTCAAACAAGGTTTGAGCGAAGGGAGGAATGACAGAGGAAAATCCGCCAAGGCGGATGTCAAGGAAGGTTCATGACAAGAGGAATATTCATGGGAATATTCCGCTTGGGGTTCAAGGATGGCTAGGCATAGCCGAATGTAGAATACCATGATTTGATCTTTTTTATTAATAAGTTCTTTTATTATTTTTATATTTTTTAAGGAAGTTTCACTAGTTAGGCTAGACCTATGGATAGGTGCATGAGCTTAGCTGAGTATTAAGTATTTATCTGGCGACTGTTATCTTTTGAATGTTAGGGCATGAGTTCCACTTGTGATGAGTATGACTTTAGCTTATCGGGTTATCCTTAGAGTTTGTATTTGTGGCATTTCACAATGTGATATTTTATGAGGTTTTTAATTTTAAATTAATTGAATGATTAGCTCACTAATTTATTTATAGGATGGTATTATTTATTTAATCACTGTTACTTAACGGTTCACGTTATTTAGACTACTATCATCCCGCGGTTGGCGAACCATCCTAGGGTTTAAAGGCATTTCCAATAAAATACAACTCTTAACTAGGTTTGGGTATTCATAAACTTTAGATCACCACTGGTTGGTGCGCTAGCAAGTTATCTTAGCAAGGTTTAATTTATTGGCCCTATCGCTACATAGTTCAACTATAGATTAGAGAGTCTTATTTTTTAATAACTGATGACCCAGCAGTCATCATATTTTAATTGACGCATGAAATTGCATATCTCTTTAACATGATTTTTCTATTTAAAGATGTCAGTTAGATTAAAGCACATTGTTATTTTATGTACCTCTGATTATTATCTACTATAGTTTAATTTTAATTAATATTCATTTGTGCGGCCTAGCTTGTTATATACAATCATATCTCAACATTATTATTGACTAAATCTAATGTTAAGATTTAATTAATAGCATCATGTTTACGATAGAGATTATATTTTAATCATGACCTTCTAATTTAAATGTGTATTTCATTTTAACTGATTATGACGCGTCGGTTAATTAATTGAATGAAACAACTTAATTTGTCATTCACTTTTTATTTAAATTTATACTAATCACTTAAATCTCACATAATTATTTCCTAGTAAAAGAATTAATAGATATAAACTTGGCCTTACATGGATTATAATTTGAATCACTAATTAATTGAATTACCTCTTAATTGGAAGAGGGCCCACCTATCATTAAGAAGAGAGAGATAGACAGATAGGGGTTGCTCTGTTCGGTTGGAATAGAGGGAGAGCAGAGAGTGGCCAGAGAAATAGGGGAGGCAGCAGTGTAGGGTTCCTGGCACTAGCGGCAATGGCGAGGAGAGCCGGTTGGGCAGCGGTGACCAGAAAATGGGTCGTGGGGGAGGTGAGGGAGCTCCGGGAGGCAGCGCATCGGCCGGGGTGGTGGCGAGGTGGGCAGGCGGCAGCCCAGAGTGGCCGGAGGCGAGGCAAAAACAAGGCAACAGCGGCGGGAGAGGAGGGGGAAGAAAGTGGGGAGAGCATGGGTGGGAGAAGACCCCATGGAACTCACCTGTGGTGGCACTGTGGTTGGAGTGAGGCCGGAGCGAGCCAGCGGCAGAGGCCAGGGGTGGTGTAGGTGCGGTTCACGGTGTCGGTGGCCTAGGGCAGGGGAAGGCACCTGGCGGTGGTTGGGGATGATGGAGGATGACTTGGTGATGCTTCTAAAGGGAGCAATTGACCAGAGGCGCTGTGGAGAGGAGATGGCGCTGGTGGAGGCACATTTGGCCGAAATTGGGAAAGAAGCAGTGGCAGTGAGCTTTGGTGCACAGAAATCCAATTAGCTCGGAGGGGAGGCAGATGGGGGCGGGGACACGTTGTGACACGCTCAACTTGGGGAAAGACTAGCTGTGGTGACCGGAATGGTGTGAAGGCACCAGCAGGCATGCGGCCAAGGTGGCGGCAGGGGGAGCCTTGGGCTTTAAGGAAGAAGGTGGAGGAAATAGGAGGGCGTAGGGAGCCTGAGAGGAGGTTAGAGGCTACATATAGCTCAGAGTGAGGACATCTACCACATCTTCGAGCACCATATCCTTCAAGAACCCGGTAGACCTAAAAGTGTCACAATACTTGGTAAGATATCGAACTACCTAACTGGTACTATGTCCATAACTTTATAGGAACTAAAATAACATGTTGGCCTCTTGTAGTAAACATTGACTACAGAATCTTCCCAAGGCAACTTCTAGACCGTCAGGGAGAGGGGCATATTATCCACGGCCCTGGGAAACAAGGAGCACTCGGGTCATATGCGAGGCCTTGGGGTTTACATTCCCTAGAGGTAGGGATTCCTAGATGACTCCAACTCGTACAAGAGTCAAAAGAGATCGAAGGCCGAGTGTGAGGAGAGTATAAAAGAAGAAATTCATGAAGAATTTTCTGGGAAGGCACATTTGGAGGAAAGGCTAGAGCAAGTGCTCAGCCAGCCATAGGCTACCCCCGTTATTGTGGAAGCTAGTCCACAACACCGCCAAAGTAGCTGCATGTCCACACACCAATCTAACCAAAGCAATGCCCAACTTCCAATCGATGAAATCCAAGTAATGTATATGTATGGAATGCTCCAAGTATCATTTTGTAGGAGCCCACACCCTGCAAGCTCCAAGTAAGGCTGGTTGGGTCCATTCCTATTAAGGCTAGGCAGAGGATGGCGTTTTTATGCTAGGAAGGGATAGTTCTACATGGTGCCCAGCTTGCAAAGGGTTACACTAGATCCAGGTGGACATGGTACATGACCCTTTCATGGCCATCCCACTAGAGAAGCCCTCGAGTGAAGACATCATAACACTAAGGGATGTCGTACACACTTTTCTCTAGTGGCCCAAGAGGGACATCACCCTAGACCCTGCAGTGCTAAGATCTTCACACAACTATGCCTCTCCAATAGAACCCTCAATAACTCCACCTCAACCTCCGCTTCGAAAGGCCATCATATCAGCTCTCGTGCAGATGACGCCGAAGAAACAAGAAAAGTATGCCGAGCATCTCTCGAGAAGACATATCATAGACAAGGCGCTAAGGCCAAACCAAAGGACATTAAGGTGCCTTGTAAGCCTTGGACGTACTCTCTCAAAATACTGTTGGTCCCCGACACACTATTACCCCGCCTTGGAATGGATTGTAGGAGTTTGCATAACTAGTACATACGGAGGACCAACAAGCAAAAGACAAACCAGCCTACCAGATTCACCATTAGATACACAGAGAGGCATTTCCTCCATGAGCCAGGCTTCTTCGTCATGGGTTTTGATGACTTATTCGAACTATTCAGCCTCAACGACCTCGATGCCTCACTTCTATGATGTTGGATACTGTATGCGTGTACAATCAATTCTACATTCACATAATACTAATAAATGTCATAAGTCATTGCTTATGTATAGATACATAATGCAACAGGACTGGCGATCATGAGAACCAGTGGGTTTCTTTGACCCACATTTGATCTTTGAGCAATGCATCACGAAGATGCATCCCACATCGAGAATTGCATAACGACGGGATTGCTTGCTCAGGGCAACAAGGAGTACATATTGGTGCCCTGCAACCAGAGGTCAGTGCTTCACTAGTTGCTATACAGATTTCATTTGTACTCTATACGCAACATGAACATAAGTTTGATGACTATGGCGACATACATGAGTAGGTAGCACTAGATGCTTATAGTGATTGTACCAAAGTGAAAAAAAGGTAATATACCTTGATTTCCTAGTCAAGAATAACCAGGACTTCATCCTTGTGCAATAAACACTTGACAAGTATGCCCATTTCCTCCATACAGAACTCTATTATAGTCTTCCCTTCATTTGCAATGGCCGAGGATAACTTTTTGTAATTACGTGGGTCATTCAACACCTATGTTGCCGGGAAGGGAGATACAAAGAATCAAGTGTGCACACTACAACATGTGTTACAATTTTCAGTACCCGCTACAACACAATAATCCTATATCACACTTCGTAATAATGCCTCTCGAGCTGACTATATTTATGTATGTAATTCTATTTTTGCAGTGGCACCAACAGCTACAAGGCAACCTATGTATATGCTAAGATGAAATCATGAGTGCTAAGACGAATGATCCAGAGGTTTGTCAATCTCGCAATTATTATTTTCTAATTATTAATTTAAATATATATGCTTACAACGTTACTCCTCCTAGCGACAGGGCATGACAATCAAATCAAGTACATTCGATCTGAATGAACTCTCGGACGTTTAAGGACGGCTCTCCACCTTCTTCATGATGAAGGTCAATGACTCGAAAGGAGAGTTTCACTCTGGCGATACCACTTAATACATGTTCAAAAAATTGATTCAATTGTAATTTATTTAATTGTAATTCATTCAATTGTACTTCAATTGTAATTCTGACGACAATACATGAACATTCTTTTGTAACTAATTTTGAGTTTTAATTCACTTTAAGATGTAAATCGCTTTGAGTAGTTGTAATTCACTTATTTGTTATTTATTTGTAATCTTCTTACTTGTTTGTTGTAATTCACTTATTTGTCATTTATTGTAATCTGCTTGATTATTTTCAGAGAGCGTGGCTATCATTTTTTAGGCTAACCAAAAAACATGAAATTTTTTAGTTATACAAAGAATTATCACAAATAGTTTTTAATACAAAATTGTTTACGATACATAGACTATCACATATCACAGACGACTAATACAAAAAAACCGTCTGTTATACATAGACCATCATAGATGGTTTTTTGTATTAGCCATCTGTGATATGTCAGATATCACAAATGATTATTTTTAAAAATTGTCTGTGTTGTGATTTATCATGGACGGTTTGAGAGTCGTCTATGATTGTCACTTATACAATAAATCAGACGGTTCAGAAACCATCCCTAATGAGGGTTCACTACTACAAAAAGGCTAATACTGGATGCCTCATCATAGATGATTAACCAAAACCACCAGTATTAAATACAATCATAAACGGTTTTGGTTTAGCAACCGTCTGTGTTACTAGCAACACTAAAACCCATATGTGAAGAGATAATATCACGGACGGTTCATGTTGAAAATCGTCTGTGAAGTATCACAGACGGTTATTAACAACAACCGTCTATGATATTAACTCATCACATATGATTTGTATTAAAATTCGTCTGTGATATTTCGCCACCCGATTTTGCCGCCCCTTTATTCAAACTTTCAAACTGAAGTAGCATCGCGACCTCTCAACTACTGACCGGTTCCAATACCCAAATGCCCTTATATATGCTACCCACGTGCCTCTCTAAACACTCCAAACCGAAGTGTTGCCTAGCTAGCTCCCCCAAACCGATCGAAGCGTCGCCTCCCCCAACGACGCCGACTACCTCCGTGAGCTCCTTCGCCTCCGGTTGTGATAACACGGTTTAATATATAAGGTACTCTTGTCGTAAGAGTATTTTGTGCAATGTCACCGTCGTGATACAATGGTGACGCTGCCGTCACCTCTCCTTCATCACCGGTGATATATCCTCCACCCCTCCTCTCTCTTCCTTGATGCATGGATATGAAATTACGAAATTGTTGGATGGCTAGGGTTTCAACCAAGTAAATCTTGACAGTGGCGGAGCTGGGCCTCGGGCCGCCGGGGCAATGGCTCGAGGCCCAGCCAAAAATTCTTCATTATGCAATACTGTAGCTAACATGCCATAATATGATTTTTTTGGCTATTTATAGATTGGGCCCGAGGCCCAGCTCATTCCTAGCTACGCCCTGAATCTTGATGCTCGTGCATGTGAAAATTAATTATTGATGCCTTAGTTCTTGTGGTAATTGATGGATGAGGGTTTCAGCCTTGTTGAACAAAACCACCTCATACACACCAAACCAATAAAACAATAACACATATAACCTAAACAACGAGCCACCAAATATATGGCGTCCATCATAAGTAGGCATGCTTTGGTTCCTCTGCATTCTCTGATTGCGCTGTTTTATAGCACAATTAGAGAATATTGATGAACTGAAGGAGGCATATTTATGAGAATACGATAACATAATCACAGATGGTTCTTAACTAGAACCATTTGTAATATTAGAATATCACAGACGGCTCAAAAACCGTCTATAATACCCTTAGAGTATTATTGACTCATAAGCACAGACGGTTCAGAAAATCGTCTGCAGTGACGTTTTCGAACCATCTGTGATGAGATTTTCTATAGTAATGGTTACGAACTATCTGTGATGACTCTATGTGTGATAATGCCTGGTCAAAGTCCAGGCATTTGTATGTGCGCATGGTCAGATCAGATCGAGTGAATTCTGGGAGATTTTTATTGGTCTCAGTTTGTTCTTAAATTTATTAGTTTTTGGTAATCAAATTTAACTGTTTATTTTTTGTGTACCGTGTGTTAGGTAGGTGTTTACGTACTCCCTTCCAATGAAAGAAGAGTAACGCTATGCTGTCAAACAATATATATATTTTGACTAAATATATTATCTGGAATAGTTTGAATATATGAAATGATATGAGTAAATTTATCATAAATAATACTTTTATAATATTATATTTTTATATCATTTTACAAATATATGATGATAAAATTTAGTAGTCAAAATACCATCTTATTTAATTTGCTTTTGAAAAATAAAAATGTTACTCTTTTGTGACAGAAGAAAGTACCATCCTTACAATCATTACTATTATAAAAGAATGAGTTGATGGTGTACGTCCATTCTCCTCCAACCGCTCTATTCTCTTAACTTCTCACCATTCTCTACTTTTCAACTGATCAGAACAACTTTTTTCTATAGTACGATTCTCTATACATTCAACGAGTTCCGTTGCAACGTATGGGTACATAACTAGTATACATAATTTTAGACGGAGGAACGGGCATGTAAAACTGCAATTCTAATTCTTCTAGCCTGCCTAGCAACCATCATTTAACGACTACTCCCTCCAGGAAAAAAATAAGTGTTGTCTTAGAACAGTATCGTCAAATAATTTTTACTTTCACCAACAATATTTTTATTAATAATTAGATCAACCATAAATATAAATAAGATAAATTGATCTCAAAAAATACTATCATAATATTTTAATTTATTAGGCTTTACAAATATCGTATAATGGCAATTGGTAACCACAGTTATATTTGGAAGACCGTGTCATTATCTAAACGCATGGATGAAAATAGATTGAATACGAATCGAATAGTCTCAAATATGAATACGATCCATATTTTTTAAACAGATAGAATACAAATTCATATGTTTAAAAAAATTTTGAATTCGAATATTCTCGAATACAAATATGAATCGAATGTCAGGAATACGAATTTGAATTGAATATGCATTTAATTCAGTCGAATGCGAATATTCTAAAACTTCTCTAACAAATCATGGTAGAATAAATTTATGTAACATGACTACACGTCTATACGAGTTAGCAGTATAGCGCATAGAGTTAAAAATTATACAAAGTAATTTCACTTCTTACTTGTAAAGCTTGGTTCATTAGAAAATTGCTTCCTACAATCATCCACGGGGAGGTCGCCAGGGATGGAAACGGATCGAATATGAATCAAACAGTCTCGAATACGAATACGACCATTCTCGAATATGAATACGAATATTCTCAAATGCGGATACGGATATTCTCGAATACGAACATTCTTAAATACAAATATGTACATTCTCGAATACGAATACGAACATTCTCGAATATGGATTTTGCTTATCACATTCGCGTTTTTTCATATACGAATATCGAATAAAACAGATTATCTTTTACCGTTTTCCGTCCCTATCAAAACGACACTTGTTCATGATTGGAGGGAGTACTAAGAGGTATAGTAGTGACAAAATGCCGGAATTCGGAAATTGTAGCTATCTCTCCTCTGAAGCGATCACCTTCAGAAGATTGCACCAGCATCATATCTTCAGTTACATGAAACAAACTTATTGTGCACGTAATTAACTTGCTCGTTTTTCTTCCAACAACGGTTAAGAATCATGATTGGAACATAGCGTGTATTTGCATTTCTAGCATATTTTGTGCGTTTTGGATAATCGGACAATTTCCCATTTTTTCCCCATTGCAGTTTCCTATCCTTTTCTTGTTTGAAGACTAGGTACTGCACCATTTTCAGAAGGCAACAAGAGTCTTAAGGCAAACGCCATCCTACCTGCGCAACACGCAACCTCTTGTCTATCGATCGATCTGTGAAACATGAGGACAGATTGAATCATTCTGTTAAAGATAGAAACTAGAGATTGTGTTGTGTTCAGCTAGGATGTGTACCGTATCCTAGAGATAGCAATCGGCAAGTCTTTGTAACTTGACCGACCAGAACTAAGTAGATATTGTTGTATATGGGCCATCTAAGACCCGATTATGTGTGAACACGTTACCTAAATAAAAGCTCATTTGGGGGCTGTTGGCCTACGAGGCTCATTAGCCAGTTTAGTCATATATTGCTTATTGAACTATGAAGATCGATCTCCTCCGTATATATAAAAGAGGCAGAGGCTCAATATATACAAGACTAGAGGTAAAAAGATCAATAAAGATATAGACTACGACTTCATTTATGTTCTTGCCTACTTTAATTTTTCTTTTTGAGTTGAGAGCTTCGATTGTCCAACGCAATCTCGATCATACAATACACTATCAGCACGATAACGCTCTAAAGCTAAGGCTTTTTGGTACATTGCTTTGATCAAATTTTCAATTCTATTACGCGGTGATGTTTTTCTTTTCATAGATTAGTTTATCTACTATTATGCATCGCCACTGCCTCTCCCACTGATTGAACTAGGTGCACACCTTTGGCGTGTGTGCCACCATGCTGAGGCTGGACCAGCACACGCCTTTAGCGTGCGCCATTGATGGGCCATCAGCCGATCACCTTCAGTGTGCACGCTTTTGCTGTAACGTTGCTAGCCGACAACCGCACGCCGTTGGCGTGCTGCCACCACGCCATAATAGATTGGAACGGGTGCACGCCTCCACGTGCACACCGCTGAACTTGCCACCGGGATACCACATGCCTCCGTGTGCGCATGCCCTAAGGGCAGCCCATCACCCAAAACTGTATGTACCATTTGTTTCAGCATCTTTATCGTCTCAAAAAGTATAAATAAAAATCATCAACTGTAGTCTAAAAGAACAACAAGAACATACATGTACCAACGAATTGCTAGCGACGGATTTAACATGGAAAAATTGCTCCCTTGTCCCAAAGTTTAATGGCGTTTGCTCATTTGCCCCATGATGTCTCACTGACATGCGGGTCCAGGACCTATATGTCAGTGAGACATCATAGGGTAAATAAGCAAACGCCATTAAACTTTGGGGCACATGAGCAAATCCCCCATTTAACATTCGTTGCAACATGACCAGTCCAGCGTTTTTTAAGACCCCACCCAGCCCACTACTTTATTTCCCCAACAATCGAATCAAGCCCCAACTACCCGCAATTTCTCTATTTGTGGATCTCGTTGTAGTGCTTCACTGCCGTCCCGGGTGCATGGCGGCTGCGGCCGTCGGCACTCCCAACTTCGGCATCGCGGCTGCTGTATGGGTGGCAGCGACGACGGTCCTGCCTCCAGACCCTAGACATCAGCACCACTAGAGGCGTCCTCATACCCAGCTATCCATAGAAGCGCTTGCCGTGTGACCCTCGACGCACTCGACCAGCATCATGGTCCCCACCTCATCACTTGCTATGGAATCGACGGTGGCGATGACCCTCTGCGGCTTCGCCTGCTGGATAGTAAGAACCGCGGCTGCCTGCTACAGATCTAACACCGTGTGAGCCCCTCCATTCCTAACCCCGAGCTCTCCTGATTTGATTAAATTTTGTGTTGGATAGATATTAAATCACCTGTGATATATGATATATCCTCTTGGTTAACAACAATCTCCTGTGACAAAAGTTCATTACTGGTTGCTTGTGATAAACAATTGGTTCTTGTCCATGCCATGTGTTAGCTAGTTTATGCAATACAACTGTCCATCACGTGTTTGTTGAAATGCCTCTATGAGGATGAGATTCGTTTTCAAGGTTGTGTGATTCTGTTATCTAGAAATGTATTCCTCCGAAGGATCAACAAGTTATTGAGGATCAACAACTTGGCCCTCTCGCTCTCCTCATCCCTCGCATCCATGTCCACCCCCTCCCCACCTGCCCTTGCTTCCGAGGCCTAGGTGCTTGTCCACCCAACCGCAACCGTTACGGTCCTGGCTACTCCCATGGACCGCAGCCTCAACAACTGCTGCGACATCTTCCTGCCGTGCTTCCATGAGGGCCTGGAGGGGGAGGCTAAGGAGGTGACGGCAAAGGAGGTGGATGAGGATGGAGAGGATGATGATGGTGGTGGGAGTTTTTTGCTGTTATGGTACCCTCTAAGTTGGGCTTCGACGAAACGGTATCTACGTCGTGGGTTTCTCTAAAATAGTACTCTTGTACTTAAACTTCTCTCAAATAGTATTCTCAGGGATGTTAACTCAAATAATTTGATTTTCGAGTTTGTACTCCCCCAATTGACTGAACTGCCCCTGCTCATTTTGAGCTGCCGCCAGACAAAAAGAAATGGAAGAGTTCGTTCGTGCTACTGGAACTGGAAGAAACAAAATGAGCAGGGGCAGTTTAGTCATATGAAGGAGTTAAAATTCAAAAATCAAATGAAAATTAGTTCAAATCCCTGATAATACTATTTTGGAGAGGTGTTAACAACAAGGGTACTATTTGGGAGAAGCCCACGGTATAAGTACCGTTTCGTCGAAGCCCAACTTAGAGGGTACCATAATAGCAAAAAACTCGTGGTGGAGAGTGGCTATGGGATTGGGGGAGGTGCTGTGCTGCGGGGTTGGGGACGTGCGGGTGCCCCCACCGTGTGATCATTGGTATACGCTATACAGTACGGTGAGATGTTGGATCAAGCTAAAAGAGGATGTTTAGGAACCTGCTGACGAATAGAATGAACCTTAGGAAATCTGTTTTTATATCAGTTGTTACAATGGTTGATGGTGGGAAGAGATTAATGGATATCCTTGATTCACCCCTGTGATGCAGGTATATAGGTGGGTTTTTTCGTTTACAGCTGATGGCTTATGGATACAGCCGATGGCTTTTAGTCCTAGCACAAACGTTTATGCGGACGTACCGAATGTCAATAAGCTGCATCGAAAAGGCTGTCTCAATAAGCCGATTTTAAAAGACGATGGAGAAACTGTTTCATTTGTTTGTTCAAAAGAAGGTATAAGACAACCGAAAAGAAAGAGGCCTATAGCATTGATAATGTCTTTTGACGGTCGGTCTGTTCCTCATGGTCATGGATTGTCACTTCCTCTTGGTCCTCTTGATGTTGTTTTTATTAAAATATCAATATTCCTTGTTTGGGTTGGACTTAGGGAAGCAAAGGCTCGTTGGGTAGAAGACTTGTACTCTTCTTTTAGGTATTTTAGGTAGTGTTCGGCAATGTTTCACTAGTTCCAAATAGGTTGCGCATTCTATCTTGTTAGCCGATGGTTATAGCTTTGTTAAGTAGTATTAAATTAAAATTTACTCAACTCGTTTTTTTTTTGGTGCACAAGCTTGCTTGTAAAACGTTGAAGCTGGACATTATTCTCATATTCCACAACATAGATTGTTGACGATTAGCACTGGAAGGTTCTATTATCTTTTATTGCTCTGAATCTTGTTTTGTTTTGTTTTTTTTTTTTTGCTTTCTTTGCATATTTAAACATACGACAATCTGCGTTGGATATCAACAATTTTGCGGCGATTGTCTTAACAAACTATGCTTTTCTCCATGTACTCTCATCTATGGTTGCTATTGCTTAGTCCTTTGATGTTCAATTTTCCCTCGTTACATTCTTTTTTGTTTATGCAGAGGATAGCACAACTTCTGCATCAAATTGCTTTAATGAGTGACATAAAAAGCAGCAGCGAAGCAATTAAATTTATCAGGAAGGGCGTTCCCAACGTCATATAGAAACAACTGTAGATATTACTCTCCTAATGCATAGTATCTATTAGTGGATCCAATCAATAAATTTACACCTTTTCACATGTTTCTCTCTTCACTCTCCTCCCTCAACTATCCCACAGATCAGTGACTAGACCCGAGCCAGTGGTGGTGCGGCGAGTGGGAGCAAGGTGAGCGTGGTGGCCTGGCATGGAGCGCGGTGTTAGCGGCGTGAAGAGCGAGTGGCTCAATGGCGAGGTGAGGTTAGTGCGGCAGGCTGGATCTGAGACGACCATGGTCGCACTACAAGAATTCCTATCTATTGCAATGGAAAAATTGCAATGAAACATAATTTGTTGCAATAAGTTAAAAGTTATTGCCACGAATTATTTTTTTTGTGGTGATTTGTATGTCATATTGCCACGATTTTCGATTGTTGCAATGTTTTTTGTTTTCATTGCAAAAGGTAATTTATATTGCAACAGAAGAAGAAATCGTTGCATTAATGATTTAATATTACCACGATTTTATATCGTTACAATAGTTATATTCTATTGCAACGAAAACACAATGTAACGTACACTTGTACATGTGGAGAACAGATAGGGCCTGACTACAATCAATTTAGCGCAACGAAGGTCTAGAGCATAATTATTTATTGAAGACGAGGACCGGTATAGATAAGAATTCAGAGCTGTGGTGCCGCTCGATAGTCTTTTGGCGGGCCAAAGTGAAATCGGACACTGAGTGAGGTTCCAATTTTCAAAATAATTTTACTGGGCCCAACTAGATAAGGAAAAGGGGAGGCAAATACACACATCCTGCCGTCATCCCCAAATCCCCATCTCACCACAATCTCCTGTCAGGGCTGGAAGATTTGGGCAAGTTTACGCGAGGTGAATTCATGCCGTGCAGCCTTCTGCAAAGAACGGCAAGTGCTGAGGCGGCAGGAACCTCAGGTTAGGGTTTGTGTTCAGTTTGAATCGAAATTAGTATCAGAGTTGGTTAGAAATATAGTTTGTACTCGGGTTAGGAGTCAGTTTGTACATATGCAAGATCTAAATTCAGCAGCACTAAGCATGTAACACCTTGACAGTTGACATACACAACAGATGTATTGCACACCAATCATTCTATGTACATTCAGACATGTCTGCTCATGAAAATTGATATTTGGGAACAATTGAAGGACTAATCTGCCATCATGAACAAACATGGAAAATGCCTAACTTCCATCTTAAAGAATTTTATACGCTTATCTTCACAAGTAATCAATCAGAAAATCAAACTTTACAATTAAATTACCCAACAAAGATAACACTAAGCTGTACTTAGCGATTTAACTAAAGGCAGTAACGAGTAAAACATAACATACAATTACCTGATTCAAGTTCCTGATGATTACTCCTCTGTTGCCTCCTCAGAATCCGAGAGAGGTAGCAGGGTACCAACTCCAATAACATGTCCATTCAAGCATACAAAAAACTCCACAGAATCATCGTAAGCACCGAGCCTGGCGGAAGCACTACTCGACATCATATTTGCCTGCAGCATGCTCCATAGCTTAGCCTTACAGTAGGGACACACCTCCCTTGGATGGAACTTCACCCGCTTCTCAATCAGCATCTTCTTGACCCTTGAAGTGGCGAACGACTTAAAGATGCCTCGGAAAACCCAAGTCACCTTCTTCCCCCGATCAAGATGTTCGCATGGATCTGACACATACAAGACATCCGTCCTACACTACAGAGGCGGAGATGCGAGAGGGGGGCGGAGGAGGCCGACGGCTGGGTAGGGGGTGAAGGAGGAGGAGGCAGATCTGGGGGCGGAGGAGGAGGCCGGCGGCCGGGTGGGGACGGAAGAGGAGGTGGATCTGGGGGCGGAGGAGGAGGCCGGCGGCCAGGTGGGGATAGAAGAGGAGGCCGGCGGCCGGGTGGGGGGCGGAGGAGGCGGAGATGCGAGAGGGGGCGGAGGCAGGTGGGGGCAGAGGAGGCGGAGATGCGAGAGGAGGGCAGAGATGCGAGAAGGGGGCGGAGGAGGCGGAGATGTGAGAGTGGGGCGGAGGAGGCGGGTGGGGGCGGAGATGCGAGAGGGGCCGTGGGGGGCGGCAGGAGTCTAGGGTTTATTATTTTAGAATGGCCCACCTGTCATTTTATTTCACGGGTAAATGGGCGAGGCGAGTACGGATAGAGCTAACCTATACTCGTACCCATTTACCCGATGGGCAGATATTTTCCCCCATTTTTATACCCGTGGGCAAAGAATACATCCCATACCTGACTCTATTAGGGTATTTACCCACGGGCACACAGGTAAACGGGCACAATTGCCATCCCTATTCACAACTACAATCTGAGATCCAGGCGTGACATCTCCAAACTAGGGATGGCAATCGGGTGCGGCGGGCACGGGTAGTGCTCACCTATACCCATACCCGTGACCCTGATTTACGCCCATAGGCATGCCCGTGAAGGATGACGGACGTAGAACCTCGCCCATACCCATCACCCGAGGGTACCCATCGCCCACGAGCATGCCTGTTTATCCGCGAACTAAGAGTCACTATCTAAGAGTTGAACTAATGACAGATACATATAAGCAGCAGTTGTTGCTAGAAAATATAATAGCTATCTTTTTTAGTTCTGTTTAAATTCAGTTTCAAACTAGTAGATTTTCTTACTAGGGTCCTTTCCAAACTTATTATGAAAATCAATTATCCCGTAGGTCAGGAACTAAAGAGTCTAGGATCAGTTCTAAGTAACAGCAACAGAGAGGGGAATTGCACAATTGAAGAAGATCCCCTTAATTGAAGTATTAAAAATACGCATGTACAAGCAAGCATGCACCAGGTAATTGCAAACAAGGAGCGCTTCTAACGAGTCAAGGAAAAAAACTAACAAAATAAATGTTTGATCAGAAAGCAACAGTAATAATTGTGCCACCTGTCAATCTATATCGTAGGTAAATGGGCGAGACGGGTACGGGTGAAGCTTACCCATGCCCGTGCCCATTTACCCGACAGGTAGAGTGTCCCCCTATTTTCATGCCTATGGGTAAAGAAAACATCCTATACCCAACTCCATTAGAGCATTTACCCGTGGGCACACGGGTAAACGGGCACAATTGTCATCCCTACTCCAAACCCTCCCATGGCTGCCTTGGTTCCCAATCCCTATCTCGCCTGAGGTTCAACCTAGCACCGCCATTGGTCCACATGGGCTCTACCTACCCGCTGCTCGTCCCAGCCACTCCAGCCATGGCGCCATCTGCCACCCATCCATCCATGGAAGTGCGCCTGCTCATGCCAAATTAGTGCAAGAACAAGTTTAGATCTGGGAGCTATATAGCTACATATTTGCAGCTATGATACTATGGAATGGTCAAGAATAGATGCTCCCCAAGAATTAGTACAAGTGGTGGTTTGGAAGGATAACTCAATTCTTTCCATATTTCTGCAAGATACAGGCTGAAAAGGTGAATTGTTCGGAGCAACCCACAATTAGAAACTAATTACGTAAGAAGATACAGATATCAGAGAACAGGATATACAAATAATAGAGAACAACTTTAGGATGTAGTGTCGGTGCGAAGCTGCGTAACAAAATTAATGAGCAAAGGAAGTAAAGAGTGCAATGTGATCATTTTACCTAGAATGCAGCTCCATTTTAATTGCTGTGGAGTAGAGCTATCGTCACTATCTTTCACCGATATATAAACCACCATTCCAAGATATAGCAATAGAGGTGATCCATATGTAATAATGAACATCAATATCCCACAGAGAAATGTGGAGTAACTTGAAATGCCCTGCTAAAATTCATTAGTCAAATCAGCAGAAAATGGGGAGAAGGGGCACTTCAGAAAGTCTACGTTAAACGTACAATGAAAGGTCCAGAAACATCAATGCTGGTGAGGGTATTTGTATTCCCAAGACCAAAATGACCGTCATTCCGAAAAATTGCACTGCAACAACCTACATAGTTGATTGCCCATGGTTAGCCAAGATAAACATAAAGTTTTGGTAGTAGGTACTTTAGAATGCACAGTCTAGGAAATGCTAAACATCCATTGCCACTGAAAACATATACAAACCAAAGAACCTTGAGTTGATAGTTTGGTGTACTTTGACACTAAAGTGAATTTACAGAAAGAGCAGAAAAGTAGACAGGAATGTAACAAAAGAGAATTGTGTACCTATTGCATAGTCACAGAATAGCTAAATGAGTATGCTGTATTGTTTTAAAAACCATAGGATAGTAGTTCAACTCAAGCATGGGTCAATCTATTCCCGAGAAGGGATCACTTACCAAACATTAAGTGCATTTCTTAAAAAGTTCGTACTAAAGTAACTCATCACAATTCCAAGGATCATTTGTGTAACTCCAAGAAGAATCGACATCTTCAAGGAGTTCAGAAACAGAAGCTCACTACGGCTACCAATATGATGTGGCTCTCCACAAAATATCTTTTCTTCTTTGCAGTCATTATAGTGGCACACTCATTCTTAGTGTCTATGAAGGTAGGCTAATGAAGGGAAATCGGGATAAATGAACAAACCTTGTACTGAAGCCATCTATTCAAGGATAGGGGTGCACGAAGCTCTGCCATTAGGAAAACCAAATGTTTGTCCGCAAATGTAATGAAGCATACCTTCATGAGCTTGGGATCATGCCCAGAAAATATCTTGGCCTCATAAGACCAGAATGGCTACTTCCTTTGCTCTAGAACTGCTCAAAAACATATTAGCATCAACACTGACACTACAAATTCAATGCCCTTAAAAACTTTCTAACACTTTCCTAAACATAAAAACATAGAAACGCAAGTTTATATCTGCCACAATTTGCTTAGGTATGTCAATAAGCATACCGTTTACTTGTAGAACCTTTGGTGATGACAAGAAGTTAGCTAGAAAGATTTGCCAGATATATTCATTTTCAAAATTATGTATGTGTCATAACAAGCCAAAGGAAAAGGTTCGGCATTAAAAAACATACACATATTAGAACACTAAAAAAACAAAATGGAAGCATCACAGACAACAAAGTCATAGCAATAGGTGCCCCAAGTGCACCAGGAGGAAGCGGATCAAAGGCAACACCAAGCACTGGCCCATCCATATTTCGTAGGATCTCATGATCTTTGGAAAGTAGATTTTGGGGAGAACATACCATGGTATTTCTAGCCCATCAGGAACCGAACCGACAATATACAGAGGGTCAAGACTGCCAACAGTATGTTTTAATAGCATCGCAACCTACAGAAAGTAAGGCGTCGTGATGGCCAAAACACAGATTAAGCATAGTGAGCCACAAATAAACAAAAGAATGTAACAAGCAATACATACATCAGCAAAACGCCGCAACGAACTAAATCCATAATTATTCGATATAACATCATAAGGATAGATGATCTAACATTATAAGCAGAGACGGTAAATAAGTGGACCGATGCTAGCAAGCCGAAGAATCTATTCGCCATCAGCAGTGTAGGCCATTTGCACAAGCAGAAGGAAGCACGGCGATGCATCATTATATGACCTATTGTCATATAGTTGCTCAATACTGACAATATGACAATATGTTCTTTTTTGACAGTAAAAAAGGCAAAACAAAGATCATATTGTCAATTCAACTCTAGAACCAAATAAATATAGCTGCTCATTTACTATTCAACAAAACATGATAACATATAGAACAAATAAAATACAAAAAAAACTGAAAAAGATATATTAATGATAGAAAACAATCTTTAGTCCTGCATTCTGCACAAGTTCACAAACTTCATGGTTTCTTCAAGCCAGCATCTTTTGTTTTGTTTTTGTTTTTTTTTTTGCAAAGTTAAGTGGCCCTAGAAGTAATGCTTGAAGCAAAAAAACGTAACAAAGAAATCAAACAGTAACTCATTGCTATCGTAAGTTCCTAAACAAACCCATCACTGCAACAGTAGCACAACAACAATCAGAAATCTACTCTCGACAAACTAACTTGCCAGATTTAACAGATCCTAGCGACTCACCCTCAGCCCTCTTGAGCGCATCCTTAGGCTTCGCGAAGGTTGGCATGGTTGCAGCTAGAGATCTCTGGAGATGATCTACCCCTGGATTGCAGCCAGGGGCGAAGCCCAATAGTGGCCCGTGGGTGCAGATGCACCCCCCCAAAAATTGAAAACAAGTTATTACCATCAGATTTTAGCCCTATAAGCACCCCCTTGGGCCAATATGTTGCACCCCCCATAGCCCAGCTTAGAGTAGGCAGCCCAATCAACTTAAGCCCGCACAGGAAGCTGAACCGGCACCGCGCGTCCGCCCGTCACGTCGCTCTGTCTTCCCGACTTCCCGTCCGTCTGTCCGCAGGCAAGACCGCAGCTACGAGTGCGGAGCGCTGCCGCTAGGCGCTGCATCGCTGTGACTCAGGCAAGAGGAGGATTCCGATGGTGCGGGTCTGCTGTGCTGCTGATGACCAAGGTTAGTTGCGGATTTGTTTGCTACGTGGCGTGGTACCCTGCTAATCTAATCCATCCAGCCATGGTTCGATTCATTTGCGCAAGATCGATACAATACCACTAAGAGCTAGTTTCCCGAGTATGGGGGTGTTTAGATCGATTTTGTAAGGTTTTTAGCTTTTATATGGGTGGAATTTTTCCTAGTCAATTTTGTGCAATGTTAAGTGAGCTCCATTAGTGACTGTCATGCAAAATGTGCACCAGAAGCTCATGGATCAATCGTCATAATTTGCTACACGCACAAAATCGGAATGTTCAATTTATTACATATACTGTAGCATCTTGTTAGACATACGGCAACTATGGAACATTATGGTGCAAGACTGCAAGTATTACCCACTTTTATGGTCTTGTAAAACATGAATTTAGGACTGGGAGCTTACTGGTTTGATGAGTTTTTAAAATAACTACTAAGTAGTATTGTAGGTTTTTGCCTCTATTTCTTTCTCAAGTAATTTATTAGACAGCGTATTGTGTACAAAGATCTTTCTTGTTTTAGACATTTACTTAGCATTATTGCTATTGTCTACTAATGACAGATTAATTGATAGAAAGATTTTTCAAAAGAAAAGCGCCAGAGCCAGACAGTGGCAACAATGCCCGCAATTCATGTTTGGATGATATCAACTGGGAAGAGGAGATTAAATACGATCCAGGGTTGCGGAAACAGATTGATGACTACCATCCTAATCTTAGAGAAATGGTGAGAAGGAAGTACTTGGAAAAAGGGCCTTGCCAACCTTGCACATTTAGTTTTCCTGTGACACAGATTGGAGGAGGCCCAAGAAGGTTTGTTCCAGAATGGTTTGATGAGTTTGGAAGTTGGCTTGAATACAGTGAATCCAAAGATAGAGCATATTGTTTTTTCTGTTTCCTATTTAGAGAAAAGAAGGATGGTGGATATGAAGCTTTTGTTAAAAATGGTTGGAATGGTTTTCATAGAAAACAAAGGCTCAAAGATCATGTGGGTGATGTTGGTGGCTCACACTATCTAGCAATGAAGAAGTGTGATGATTTGTTACAAACAAGACAGCACATTGATGTGGCTTTCCATGGTGTAAATGAAAGTGCTAAGAGGGACTATATTACTCGACTGAATGGGTCTATTGATGTTGCTAGAATATTAGCAAAGCAAGGTTTGCCTTTCCGAGGCCACGATGAGTCGAAGGATTCTTTAAACAGAGGAAACTTCAGGGAATTTCGTGATTTTGCAGCGGAGCAAAATCCAGTCTTAAGAAAGGCAACGGGTAAAGGAAAATCAGAAAATAGTCTTTTGGTTTCTCCTGAAATACAAAGGGACATTGTGCATTGTTTTGCAAAGGAAGTGCTACAGGCTATTCTAGAAGAAATTGGGAATGATGTTTTTTGCTGTGAGAGATGATGATAGGTTCTCCAACCTACAAACTGTTGCTGAGCTTTCTCAGAAAATGGTGGAGACTAGAAAACATGATCGTTATCCAATGGTTTATCGACTTCTGAAGCTTGTACTAGTATTGCCAGTTGCTACTGCTACAGTTGAGAGGATTTTCTCAGGCATGAAGATTGTGAAAACGAATTTGCGCAACCGCATCGGTGCTCAATTTATGAGCAATTGCCTTATTTGCTATGTGGAGAAAGAAGAAATGATGAAAGTCACGAATGAGTCCGTGATTCGTCGCTTCATGAAAATGCAAGAACGCAGATTTGATGGTGACAATTAAAGGTAACGTAATGTATTTGTTTTAATTTGATCATTTTTTGTTGAAAAATTAAAATTGAATCATAAGTCATTTGTTTGCTTTTTTTAGGCTGTCGAGGATGATCAAGATGTGAAGTCAAATGATATATTTTGCCTATGTTAATATTTTTCAACCATGCTAATAGTATACATTTTGTTAAATTTTTTATCACTTCTTTATAGTCGCACCCCCTCTGTTACGCTCTAGCTTCGCCACTGATTGCAGCCAAAAACAACAGCAAAAGCTGGGTTAACTCACAGATTCATGGCACAAACAAAAAATCGACAAGAAAACCCATAGAACAATAAATCGATCAAAACACCCATAGGAAAAACAACCCAAAAATATCACAAAAGCACCATCAGCTGAGACTAAGCGCTGGGAGGTGATGATACCTGTAGATTGCCAGAGACACGCGTGGTGGACAGTGTCGCGTGGCCGTCGGAGGCGGAGGCGGGGATCTAGATGTGGAGAAGGTAGAGCGGAGGCCCAAGAGAGGAAGGAAGAGGAACAACCTTAAGCCGGCACCAACGAAGACAACGGTGGCGTCGGCAGAACGAGTTCGAACGAGTGGCGGGAGTAGCAGCGGCGGGTTTGGGGTAGTGGATGGGGAGGCTGCGACGGTAAGTGTGAGGCCACCGGCGGTGAAGAGGACCGTCGGTGGCGGTAGATCGAGCAGGTAGAGCCGTCGATTAGGAGGAAGGCAGCCAAGAAAGATGGCAGGGGCGGCGCGGGAGGCGAAAGGGGAGGCGCGGTAGCTGTGGTGGCGCAAGGGTGATGAAGACGGACAAGGTGGGGAGGGCGGCGACGAGATCGAAGGGGAAGAGATGGGCGGGCGGGCGGACGAGGGGGCAGGGTTCTGAGGCGGCGGGGCATGTGGGGGGAATGAGGAGGAGGGTCGGTTTGGGCATGGCCATTGCGATGCGGTGATGGATGGATCGATCTTGGAGGCGGGGTGATCGGATGGGCAGCAGCTCCTCGGACCCGACCGAAGAACGGTGACATGATTTAGGCAACTCGGAGGGTTTTTGTGCAAAATGGGGATGTAAGGGGCTGGGAGGGCTCGAACATCCCACGCATAAGGAATCCTCACGGGATTAAACCCGGAAGGGTTCCCGGCCGCGCAGCCCCTCCACGTCGCCCCAGCGCTCCCTCGGCCGGCGCGTGACGGGGGAATTCCGTACGGCCGGGGGAGCCGGTTTCCCTGAGTTTCCCGAAAATTACGTAGAGGTCCTTTTTCCTCGTGGAAAGGTCCCTGATTTTTGCGAAAAAGCCCCTGCGCATTTTTTTTCTCGGTAGCGGCCCGCGGTTTCCTGTAATTACGAACAGGCCCTTATTTCTTCCGAAAATGCCCTCGGTTTTTTGCGAAAAAGACCCTCCGCTCTCCTTTTATTGCGAAAAGACCCTCGATTTTTTGCGAAAAAACCCCTACACTTTCTTTTTCCTGCGAATTTTCGTCTCTTTTACTTCGGTCCACACGGTGGCTGGCGTGGCGTTGCGCCACGCCTACGTGGCTAGTGTTTATTATTTGTGGAGGGGTGGGATCAGAATACAGAGCTAATGTACCATTATCCTTGCAGATCACTGAAGAATGTTCAAATCGGCTTTGATTTTTTATTTTGTTTAAAAATGTCAAAAGCTGATTTAAATACTTTGGTTTGTAAAAGCGGCTTCTCTAAGCCGGTTGTCGGCCTCCGTCGCTTCTTCTATGTCCATATCTTTCAAAGTTGTTTTTAGAATTTTATTTCAAGAGCAGATTTTATAGTTATTACTATTTTATTTTAGTTAAAAACTAAATGTTTCAGCTAAAAGCTATCAACTCTAGCAGCTTAAAACACTCCATAGTTGGATAAAAAAATACCCTTATATACACATAAGAGAGAGAGAGAGGGACCACTTACCAATCCTCCTCCATATCCATCATTCCCTGCTCCAACAGAACCACCGTCTCAAGTAGTTTTTACTGCATTTTATAATCATTCCTCTCTCGGATCATCATGGGAGAGCACGGTCGTTGTAACTTGTAAGACGTTGTTCTCCAGTAAACTAGACCACTTTTCATCATGTTTTTGCCCCTTTTCTTTGATGTTCGTCCATATTTAATTATGTGTGGGTAATTTTCTTCGGTCCAGGGAATACGTGAACTAGCAATCAGTAGAAACGTAGTAGTCAAGTTTTAATGTTTTTTTAGGTTTTGTTAAACATCATCCAGATGTTTTCTTCCTTACTATCATCCAGATTTAGAACTATTGAATTAGAAATCCAATGGCCATAAATTATCCCCCTCCCCCTTGAATTCTGCCTCCTCCCTCTTAAAAAAATCTTCCCCCTTAAAAAACAAGAAGCCCTTTGATGTCTAATCCAAGGATCATAAATTTGGATGATAATTAAAAAGAAAATATCTGGATGATGCCTAGACTCTCTTTTTTCACCTAATGTATACTATGGTTGTTTATTTGCTTCCATAGTGCTTTGTTTCTGAAAGGCCTAGAAGCCATGGCCATGCAATACGTGTCACTATTAGCGTTACAACTGCCTGATCGTGTCTTCAGGCCACTTCTTCAGTTGTGGATCCGTAGCACATGGATCTCCTCATTTGTAGCACCTGTATGTTGTATAAATACCTGTGTAATATCAATACAAGACATCACACTGTTCATTGTTATTCTACATGGTATCAGAGCCAGTGCTTCCTACGCCTACTTCTCTCTTTAGCTAGTACCTCTTCCATTCCAATTTATCTCCAGATCTAGATCTAGCCATTTGGCTCCAGGCGATTTCTCCTCCATGCGTGCCTCCCCACCGGCCGGCGCGCCACCTACCTACCCCTTCACGCCGGCGTCCAAGCCCCTCCCCACACACCTCCACGCCGGTGCGCCGCCTCCCCGCGGCCTCCACGCGCCGCCGCCTCCCCGCCGGGTTCCACGCCGGCACATCGCCTCCCAGCCGGCTCCACGCGACGCCGCAATCACACCGGGGCGCCACCCCCCTTCGCCCAGGCCCCGACACCCGGCACCGTCGGCCCCGTCGCCTGCTCTCATCATGAGCGACACCACTCAAGCTGTTCATGCCGCCACCATCGCTGCCATGTATTCTTCTTCCGCAGTGGCCATGTCGGCTCCCTCGATGTCCTCGTCTTCCACCTCGGTTGCTTCCTCTGCTGCCACCGCAGCCAATGGTGTAAACATCAAGTCGCTCATCTCGTTCACCCTCGATCAGCACTCCAACAACTACAGGTGGTGGCGCACCCTCTTCCAAGTCATCCTCGCCGTTTCAACCTCCTCGGCCACATTGACGGAAGCGAGCCCCATCACGACGACCCAGTCTGGGTCCAGGAAGATCTCACAGTGCTCATGTGGATCTATGCCACCCTCGCCGACGACCTACTCGATATGGTGATGGCCGAAACTACCAGTGCCCATGGTGTGTGGAGCAAAATCTCGACTGTCTTCTGCGGGAACAAGCCAAGCCGGGCCGTCCATCTTGAATCCGAGTTCCACTCCCTCATGCAAGGTGACCTCGATGCAACCTCTTACTGTCACAAACTCAAGTCCCTTGCAGATGCACTCGCCGAGGTCGACCAACCGGTGAGCGAACGCACTCTTGTTCACCGGTTGATCATCAGGTTGAACCCCGCGCTACTCCAATCTCAAGACTCTGTTGCCCAAGCTCCCGCAGTTTCCCACGTTCATGCAAGCTCAAGACTACCTCCTCATGGAAGAGGCTTCCATGGGCTCGTCATCAACTGACTCCGCCATGGTTGCCACTGCGGGAGCCGCCTGGTCCACCAACAACTCGGGTGCGCACTCGTCAAGTGGTGACCGCGTCAACTCGTCCTACTCCGAGCACGGTCGCGGGCGTGGCCGCGGACGGTGGCGCAGACGTGGCGGCCGTTACATCGCCCCAACCAACTCTGGTCGTGGGCAGAGCAAGCAGCAGCCGGCCTCTCCTTGGATGCAGGGGTGTCCACCATGGGCCGCACCATGGTTTCAGCACCCTGGGGCTTGGCGTGCTCCCTGGACAAGGGCAACCGAGCCTGGCATGCTCGGCGCTCGGCCACCATCTGACCCCGGTCAAGCCTATGCCGCCACAGTGCAACCCACGACTTAGCATGCTCCGCTTAGTACATCGCCCTGGGATGCAACCGGTCTGCTTCAAGCACTTCAGGCGGCATCTATCCATCAGCCGAGCAACGGCACCGAATGGTATATGGACACAGGAGCCAGCTCTCACATGACTGGAGACCAAGGTAATTTGCCTGTGTATTGCTCTTCATCCTTGCCTTATTCTTCTCATATCATTGTTGGAAATGGGTCTTCTCTTCCTGTTGTTGGCTCGGGCACTACTACTCTCCACACCCCTCAGCACAAGTTTCTCCTTTCCAAAGTCCTACACACACCCCACATTGTCAAGAATATCATTTCTGTTCGCAAATTTACTAAAGACAATGCTTGTTCTATTGAATTTGATGCTAATGGCTTTTCCATAAAGGACCTCCAAACCAGGACCGAGCTGCTGAGATCCAATAGTGGAGGCGATCTTTATTCCCTTGGTCCCGCTTCGCACAGCTCTTCGACGACGCTCCTAGCATGTTCTACTGAATTGTGGCATCGACGACTAGGCCATCCCAATCACCAAGCCCTTCGTCATTTGGTTTCCCACTTTCAACTACAATGTAATAAAGATCCCAAATCATCTTCCATTTGTGATTCCTGTCAAAAAGGTCGCCATGTTCGACTTCCCTTTGCCACCTCTTTGTCACAAACTTATTTTCCCTTCCAACTAATACATTGCGATTTATGGACCTCCCCAATTGTGAGCTTCGCTAGTTTCAAGTATTATCTAGTGATTTTGGATGATTTCACTCACTACATGTGGACCTTTCCTTTGCGCCTAAAAAGTGATGCCACAGCAGCCATAATGCATTTCCACTCCTATGTTCGTACTCAATTCCACTCCCTCATTTAGTGCATCCAACGCGACAACGGGCGTGAATTTGACAATGCCTCCATGCGTTCCTTCATGCTTTCACATGGCATCACATTTAGACTATCATGTCCCTATACCTCCTCCCAAAATGGAAAGGCTGAGCGCGCCATTCGCACTATCAATGATATAATCCGCACATTGCTCTTCCAAGCTCACATGCCTCCAAACTTTTGGGTTGCAGCCCTTTCCACTGCTACCTACTTAATTAACAGGCGTCCATGCAAACCTTTGTGCCTATACACACCATACCAAGCCCTCTTCTCCCAGCCACCCGATTATTCCCATTTGCATACTTTTGGTTGCCTATGCTATCCCAATTTACTCCCTCAAACTCCACACAAATTAGCACCACGTTCTACACCTTGTGTCTTCCTCGGATACCCCTCTGAGCACAAAGGCTACCGATGTCTTGACATTGCCACGCGCAAAGTCATTCTTTCCCGGCATGTGATTTTTGATGAGTTCACCTTTCCATTTGCCTCCATTTCGGCCACCAAGCAGACTCCCACACCCGCTCTCGTGCAATCCTCCTCGGATTCTCTTCCTGGTCCACCCCCACCATCCTCGTCCCGCGGGATCAGCGTCGATTCGACCGCCTCCCCTCCCGTCGCGCTGACTGTCCCAACTGAACCGCCTGATGCTGTGACGGTCCATCATCCTCGCACCGCGTCACCCCACTCCGTTTCGAGGGGGCATCTGATCCCACTTCCTCCGCGACTCTTGGCACTCCACCACGCTCATCTTCGCCCCGCTATGTCCCCCCAGCCACACGACCACAACATCCTATGCAAACAAGGGCCAAGCACGGTATTTCTGTTCCTAAGAAGCACTTTAATCTCTCCGCCTTCCTCCATGGCACGCTTTCCGAAATTGTTTATTGTGAACAACCCTCTGGATTTGTTGATTCCACACATCCTTCTTATGTCTGCCAACTCAACAAGTCCTTGTATGGGCTCAACCAAGCGCCACGTACTTGGTTTCTTCGGTTCACCTCCTTTTTTTGTCACGGCTTGGTTTTCGTGCTGCTAAGGCTGACCCTTCTTTATTCATCCTTCATCACAACAATGCCTCTGCATATCTTTTGTTGTATGTTGATGATATCATTCTTACTGCTGATCACTGTCATTCAAAAGCTTCGCCAAGAATTCTCCATGTCTGATCTTGGTCCCCTCAGGCATTTTCTCAGAATCAATGTCTCCACCACCTCCCATGGTCTTTTTCTCTCACAGGAGCACTATGCCCGTGACATTCTAGAGCGTGCCTCCATGTACAATTGTCACCCTTGCACTACTCCCATAGACACACGGTCTAAACTTTCAGGGACTGACGGTGCTCCCGTTGACTCACCTACTGCCTATCGCAGCTTGGCTGGGGCATTGCAGTTTCTTACCATCACACGACCGGATATAACTTATGCAGTGCAGCAGATATGTCTCTTTATGCATGCCCGAGGGAACCTCATCTTGCTCTACTGAAGAGAGTCCTCCGCTTTGTCAACGGGACACTGTCCCACGGTCTCCATCTCTACAACACCAAGAGCACCGAACTGGTTGCCTATACAGATGCTGATTGGGC
The DNA here is from genome assembly GCA_017311315.1 of Dendrocalamus latiflorus. Lineage (NCBI taxonomy): Eukaryota > Viridiplantae > Streptophyta > Magnoliopsida > Poales > Poaceae > Dendrocalamus > Dendrocalamus latiflorus. The sequence goes on along the minus strand of CM029629.1, from coordinate 19,129,600 downwards.
CGGTTGCCCGGATACAAGAAGGTCCACTTCTGGTTTTTGTGTTTACTATGGTGATAACTTAATCACTTGGTCTTCTAAACGACAGGCTACGGTACCCCGTTCTAGTGCGGAAGCCGAATATAGAGGAGTGGCCAATGCAGTTTCCGAACTCTGTTGGCTTTGGCAACTACTCAGGGAGCTCCACAGACCGCTGTCTAAAGCCGCCATTGTCTATTGTGATAATGTCAGTGCAATGTTCTTATCTACAAATCTGGTACAGCATCAAAGAACCAAGCATGTGGAGATAGACTTGCATTTTGTTCGTGATCAAGTGTCCCCTGGGCAGATCAGAGTCCTTCATGTTCCCTCTGCGCACCAGTATGCCGATATATTTACTAAGGGCTTGCCACGACAGCTCTTTGAAGATTTTCACTCCAGTCTGCACGTTGGCCCACGTCCAGACTGAGGGGGGCTATTAGCGTTACAACTGCCTGACCGTGTCTTCAGGCCACTTCTTCAGTTGTGGATCCGTAGCACATGGATCTCCTCATTTGTAGCACCTGTATGTTGTATAAATACCTGTGTAATATCAATACAAGACATCGCACTGTTCATTATTATTCTGCAGTCACAGGCATAGGCTCTGCATATGAATGCGTAACATCTGAGGAACTACGGTACAACCACGAAGCCTAAGGTGTTGCAAACTTGCAATATAGTGTTTGCACCTTAATGCTCATGAGGTTGCCATGGATTACACTGGGTATGATTAACGAATTTTGCATGTTCAAATTAGCCAAACACCATCACTCCTCAACTGACCCTGTGGAATTGCAAGATCATCACAAAACAACAAGATTCTTTTCATTTATTTATAAATACTGGATTGGCGAAAACGTTAACAATACAAGTTTTGGAGTGACACATGAACATTAGACCGGCACCCTAGCTATGTAATTTCCAATTGTATCATAATAGCACACAACCAATTCGGAACGATGAAAGTGAACATCAGGATATACGTTTGGACCAATTCTAGATGGGGAGCAAAGCTTTGGTCATCTTAACGTACTTCCCAAGTAAGGACCATATATACTGATATACATCAAGCGGCTCAATATCCGTTCTTCCCTTCGAATTTCTTCAACCAAACTGCAATCTCCTTTGTAAATATCTCCATTGCTGGCTTTGGCAATAGCAGTGACACCACTGTTGAGTCCTCACCATCTTCGTTCTTGCACATCATGTGATAGCTTATTAACTTTGAAGTGAGGTCCCCAGCAGCAGGTTTACCACCAGCAACCAACTCGGCCTTCCCAGATTGCAATGCACCACCCCCAACCCATTTTGTATCAGTAACCTCGTATGTTCTGTCCATACTGAAAGGTGGCTGCTCACGCCACATTGCCAGCAAATCCACCATCGATTTCATGCAGTCATTCGTCGTGTCCAGCTTGGCTCTGCGCATAAGCTCAAGTGTATGTGCGAGTGGCCTTCCAGTCAGCTCGTCGGCAGTGGCTTCTGCCATGGGAGAGAAATGTGCATTTCCGTAGTAACCCCGTGGGAGTCGGACAGCCGTGTCACGGTTCCATCTCCCACGCGCATTCAGAGTAAACATGATACGCACTCGCTGACCAGGCTCATAGCCCAGCGCCAACGTGCGGCACCGCCACATGACAGCGGTTATCAGTTCAAAGGCTGTGGCAGCTTGGGCGAGGTGTCCGGGGAGGTGGCTTCTTAGAATTGCTATCTCTCTAGGCCCAAAGAAGAGATATTGTAGCACCATGCTTTCAGGTGGCGTTGATAGCATCACATCATCTCCAGCACGGTCCAAGCCATCCAGGAACGCTTTGTATGCTGGGTAGACATGCGAGATGAAGGGTGGACTACGTGCTGTGAAGAGCTCTCTTTCCCACACAGGCAGAGTAGACGGGAGCGGTTCACCACCGGCAAGGTCAGCTATGGATTTGATAAATTGTAGCATACCGAAGCCATCAGCAATACAATGGCACATGTGAAGCCCGATAACAAATCCTCCACAGTTTAGTTGCGTCACCTACAAACACATGCATGCGGATAAACAAGCTATTCTATCGCACGAGGAGTTATAATATGCGACCTCTACAACAGTCGAATGTTGTATAGACACTCCCTTTTTAGGGGTTGATATAAGTCAAATTGTTCGTTTCTCTCGATGATTACATCATTTCTTGATATGTATAATAAGCGGAATATTGTATATTGTTTGTTATGAAACATAGAAAGTGGTTTGCACTAGCTAGATATCACACATAATATATTTAAAACATTACTGTGTATGAATTTTATTTCCCATAACTTTGGATTGTACAAAATATTGAGTTTTCACGGTAGTAATAAAACTTCCTTTTGTGATTTGGAGTCACGAATGCGAAAAGGTTTTGTTTTGTTCGTTGTATTTAATTTGTATTTATCCAAGTACTTATTTGCAGTAAGAACACAATTTAAGTGACTGTGATCTTTCCTCATATTTGTAGTAATAATATATATTCAGTAAAGACAAGTGTACATATCACAAACGTACCAAACCCTTACATGCTATATATACAGTAAGTGAATAGAATATATAGGAGTATGTAGAAACTTTTGGTTGTATTTAATATTTTTTTGGTGTGTCTAATAATCATCCAGATATTTTTTTCCCAAATAATCATCCAAAATGTGTAACCCTTGCATTAAGATCCAACGACACTCATCTTTCCCCTTACTATATAATCCCCCTCTCCTAACCCCTAACTGAACCGCCGCCTCCCACCCTGCACCCCCGACCCTGCCGCCTCCCATCCCGACCCCACCGCCACTCCCTCCACTTTATCGATCCCGTTGCCTCCCACCCAGACCCCGCCACCGCCGCTCCCTCCATGCCATCCCCTCCTCATTGCCACCCCCTCCGCGCCGGCCCCTCCTCGTTGCCGCCCCCTCCGCGCCGCCCCCTCCTCATCGCCACCCCCTCCACGCTGCTTCCCTCCACACCGTCAGAGCAGCTCTGCGCGCCTTCCATTGCCACCCTCGCCCTCTCCTCCACCATCCGTGGCCGGCAGTGCCCCGCCACCTCACTGCGTCGCCCTACCCCTCCCCACCACCTTTACCCAATCTAATAGCTAGTACCTTCCTCTGCCGCCGTCCTTTGACACTGCCCATCGCCCTCTTACCCCCGCCCGTCGCCCCCACCGCCGGGCCATCGCCCCCTGGTCCTCCTCTATGCCGGGGGAGAACAGTGAACCCTAGGTGTAGGGGGCGGGGTTCTTCCCTCAAGCTCGCCGCCAAGGAGGAAGAAGAGGTCACGGAAGAGGAGGAAGAAGAGGTCACCGAAGAAGAAGGTGGAGGTGGTGGTGCATGAATCTTCATGCACATCCAATGGTTAGAAATTTGGATAATTATTTAGAAGAAAACATCTGAGTGGTGTTTATCAAAAACCTTTTTTTTTGCGACAAGGATGCATCTAGTAATTGGTTAGTGTGTACACAGTATTATGCCATGCAAATAGCAAATGTTATTAATAGTACTAATCCCATAGCATATATAAAAATCTGCAGCAAAATACTACTAGGTTTCAGTAATAGATAATCATGTTGCAGTAAATGTCTAGTTTGCAGAATAGTTGTTCTATACCATGGGTATAAAAGAGTATTAGAGTACCGTCTTCTGTTGGATTATGATTATGATGTATACCGTATAAGTTAGAGCAATATATATCTGCCATGCAGCCGTGCTTGTTATAGAAAGAAACGGAAGGGAAAATTAGAAAACTAATGCAGTTAAAAACAAAATACGGGTACACAATACCTGCAGAAAGAGCAACGGCTTGCCAACTATGTCCCTAGTGTCGCCGGCGTCCCCTAGGAACTCCTCCACGCACGGGTACGGCGGCAACAGCGGCTCGCCGAGCTCCTCCAGCCGCACGTCCGCGACAGCCTCCACAAACACCACCCCTTCCGCCGTGCAGTCCACCACCAGCTTGTTCCCACCGATGAGCTTCCGCAGGCGGCCGGCAATCGGGTAGTAGTACACCAGGGCCTCCGCCACGGCCGCCCTGACGGCTTTCGCCATGTTGCCGGCCGGCCGGTTGTTGCTACTCCCGGGGCAGCCGCGGACGCGGAAGAACCCGACGATGGTCTCGTAGAACCGCAGCGTCCACTGGTCGTCGAGGTCGGAGAGGACCTTGGTCTCACGTGGAGTCGGCCGCGCCGGCGGCAGCAGCTCGGGCTCACTCCGACGTGCCGTGAAGCTCACCATGGTTAGGTAACGAGGTTATAGGCACTGCGTGTGTACGTACGTGTGTGTAGTACTGGAGCTGGTGGGAGCTAAAAGGTGGCAAGAAGGTCTAGCCTCGGTGCAGTGGATTGTATTGAGCTCAAGTACCTCTCTCAGTCTCTCTATATATAGTGTGTGCATGCCAACATGGGCATGTTAATGATGTATCTTAACTACGTGCAAGACCCTGAAATTAAGCAGTACGTGGCAGTTGGTTTACGACGGGTCCACTTAAATTTGGATATCTGACTCTTTCAAGGTTTGGGGGTGGGGGAGAAGAAGGAAAAACTGACTACAAAGTTGAATTTCGAAACCCCTCCTATAGTTTTTGAATCTTTTACGGTCCTGTTCTTTTCAGCCTAACTAGTTTTTAAATGGAGTATCTTTTCAAGATAGAGTTTACTAGTTAATTGTAGTACATACTTTACTGACTTTATTTATATCAGCAAAAACCGCATATAAGTTTCCGTTACTCTATAATCTCTCACACAAGCAGTTCAAAAGTCACAAGCCACAGCCAAAAACCATAAGCTCCAGCCAAAACAGAACAGGCCCTACAAATCTAACTATGCGTGAACAAGACTTACGGTTTGCACATTTTTAATTCTTTGATGTACGTACTAATTCCCACTCGAATTTCCAGGAATTTTTATTTTTCAATTAACGTGGCAAATCCTACGTACGGACTATACTAATTAAATTAAAAGTGCATGGTGCCTCAATATTCACAACAATCTATTAACAAATAAATAGAGTTACGTTTAGAGTCCATCGATATATATGATGGAAACGTATATTTGTATAAAAACCAAAGTGCTGGCTACAATTAATCCAACTCGACATGAAGTTTATCCCGTTAAAAAGGAAAAATCAATGTACGTGCAGACGCCACGCTACATACGGGTTTGCACACCACATCTGTTAGCAGGCCAATACCGGCCGTAAACGGGCTTTGGGAGGAGTTGTACGGAGCTAGCTAGCTGTACTATGTGGACCACTAACTGAGTTGATTGGACCCAACCGGTTTGATCAATTCACGCATGCCGGCACGACTATTCGCGTTCGACCCGCCCCCATCCTCTTTGATGCAAGCATCGATTATTCACGCAGCATGCGAGCACGTACCGTTTGCTTTTGCACGGCGTGCGTGCCGCAGCAGCTGGCTAGCTGACGCCATCGCCATGCCATGCTCGACCGCGCGCGCGCGCGCGTCTGGCCGTCGCCTGCATTCCCCACGCGTACGTACGCTGGCCACCAGGCACTCATGCAATGCAACGCGCCGCCTCCCTGGATCCCTGCCTTGGAGCGAGCGACCAAGCAGATAATCCACCGCCCGCCCGCACCTGCGCTGCGGTTTGGCCGGTGTCAAATGTGGCTGGCCGATCCATCTGACCACCTGCTGCTACCAAAAATTTAATTCTACGTATATTCATATTAACTTTTACATCTTCTAGAAAAAGTCATAATTTAATATGACCACTGGCTTTCCAAAATGACTTTCTATTTCTCTCGCTCTAGAATAACGTAGGATTCACAGACATATTAATGAAGGTGGCTAGCTATCTGCATGCATGCAGCTGCTCCTCTGCGACTGCACGCCAGCGAATTCCAATTTCGTCAAAAGGTTCGTACGTCACTCGCGAGCTAGAGCGGCTCCCAGTCCCAGGACCGATCACCGTAGAACATATTCCAAATAGCATGCATTGTTACAGTGCATTTGAGTCATGATCCATCCATATAACTTTCCTTGACACCCGAGTATAAATAAATGTTAAGAAAATGTTTCAGCAGCACATAGATGAAGGTTACTACAGAAATATTCCTTCACACACTACTACAGAAAACCGTATTACAGACGGTTCAAAAAAGTCATCACAGACGGTTTTCTGAACCGTCTGAATTTATGGGTCGGTGATAATCGAAGGTTATCACAGACGGTTTTCGAACCGTCTGTGGTGTAAATATCACAGACGGTTTTCGAACCGTCTGTGGTGTAAATATCACAGACGGTTTGTAACTAAAAACCGTCTGTGATTATCAGCTATCACAGACGGTTTTTAGTTACAAACCGTCAGTGATATTCTTTTCTACCCATAAATCTATTCTTGTTTATTGGCTAGCCTCAGGAAATGCTAGCTATGCCCTCTGAAACAAGCAGATCAACATGTACATGTATACATACAATTCACATCTCAATTCATTTCACAAACATAAAACATCCAATTCACATCGCACTTCATTTCACAAACATAAAGCATCCATTTCGCAAATCAATTAATTGAAATGAAATAAAATATCCATTAACAAATACACAATTACAAAAGATCTACATTGCATTTGCACTTAGATGATAACATTGCATTTTTTATTGCGCTATCACTCCGGAATCGAGATCTCGCGAAAGGAACAGATCCATAATCAACGAACTTGTGAGGCTGCACAAGCTATATTTGGATGGTGCATGATTGCCATTCAAGTATTGCTTGTGCAGCTTACAAGTTCGTTGATTATGGATCCGTTCCTTTCGCGAGACCTCGATTCCGGAGTGATAAGAGCAATAAAAAATCATTATGCGCAGTGGAACTCTTCATCTGATCTTATGACTTTAGACCACAAAAACCAAGCGCACTCTCCTCGAATTTTTGCAAGGTCCGATTGTTTCAATGCAGTTGTAGAGATGGGCGCAGCCTGTCGATAGGAATATCAATGCGCGTACATATATAACCTGACAAGTATGAAATAAATGTGGGAAGATTGACAAACCTTAGAATTGGTGATCTTCCATTGCTCTCTTATTGATGCGCAACACCAAACTTCATTACACAACAGTTGCACTTAGCAATTACATACGAACACTAAATATCCACAAAGATAACTCCAAGACTAATATCCACTAATATAGTAATCCAACACCTTCTGAATTTAACTATCCTAAACAGTTAGATTAATTCATTGAGACCTGTTGATCCAATTTATTCCAAAAAATTTACTAATTTTGTCTCTCTTATTGATCAACCAGTTCATCAAAGTTCCACGCCTCTTAGTAACTCTATTGATTCCATTAGGAATAGCCCTATTCATAAGCATAGTTCATGAACAACTACAAGAAGACAACATCAACTTATTCGGTTTCACTTCCAAGGATACTCATACCATAACAATTTATTTGATTACAATCTCTGACTTAACCATAACCCAAGACATCACAAAAGGATTTTAACACCTCCCTCCAGAAAAGAGAGGTATTAAACTTCAACACTTAGAATAATCCAAAAGAATTACATAAAGCCAAAGCTTTCACATGTTAAAGAATTTGCAACATAAAACTTTCATTAACAAGAATACCAAGCGAAAAAATGAGACATGTTTCACAACAAGACAAAAATCCTGCAAAGGGACCAACCGTGCAAACCCACAATGCTCACAGGTAGCAAAAGTGTCTCAATAGTCCAAAAACAATAATTGCTTCAAACAACAGGTAGAAACCAATTGAAAACCCTCAATGCAATGAACCACGAGCCCAAGATAAATTCATCCATCACCACAGGATAAGAATTGACCAAATTCAACTCAGGGAAGAGAGAAACTTTCCTAAAGGACTCATTCCTAACCTCTGAAACTAAGTTGCTTAAGGAAAAATCCTTCACCATTTCAATACCACGAATAGTGATATAACCTGGCCATGCCAATGGCCACATCACGATCTCTATTTCTCGACATCAACTATCACCACATAACAATCATATAATCAAATCATAGGCACAAAAGATCATCTCATAACACGTACAAAGTCAAACATTAAGCACGCATTCAACTATGATAACCGACGGAAACGTAGATGCAATGCAAACCCCATTCCCACCTACAGTGCTTAGTGTGTCAAAATTAATATTTCGTTAACCACGGACCTACAGCCCGCTCTGATACCAACTGTAACACCCCAGCCAAACAATGACCTAGAATGCTACCAAACTAACCACCTAATAAGGAAACTAATATTCATCCTACAAAATTTCGGCAGAACCTCCTTTGTTTATTGAGTAAATCAGAGGTTCCAACAAGCATAATCAAATGATATGAATAACAGTAAGCAATATATTCGTTTATAAGCAAAACTGGATTATGTTCACTATCGCACACATAACAATACTACTTAGATAAATAATGGATTCAATGTAAAAGAGTACTAATCTTTTATTACATTTTGAACCTGAGAGACACTAATCAAATACCACTTGAATTATTCAGTAAATAGTGTTTAATGTTCTTTCTCTCTTCCATGGTGAATAGACTGTGCAAGTGCAATAAAACTAATCCTTCTTTATCCCCATGCATGCCGATCTCATGTAGATACCTAAAACAAACAACAACCACAACAACAACAACAGCAAGAGTGAGTTCAATGACTCAGCAAATATAATGAGTAGTAACAAGAATAAAAGTGAACATCGTTTCACAAGTGCATCCATCAATCATATAAATAAACCATGCGATGCAATATGATCAAAAATCTCTTTATCTCTTCTCTTTCGCATTTTACCGGTAATGCGGAGTGTGCATCCGTCAATGCATACCCATGCCTGTACCATCTGGTACAGGGACCAATTGCCCATACTCCACAAGTATGGGGACCTTTAGCTCGTCATGTCATCCACATGACGGGGACCTCGGCGCTTGGTCATCTCGTGACCAAGACTTCAATAAATCAGCATGATGCACAAACGTGAATGTCTCAACAAATAAAACTTGCATTCACAACAGTTATGCATCAGAAATTCTCCTGAATACTTTCAATTGCAATCGGCCATAAACAAATATCAACATATCATTAACATAATTAAGATCACGTATACTCATAATATAGATCAAACATCTACAAACCAACAATCATCAACAGTCCACACTACAAAGTTTAAACCATCATTATACTTGCCTTAACCACGAGAAAACGGGGGATGAGCAGAAGGTGCGGCCCCTGGGATCCGTCCTCCTCCTGAATAATAATTATAATGATTGCTAAGACAACAGTAGCGAGTCTTTAAATTAAATAAAAACACCCCCAAACTAACCCAACATGTTTAGCTTGATTCAAAACCCCAAATCCTTTCGGCCATCCTGTCCCCCTCTACGGACAGTCAACTTCAAAAATTCATATCTATTGGTACAGAAGTCTAAATAGGGCGTTCTCAGACTTTCTGGAAACATAACTAAATTATCTAATTAAACCTAGTTGGTGAGTCTTTCTGATTCGGCCATCTTCTACCCGCACCATCCAATTTTTCTAAAACATCAGTTTCATAACGGGCTCTCTGGACAGCGCACTAAAATTGTCATAACTTTCACCCCGAGAGTCGGAATCAGGATTTCTTGACCTTTCTGGAAAGCTAAGGAAATTATCTGCAACTTTCATAATATGAAGATCCTTTAATTCCACCTTATTCGAATCGCCCAAACCAATCTACCGAAACCTGACAGGAATTCCCCCGATCTGCAGGACAGTCCTACTAGAAAAATCATAACCTTTGCTAAAAAGGTCTGAATGACGCGTTCTAGCACTTCATGGAAATATAATTACGTCCTCTACAACTCTCTAGCAGAAGTCCAGACCTAAATCCCCACGGATCTACCCCGAAACAGCCGTCTAACATAATCTGTCCTAGCAGTCCAGAATACCGACATAGCTAGCACAATTAAAATATACATCTACTTGGGGCAAAACAGGGATTACCCTTGACGACTCGCTGAAGAACACGACGAACACCCCACGAGTTCCACCTCTTCTCCTTTTCCTCTCTTTTTCCCTTCTTCTTCCCTTCCTCCGGATTCAATCACCTTGCGGCGATTAATTTCCTTCCCCCGCTCGTCCGGCAGCGAATGGAAGTCTTGATCTCCGGCAATGGAGGAGAGGGGAGGGAGGGGCTGCTTGGGCGTGCAAGGGGGAGAGGGGGAGGCGCAAAGGGGAAGAGGGGGAGGTGCAAGGGGGGAGAGGGGGAGGGGCGGCTAGGGTTTGACCGGGCACCCCTTTTTCAAGGTAGGGGAACGGCGGCGACGCCTCCCTACCTCAGCGTGTGTAGCACCCTCGGCCTACGCCGCAAGCGCCCGCTCTTCGCGGGCACCCTTTTTCGAGGTAGGGGAATGGCGGCGACGCCTCCCTACCTCAGCGTGCGTAGCGCCCTCGGCCTACGCCGCAAGCGCCCGCTCTTCGCGGGCACCCCTTTTTCGAGGTAGGGGAACGGCGGCGACGCCTCCCTACCTCAGCGTGCGTAGCGCCCTCGGCCTACGCCCCAAGCGCCCGCTCTTCGCGGGCACCCTTTTTCGAGGTAGGGGAACGGCGGCGACGCCTCCCTACCTCAGCGTGCGTAGCGCCCTCGGCCTACGCCCCAAGCGCCCGCTCTTCGCGGGCACCCTTTTTCGAGGTAGGGGAACGGCAGCGACGCCTCCCTACCTCAGCGTGCGTAGCGCCCTCGGCCTACGCCGCAAGCGCCCGCTCTTCGCGGGCACCCTTTTTCGAGGTAGGGGAACGGCGGCGACACCTCCCTACCTCAGCGTGCGTAGCGCCCTCGGCCTACGCCGCAAGCGCCCGCTCTTCGCGGGCACCCTTTTTCGAGGTAGGGGAACGGCGGCGACGCCTCCCTACCTTAGTGTGCATAGCGCCCTCGGCCTACGCCGCAAGCGCCCGCTCTTCGCGGGCACCCCTTTTTCGAGGTAGGGGAACGGCGGCGACGCCTCCCTACCTCAGCGTGCGTAGCGCCCTCGGCCTACGCCACAAGCGCCCGCTCTTCGCGGGCACCCTTTTTCGAGGTAGGGGAACGGCGGCGACGCCTCTCTACCTCAGCGTGCGTAGCGCCCTCGGCCTACGCCCCAAGCGCCCGCTCTTCGCGGGCACCCTTTTTCGAGGTAGGGGAACGGCAGCGACGCCTCCCTACCTCAGCGTGCGTAGCGCCCTCGGCCTACGCCGCAAGCGCCCGCTCTTCGCGGGCACCCCTTTTTCCAGGTAGGGGAACGGCGGCGACGCCTCCCTACCTCAGCGTGCGTAGCGCCCTCGGCCTACGCCGCAAGCGCCCGCTCTTCGCGGGCACCGTTTTTCGAGGTAGGGGAACGGCGGCGACGCCTCCCTACCTCAGCGTGCGTAGCGCCCTCGGCCTACGTCGCAAGCGCCCGCTCTTCGCGGGCACCATTTTTCGAGGTAGGGGAGCGGCGGCTTCGCCTCCCTACCTCGGCGTGTGTAGTGCCCTCGGCCTACGCCGCAAGCGCCCGCTCTTCGCGGGCATTGTTTTTGAAGGTGGGGGAACGGCGCCTTCGCCTGTCTACCTCCGCGTGCGTAGTGCCCTCGGCCTACGCCGCAAGCGCCCGCTCTTCGCGGGCACTCTTTTTTGAAGGTAGGGGAACGGCGGTCTCGCCTCCTTACCTCAGCGTGCGTAGCGCTTTCGGCCTACGCCGCAAACGCCCGCTCTGCGCGGGCACCGTTTTTCGATGTAGGGGAACGGCGGCGACGCCTCCCTACCTCAGCGTGCGTAGCGCCCTCGGCCTACGCCGAAAGTGCCCGCTCTTCGCAGGCACCGTTTTTCGAGGTAGGGGAACGGGGGCGACGCCTCCCTACCTCAGCGTGCGTTCAAGCGCCCACTCTTCACGGGCACTAATTTTGAAGGTAAGGGAACGGCGGCTTCGCCTCCCTACCCCTCGGCGTGCGTAGTGCTTCTGGCCTACGTTGCGAGCGCCCGCTCTCCGCGGGCCCTGCTTTTCGAAGGTAGGGGAACAGCGGCTTCGCCTCCCTACCTCGGCGTGCGTAGTGCTTCCGACCTACGTCGCGAGCGCCCGCTCTCCGCGGGCCCTGCTTATCAAGGTAGGGGAACGGCGGCTTCGCCTCCCTACCTCGGCGTGCGTGGTGCCTTCGGCCTACGCCGCGAGCGCCCGCTCTTCGCGGGCACTATTTTCGAAGGTAGAGGAACGGCACCTTCGCCTCTCTACCTCCGCGTGCGTAGTGCCCTCGGCCTACGCCGCAAGCGGCCGCTCTTCGTGGGCACTTTTTTTGAAGGTAGGGGAACGGCGGCCCCGCCTCCCTGCCTCCGCGCGTGTAGCGCCCTCGGCCTATGCCGCAAGCGCCCGTTCATCGCGGGCACTCTTTTTTGAATGTAGGGGAACGACGGTCTCGCCTCCTTGCCTCCGCGTGCGTAGTGCCCTCGGCCTACGCTGCAAGCGCCCGCTCTTCGCGGGCACTATCTTTGAAGGTAGGGGAACGATGCCTTCGGCTCTCTACCTCCGCGTGCGTAGTGCCCTCTGTTTGTCCATTGGTTTGTGGGTGACAAGTCGTAGAAAACAACAACTTTGTTCCAAGCTTGGCCCAGAAAGTATTTCAAAAGTAGCTCATGAACTTGACATCGTGACCTTAAACAATGGTTCTTGACATTCTATGCAATCTCACAATCTCCCTAAAAACCAGGTTAGCTACATGTGACGCATCATCGCTCTTATGACAGGAATGAAATGTGCCATCTTAAAAAACCTATCCACAATAACAAAAATAGAACCCCTCCCCCTCTTAGTCCTAGGTAGTCCTAACACAAAATCCATACTAATATCTTCCCAAGCAGCACTAGGAACTGGAAGTGGACTATACTGTGAGACCATGTAGAGGTCACCCTATTGTTGTGATGAGTAATTGACCTTTGCTTTAGAGTTGTGTAAAGGCTGAGTTTGGTTTTTGAGGTCTGTGCAGAAGATTGCTGGCTTTACGACCTCTGTGCTTGTCTCTGTGTGATCGGTAGTCATCTTTACGACTTGGTGGTCGCAGGTGCTGTTATGACCAGATGGTCGTAGGTGCCGTTAGACTTATGGTCGTAGACGCCGCTACGACTTGATGGTTGTGAGTGCCTTTACGACTTGCTCTTTATGACCATGTTGTGTGCCTCTGTTATCGGTAGTAGCGTTTACAATTTTGTGGTCGTCAGTCGATTTTACGACTTTGTGGTCGTTAGTAGGTTTTACGACTTGGTGGTCGACAGAGGCTTTTACGACTTCATGGTTGATAGTTGTAGTTCTGTTTGGCCGTGGTCGATGGTCGTAGATCTGATTGGCCGTGGTCGATGGTCGTAGATCTGACTGGCCATAGTCGATGGTCATAGATCTGACTGGCCGTGGTCGATCGTCATAGATCTGACTGGCCGTGGTTGGTGGTCGTAGATCTGACTGGCCGTGGTCGATGGTCATAGACTCTACTGGCTGTGAGCGATGATCGTAGTGCCTATCTGTGTGATCGTAAGTCGTAGCGACTAGGTGCGTTAAAGTCGTAGTTGCTATAAGCAATGGTCGTAGCGACCTGTGTGATGGTCATAACGACTTGCTGAGTGGTCGTAGATTGCTGGTGGGACTTCTAGGGCTACGAGTACCTCATGTCCAGTGCATCTGAGTAGTTGTAAGTGGTTTAAGACCAGCTGGGTTGTTCTCTAAGTGCATTCTTCTTATGCAGATTGATGATTCCCGTGTTTTGTGCGGTGCTATGTAATTCTTTGCTTGTTTATGATGGTTGCAGGACTTTGGAGCTAGGACATGGTGAGGCATGGAAGAACCAGGACTAGGCATAGGGAGGTGTTGAGGTCTAGAATGGTTGAGGAGATGTCAAAGATGACTAAGGCTTGCAAGGTGGCTACAAGGATTGGACGGCAAGAAAGTAGGAAGCTTCCAGGAAGGTGGTAGAGGGGCATTTTGGTGATTTGCCCAAGACCTGAAAAAGGAAGGTTGTTCTGTTAAAGCACTTTTGTCTTGTATGAGCTAACGGGTTGATGTTTGGTGTGTGCATGAGAAAATCGGTGTTAGGTAGGGGTTAACGGGTTATCCCCACTATCTAGAGACTATAAAAGGGATGGAGGGCTACCCATCTAGAGTGGCTCTAGGGTTTTCTGTTCTTCTTGCATGTGTTCTTTGTTTTTGGTGTGGAGCAATAGTGCTCCTGGTCCTCCTGGATGGAGTGGCTGTATACATCTATTCTCGATCTATCTTTTGAGTATTGTTATCTGGATGGCTTTGAGTTTATTTGTTCTTGTTCATATGCTTTCTTGGCGCTTCTCTATTCTTTGATCTTTTCTTTTCTTTCTTGTTTTCGAGAGAACATTCTTGTCAAAGATCTGACTTGCTGTGTATTCGGGAATCATGCTCAAAGCCATCTTGGCTTTTCTATTCCCATGAGCAAGGTCTGATTGTCTTTGCATCCTCTCAGACTCGGTCGTGAGCGCTCTCGGCAAAATCTTGTGAAGATCTCTATTTTCTTAATAAGTTTTCAATTAAAGTTCAGAGCAGTCTCTTGAGGTCTCATTCTTGTGTTGTTCAAAGGCTCATGACCAGATGAACCATGAATCAAAAGTTATTCAAAATCTGGATCTTGTGGTCGTACACCTCTCTGCATTTCCTCTGTTTTCCTGAGAGTTTTACGACCACATTGTTCTATTGAGTTGTAGACTAGTTTTGACCACATTAGTTCTTCGACCACTTGTTGCCTTACAACCATGTTGGTTCTGGTATCGGTGGTTGTCAACTAGGGCAATTTATGACCACGGTGTCAGGTATCGACCACATAGTCGAGCTTACGACCACGAGCTCTCTTTTTGACCACGTTGTCGTGTTTATGACAATGTTGTCGCATTTTGACCACAGTGCTGGTCTCCGATCATGGTCTGTTCTCTGGTGCCCTTTTCTCTATTGTTCTGTTCTCGGGTATCATCGACTACTGACCATGTTGTTGAGACTTACGACCATGTGGTAAGTTCCGACCATGCTGTCAGATTCCGACCAGCTTTGTTTTTCCTTGCTCTGTTCGGTCTGTCTTCTTAGTTTTCCAGTGAGCTTTCAACCCTTGTCTTCATAGCTCAGTAGCTATTGGAGAAAAAGGATTAAGTGGATACTTGGGGAGATTTTGAAGGCACCATTCACCCCCTCTGTTGCCTATCCGGTCCTACATATATAAACCATATGGATTGAGTTTCGACTTTGCTTTATAGCATATGATGCATCTTTGAATGAACCTCTTGACGTCTTGCCTCATCTTTAGCCAATAGAAGTGATCAGCCAATATTGTGTACGTCTTCTCTCTCCTAAAACGTCCCATCAAACCTCCTACATGAGATTCCTACCACAGTAACAAATGCACAGAAGAATCCGACACACATAACTTATACATGCGAAAGAGAAAACCATCATGGATATGAACTTGTCCTACCCTTTTTCATCTTTGCAATTAGAATATAGAGCTGCAAACTCACGATCGGAAGCATATAGATCTTTCAAACTTTCTAACCCTGTTACCTTTACTTCCAACTGAGTCAAAAGCACATATTTTTGGACATTGCATCGGCTACCATATTCTCTTTACCTTTCTTATACTTGACAATGTATGTAAAGATCCCAATGAATTCTATCTACTTAGCATACCTACAATTTAATTTTGCTTAGCCCTTTAAGTATTTCAAAGCTTCATGATCAGAATGTGTGATAAATTCCATAGGCCAAAGATAATGTTGCCAAGTTTCTAACACTCGCACAAGAACATACAATTCTTTATCATAAACAACATAATTCAACTGTGCAACGTGAAGTTTCTCACTAAAATATGCAACGGGTTTTCTTTCTTGCATTAAGTACACTTGAACACTTGTGTCATCACCTAGGAACACCACTTTGTTTGTGCAAAAAGTACTGTTGTAGGGGTGGCCCAACCCCCCGTGACTGGGCCGTGCAACTAGTCCAACATATAATAGGCCCGATAGTGTAGAGGAATATACCAGTGTAAATATACCAATGTACCCCCATCCTTTGTAAATACTAAGGGGTAGAATGGGGATTTCCCATTCTACCCCACTCATATATATATAAGCCCCCAGGAGGGGCAAAGGGGGACTCCTCTCATTCTCACCAACCATTCCCACAGACTTGGCTCTCCTCTTCCTCTTCTACCAGTCCCTCTTCATTCCTATTTAGCCCGTAGCTACAACAAGTACACTTCTCAAGATTGGCATACAATTGTTCAGTTCTTAGCACTTCCAGCACTTGTCTAATGTTGAGAGACCATGTGGAGGTGACCCCGTGTGTGTGATGAGTAATTGACGCGTGTTCTGGAAAGTTTGAGTTTGGTTTGAGCCAAGTCGTTGCATGGTGTAGTCGACTGTGGTCGGACCTGGTCGAACGCGGTCGGATGTGCTTAGGGTGCATGTTTTCTTTTTGACCGATCGTTGGGCTATTCTGGGTGTGAGCATTTAATTCTAATACGACTTTGTGTTATCTGTATCTCGAGCGGTGCTATGTGATGTATTTCTTGTCTGTGATGGCTGTAGGACATCGAGGCGGAGTCGTGGCGAGGCACGGAATGACCGGACTAGGCACAGGCGGTGCTGAGGTCGGAGCGGTCGGGATGTGCTGAAGACGGCGAGGACTCGAGGTGGTTGCGAAGCTTGGACGACAAGAAATGAAGAAGCTTCCCGGAAGGTGCAGGAGGGGTGTTTTGGTAAAAGTGCAAAGCTGCATGAGGAAGCGGGTTTTGGTCTTTGAGTTAGCGGGCAAAGCGAGTGAGAAACCCGTTAAGCAAAGGCTATAGGTATCTCCTGGTGAATGAGCGGGCTTGGGAGATGTTGTTAGGGTTTCTTTTGCTTTGTGCTTCTCATTTCTATTGAGGGTTGGTGAAGAGAGCAGGTTGTGTATTAGCTTTTGTCTGGGTGAACAGAAATCAGTTGAGATGGTTTCTTGAGTTCTTGCTCTCTTGCTTGAGTGTGTGTTCTTGTTTGGAGAGATGGCTGTAAGAAACATTCTGTATAAGCATTCCTCTCTCTGTATCAAGATCAATATGAAATTTTGTGTTTGAAATGATGTGCTTTCTTGTTCTCCATTTCAGGGTTTGAATCTTAGTTCTCGCTTCTCTGCTCTGGGTCTTTTCTGTTTCTCTCTATTCCTTTGATTCTGAGATGAAGTTTTTGAGTAGCGGCAAAATCTCTCCTCTGAACTGGGTGTATTTTCAAGGCTTTTGACTAGCATATGCCCGAGAGAATTCACCTGAAACACTTTACTTTCAGAGATTTTGATTGCCTACTTCCTCTATTCTAGGGTTTACTATTCCCTTTGGCAGAGTTTTCGCTTTCTTGTTGTTTCGGCAGAGATTTTGTGTTGGCTGCGTGTTTTCTTGATCCAAGGACATGACTCGGTTATGACCAAAAGACTCATGATAAAAAGATTCAAGAACCAAAAGCTGTTGAGTGTTTGATCTCTTGTCCAGAGAAGAACTGTAGCTGTTGTGTTCATTTCTTTGCTTTCCCTTTTCTTTGCAGTACTTCAGTTTTTCGGTTATTTTTGTAATTAATGCTTCCCTGTTCTTTCTTGGCTATTTAGTTTAGAGCGCTGTTTTTTCAGTCTGAATGAAGTAGAGAACCTTCGGCAATTTCTCTGCTCCTCATCTCTTTGTCTGTATTTCCTGTAGCGGCAGTTTTCAGTTTCTACAGTGCTCGGTTCTAAATCTTCAATCGTGAGTTCTTTTCTTCAGGTTAATCTAGCTGCTAGCCTGCAGTCAAACTGGTTCAATTTACTGCACATACCGGCTGCAGTTTGGACCCGAGAGATATTTCAGCTTTTATGCAGTTTTCAGCTGTTTTCAGCTTTCGTGCCGACAAAAATTGCAGTTTGTGTGCTGATTGTTGTGCTGCTGTTTATTTCTCTGTTTTTGCTTCTCTTCTCAGTTTTTCTATTTGAGCAGCTCCTTTCTCTATCTTTGTCGGCAGCTATTCCTATACTCAATATGTATTGCAGTTTTCAGCAAGTAATCATTTATTACTCTCGGCCAGCAAGCAGCCGCTCCTTTGTGTTTGCTATTTGCTACTTTTGCTTTCGGTTGAGATTGCAGTTTTGGTCGGTTCCTTTTTCAGTCAAGAAAATCAGTAGCCAGTAATTATCTATTACTTTTGGGCAGCAAGCAGCGGCTATATGCAATTATCTTTTGTCCTTACTTTGTAGCTTTCTGCTTGCCGACAGTATTTTAGTTTTTGTATCAGTCTGTTTCTTGCTTCACCAGTGAGGAATCAACTTCTTTTTGAGTTCCCTATTTTTGTCATTTCAGATTGAAATGTTTTCTTTGTCTTAGTCTTTTCGGCCAGCTTTGTTTTTCTGCTTGTTTCTCTTCTTTTGGGTCATTATTTTCTTTTCGGTTTCTTTTGTTTGCTGCCTAGTAGTTTCTGGTTGGTTCAGTCCTCTTTGTTTTGACTTTGTGATATTTTGATGGCATCTGTTCTCAGTATATTTTTTCTATCTTCAGGAATGAAAATCGAAAACCAAGTCTGAAAAGAAAGACCTTGTTCTCGGTCAGACCGGCCCAATTCATGCACTCTGGACTAATTCGTTTACCTTTCTGTTTGTGATCTGTTTATGGCCAGTGAGCATTTATCTCCTTCTTCATAGCTTCAATAGCTATTGGAGAGTAGAGAGTTTTGTGGATACTCTGGGACGATTTTTAAAAGGCACCATTCACCCCCCCTCTGTTGCCATTTTCGATCCTACAAATGTGTTCAGCATGTTCTTCCAATGAGCAGCTATATATCAAAATGTCATCAAAATAGACTACTAGAAATTTTCCAATGAAGTATATCAAAACATGGTTCATTAATCGCATGAATGTACTAGGAGCATTAGATAAACCAAAAGGCATCACTAACCATTCATACAAGCCAAATTTCATTTTAAAATCAGTTTTCTACATCACTATGTTTCATTCTTATTTGATGTTAGCCACTACGTAGTTTAATCTTAGAAAAGATAGTAGAACCACTTAACTCATCAAGCATATCATCTAACCTAGGAATAGGATGACGATAGCGAACAATTATGTTGTTGATAGCTCTACAGTCTACGCACATTCTCCAAGTTCCATCTTTTTTAGGAGCAAGAATGACAGAAACAACACAAGAGCTAAGACTCTCATGTATGTACCCTTTGTCCAAGTGCTTGTACTTATCGCTGAATCTCCTTTGTTTCTTCCAGGTTTGTGTGGTATGGAGGAAGGTTGGGAAGAGGGGCTCCCAGACCAAGTCAATTTGGTGTTCAATGCCTCTAATTGGTGGTAGTCCAACAGGTACCTCTTTTGGAAACACATCATCATAATCCTGCAAAATATGAGAAACAATACTAGGAAGAGATGTTAAGTCATTAGTAGAAAGCAATGCATCCTTGTACAATAATACAAAGTGCATGAAAGTGGGATCATCTCTCATTCTTTCAGATCTGATTTGGTGGCTATTATGACTAACCTTTTCTCTCTCTCTCGCTCTTTATTTTACCACTAGGTTTTGGCCTGTGGTTCTCATTCACTTTTTGTGGAATCACACTCTTTTGTTCTCTTTTGTTCTCGCTCTCAACTTTCACTTCAATCTTTTGTACATTATCATTCATAATTTGAAAAGGAGTCAATGGTTGCAGCACCACTTGTTTGTTGTTCCACAAGAACTTGTATTGATTAGTTTTCCCATTATGAATCAGGGCACAATCATATTGCCATGGTCTTCCTAGCAGCAAATGACATACATCCATAGGCACCACATCACATTCCACCGTATCACGATAAATGCCAATTTAAAAATCAATGTCCATGGTGTATCCCACACTCAACGAACCTCTCTTATGCAACCACTAGATCTGATAGGGTGTGGGTGTTTCTTGTATTTCAACCCAAGTTTATTAAGTTCCTTGCTAGCTAAATTATGACAACTCCCACCATCAATAATTACCTTGCAAAATTTGCCATCTTTGCTAACTTGAGCTCTTATTTGGAATAAATTGTAGCGTTGTTCATGGGATGCTTTTGGTTATGCACTCAGCACCGTTGGATTATACACAAGTATAGGACCAACACCAGCATTACAATACTCAATTTCTTGTGCCACCTCCTGTTCTACGTCCCTAAATCAGCAAGGTGAACATCCTCTTCTTCACTTGCAGAATCGTATTCTCCATTCTCTAACATCAACATCACCTTGTTATTTGGGCAATCCTTTTGCATATGACCATGACCAATGCATTTGAAGCATTGTATGCCACTACTGTTTATCATGGAGTCCACAGAAGAAGCACCACTAGCTGTTGGATATGACGTCTTCCTTACAATGAGAGTGGCTTCTTCTTTCTTACTAGATGATCAGCGAAAGCTTGAACCTCCACTTGGAGCTACTCACTTGCTCATTTGCGGTTTAGGAACATATCTTCCTCCGCTGGATGGTGTACGGGCAGTAAAGGATGTAGATCTTGCAAACTTAACATCCTCTTGCAATTGACGTTTCGCCTTTGTAGCTTGATGCACTAACTCATAAAGATTGTTATAGGGCTGAAAATTGACAATTCATTTCACTTGATGGTTCAAACCTAAGAGGAAGCGTGCCATGGTTTATTCTTCTTGTTCTTGAACCTTGACTCAAATCATGGCTAGCTCCATCTCCTTGTAGTATTCCTCCATGGAATGTGTTCTTTGCTTCATATTCTATAATTTATCAAATAAATCATGTTTATAATGACGAGGAACAAAACGGGCTATCATTTCTTGCTTCATCTCTTGCCATGAAGCAACATTATCTTCTCCATTCTTAGCTCTTTGAGTGATCACTTGTTCCCACCAATCCAAAACATAACCTTCAAACTCAAAGGATGCCAATTGTATCTTTCTCTCTTCCATATAGTTATGCATACAGAATATCTTGTCAACCTCAATTCCTAAGTGAGATACTCCTAGGGATCAGTTCTGCCTACAAATTTGGTTATGGAAAATTGAGCTTGCCCAAACTATCATCTTCATTGTGTGGTCGACGATAATTGTCATTGCGATGCTGTTGTGGTTACAGACCAAACAGAGAGAGAGATGGCAGTGGAGAGGTGGGAGTGTTCTGCCTCACCCTCCCCCTCATCTTGATATATATATTCACATGGGGTATACTTTTACAGTTATGCCCTTACATCCGTACATCCCCATTAGGGGCACTTATGTCATTACGCATGTTACTCTGGTTCTTATAACCTCCTAACAGGCCTGCTGGGCTTAGGTGGGGGCCACCCCTACGACAGATGCATTTCAAAGTCACCATCCCATTCCGCCACATGCGCAGCACCACCCCGGCCACCACCTAGGCCTCAGTTGCGCCCTCCATATCCTCCCAAAAGTCCTCCTCGTCTGCGGGGCAGTGGTGGACGCACCATGTTGTCCGCCACTCGGTGTTGTGGGTCAGGAGGTACTTGGGCAATAACTTCTCCTCCTTGAACACTTGTGTCATCGCCTCCATTGTGAGCTTGTATGAGCCTAGTGAGTGCTCCAATGTCATCCCGCAATTGGCGTGTGTTTTCATCAGCTTGTAACTCTATGTTTTGCACCTCCTTTGCAATGTGATTAGTGAAGGCGTCATGCTTCTCATGGAGTTGATTGAGCCCTTGGTGTAACTCACATCGAAATTGTTCACGGAGTGCCCTAAATTGATATTGCTTGATGAGTTCTTGAGGGTCACTCATCTCAGCACTCTCATCATAGTGTTCTCCTCCACCTGACATAGTTAGTTATGTAAGAAATAAATAGCTGTGTATATTGATACTCTATGGAGATCACTCAATCTCACTCTTTTGTCTCCCAAGTATAGTTTTTACCTTTCCAAAGTGAATTGAGGCCAATAAAAATTTACACTTGGTGGAAGCTACAACAACAAAGTGATGATCAAACGAATTTAAGAGTGTTCCCAATTGCACAATAACGGTTATTTAGTGGAGCTTGGTATGGAAGTATTTATACTACACAATCTGAATTTCACGATGTTGTAAAATTAAGTAATATTCCAAGCTAGAAACTTCATCTAAGTGCTGATCCAAAAGAATTAAATAAAGTGTATGAACGCACACAAAAAGACCAATGTGACTCAAGGCAAACAATGGAGTGAGCTAAATGGAAACAATCTGGAATTAAAGATCAAATATCTCGTTTTGCACCAAGTACTAAGAGAGATGCTAGCTAATTGCAAGAAAGTGAATAGAGGGCACAACATTGCTTAAGAAATTAAATACTCAAATTGAATTTATGGACTAGAGCCACTCGCCCAATTCGGCCTTCTCTCACTTTTTTTTATTTTTGCTCTCTCATTTTTTTTGCTAGGCTGCCACTAACTCAAATATCTTCAAATCACTCACACACACACTCTCTCTCTAAACTTGATTCTTTTAAATATACCATGGCTCTTTCTTTTGGTGTGGCAGCCTTCTTCTTTTCTTTGTTCGGCCGAGTGAGTGAATTAGGACTGTGCAGTTTTAAACCGAACCGAAAAAACAGTACCAAAAAAACCGAACCGAACCGGTCAACTCGGTTTGACCGGTATTTGGTATTCGATTCGATATCTAGAAAAGTGGCAGTTCACTGATTCGGTTTTTTTGGTATAAACCGAGGGAAAATCGAATTTACCGATAAAACCGAACAGCCCATGTCGGCGATAGCGTCTCCCGTCTGTAGTCTAGGCCCACCAGCACGGCAGCACCAGGCAGTCAGGCACCGACGGCCCGACGCCCAGTCCTCGGCGAGTTGGCGACGTTGCCGATTAATTGTCCATGTAACAAGAGAAAGAATCGCATTGCCGATTAAACCAATTAATGAATCAAGTACTAGTCGATGCAAAGCAAAGCAAAATGGTGGATCCGAGCAGTTCCCAGATGTATCGAGAATACACATACATTTGTTCCAAGATGCACACCTACTACAACAATTAATGGTTCCCCGACAGCTTCTGCTTGCTCAACGACGGGATGGAGGTGTCCATGGAGCCTTCGTACTCGTCTCCCGCGACGGACGCCGGCGCCTCCGGCACCCCCGCCCCCGCCGTCGCGTCAGCGAGCTTCCGGCATAGCAGCTTCGTGAATGTGAACGCCAGGTTGGCCGCCTTGTGCTGCTACTGTGGAGACGGCTGCGCGGCCCCCACTTGCGCCTCCATCGGGTCGGCCGGTTGCGCTCTCACCACCGCTTCCTCCTCCCCCTCTCCAGCTTCCTCTCGTCCTGCGGCCGTGCGGCGTCCGCTGCTTCTTGGGGGGCTCTGCCCGGTGGACGAATGGGGTGGGATTAATTTTTGCAGGAATATTTGGGGGATACAGGATACTATAAGGTAAAAGGGGCCGCTTGCAGGTGCAGATTTTTTGGCACATATATCCCATTTTTGTGCTGCTAGGTGCTAGTTGCTACTTGCTGCTGGTTTCATACTTGCTGTCCAGTCCAGCTGGAGAATTGGAGACTTGGAGATGAGATTAACGTTTAGTAATTCGCGCAAATTTTGGTAAAATTGGTATTAACTGATACCGTACCGAAATAAAATGGTATTTACCAATACCGTACCGTATTTTGAAAAATACCGTATTTCCCGAAATACTAAAACCGTATTTACCGAACCGTATAAACCGAAAAACCGAACGAACAGCCCTAGAGTGAATGCACAAGCCCAATGTCAACCAAAAGTAGATATTTCAAGAGTAGCCCACAATATAATATCAATGACTAGTCTCAAGTATTCAAAGGATTTAAATGAAGCATTAATGATATCCTTGTTTTCGGCTGGGCTCAAAGAGAGACAAGCTCTTCCTACCAAGGCCCAAACTGCAGCCCACCAATTCGGCTTCCCTTCCCCCTCTAGGGTTTTGCTTGCGCAATCAAAGAGAGGGGTGGCTAGGGTTTCTAGGTTGCACACTAATGTGACGTGGGCAACAAGCAATAACAAGGATTCAACAAGTAAATTAGAGCTAATTGAAGGATCAACTAGCAGATTTTCAAAGGTTTAATATGACAATGATTAAGCAATGCAAAAGACACTAAGATCAGCATGAAAATAAATTTTCTATTAGACTAAAACCTAATCAAGCTCACACAAAATAGCAGACTAAACTAGGGTTTCATATTTTCTATCTTGTAAGGCAAATTTTTGGCTATGTTGGACTATAGAACAGCAAGTAATGAACTAAAAATTAAAGGGATAAAATCCTACCGAGTAAACCACGCTTTGCTACCAAGATGATATAGGGTCGCCCGATCTTCTCGATGTAGGATTGGATACTCACGTGAAATTGAAGAATTGTAGTGATCCCCCTATGCCAATGCAAGAGTTAGC
Source organism: Dendrocalamus latiflorus (assembly GCA_017311315.1). NCBI lineage: Eukaryota > Viridiplantae > Streptophyta > Magnoliopsida > Poales > Poaceae > Dendrocalamus > Dendrocalamus latiflorus. Next base: position 19,105,202 of record CM029629.1, on the reverse strand, counting down.
ACTCGATAATTTGCCCTATCATACGTGCTGAACTTCACGACCACCAGATGAAGTTCTGTCGTGCTCCGAATTCCCAGTGGAAAGGTTGAACGATCCTGATTTCGATGAACCCTCAATTTCCCATCATGATGAATTCGGTCACCATAGAAGAACTCTCAAACAAAACAATCTATTCTTTGCAAAGTGTGGTTTGATATGTTCCAAAGGGTGGCGACTGCCTTTACAGGGGTGGGCACCCTTCCCTTGCGCACACCTCTTGGGCCCCGCGCCCACACATCAGCTTAGGGTTCCCTCACACATACGTTCGGCCCTTTGGCCATGTTCGTAAACACTCTTATTTAGTTTGGAGGCCTAAAGATTATAGCTATGACTCTTTTGGCCCGATTTACAAAAGGGAAAACATGGCCTCACGAAATGGAAAACATAGCCTCCTAAAATGGAAAACATTTGCTAATCAAGAGATTTTGGTCCTAGGTTAGCCAAATGACTCTTTGGCTTGAATCCTCTCTTAACCACATGGCTTTTCTCCTAGGGTTTTGCCCTCATGGGCCTTTCTCCTGTCCACTCGGCCACAAGGCCCTTGGCTGGCCACATGAGGCTTGTCTCCCTCTCCTTTGGTGCATAGCAAGTCCTTCCTTGGCTGCTCGGCATCTTCCAATGCTTCAACTCCTTCAAATCTAAGGACAGAAAAAAAATATTGCCATGAGGTAGTAATCCATTCTTAAAATCAATAGGAGATTTGTTAAGAAACAAAAGCATATGTTGGTTTAGTAACTTGGCTCTTGCTCTTGCATAGGACCCTTTGAAGCTTCATTACCATGCACACTTGGGGTTGAAGTGGAATATGAATGTGTAGTTGGGATGTCCTCATCATAATCGATCGTCCTTTGACCAACCGTCTCCTCCTCATGATCGTCCCGATCAGCGCCGTAGTCGCACCAGCCCCTCCACTGAGGTTCACATGTCCAGGGATGAAACACCATGCATCTAGCACCAGCACGTACAACAGGGGTTTTGAGAGGTGGCAGCTAGAGTTTCGATAGGCTATGAAGCACCGATATGGCCCATAACAGCAATACCCATATGCGATATATATGCAATACGATGATATGGCGCTATACGGTATCAGAAAGTATCAGTGAAATTTAATTATAAAAATAAATAAAATTAATCATGATACTCATGCGATATGTATCGACACCTTTCGCTACATGGTGGCCCAAAACATATCAAACCGAAGCCCATTAAATCCCCAACAAACCGGCCTAGTAACTCAATGAGATAATAGCGCTGCCTCGATGCGATGAGAGCTGACAGTGTGTGATTCCCATTCCCCTAGTGAGCAAACTCAAGAGGAGAGCGGTTGAGCGACCGACGATCCTCGACGAGTGAAGGATGGTGTTAGCTCAACCTCCTCCCAATTCGACAGAGTGAGGTCGGCCTCCTCCCATGGCGGCAGGCATGAGATCGACCTCCTCCTGATCCAATGGAGTAAGATCGGCCCCTTCCAATCTAGCAGCACGAGGTCAACTGCCACCTCCTTCCTCTTCCTACGGCACCAAGCCTTCATGAATGCCTAGCACTTCGGGGAGCTGGGGGTCCGCCGCTGGTCCCCAACCTCGCTCCAGATCCATGGTGCCTACCTGCATCTACTCAGCTGCTCTCGGTCCCCCAATCTCTCGTGCGAAGCCACCTCCAAGCACGTAGAAGGTCTCGCCAGCGTCGCAGCCATCGACGGTGGAGAGGTGGGATGGAGAGGTAGGCCGGGCTCAAGTTAGGGCTTGTGTCACCCCTGTTGTCTGCCAATCAACCTGTTATTTTTGTCATACTGGTGTTGTATATGCTGAACTCTCCCATCATAATCCAAGGACCAGAGACAGTTGTTAAGGTACGGATAGCCATTTAAACTTTTCAATTTTTATTTTTTTTCATTACTAGCCAAGCATTGATGGTTGTACCTTTGGAAATATGTTAATATAAGATATAAGGAAATCTAATGCATTACAATTGTACAAGGAAATCAAAAGTACCTACTGGAAAGTGCTATCTTGCCTAGTTGCTTAATGGAATATATAGGCATATAGCATTCAAATCATCAAGGTAATTTTAGTTTCTCCCTCTCTTGTAGCCTGTTTTCATTTTTTTTATTTTCAAATATATATACTTGATGTATTGACGTATCCTTGTTTTTGGAAAATATCGTATCGACGTACCCTCATCACTTATCGGGGCATCCTAGCCGATGGGTGTGTCTCAGGATCCTTCCTCGGCCCTGCGCCTCTCTTCATATGTAGCCTCTAATCGGATCCTTATCCAATACGGCCAGATAAGTGTCCAACTTGAAAAGTCTCTGATAGGATCTTTATCCAATGAGTATATATTGTATCCCACTTGGAGAGCCTCCAACTAGATTCAATATGAGTAGAGATCATATCCCACTCAGAGTCTATTATCTGAACTCTTATTGTTCCAACCCATTAAGTGTGTGACCCTGTAGGTTCATGTATATTCAGCCATGGGCCAAAAACTCTTTTCCAGTCCATAAGTCAATAGCAATCCCTAGCAAGAAATAATGACTCCCAAATATACATAAAGACCATATCGGATGAATATATATAGTGCTTATGTACCGATCCCTGTGCCTCACGATACCAAATTGAACTCAAGGTGAGAAGCGGGTAATTCTATGATAGTCTGATCTTTCACTCGAATTCGTAGTGTATTACTTAGTTGTGATTGACTCATCAACCACATTTGGTATGGTCATGTACTTTCTTAATCTAACCACATCAAGGGGCCAGAGATATCTCTTTCTTTTACTGGATGATGAAATAAGGTGCTTAAAAAAACTTATTATACCATTATCCTAATTCTAGAATACTTTTCATGATATGCTGAATACTAGGGTTTTGGATTCTGTTTGTTTGTATCGCAGCATGCCCATATCAATTGAGATAGCAGATTCTGTGGATGCCAAGGAATTTTAGAACTTGGTCCCACCACCAGAACTTGCCACAATCCCTGCCTTCCAATTCTTGAAGAGCTGAGCCTTTAAAGATCCAAAGCTGCAGCCTATTCATTCCCGTAGCATATAATGCTACACCGGACAGACCTCTGTATTCTTTCATCAATGTTGTAAATTCAACCTAGCTTTTCCTTTCTACTCTCTACCCTTGCAGTCCCAGTTGTGTGCCATGTAAATTATTTTTGGAATTTGCTAAATGGTACTCAAGTGTTTTTGTGTTTGTGAGCACTCAATTTTTTATCTATTGGATGTTACATTATGATCCATATTATGCTTTATGATTTTAATTTTATGATTATTTTCTCTGGGTGAACAATGTGATAATGAAGTAATCAATTTGTTTAGTGTCGTCAAAAGCTGCAACATAAATGAACAAGTAGGGTTTTAGTTGTGTTCTTTAAGTTTGTTTTGTTCCTCTTTTTTACAAATTGTCACATCATTTTTTACATAATTTGATTAGTGTAAAACTAGCATATAATTGATATAAAAAGGCCATGCATAAAAGAATAATCTATATAAGAGCATTTCTTAATATATCACATCATATGCTAATAACTAATGAGCAAACTAGTGGAAGGAGGCAGATATGCATCTAACGTCTAAATAATTGAGTCCTTCTTGATAAAATAGTACTCGAATAAGATAGAAGGTGGCAAAGTGATTTTATGCATTGGATCTAGATGGGAATCAAAATTTGAGTACTATTTAGCACCAAAGTACTCAAGTACTCCTTAGACACCACCATTATTTTTTTCCTACTGAGAGACCATGTGGAGGCATCCCCATGTTGGTGATGAGTAATTGACAATTGGGTTAGTGAGTTTGAGTTTGTTTCGGGTATTCTAGGGTTGAGTACCTTTACTTGAGCTATTATCGTTTATGCTATTTCGTGCGGTGCTATGTGATGGTTTGCTTGTCTATGTGACTACAGGACTTCGGAGCTAGGTCATGGTGAGGCGAGGAAGACCAGGACTAGGCACGGGAGGTGTTGATGTCCAGACAGTCGGTAATGCCAAAGATGATCGAGGCTGGTGAGGTGGTTGCGAGTCGAGAGACGAGGAACCATAGCTGAAGCTACCGGTGATGGACACGACGGTCGACGACGGGAGAACCGGGACTAGGCTTAGGGAGGAGTTGGAGGTCCAGACGGTTTGGAGGTCGGTTGCGGTCGTACGTGACGGAACAGACCAAGACTAGACTCAGGTGGAGTCGGAGGTCTCGGTCGGTGTCGGATGGACGCGACGGGCAGCGGCGAGTGGATCGGGACTAGACTTAGGGAGGAGTTAAGGTCCAGACGGTCAGGATGCCGGGTGCAATCGCGTGCAGCGAAGCGGGCTGAAGTAGACTCAGGGAGGAGTCAAGGTCCAGGCGGTCAAGGTACCGGACGCGGGAAGCTTCCGGGAAGGTGCTTGAGGGGCAAATTGGACATTTGACCCAAGCAATGAGGTGGAGGGCTGGTTCTTTCCCTCCAAAAGAGTGTTTGACTTTCTTGCCTTTTGTGGATGAGAGGTGAGGGAGTGGAGTGTGTATTACATTTCTTGTTTTGCCTATTGTGGGTGAGGTCTTGCCTTCAAATGGAGAGGTGGAGGCAGGTGGGAGACTCACTTGTTGTAGCAAGAAGTGGAGAGTATTCAGCTAGGGCAAGAAATGTGTGTGTGTGCTTGAGAGGAGTAGCAAGGCAGTGGAGTGTCTTTTGTGTGTTCCTCCCCTACTCAAGCATGTAGTGACTCCCTTTTGTATTAATTGCGTATGGGGACGTAGTTCACTACTTGTAATCATTCATCTCCATTCAAATGAATCTATTTGAGTTCTTGAGTGTTTCAGGTCGTTTCTCAGTTTTTGCTATGCACTGCCTATATTCTTCATTTTGTTGTTTGAGATGATTCTTTGAGCAAGGAGTAGTGAAATGGATTGCTCTGTGGTGGGATGATGTTTCAAGACCATTTGGTCAGATAAACTCCCTAGAGATCAATGGAAAAAAAATCAAAGATTCCCTTTTGTTAAATTTCCTCTGTTCTCCAAAATTAGAGTTTCAAGTTAGGGCATAATGGAATCTCCTGTTTTCCTTCACAAAATGGATTGAGATTTTGTTTGTCTAGCCCTGAGATCATTGCTAAATGAAATGCAAAAGATCACAAGCAAAGAATGGAAGATTTGAGAGAAATCTGAAATTTAGCTTCACTCTGTAACTATTACAGATTTCAGTATATTTCTTGATCTCTTGCTTTTAGGTTGGATTAATTTGCTTCTTAAGGTCTCTCTGCTATTTAGTTCATGTTCTTGACCTTTTGGCTTGAGGAGAAAAGAAGAAAGATCAAAATTTCCATGTTTGAGAAGAACACAGTGTTTGCTGAAAAAGTTTCAGGCTGCTGTGCCCGAGGACCGGTCTGACCGGAGTTATAAGGGTGGTCTGACCGGAGTTATAAGAGCGGTCTGACCGGAGTTATAAGGGCGGTCTGATCGGCGTTATAAGAGAGGTCTGACCTCCCTTTGAACTATGGTCAGACCGGCCCCTCTGGAAAATGTTGTTTGAGCTGGTTTTCTTCATTGCTTCTTTCTTGTGTGTGTTTAGCAAGGAGATTCATTCGTGAATACTTATGAGGGGTGATTTTTAAAAAGGCACCATTCACCCCCCGTCTGTTGCCATATCCGATCCTACAATTGGTATCAGAGCCGGTTAGCTCTTCTTGATAGATCTTTAACCGGTCTGTGAGCCATGGCAATGGATAGGTATTCCACCAAGCCCCCGATCTTCGATGGGATCGACTATCCCTTTTGGAAGAGTCGGATGGAGACCTACATTCAGGCCCAGGGCTATGCGATTTGGCGCAAGGTCAAAGTTCGCTTTGCTGTTCCTGCCGATGAGAACATCAATGCCGGAAACATGGCTGATATTGAGGCAAATGCTAAGGCAAGGAACATCATCATTCAAGGTTTGAGCCGAAATGAGTTTGATCGTATTTTTCATCTTTCGTCGGCTTTCGATATTTGGGAGACCCTCGATGCTTACCATGAGGGCACCACCCAAATAAAGACAGTGTGACAGGACCAATTCAAGCGAGATTACAACAAGTTTGAAATGCTCGCTGGAGAGTCCCTGGATGAATGCTTTGCGAGATTCCACAAGATTTTGAGCAACCTCCGAGCGGTCGGTCTCACATATCCCGACTCGGACAACGCTCGTCAAATGCTTTCGGCTTTGGATCTGCGCGTTTGGGAGATGAAGGTGACACCATCAAGGACACCACGGACCTCTCGACCTTGACTCTTGATGCGTTGTACTCACGCCTCAAGACTCACAAGATTGATATTGTCTCTCGTAAGTCGAAGTCACAATCGATGGCCTTGGTCACTGATCCCGTTTCGACTTCTAAGTTTCCCTCCGATGGTGTTTCTGGTTTTTCTCTTACTGCTGTTTGTGAGATGAGTGATGAACTAATAGAACAGCATCCAGAAAATCAGCTAGCCCTCTTACCAGAAAATTTTCCCATGCTTACAAGAGGGTTAGAGAGAGAAAGAGAGGAGGAGGACGAGTGATTTGCTTCGAGTGTGGTGGCCCCAACCACATTCGGGCAAACTGCCCCAAGCTGGAGGGCAAACATGACTTCGGCGGTTCGAGCAAGAACGTCTACACCGACAAGAACCGCAACAAGAAGCCGGCAAGCAAAGACAAGAAGTTTCGCAACCTTGGCAAAGCCAAGAAGCTGTTCCATCGCGTCCTCACCGCCTTCGACGACCTCGACCTCAGCGAGGTGGAGGGGTGGAGCGACGACGATGGGAAGGATGAGCAAGACCCCAAGGGTGGCGACGACTTCTCCGGCATGTGCTTCATGGCCCTTGAGGGCGAAGTGAGTGACAGCGAGCTGTACTCCGACTCCGACGAGGTATACCCCTCCAACGACCAGCTTAATGATGTTTTTCTTAAGCTAGGTAAATTCCATGCTAGATCTAAAGCTAGGTGTAGCAAGTTGGAGAAGGAAGTAGATAGACTATCACGGGAGCTTACTTCACTTATATCTGCTCCCTCCCGTGACGATTGTGATACATGTGTGCTTTGCTTGGTGACATGGAGAAATTAAGGACCTCGCATGATAGTTTGTCTTCTGAGGTGGAGAATGTTAGTCTTTTAGCTGAACTAGAGATGAGTAGGGTAGCTGTTGTTGAGACTACTTATTGCACCTCATGTGAGGACAAGGAGAATGCTTTTAGAGATCTTTATACCATGCTTCTCAATCTGCCCGAGACTTGTGAAAGTTGTAATAATTTAAAGATGAACCTAAAACGGGCAGATCACAAAATTGCTGAGTTACAAGCTTTTTTACTTGAGCCTATTGTTTCATGTGTGAATTGTCCCAAGCTGACTGCTGAACTTGAATCTGTCTCTAAGCAGTTTCAAGAATTAGTTGATGACAATAACAAATTGGCTAAGTTTGCTTCTAAGGACCCTGTTAGCTCACCATGCAATAATTGTAACAAACTAAAATCTGACTTGATTGCATTGGATGAAAAATATGTGAAGCTAACTAAGGACCTTCTAGAGAAGCAACCATCTGCTTGTAATGTGTGTGCTATTGGAAAGAAACATGAGGGTTTGCTAGAGACGCCTAGCGACGTGAACCAATTGGCTAGCAGTAGGACTGTCCCTCCTGAGTTGGCTGTGCGTGCACAAGCCATTCGTTCCTCTGCTGTTGGTTCTTCTTCTACTCCCTTACCTTCTGCTGTCTCATCTTCCCCCTACTCTTCTTGCATCTCTCTCTTTCGGTAGTGTCAGTATCTTATGAACACTCTCGAGAGGTTTGTAGGAGGCAAGAAGAAGCTAAATCTTATTCTAGACCAGTCAAAGATTTGCAAATTCAATCAAGGTCTAGAATATGATTTTTTTGAGGATATGAGGAAGCATCCACCTGCTGTTCTTAGACCCATAGCAGCAGGTGCGATCGAGATTGAGCCCAGATCTGATAAAGTTAAATTCAAATCAGCAGGCTTTGTCCAAGGGATTTTTGACAGTCAGGTGGTTCCACCTGCTGCATCGACTTGTCAGAAAGCGAAGCCTCATCATGCTACTTCTACCTCTCAGAAGGTGAAGTACCATTGTACCTTCTGTCAGAAGGATGGACACTCGATAGAGAGATGCTTCAGGCGTGCCAAGATCACGCGTAAAGACCGTGTTGACGCTCTTAGGCATATTCAGGGTCAGCCCCAGACCTGAGTGCACCTAAGACCAACACGAGGTCTAGGACTGTTCAGCTTGATGGGTTTGGGCATCATCGAGGACTTGGTTTTTCCGAGTTTTCTGTTTTTCGTCCTCGACATGCCCCTGGTCATGACTTCCACCGCTCTGAGGGTAGATCTCGTTTCCCTCGTCGAGATGGCTACCCGCGGTGAGTTCAGCATGTTGTTGGTGCTCCGACTCGCTCACCCGTAGTAGTCAGACCCAATAGTTTCAGGTCTGCACACAGACCTTCTGCTTCTTTGAACGACAGAGAGCATAGGGTAGATAGAGGTCAGTCGTGTCTGGCTACTTCTTCTGCTCCACGTGTTACTCAGTATTGGGTGTTAAAATCACTCTTGATTTATCCCAGTATTAAGACTTTACTCTCTGTTTGACTCAGGTTCGCCGGGCTGGGAAGAGAGAGGTTTGGCTTGTTGACTCCGGTTGTTCTCGTCATATGACCGGAGACTCTCGTTGGTTCTCTTCCTTAGCCCGTGCTCCAGGTGATGAGACTATCACTTTTGGAGATGCTTCGTCTGGGCGCGTCATCGCGAAAGGTACTGTGCGTGTTAATGATTCATTTATTCTGAAAGATGCTGCCTTAGTGAGTAAGCTGCAGTATAATTTTCTTTCAGTTTCTCAGCGTACCGATGACGGTTATGAGGTGAGCTTCAAGAAAAACAATTGCAAAATTCTTGATTCTTCGGGTAGTGTGGTTTGCGGGATTTCTCGTTATGGGAGGATCTTTCGTGCTGATTTTGTTGAGTCTTCTGGTGATCCTCTTAGGTGTTTAGTTGCTTCTGAGTTTCGCGACCTTACTTTCTGGCATAGGAGACATGGTCATATAGGATTTGACCATTTGACCCGAGTTAGCGGCCACGATCTCATTCGTGGTCTGCCAAAACTCAAGATGGTCAAAGATCTTGTTTGTGCTCCTTGCCGGCACGGCAAGATGGTTGCCGCTTCTCACCCTCCAGTCACAATTACTATGACCGATGCACCAGGACAGCTGCTCCACATGGACACAGTTGCACCAGCTCGAGTGCAGTCAGCAGGAGGGAAGTGGTATGTTCTTGTCGTGGTCGATGACTTCTCGAGGTATTCTTGGGTGTTTTTCTTGGCCTCGAAGGATGAGACGTATATCCATTTTTGGGGTTTGTTTAGTAAGCTTTCTGTTGAGCTCCCAGGTGCCTTACGAGCGATCCGCAGTGATAATGGCACCGAGTTCAAGAATTCTTACTTTGAGAGGTTTTGCGATGAGACCGGTGTAGAGCACCAGTTCTCTTCTCCATACGTTCCTCAGCAGAATGGCGTTGTGGAGAGGAAGAACCGTACCCTGGTTGAGATGGCCAGGACGATGCTTGATAAGTACTCTACGTCGAGGAAGTTTTGGGCTAAGGCTAGGGCACACTTGCATCGCACCTCTTATGAGTTGAGATATGGGCGAAAGCCCAGTGTATCTCATTTTCATGTGTTTGGATGCAAGTGCTTTATCTTGAAGTCCGGGAACCTAGATAAGTTCAAATCATGCTCTTGTGATGGGATCTTTCTAGGTTACTCGCCATCTTCGCGGGCTTATAGGGTCTGGAACTGCGAGACTAGTAAAATGGTAGAGACTTGTGAGGTGACCTTCGACGAGGCCAGTCCGGGGACTAGGCCTGATATCTCAGGTTCTTTAGAGCAGTCTGAGACCATCTTCGTGGATGATGAGGACGATGGAGATGAGGGTTGTCTACCCGATCCAGTTCCTCATCCTCCTCCCCTTTAGGTGCCTCTTCCACTGCACCTCGAGGTGATCAGCCCATGCCTTCTGCTTCCTTTGGAGCTAGTGGCTTTGTTCCTACCTCTTCAGCTCATGAGGTAGAGGCCACTTCTGATGGAGACGAGGTGCCCGATCTTTCGATGAGATTGATAACTATTGATTTTGGTGGAGATGACCCTCACAATCCGACTACAACCGTACAATGACGCTTGCGCCTTAGCAATTGCTGAACCAACTCCGAGATGTTATTGACCTTGCTGGAAGCGCGATCAACCTGAACACGAAGTTCAATCCCTGCGAGCAATCGAAGAACTAGCAAGAATAAGACGTAGGCAATCTGATATTGCGGATATGAATGAAGCATAAATTGTATTGCGAATAACAAAGTTGGGATTCCGAAGATGTCTTGACAGGTAGTCGTCCGACACAACTGAAGAACAAAAGTTTGCACAATGGCTAAACCTAAACTCAACGAAATCTAAGTCCTAGCAAAGGAGGCGGCGGCTCCTATATAGGGAGAACGACCAGGGGTGGCGTCCAAGTGCACGCCCTAGGGTTACAAGGCCCATGGGCCCAAGTGGTGGTGACGCAGCACCTTTTTTGACTCAGACTCAGAAAGCAACGTGGACACTTTTGATGATTACGGCCGGCTCAGATGGAATTTGAAGATGCAACTGGATCCGATAGAAAGTAGACTTCATAAGCTTTCCATGAAGTACAAGAACGTCCCAAACGGAGTCCGTATGAGGAAGTTATGCCCGTTTGAACTTGGTACCATCGCAGCAGTCCGAATCTGATTCCGGAATGTGTCCAACTCGAATTCGTGCTTGACTTGGTCCTAAAGTGACGTGGTGACCTCCATTATTCCTTCCATGCATGTCCATGACTCCATGTCCCTTTCCTTCATCTTTTCCTAAGTTCCTAAGCACAATTAAATCATTTGCATTAGGTAGCGGTCTATTCTCAGTAACATATGAACCTAGGAATGAGTTCACCTGGTAATTAAGTTGACGAGCACGAGCTCGAGTAAGTGGTCCTTGCAACACTTGCTGTGCATGAGTTGTATCCATGGAAGGGATGTTCTCATCAACTTCTTCATCTCACTCAGGACCTCCCCGAAACATCCAAAAAGATCATCCTTCTGAGCAGATTATTGGAGACCTTTTTGAGCGTGTCACACGCTCAAAGTCTAGATTGTCTCAATTCTGTCTCCATTCTTCCTTCATTGCCTCATTTGAGCCTAAGGATGTGTGTCATGCACTATCTGATGAGTCTTGGGTCAATGCCATGCATGAGGAATTAGAGAATTTTGAGAGAAACAAGGTCTGGTCGCTTGTTGAGCCCCCTCGAGGTTACAATGTTATTGGGACTAAGTGGGTGTTCAAGAACAAGCAGAGTGAGGATGGGGTGATTATTCAAAATAAGGCTAGACTGGTAGCTCAGGGCTTCTCCCTAGTGGAGGGTTTAGATTTTGAGGAGACCTTTGCCCCTGTAGCTAGACTTGAGGCCATTAGAATCCTGCTTGCTTTTGTAGCTTCTAAGGGTTTCATGTTTTACCAGATGGATGTCAAGAGTGTCTTCCTCAATGGCTTTATTGAGGAAGAAGTCTATGTTAGACAGCCTCCTGATTTTGAGAACCCCAAATACCCAAACTATGTCTACAAGCTTTCCAAAGCCTTGTATGGACTTAAGCAGGCCCCCAGAGCTTGGTATGAGAGGCTTAAGTCCTATCTGTTGAGTCATGATTTTGAGATGGGTAAGGTGGATAAGACCTTGTTCATTCGCCGGCATGGCACTGATCTTCTGCTCGTCCAGATTTATGTGGATGACATCATCTTTGGCGGCTCTTCTCATGCTCTTGTTTCATAGTTCTCAGATGTCATGAGCACCGAGTTTGAGATGAGCATGATGGGTGAGTTGACCTTCTTCCTTGGCTACCAGATCGAGCTGACTCGGGAGGGTACTTTCTTGCATCAGGGCAAGTACACTCGTGACCTCCTGAGGCGCTTTGACATGAGTGATGGTAAGCCAGTGTTGACTCCCATGGCATCCACAGCTTTACTTGACCCAGATGAGGATGGCGAGCCAGTTGACCAAAAAGAGTACAAAAGCATGATTGGCTCCGTCTTGTACCTCACTGCCTCGAGACCGGACATACACTTCTCTGTGTGTCTTTGTGCTCGGTTTCAGGCTTCTCCTCGCGTATCTCACCGCCTGGCGGTGAAGCGCATCCTTTGGTACCTTCGAGCTACCATTGACTATGGTATCTGGTACTCTTCTGTTAGTGATATGCCCTAGAGGCAACATGGAGATGTTATATATATCACATACTATGTTTATGATGCATTACTTTGTTCCTTGAAATAGACATTATCATTATTGATCAATGAGTATGTGACTTATTCATGAGACTCTTAATGCTAAAATGTTGCTATTTCTAAATGATCCCTGATCATATATCATATGAGGAACAAATATGATTCAAAGATCAGCATATGTATTGATTGATGATCATGTCTCATGGATCATAGTATGGTGATACCAAATCAATAATATGGACATGTGTTAGTGAACATATGTTGGATAGACCCGCCATGAGACACTGCAGAGATTCCATGTGTCATCAGTTGGTCTCAAGTAGTGTTTATGTAGAATCCTTAGACTTGAGATCATCATGGTTCCCAACATGCGTAGTAGCTTATTTTGGGACTACTAAACACTACTCCGTAACTGGGTAGTCATAAAAGTAGTATTCGGGTTTACCATGAAACATGTAGTGGGATGTGAATGATCAAGATATAATTTGTCCCTCCTTATGGGAGAGATATCTCTGGGCCCCTCGATGTAATGGATTATGAAAGTGCATGGCCATGCCAAGGTGATTGAGGAGTCAATCACAAGTTTATAATCCATCACGGAATCGGGAGAGTGATTGAGCTATTAAGAGGATGACACAGGTCTCGCCTTGAGCTCAATCTATATCGTGAGGCAAAGGGATTCGTACATGAGAACATTACAGGTTCAGCCGATATGATCTTTACGTATACTTTGGGGTTAATATGTCTTACTAGAGGGCGCTATTAACAGGGTGACCGGAAAGGCGTTTCTGGGTCGCGACCAAGTATACGTGAACCTACAGGGTCGCACACTTAACAGGTTGGAACACTAATTCGAATGTGATTCGGAAGTGGGCTCAATTCAGATAGAGATCCGGATAGACTCCTATTGGGCCTCAGTCCACGAGGCCCAAGTGAGGAGGTCTATATATATGGAGGCGAGGGGCTGAGGGATGCATGCTTCTGTTAATCCCGAGCCAAACCCTAGCCGCCACCTCCCGAGCCAAACCCTAGCCGCTCGCGAGTGCTGCTACACTCGCGATCGGCGTTCCAGCCCCAGACGTGTGGATACCGGTGGAGGCGCTGCTCGTTGAGGCGTTGATCGGCATCAACAATCTACAGATTGGATCTTGCACGTGGTGTGGTTGATCGCGTGGAGGAGACGATCTGTTCGGGACGATAGACTAATTCCACTACTACCTCGACGCGCGTGGTTGGATCGGCTTCTCCAACTCTTCTTCCGCTGCGCTGCGCGTCTAGTGGTAACGATCTATGATCCCTCCTTAGCATGATGTCCTGGTGTGCGCGGTAGAAAAGTTTTGTTTTCTGCTATCGTAGCCTACGCGCATTCCTTCATCTTCCTCTTCCTGTCTTTCCCCTAGAGCCTACTCGGACGCAGACTTTGTCGGCTGTAGGATAGATAGGAAGAGCAGTTCTGGCAACTGCCAATTCATTGGCACTTCTCTTGTCTCTTGGTCTTCTAGGAAGCAGTCCGGTGTTGCACAGTCCACCGCAGAGGCCGAGTACATTGCCGCAGCCAGTTGCTGCAGCCAGGCACTTTGGATGGCTTCGATCCTGCGGGACTTTGGGTTAGTTATAGACAGTGTTCCACTCTTTTGTGATAACACTTCAGCTATTAACATTGCTAAGAACCCAGTGCAGCATTCTCGGACCAAGCATATTGATATTAGATATCACTTCCTTAGAGACCATGTGGAGAAGGGTGACATAGTGCTCCAGTTTGTGGAGAGTGACCACCAGTTGGTTGATAGTTTCACCAAGCATTTGGATAGCTCTAGGTTTTCAGCCTTGCGGGGAGAGCTTGGGGTGGTTTGTCCTTATGGACTGTAGCGAGGGGAGTTTCTGTGCTTTACTGCTTTATCATGTATATTATGCTCCTGTTCTCATTTTTGTTGCATTGCATTCGGGGTGCATTTGGGTTAGTCTTTTCAGCATAGATTAGAGTGTATCTCTTGTCTAGTAGCTTAGATTTCTTCCTCTCATCTTGTGATCTAGGATGCTGCTTATCAGCTGTCTCTCTTCTCATTAGGTTGAGCTCACTCACTTCTTATAGGTTCTAGCAAGGGTTGGGCCACCCTTGGGTAGACAGGGAACGTGTTTGCTCCTTAGTGAGTTAGATGGACAGTTGATAGTCCTAGTGTCATATGGGGTAGATGAGAGTCAGTCTGAGCCATAGCATCATCTGTATCTTCTCTATGCTTTAAGGACTGCCTTTTCTAATTTCTTTGCCAGCTTCTCAGTCTTTAGCTTTGGTTCAAGGGGAGTTCATCTGGGAGCTTCTGGAGCTTAATATTGTCATAACTCAACTTGAACTAAAAGTGCATCACATGTTGACGGGGAGTTGGATTTTCTGCATTTTAGCATTTTGCATTGTAATATAACTGCATAGAGCCTTGATTATTCTTCTTAGTTGACATGATTACAATGCTTTACATCTTGCCATGATTTGTGCTTCTTTGCTAGATTTATCATTACTTTATATGTGTCGTCAAGCCTTTGTCATGATGAGTTAATTAAAATTGCACAACTTGAATTAAGACATGTCATGTTACTTCTTGAGATTAGTCTGTCTTTAGTTATCCTCTTATGATTCATGCCATGTCAAATAGGCTGAGTTGAACCTTGATTCTCTATTGAGCCTTAGATTGAGCTATGCTAGTTCCTTGATAAATCATGGGTTAGTACAACTGTTTAAAGCAAAAAGATCTCTTTTTATGTGCGAAAAAAACTGATCTCACCAATTCTTCCTCATGAGACTGCTTGCCATTGCACTTGGCATGAACTCAGGGGGAGTTTTGGATGACCAAGATCATCTCCTTAAGCTTCTTGCTTGGAATGGTCGCATAAGGCTTGAGATCTAGCACATGACTAAAATTTTGGTTGGAAACAACCATGAGTTTGAAAGGAAAACATGTCAATTGTGCTAAAATTTGTTTAATTACAAAAAAAGACTAAAGTGCTTGAACAAATAATTCACTCTTGAACTTGTAGCACTCCTAAATGGCTCAATTCTAGCTTCTTGGTTCCACTTAGATTATTGACATGGCTTGCATCATCTTTGGATACCTCTAGCTAGACTTTGATCTTGAAAGGCTTGACATGCTCAAAATTTTATCTAATATTCAGATTCATACTTATGTGGCTTGGCTTGATTATGCATATGTTGTCATGATTTTGATAGCATTTCTATACATTATGGCTTGGTGTAATACAAAATGGTCAATATGGATAATCTTCATGGCTCTAATTGCTTAGCATGAATAAAATTCAACCACACCATGTTTTATTTTCCACCAAGTAGCTTGATGCCTTTATTGCCAAAAGGGGGAGAATAGTTGGAGAAAAAGCCACATTTTGGGAGTTTTGGGAGCTTTGAGGAAAAATTGCTCTTTCTTTTGCTCCTTGTGTTAACATGGTCATTAGCATCATTTCCTTCCTTTGGACCATGTTTGACTTGCAAACAAACTCAATTCTTATGCTTTTTCTGTGTTTGTCAATATACTCATCAAGGGGGAGATTGAGAGACCATGTGGAGGTATCCCCATGTTGGTGATGAGTAATTGATGGTTGGGTTAGTGAGTTTGAGTTTGTTTCGGGTATTCTAGGGTTGAGTACCTTTACTTGAGCTATTATCGTTTATGCTATTTTGTGCGGTGCTATGTGATGGTTTGCTTGTCTGTGTGACTGCAGGACTTCGGAGCTAGGTCATGGTGAGGCGAGGAGGACTGGGACTAGGCACGGGAGATGTTGACGTCCAGACGGTCGGTGATGCTGAAGATGATCGAGGCTGGTGAGGTGGTTGCGAGTCGAGAGACGAGGAACCAAAGCTGGAGCTACCGGTGACGGATACGACGGGCGACAACGGGAGAACCGGGACTAGGCTCAGGGAGGAGTCGGAGGTCCAGACGGTTTGGAGGTCGGTTACGGTCGTACATGACGGAATAGACCAAGACTAGACTCAGGTGGAGTCAGAGGTCTCGGCCGGTGTCGGATGGACGCGACGAGCAGCGGCGAGTGGATCGGGACTAGACTCAGGGAGGAGTTAAGGTCCAGACGGCCAGGATGCCGGGTGCAGTCGCGTGCAGTGAAGCGGGCCGAACTAGACTCAGGGAGGAGTCAAGGTCCAGGCGGTCAAAGTACCGGACGCGGGAAGCTTCCGGGAAGGTGCTTGAGGGGGAAATTGGACATTTGACCTAAGCAATGAGGTGGAGGGCTGGTTCTTTCCCTCCAAAAGAGTGTTTGACTTTCTTGCCTTTTGTGGATGAGAGGTGAGGGAGTGGAGTGTGCATGACATTTCTTGTTTTGCCTCTTGTGGGTGAGGTCTTGCCTTCAAATGGAGAGGTGGAGGCAGGTGGGAGACTCACTTGTTGTAGCAAGAAGTGGAGAGTATTCAGCTAGGGCAAGAAATGTGTGCGTGTGCTTGAGAGGAGTAGCAAGGCAGTGGAGTGTCTTGTGTGTGTTCCTCCCCTACTTAAGCATGTAGTGACTCCCTTTTGTATTAATTGCGTATGGGGACGTAGTTCACCTACTTGTAATCATTCATCTCCATTCAAATGAATCTATTTGAGTTCTTGAGTGTTTCAGGTCGTTTCTCAGTTTTTGTTGCTCACTGCCTATATTCTTCATTTTGTTGTTTGAGATGATTCTTTGAGCAAGGAGTAGCAAAATGGATTGCTCTGTGATGGGATGATGTTTCAAGACCATTTGGTCAGATAAACTCCCTAGAGATCAATGGAAAAAAAATCAAAGATTCCCTTTTGCTAAATTTCCTCTGTTCTCCAAAATTAGAGTTTCAAGTCAGGGCATAATGGAATCTCCTGTTTTCCTTCACAAAATGGCTTGAGATTTTGTTTGTCTAGCCCTGAGATCATTGCTAAATGAAATGCAAAAGATCACAAGCAAGGAATGGAAGATTTGAGAGAAATCTGAAATTTAGCTTCACTCTGTACTCTATTTCAGATTTCAGTATATTTCTTGATCCCTTGCTTTTAGTTTGGATTAATTTGCTTCTTAAGGTCTCTCTGCTATTTAGTTCATGTTCTTGACCTTTTGGCTTGAGGAGAAAAGAAGAAAGATCAAAATTTCCATGTTTGATAAGAACTTAGTGTTTGCTGAAAAAGTTTCAGGCTGCTGTGCCCGAGGACCGGTCTGACCGGAGTTATAAGGGCGGTCTGACAGGCGTTATAAGAGCGGTCTGTCCGGAGTTATAAGGGCGGTCTGACCGGACTTATAAGGGCGGTCTGACCGGAGTTATAAGGGCGGTCTGACCGGCGTTATAAGAGAGGTCTGACCTCCCTTTGAACTATGGTCAGACTGGCCCCTCTGGAAAATGTTGTTTGAGCTGATTTTCTTCATTGCTTCTTTCTCGTGTGTGTTTACCAAGGAGATTCATTCGTGAATACTTATGAGGGGTGATTTTTAAAAAGGCACCATTCACCTCCCTGTTGCCATATCCGATCCTACACCTACCTAGGTTGGTTATTTTCTCCCATGTTTTTGTTAGCTGGGTTGGGAATAATTTTTTTGCCCTCCCAAGTTTCTGTTAGCTGGGTTATTTTCTCCCAAGTTTCTGTTTGCGCGCTACATAAAGACTAAAATTATTCATTTTTTGTAGGCATGGGGTTGTACACACTCAAATGCCATGTTGGGGTACCTGAACGAGGTAGCAGTGAGGAACCCCAACACCATTTTTTATCTATGTCCGCATTTGCAGAACTATTGGAAAATGCGAATAATTGGTATAGTTAAAGCATTCTCTGAAGGAATTCATGTGTTGTGAATTACTGAATTAGTATGTCTGTGTTACCTTTTCTTTTCCTAAGCAAATGATGCATACCACGGCCTCTTGCATATATACTTGGGCATTTTGCTTGTTGCTGATTGAGAAAAATAATAATTTAGGTTTGTCTCGTGCAACTATGATCTAGTGCTATCCTATGTTGCACGGACATGGACATGGGGATTCACCATTTTCCTAAAAATACCGATACGGGGACACAGCTATATATAAATGTAATAGTATAAGCACAATCACAAACAGTTCAAGAATCCAGCATGTAAATGCAAACACAATGAAGCCAAGGCAGACACTATTCCTACATTTATGAAATAAGAGTTTTGGTTTGTTTTGAGCTGCATAACATCAAAATTAAACCATGGTCCAAATGCAACCCAATTGAATCAAAATGCATCAAAAATTCAGGTTTAGTGTGCATATCAACCAACTAGGCTACTACAAAATAAAAAAAATACTTTGGTGGAAACATAGTACCTTATGTAGCTTCCAGCCATCTTATTTTTAATGAAGTTGAGTAGCAGTCAGTCAGTTACTTTAGCCTTGTATTCTCCCATAGTGATCAGAACTTAGATGTTTATCAACTTGTGAATCCATACTTCTTGCCATATTCAACATTTCTTACCTGAATGTGCACTTTTGCAGAGAACTGGTGTTAGATTGTGAAAAATTGCTAGCTCAGATGTAGTAAATTACAAGAATTTAATCCTAGCTGATGAATTAAAAGATAGAATATGGACCATATCACTAGCACAAAAGCCATCAACATTTGACACACCTCCTAACCCAGCAAACCCTGCCAATTCATTGTAGAGATCACAAGTGTTTACTTCAAGAGCTTAAGCCTCAGCTTCAGACAATGGAGGTAGAACAGAATGCTGCAACAAACATGAAAGATAATTAGCCTGGAGAAGAATTCATCCAATGAGAAACTATGAAATGAACAAGCTATAACTACCTCTCCAACAGGACTGTTACCATAAGGAGAATCATTCAGAAACTTGGACATTTCCTCCAATAAAAATCCATCAATTTCAGGAGGATCATGTACAATAGATGCTAGATACATCCCAAACATCATCTTTAGATCATTTGGTACAACAATATGCCACAAAAAATACCTTGGACCATAACAATTTTCTACTCTATGTGGAAGATCAGCCAACTTAAGGCCAAATGAAAACATCACCTCTGATAGAAAATAATTTCTAGCTCCTCTACTGCGTGTCCGATACGTATTTCACATACAAATACATTTTGGAATTACTACGACACTACCACTAGCACGATAGCGCTTCAGCGTGTCATTTCCTTAGTCGTCGATTGAGTCAAAGCGTCGATTGGTGGTCACGATCATTCATGCCGAGTCGGTAGAGACCAAACAATGAATGACCAAAATGGGTGCGGTACTCATATGAGAAGGGGGTATGCATTCTGGTTGGGCCCACATTTTAGGGACATGGGGTAAATCTTCATAGGTGCTCTAGAAGGGTGTGTTGGTGTCGAACGTGACTTGGCTGACACGAAATATTTCTGCACGATGTTTAATCTTTTTGGGAACCACACCATTTGCTCTTCTCTGCCCAGATGAGAGCACGTCACTTTTCGGCATCTCATCTTCGTTCGAATGGCAGCAACTTCTTCTAGGGTTTCAATTTTTCTCTAGCATTCTCCGTATTTTTGAGGTGTGTATCATTTGTTAGATTTTTGGTAGCATTTTTGCTAGTAGTAGTGCGATAGATTTAGTGTTTTTGGAGGGGGAGGGGGGAATGGGGGGTTTGTTGGTGAGTGTGGTGGGGAGATAGAGACGAGGTGAGGATGTGGTAGCAATGTTTGGGTGGGTGGCGAAGGTGGTAGATGAAGGTATGCTATTTTAGGCCAATCAGAAGCACATGGGGTGACGGCGGTGGTGGTAGTGAGGTTGTGTGTGTTGACAGTGGGGGGTACCATCACAAGGGGTGATGGGCTGTTCTTGTCACTGCTGCAGCTGAAGTATGTTTTTTCTAGGTGATTTTAGATATCCAGGATGTGGAGTTAGTAGGGGGAGGGAGCGGTTGTGAGTGATTTTTGTTTGGATGAGTTGTGCTCATGATTTTGAACAACCCATTGCACATGATGGTTTTTGTTCCTATTATTTCATTACTTAGCATGTTTCATTGTTTTTTCTATGTGTGGTTTTGTTTAATGGCAAAGCTGCTTTGGGAGAACAAGCGGATTAGTCCATCGGAAGATTGAAAGGGGAGAAGCAGGGCATGTAGGTTCAGGAGGAGGTGTTCAATGCAAAGATCAATCAACTATTGTGCATTAGAATCTTGAAATCATGATGTATATATAGATAAAATATGTCTTATTTCATATGTTCTAGATATACATTGCCACAATCTACAAAAAAATCTTTGTGCTCCAATCAGAAGTTTTAAAATCTAAAAAATATGATTTAGGGTATCACTATAACTACGACTGTGTAGTTCTCTGCATTTCCTGTCCCAAACCAAAAATAATAATTTGTGGTACATTTTGGAATACTGTCATATTACCATCTAGCCAAAAATGATGAAGGACTAGCTAGTAAAAAAATTCTGATGTTTGATTTCATTATTTTTGAACTACTGACCTTGAAACAGTAGATAGCATGGGGGGTGATGTCGGTGGGGTAGTGAGCATGGGGTGGTGACAACGGTGGGGTAGCACTCGGTGCAGTGGAAGTATGTGGTTTTGGGGTGATGTGGAGGTAGTGGTCCATGGGTTGTTCTCATAGTCGCGGTGGCTAAAGCATGTGATTTTTTAGAGATCCGGGATGTTTAGTTAGTAGGAGAGGTAGTGAGTGAGTTTTTTAGGCTGAGTGGTGCTCGTGTCTTAGTGAAGCATGGAATATCGGAGGTCAAAGGGGAGGTGATCTAATGGTTGGGCATCTATATTGTTTTAGCAATCAGTGTTTAATTCCCTAATTCACTTTTTTCCATATGCTTTTTTCATGCGATTCAATGAATCATTTTTTTTATCTGAAGGACATACACAATTGGAGCAAGCAAAGTACGACTTCTAATTGCACAATAGATAAGCAACGGATTGTATGTTCTTCTCTTTACTTGATAGTTCTCCCTGTGCCAGGAATTAGTATACATCTTTTTTTGTAACTCTGGAAATCCCATGTTCACTTAGAATTACATGCACTAGTGTAACATGTTCACTTTGGGTTGAATCAATCACATGAGTGCAGCAGTAGAAAACAAACTACTAACCAGTAACCATCCCGCATCTAATTTGTCATGTTGTTGTGTGATTAATCGAATTATGTCATTGTACTATAACTCAACTGTATAGTACAAAATAGCTCACCTCGTAAGAGTAACTTCTCTTATGCTATATGATTACCTCTTCTTATAGTATATGATGTGTGATATGAAAACCATGGAACTTTTGGACCGTAATATGTTAAAAATATAGGTGGTAAGGTAAGGTGTAGTCGATGGTAACTTTTGATTTTGTTCAAATTCGTAAAAAAAAATGAATGTTATTTTTTAGCTTAGATTGGTAATTTTAAAAATTACATATGGTAATTTAGAGTTAAATTGTTGATAACAATTTCACAAAATGGTAATGATTTTTTGAACTTAGGGTGGTAGTTCTTTTAAACTGCTGATGATAATTCAGGGTCCAACAGACAATAAGTTTTGAACTATTTTTACAAACTCACAAATTGATGGTGATTTTGAAATTAGTGTGGTATTTTGTTAAAACATTACATGATAACTCAAAACTCATATGAGTTTTGAGTGATAATTTTTCAAAAATGAATATGATAACTTTTACTTCTTCCTTTGCATTGTTATGGAACATATGGAAACTTATAGATCCTTTTGCACGGTAATTTGTCGAAAATTGAAATGGTAACATATCATGCAACTCATAGTAATTTTTGAACCTATTCAAATTCACAACTAATGGTAGTTTTTAAAGCTTTGGCTGGTAACTTACAATACAAATGATGGCAATTTCTTAAAATTTCCAAATCCACAAAGATAACTACAATTTTGAACTAGTGATGTATTTTGTTAAAATATGGAGATTACAATTTGGGGTCTAACTGATTGCATGTTTTGACCTTTTTATAAACTCACAATTTAATGGTAACTTTTGAGTTTAGGGTGATAAATGTTAAAAGTGTGGATGATAACTTATATTACTTTGGGATGGTAACTTACTAAAAGTGCATATGGTACCTTTTATTTATTAGTTGGTTTTTCAAATATTCTGAGTTGCACAAACATAATTTATTGGTTAATGGCACAAATAGAAAAAAGGTTCTAATGTTATTTTGTAAAAGAAAATCAAATGACATGCCATTTTTTCTTTTTGGCTTATTGCATGTTTGTATTTTATATGTGGGCTTTTTTGGGTAATAATGGGCATGGCATCTTGTTTACAGACCTTTTTTGGAGCCAAGCTGCTAGGTGTCAACCAAATAAATTGTTCTGTTCAAGTCTAGAGCTCTCTTTCTTTTTCTTTGTCCTTTCTATTTGTCCTAGACTCAATGCATGCTGTTGTGACAGATGACTGAGTGCCTGATAGTAACAAAGGTGTTGTATATGGGCAGAGTCTGCTTCCAATGTCAGTGAGGTTACACAGTAGCGTGCGGAGTAGCTTTTTTTACCATTTTTTTCTTTCTTATTTTGGATATTGGTCATAATGGTTTCGCAATTACTGTACCTAAATTCTTTGGATATTGGTGGTTGGAAGTGTCTGATTCATGGACCATGTGGAGGTGACCCCGAGTGTGTGATGAGTAATTGACATCGGTTTTAGGAAAGTCGAGTTTGGTTTGTGAGGTTCGTGCCATCATTGCGTGGTGCAATCGGTTCGGTCGGATTTGGTCAAACTTGGTCGTATGGGCTTAGGATGCTTAGTCTCTTAATTCGACAGGTTTGGGCTATTACTTGCTTAAGATTACTCTTAATGCTTCTGTTGATTACATGTTATCGAGCGGTGCTATGTGATGTGTTTCTTGTCTGTGATGGTTGCAGGACGTCGAGGCGGAGTCGTGGCGAGGCACGGAGGACTGGACTAGGCGCAGGTGGTGCCGAAGTCAGAACGGTCGAGGTGTGCCGAAGACGGCGAGGGCTCGAGGTAGCTGCGAGGCTTGAGTGGCAAGAAAGGAGGAAGCTTCCCGGAAGGTGCAGGAGGGGCGTTTTGGTAAAAACGCAAAGATGCACTAAAGGAAGCGGATTATGGATAAAGCACTAGAGTTGTTGAGGTTTAGCGGGTAAAGAGAGAGGCAAATCCATTAGTGGGAGGCTATAAAAGGAGGGTGTCTCCTGCATGGTCTTCATGGCTTTAGGGGTTTGTTTTTGCTTTGTTTCTTTAGTGCTTTAGATGGTGAGAGCTGTTGGAGAGAGCAGAGCTTCATTGGTTTCTTCTCCCTGTTTGTGTTCTTGAGTTCTTGGGTTTGGGAGACGGAGATGAGGAGTTGAAGCACCATGTAATCATTCCTCTGTTTGTAATCGGGGTATGGGGACGTAGCTCTTTGTATCTCCTGCAATCATGTATGGAAATGGTTTGAGTTTATGCATGGATTTCAGTCTCCTTCGATGCTTTTGCTCTCCCTCTGTTGATTTCCCATGTTCGCGTTCTTGAGTTGTTTCTTGCTGAGAAGGGCCAAAATGGGTTGCTCTGAGATGGAAATAGGTCCCAAGATCATTTGATCAGTTTTTCCCAAGAGCAAATCAATGTTAATCTCAGATATCTTCTCTCAGCCTCCTCTGTTCATGCATTTTCTAGGGTTTTGAGTCAGGGGTCCTTGCCCCTCTTTGATTCCCTTCTTAAGAGGCTTGAGATTTGGGTATTTATGTCCTAAGATTATTGCTAACTTGATTGCAGAATCTCTTGTGCAAAGGACTTGAGAATCTTGAGTTATTTGGATTTTGGTTCAGACTTTGCAAAAGTTTCAGATTTTCGTCATAATCTGAAATTCTAGTTCTTTGGTTGAAATCTTGTGTTTCCTGTAGTCCCAATTCTATTTGGAACGTGTTTATGAGCTTTTGGCCTGAGGAGATTAGGAGCATTTCATGTTTACCTTTGATTTGAGCAAGATTTGGCATTTCAGTCTTTTCAGTCTTCTCCTCGGCTCTGTCTGTACCCTGGACCGGTCAGACCGGCCGACCCATGGCGATCTGACCGGCGGCCAAATGGCGGTCCAACCGGCGTATATAGGGCGGTCAGACCGGCCCCTTGATGGCAGTCTGACCGGGCCCTGTGATGAGGTCTGACCGGTCATTTGTTGGAAAGGCTACTGCTGGTTCTTTCTCCTAGGGTTTTCCTTCTTTTGTCTTGGTCCTTCCCTGTGCTGTTTTTTACATGTTTCCAGTGAGCTCTTTAGTTTCTTTTCATAGTTAGTATAGCTATTGGAGAGGTAACCCTAGTTGTTATTTTTGAAGGTTTTTCTGCTGCATGCCTTGCTCCGTTTCTTCTGGGTTGTTTTCTTCTCTGTTGGCTTGAGGTTACAGAAAGCTTGACTTCTTCATAGCTTCACATAGCTTTCGAAGAAGAACTTCTAAGTGTTACTTTTGGGGGAAAGTTTTTAAAGTCGACATTCACCCCCCCTTTGTCGCCAATTTCGATCCAACAATTGGTATCAGAGCCGGTTATCTCTTCCTCATGGATCTTAACCGGTCTCTAGAGCCATGGCGACAGACAAGTACTCGACCAAGCCCCCGATCTTCGATGGGATCGATTATCCCTTCTGGAAGAGCCGGATGGAGACCTACATCTAGGCTTAGGGCTACGCCATCTGACGTAAGGTCAAGGTACGATATGTTTTTCTTGCCAATGAGAACATCAACGCTGGAAACATGCTTGATGTTGAGGCAAATGCGAAGGCAAGGCACATCATAATCCAGGGGTTGAGCAGAAGCTAGTTCGATCGCATCTCTCATCTGTCGTCGGCCTTCGACATCTGGGAGACCCTCGATGCATACCATGAGGATACCACCCAGATTAAGACGGTTCGACAGGACCAGTTCAAGTGAGATTACAACAAGTTCGAAATGCTCGCTGGCGAGTCCCTCGATGAGTGTTTTGCGCGATTCCACAAAATCTTGAGTAACCTCCGAGCGGTCTGTCTCACATACCCCGACTCGGACAACACTCGCCAAATGCTTTCTGCTCTTGATTTGCGTGTTTGGGAAATGAAGGTGACCACGATTAAAGACACGACCGACCTCTCGACCCTGACTCTTGACGCGTTGTACTCACGCCTCAAAACTCACGAGATTGACATAGTCTCTCGTAGGTCGAAGTCGTAGTCGATGGCCTTAGTCACCGATCCCAGTTCAGCTTCTGGCTCTTCTTCTGACTTGATTGGTGGTTTCTCCCTAGCTGCTCTCTGTGACCTAACTGATGATCAGTTAGAGCAGCTTCCCGAAAACCAACTCACTCTCTTAGCCAGAAAGTTTTCCCACGCATACAAGAGAGTGAGAGATCGGAAGAGGAGTGGTCCGATCATTTGCGTCGAGTGTGGTGGCCCCAACCACATTCGGGCAAATTGCCCCAAACTGGAGAAGGGCAAGGGCGACTACGGCGGTGTGAGCAAGAACGACTACATTGACAAGAACCGCAACAAGAAGCCCTCAGCTCATGCCCAAGGCAAGAAGAAGTTTCGCGACCTTGGCAAAGCCAAGAGGCTCTTCCACCGCGTCCTCACCGCCTTCGACGACCTCGACCTCAGCGAGGTGGAAGGGTGGAGCGACGACGATGGGACGGACGAGCAAGATCCCAAGGGCGGCGACGACTTCTCCGGCATGTGCTTCATGGCCCTTGAAGGCGAGATCAGCGACAGCGAGCTCTATTCTGACTCCGACGAGGTATACCCCTCCTACGACCAGCTTAATGATGCTTTTCTTAAGCTAGGGAAATTCCATGCTAGATCTAGAGCTAGATGTAGCGAGTTGGAGAAGGAAGTAGAGATCTTGTCACGGGAGCTTACTTCACTTAGATCTGCTCCCTCCCGTGATGATTGTGATGTTTGTACTGCTTTGCTCGATGACTTGGATAAGCTAAGGACCTTGCATGATAGTGTGTCCTCTGAGTTAGACATGGTTAAGGTGGAGAATGCGAATCTTTTGGCTAAACTAGAAATGAGTAGGGTTGCACCCCTGTCATCTGTTGTTGAGACTACTTCTTTCACCTCATGTGAGGATAAGGACAATGCTTTTAGAGGTCTTTATACCATGCTCCTTGATCTGCCCGAGTCTTGTGAAAATTGCAATAATTTGAAGTTGAACTTAAAACGGGCAGATCATAAAATTGCTGAACTACAAGCTTCATTACTTGAGCCCATTGTTTCTTGCACAAACTGTCCCAAATTAACTGCTGAACTTGAATCTGTCTCAAAACAGTTTCAAGACATGGTTGATCATAACAAAAAAATGGCTCAATATGCTTCTAAGGACCCTGTTAGCTCACCTTGCAAAAATTGTGAAAAACTAAAATCTAATTTGATTGCCTTGGATGAAAAGTATGTGAAGCTAACTAAGGACCTTCTAGTGAAACCACCAACTGATTGTGATGTGATTGCTGATGTGAGGGAGAAGCCCAAGGTTAAGGTAGAGACGCTTAGCGACGTGAACCAAATTGCTAGCGGTAGGATTGTCCCTTCCGAGTCGGCTGTGTGTGCGCAAGCCATTCACTCTTCTGCTATTGGTTCTTCTTCTGCTCCCTTACCTTCTGCTGTCTTTTCTTCCCCTTGCTCTTCTTGCACCTCTCTCTTTCGGGAGTGTCAGTATCTTATGAACACTCTCGAGAGATTTGTAGGAGGCAAGAAGAAGCTGAATCTTATTCTAGACTAGTCCAAGATTTGTATGTTCAATCAAGGTCTAGGTTATGATTTTCTTGAGGATATGAGGAAGCATCCACCTGCTGTTCTTAGACCCATAGCACCAGGTGTGATCGAGACCGAGCCCAGATCTGATGAAGTTAAATTCAAGTCAGCGGGCTTTGTCCAAGGGATTTCTGACAGTAAGGTGATTCCACCTGCTGCTTCGGCCTATCAGAAGGCGAAGCCTTATCATGCTACTTCTACCTCTCAAAAGGTAAAGTATCATTGCACCTTCTGTCAGAACGATGGACACTTGATCGAGCGATGCTTCAGGCGCGCTAAGATCGCACGGAGAGACCGTGTTGAGGCTCTTAGGCGTATTCAGGGTCAGCCCCAGACCTTGAGTGCACCTAAGACCAACACGAGGTCTAGGTTTACGTCAGGTGCTTCTGAGTTTTCTGGTTTTCGTCCTCATGCTCCTTTGGTCGTGACTTCCGCCGTTCTGAGGGTAGATCTCGTTTTCCCAGTCAAGATGGCTACTCGCAGCGAGATCAGCGTGTTGTCGGTGCTCCGACTCGCTCTCCCATAGCAGTCGGACCCAGCAACAGCTTCAGGTTTGCTCACAGACCTTCTGCTTCTTTGAGCGACAGAGAGCGTAAGGTAGTTAGCGGTCAGTCGTGTTTGACTACTTCTGCTGCTCGACGTGTTACTCAGTATTGGGTGCCAAAATCACTTTTGATTTATCCAGTACTGAGCCTTTACTCTCTGTTTGACTTAGGTTCGCCGGGCAGGGAAGGGAGAGGTTTGTCTTGTTGACTCCAGTTGTTCTCGACACATGACCAGAGACTCTCATTGGTTCTCTTCCCTAGCCCGCGCTCCAGGTGATGAGACGATCACCTTCGGAGACGCCTTGTCTGGGCGTGTCATCGCCAAAGGTACAGTGCGTGTTAATGAGTGCTTTATTTTGAAAGATGTTGCCTTGGTTAGTAAACTACGATATAATTTGCTTTCTGTTTCTCAGCTTACCGATAACGGCTTTGAGGTAAGCTTTAAGAAAAACGCTTGCAAAATTCTTGATTCTTCGGGTAGTCTGGTTTGCGGGATTTCTCGTTATGGAAGGATCTTTCGTGCTGATTTTTCTGAGTCTTCTGGTGATCCTCTCCGGTGTTTGGTTGCTTCTAAGTCTTGTGACCTTACTTTCTGGCTTAAGTTCTATTTGTTGAGTCATGGTTTGGAGATGGGTAAGGTGGATAACACCTTGTTCATTCGCCGGCGTGGCGCTGACCTTCTGCTCGTCCAGATATATGTGGATGACATCATATTTGGCGGCTCTTCTCATACTCTTGTTTCACAGTTCTCGGATGTCATGAGCAGAGAGTTTGAGATGAGTATGATAGGTGAGTTGACTTTCTTCCTTGCCTTTCAGATCAAGCAGACTCGGGAGGGTACCTTCTTGCATCAAGGCAAGTACACTCGTGACCTCCTGAGACGGTTTGACATGAGTGATGGTAAGCCAGTGTCGACTCCCATGGCGTCCACAGCTTCTCTTGACCCAGATGAGGACAGCGAGCCAGTTGATCAGAAGGAGTATCGCAGCATGATTGGCTCCTTCTTGTACCTCACTGCCTCGAGACCGGACATACATTTCTTCGTATGTCTGTGTGCTCGGTTTTAGGCTTCTCCTCGCGTATCTCACCGCCAGGCGGTGAAGCGCATCCTTCGGTACCTTCAAACTACCATTGACTATGGTATCTGGTACTCTTCCTCGTCCTGTCTTTCCTTGAGAGCCTACTCAGACGCAGACTTTGCTGGCTGTAGGATAGATAGGAAGAGCACTTCTGGCACTTGCCAATTCATTGGCACTTCTCTTGTTTCCTGGTCTTCGAGGAAGCAGTCTGGTGTTGCACAGTCCACCGTAGAGGCCGAGTACGTTGCTGCCGCCAGTTGCTGCAGCCAGGTGCTTTGGATGGTCTCGACCCTGTGGGACTTTGGGTTAGTTATCGACAGTGTTCCACTCTTTTGTGATAACACTTCTACGATTAACATTGTTAAGAACCCAGTGCAACATTCTCGGACCAAGCATATAGATATTAGATATCACTTCCTTCGAGACCATGTGGAGAAGGGTGACATAGTGCTCCAGTTCGTGGAGAGTGACCACCAGTTGGCTGATATATTTATCAAGCCTTTGGATAGCTCTAGGTTTTCAGCTCTACGGGAAGAGCTTGGGGTGGTTTGTCCTTATGGACTGCTGTTAAGGGGAGTTTTTGTGCTTCATGCCTTATCATATTATTATGCTCTTACTCCTTTCTGATGCATTGCATATGAGTGCATATGGGTTAGTCCTCCTAGCATAGATTAGAGTGCTTCTCTTGCCTAGTTGTTTAGACTTCTTACTCTTATCTTGTGATTCTAGGATGCTGCTTATTAGCTAGTTCTCTTCTTACTAGGTTGAGCTCACTCACTTCTTATAGGTTCAAGCGAGGGTTGGACCACTCTCGGGTAGACAGGGTACGTGTTTGCTCCTTAGTGTGTTAGATGATCAGCTGATAGTCCTAGAGTCATATGGGGTAGATGAGAGTCAGTCTGAGCTATAGTATCCTCTATATCTTATCTATGCTTTAAGGACTGCCTATTCTGATTCTCTTGCCAGCTTCTCAATTTTATTGCTTTGGTTCAGGGGGCGTTCATTTGGGAGCTTCTAAATCTTAATGTTGACATAACTTAACTTGAACTAAAAGCTGCATCATGTGTTGAGGGGGAGCTGGATTTTCTGCATCATGTGTAAATATAACTGCATGGAGTCTTGATTATTATCCTGTTATGACATGTTTACAATGCATTACATCTTGCCATGACTTGAGCTTACTTGCTAGATATATCATGACTTTATATGTGTAGTCAAGTCTAGGTTCATGCCATGCTAGGTTGATTAAAAATGCTTAACTTGAATTAAAACATGTCATGTTAGCTTTTGAGACTAGTCTGCCTTTAGTTATCTTTTTATGATTCATGCCATGTCAAATAGGCTGAGTTGAGTCTTGAATCTTTGTTGAGCTTTAGATTGAGCTATTCTAGTTTCTTGATGACGCATGAGTTAGTACAAGTCTTATGTTCATGAAAATGCAAAAAGATCTCTTTTGTGCGAAAAAACTGATCTCACCAATTATTTCTCATGAGACGGCTTGCCATTGCACAAGGCATGACTCAGGGGGTGTTTTGGATGACCAAGATCATCTTCTTAAGCTCATTGCTTGGAGTGGTCGCATAAGGCTTGAGGTCTAGCATATGACTAAACAAAAAATGTGGTTGGAAACAATCATGTGATTTCTAAAGTAAAATTATGTCAATTGTGCTCAAGTTGCTAAAATTTCCAAGTACTTGAACAAATGTCTCATCCTAGAACTTGTAGCACTCTAAATTGACTCAACATTAGCTTCTTGGTTCCATTTAGCTTATTGACATGGCCTGCATCATCTTTGGATACCCTTAGCTAGACTAAACTCATGGTTGACTTGACTTGCTAAGAAATTCGACTAAATTTTAGATTATGACTTATTTGGCTTAGCTTGTCTCTACATACATTGTCATGATCTTGATAGCATACTTGTATGTTATGGCTTGATGTAATTCTCATATAGTCATTTTGGATAATTCTCATGGCTCTACATGCTTAAACTAAACCAATTTCAGCCATTTCATCCATTTTTGTGACCTTATTCTCTCTTTTGCATCCTTGATGTGTTTATTAACAAAAGGGGGAGAATAGTGGGAGAAAAAGCCATATTCATGGTTTTCTTGGAGCTTTTGTGGAAAACTAGCTCTTTCTTTTGCTCCTTGTCGACATGGTCATTAGCATCATTTTTTTCCTTTGGACCATGTTTGACTCTCTTTTCATTTTCAAACAAATTCAACTTTGTGCTTTTCCTGGGTTTGTCAATGTACTCATCAAGGGGTAGATTGATGGACCATGTGGAGGTGACCCCGAGTGTGTGATGAGTAATTGACATCGGTTTTAGGAAAGTCGAGTTTGGTTTGTGAGAAAGTCGAGTTTGGTTTGTGAGGTTCGTGCCTTATCATTGCGTGGTGCAATCGGTTCGGTCGGACTTGGTCAAACTTGGTCGTATAGGCTTAGGATGCTTAGTCTCTTGATTCGACAGGTTTGGGCTGTTACTTGCTTAAGATTACTCTTAATGCTTCTGTTGATTACATGTTATCGAGCGGTGCTATGTGATGTGTTTCTTGTCTGTGATGGCTGCAGGATATCGAGGCGGAGTCGTGGTGAGGCACGGAGGACTAGACTAGGCGCAGGAGGTGCTGAGGTCAGAACGGTCGAGGTGTGCCGAAGACGGCGAGAGCTCGAGGTAGCTGCGAGGCTTGAGCGGCAAGAAAGGAGGAAGCTTCCCGGAAGGTGCAGGAGGGGCGTTTCGGTAAAAACGCAAAGCAGCACTAAAGGAAGCAGATTATGGATAAAGCAGTAGAGTTGTTGAGGCTTAGCGGGTAAAGAGAGAGGCAAATCCATTAGTGTGAGGCTATAAAAGGAGGGTGTCTCCTGCATGGTCTTCATGGCTTTAGGGGTTTGTTTTTGCTTTGTTTCTTTAGTGCTTTAGTTGGTAAGAGCTGTTGGAGAGAGCAGAGCTTCATTGGTTTCTTCTCCCTGTTTGTGTTCTTCAGTTCTTGGGTTTGGGAGGGGGAGATGAGGAGTTGAAGCACCATGTAATCATTTCTCTGTTTGTAATCGGGGTATGGGGACGTAGCTCTTTGTATCTCCTGCAATCATGTATGGAAATGGTTTGAGTTTATGCATGAATTTCAGTCTCCTTCGATGCTTTTGCTCTCCCTCTGTTGATTTCCCATTTTTGCGTTCTTGAGTTGTTTCTTACTGAGAAGGGCCAAAATGGGTTGCTCTGAGACGGAAATAGGTCCCAAGATCATTTGATCAGTTTTTCCCAAGAGCAAATCAATGTTAATCTCAGATTTCTTCTCTCAGCCTCCTCTGTTCATGCATTTTCTAGGGTTTTGAGTCAGGGGTCTCTTGCCCCTCTTTGATTCCCTTCTTAAGAGGCTGAGATTTGGGTATTTATGTCCTAAGATTATTGCTAACTTGATTGCAGAATCTCTTGTGCAAAGGACTTGAGAATCTTGAGTTATTTGGATTTTGGTTCGGACTTTGCAAAAGTTTCAGATTTTCGTCATAATCTGAAATTCTTGTTCTTTGGTTGAAATCTTGTGTTTCCTGTAGTCCCAATTCTATTTGGAACGTGTTTATGAGCTTTTGGCGTGAGGAGATTAGGAGCATTTCATCTTTACCTTTGATTTGAGCAAGATTTGGAATTTCAGTCTTTTCAATCTTCTCCTCGGCTCTGTCTGTACCCTGGACTGGTCAGACCGGAATCTGACATGCGGTCAGACCGGCTGACCCATGGCAGTATGACCGGTGGCCAAATGGCGGTCCAACTGGCGTATATAGGGCGGTCAGACCGGCCCCTTGATGGCGGTCTGACCGGGCCCTGTGATGAGGTCTGACTGGTCATTTGTTGGAAAGGCTACTGCTGGTTCTTTTCTCCTAGGGTTTTCCTTCTTTTGTCTTGGTCCTTCCCTGTGCTGTTTTTTACATGTTTCCAGTGAGCTCTTTAGTTTCTTTTCATAGTTAGTATAGCTATTGGAGAGGTAACCCTAGTTGTTATTTTTGAAGGTTTTTCTGCTGCATGCCTTGCTCCATTTCTTCTGGGTTGTTTTCTTCTCTGTTGGCTTGAGGTTACAGAAAGCTCGACTTCTTCATAGCTTCACATAGCTTTCTAAGAAGAACTTCTAAGTGGTACTTTTGGGGGAAAGTTTTTAAAGTTGACATTCACCCCCCTCTGTCGCCAATTTTGATCCAACACTGATAATGCCTTTCGCATCAGCATTTGGACAAAACAACTTGTTGATGATGTTATTGAAATGGACAAAAAATATAATAGATCATATGGAAGTCTGCAGGTCAGCCATGCAATCTTTTTGTTGTTTATTGCACATTCTATTGAAAACCCTACATAAATTTTTATGTCTATCATAACATGCTGCATTTTCTCACCATACTTTTTTTTGCAGCTATTGCTTGAATTTGTTGACAGTGGTTTGTCATTTTTTTGGGGGACCTATTGGGTTTGAAAATTTATGTAGCTCAACACATCTCCTAACTACCCTCCAGATGTAAGTATTCCTGCTCAGATTGTATTGTTTATAGCATTAATCCAAAATAAAATAATGTACTAAAAAGTGGAAAGGATAAGCTAAAAGTTAAGATAAAGCTTATATAATTTATGGTCAGTAGTGCAAATTGTTATCAACATTGTGGGAGTAGAATTACCATATAGGGGAATAAATGAAAATACAAATGATCTTCTTACATCACCAAAGTTGGTATCATGTTCTACTTAAGTTATCATATTATGTAACAAAGTATCTTATGAAAATCAGATTATGAAGGATAATAATTCTCCTTGTCATAATCAGCAAAGAGAATTTATGGTTAGTAGTGGAAATTGTTATCAATATTGTGGGAATAGAATTACCATATGGGTAATAGTTAGTCACCATCTAAACTAACTATTTACCAAGACCCTGATACACTAAAGTCATCACTGTTAGAACAATTTACTCCCCATCAGTAGAATACTATGTTAGCAATGACACAAACTTTATTACAAGTGGGCTTAAATCAAGTTTCTATCTACTATGTACGCATCATGTTGGTAAAAAGGATGCATATGTTAGTCTAAAATTCGCATTTACCATCATTTTACACACTAAGTTATCATCTACATTTCTAATAAATCACACACCCTAAGTTGCTCTCTTTTTTTTTGCTAAAGTTATCTTGTGATTTTTAACAGATGTTACAAAAGGTGATAACTAACCATGCTTTCTAAGATTTTTAATTAAAAAACTAAGTTATCTTCATAACCCTGCATTACCAAGTTATTTTCGTAGGAGACATAAGTTATCTTCATATGAAAATCAATTTACCTTTTTTGTGTGTGAAGAGCTTATGTTTTTTTTGTATGAACATATTGTTACCTCACGACTCCTAATAACTTATCTTCTTTGTATGGCTTAAGTAATCTTCTTATGAAAGCAAACTTCTTATGAATTATACCCCTTTTTTCTCATTTCACAGGAACACATAAAGCTATTTGCGGCTGTTGGTATTTTATTTCCCAGACTAGTCAAATTGTTTACAAATTTTGTTCAAGAGGTCACCGGATGGCATCATGGATCAACCAAGTCTTCAAGGAATTCTAGTGACATTCTAGGGACCAGCAATGCATAAGTGCCCAAACGAGCACGGCCAAATGACGATGACACTGAAGATACATCTGAGGAGGAATATAAGAATGAACCATTAGATGATGATTTGTTAGATCAGGAAGAAGATGATCATGATGAAAAAGAAGATTCAGATAGTAGTAACAATGGGATGGGCCACAACAATACTGATTGTGTTGATGAGGATGATAGCAACAATGAAGATGGAGTTAGTGGTCACGGAAAGGATGATGGACACATGTCAACAGAATACAAAACTCACAGCCAAGACAACACAAGACCTGTTGCAAATCTGTCCCAATGTGCAAACACTCCAACATATGCAGATAGGTCAAATGAAGATTTGAATTCTTTGGACATTATGAGCCACACATCTATTGATGCTCTACAGCAAGATCACCAACGGATAGTAACTTAAGGAGGTGAATCACAAGACAATAAGGAGGATGGAGAACATATGTACACACAAAGATCAAATGAAGATCTTACTTGCATGGATAGCATGGGCCATACAACCATTGAAGCTGAACAACAAGATCACTATGGAGTGTCTACACAAATAGTAATTTTAAGAGGTGGATCCCAAATTAGTATGGATGATGCCAACATGGACTATCTGCATGAAGGCCAAGAGGGGACAGTTGGTCTCTTTTCCTTCAACTCCTTGGTATTTAACAAGGAAATATTACAAGGAAGTGAGAGAATAATGTTTGAGAACATAAATAGTCAAGGAGATAACTAGGGCATGAATCTTTTTGATCTGGTTAGTTCCACTATCTCAGTAGGTACATGTGCTATAAAGTCACCATTCAAGCTTGAACCACCAGAGATTATTGATTTCATTGACAAAGGAAAGACTTGTTTGAAAGAAATCGCTATAACCCAAGCTCAGCCATTATCAACAATGATAGACTGTTAGATGGTATCATAACAAAGACCACAAAAGCTGAGTTATCAAAGTAGTTTGCAGAGTGTCTCAAATTGCAAAAAGGCCGACAAAAGAGACGAGTAGCACACACTTTTGCTTTAGATGGTAAGGTGGAGCCAACTATAGCTGCTGCTCTAACTAATAGAGGACAAGATGTACACACAGAAATATAAATCAAAAGAGTAACACAAGTGAAACTAGTGGATCAAGTTCCAAGAGGGAAAGAGATGCAAACCCTCAGATGCCTTTACCAAAAAGGCACGCTACAAGGACTTCTCCTAGGTTTGCAACAGGCAACAAGACGCAATAGTGAGTGATGCAGGAAACCAATTGGAGACCATTGCAAGCACTCACATGAAACTAGAAAAAACAGTGATAATAGGAGCAATGAATGGTATAGTAGAGCAAACATTATGCAAATGAGCTTCTGGTGAGAAAACCATACCAATAAGTTCACCAAGTAAAGGAAGCTTAGGACAAGACCCTGGTAAATTACAGGCCAGAAGAACCTCACCCAGGTTCAATAGGAAGCAAGTACAAGTCTCAAACAGCGCAAGAACAAATAGCTTGGAAGTTTTATCATTGGAAGGAATTGATAACAAGGTTTCACTGCAGGAAGGGAAGGTAATAGATGACAAAATGAAAACCACAAAGCAAAAGATATTCATAGTAAATGAGAAAAGGATATCTAGGGATCCTGAAATGCATAAAGGGTAGGAGACAAAGGAGGGTTGCATAGAGTAGCCAACTCATCTTCTTTTTTTTTTGAAGTGCAGCTGTAAGTTGGGCTAGCTGCTGGTCAATTGAACGTGTTTTATTTACCGTAAGAACTTGTTCTGCATAGTTTGGTTCGAAACTACCGGAATGCAATTCATAAGCATTTGTAGCATGATGGAGATCATTTTCAGGAGAGGAAGAGGAATCACTATGTAGGGGATTATGAGATCCTGAGTAATTCGAATCATGCTCTTCATTACCTAAATTTGCTTGACTACGAGTTACAGGACGATGACCCATTACAACATTCTTTTGGGCTTTCTTTCTTTTAAAATGTGTCAATGTTGAAGATGTTTTGCTTGTGTCATCTGCCACCTCTGTGACTCCAACCGGCATAGAAAGAAGCACCTCAATTGCATTCTTTGAGGCCCTCTTTCGAGTTGGCCAAGGAGCCATCATTGTTGCTGCCTTTGTGGGTGTGCTTGCTGGCTTCTTTTCTACTTGGGTCTTGCCACCATGACTTGATGAAGGAGAGTTTGCCCCTTGAATTTTGCTGGACTTGGAGTCAACTTGTATTGCCAACTCGCTTTGCCTGTAGGCTGCTTGTTTTGCATGTGCATGGGTAGCCTGGGTGACGTAGTTTTGTCACCGAGTGTCTTGCTCAACAAATTCTTGGTGCTCTAGCCATTTAGTGGGGGCATCCTCTCACTGCATAATAGCACCCTCAACATCATTTGCAGATGTGGATGCCCCTATAATTATCTCCCTCAGAGTTTGGTGGATACTCCGTGTGATATATGCATCTAGGGCAGGATTCATTCTTCCTTGAATCCTCGGTGGTTCTTCCTTATCCTGTTCCAAATAGTGTCGCCCACATGTTTACATTGATGACTTGCCATATTATGGTCAATTGCCATAGGGAGATCAACCCATGCATGCTAAGCATTACGTTGATGATGACGATGCCATGACAGAGAAAATGAACCTTCAAAGGAAAGTCATGGAATTGGGGTAGATGACAATATAGGATCTAAAAGTATAACCGTTGGATTCACGTAGCCCCTCTGATGTCACCAGGAGTGAGGTACACTCCTTTACACGGGAGCGTGCGCCTACGATCTGGTTCAGGCACCAACCTTCTGGATTGTTGGCTAGCACAGGGATAAACTCCAGTGCATCAGCGCAGAGTCGAGTTTGTACATGACATGGTCCCACTTGGGACAATGACATAGCATGCTCTGTTGCTGTGGCTTTCCCTTTGTTCATGGGCTACTGATGGTAAGGTTCATCCACCATCACAACCTTTTCTTTGTCGATTGGCTATGGACAATGAGGTTGGTCCAACATCACCGTCGTTTCTTTCGAGGTCAGCGACGCAGTCATAGCTGTAGTCTTGGAAGAAGCCGCCTCTAATATGCTTAGGGTAGGCTTTGACGAGCTTACTCCCAGC
Organism: Dendrocalamus latiflorus; assembly: GCA_017311315.1. Lineage (NCBI taxonomy): Eukaryota > Viridiplantae > Streptophyta > Magnoliopsida > Poales > Poaceae > Dendrocalamus > Dendrocalamus latiflorus. Next base: position 19,067,834 of record CM029629.1, on the reverse strand, counting down.
AGCTTATGAGCAATCTGGGGCAAACTCACGCTTGATCCCGATGAAGCACTTGTGTTGGATCGAAAATGGCAACAGAGGGGGGTGAATGTTGCTTAGAAATTTACCCCTCAAAGTACCCACGGCACTTTCTCTCCGATAGCTATAGTAGCTATGAAGACAGATAAAAAGTTTTTCACACTGGAAGCCAAACAACAACCCGTAAAAATAAACAAGTTCAGAGAAGAGAAATAGCGCAATAGACTGAGAAAAGAATTAAACTGAACTTGGGTGAAACCTGCACACGGGACTGAAAATGGCAAGAATAAAAGACTGAAGAAAACCCAAAAAGAAACTCTCTAAAGATCAAACACGGACTGCTAGCACTAAAAACGAAAACCTGAGAAAGTTAAAACAACCGAAAGACAGAAAACTTGAACACAATGACAAAGCAAAAGAAAATGAGCTGCAGTTTAGACAGCTATTGCAGCTACCCGAGAGACCAAGCTAATTTGAGCACATGCTGATTTTGACAAAGCAAAAAGATTGAGCTGCAGAATTTTTGGTCGGATCAAATGAGATGGTTCGGTTGTAGGCAAAAGATGAGTATATGCTGCAGTGAACAGTCTGCTTTGCCACACAAAGAAAAGAAGAAACAACCAATACAGAAAAGCAGTGCAGTAGTTGGCCTAAAGCAATTAATGCAGACTCAATCTCAGTTGGTCTGTAGTAGCCAAACCGAAATCAGTTGCCAAGAGCTCTTAAAGATAGCAAAAGCCACACCGAATTAAACACTGCTACAGCTGGCCGAACAGATTTTTAAGGCTGCAGTTCGGCAGGGAGAAAGAGCACCCATCAGGCAGTAATTCGGCAAGGAAAACAGCGAACAGAAACGCAAAGGAACATACTTTGGCAAGAAACAAACCAACGCAAAAGAGAATATCAGAGGGCAGCTGGGAAAAAGAAGAAGTACACGACTTGGCTACTTCAAATTACAGGAACTTCCTGTACGAGAAAACAAAGACCACAAACTTGCATTCAAGCAAGAGCAAGATCTCCTGAAGTTACCAAGAGAAAGTAAACTCTTTGCTATAGTCAGTTTGTATGGCACAGACAAAGAGAAACCGAATGAACTTGAGATGAAGAACAGAGAAGAGAAAACACAAGGAACAGAAGCAAAACAAAGAGACCCTACTCAAGACATCTCAAACACATAATTTCTTCGATTGAGACAAAGAGAGATGAATGATTAAACAAGAGGAATGATTACATCAGTTCACCCCATCTCACAACTCAAGAAGAACACCCAAAATAAAACACAAGTGCTGCCCTAAAAACCTTTTCAACTCATGGATGGAGAGAACCAAATAAAACCCTAACTCTCACACACTTCTCTCTCAAGCCATCTCTCTAAAATCATACTCATTTTCCATGAAGGCTACTAGAGAACACCCTCTCTATTTATAGCCCTCCATAATGGGTTCACATTTCTTTTGCCCATTTAGCTTTTTCGCTTTACCCACTAACTCCAACCATATCCACTTCCTTTAGTGCAGCTTTCCGTATTCACCAAAACGCCCCTCATGCACCTTCCAGGAAGCTTCCTCATTCCTTGCCTTCCAAGCCACGCAGCTACCTCGAGTCCTCGCCGTCGTCAGCACACCACGACCGCTCCGACCTCAGCACCACCTGCGCCTAGTTCGGTCATCCCGTGCCTCGCCACGACTCCACCTCAATGTCCTGCAGCCATCACAGACACGAAGCACATCACATAGCACCGCTCGACATGTTTGTAACCATACAATAACATCAGAAGAAATACTCAAAGCCCAAACCGATCGAAACGAAAAATAAACGACTTAAGCACGTTCGACCTAGTTCGACAAGGTCCGACCGAAACCGACTGCACCACGCAACGACATGGCTCGAACCACTCAAAACAAACTCGACTTTCCTAAAACCGATGTTAAATACTCATCACACACATGGGGTCACAACCACGTGGTCTCTCAATCTCCCCCTTGATGAGTATATTGACAAACCCAGAAAAAGCGTGAAGTTGAGTTTGTTTGAAAATGAAAAGAGAGTCAAACACGGTCCAAAAGAAATCAAAGAAGCTTATGACCATGTCGACAAATAGAGCAAAATAAAAAGAGCAAATTGTTCTCCAAAGCTCCATAAAGTTCGAAAAAGGCTTTTTCTTCGCTATTCTCCCCCTTTTGGCAATAAACACATCAAGATGCAAGGAAGAGAAACAATCATGAAAAATGATAGGATGGCTGAGTTTTATTCAATCTAAGCATTTAGAGCCATGAGGATTATCCAGAATGATCGTGGAGTATTACATCAAGCCATAACATATAAGAATGCTATCATGATCATGACAAGACATGTATAATCAATCTAAGCCAAATAAGTCATAATCTGAAAATTAGTTGAATTGTTAGCATGTCAAGTCAACCATGATTATAGTCTAGCGAAAGGTATCCAAAGATGAAGCTGGCCATGTCAATAATCTAAGTGGAACCAAGAAGCTAGTGTTGAGTCTATTTAGAGTGCTACAAGTTCAAGAATGATACATTTGTTTAAGTACTTGGAAGCTTTGTAAATTTAGCAAATTGAGCACAATTGACATATTTTTCTTTATAAAGCCCATGGTCGTTTCTAACCAAAATTTTTAGCCATGTGCTAGATCTCAAGCCTTATGCGACCACTCCAAGCGAGAAGCTTAAGAAGATAGTCTTGGTCAACCAAAACTCCCCCTGAGTTCATGCCTAGTGCAATGGCAAGCAGTCTCATGAGAAAGAATTGGTGAGATCAATTGTTTTCGCACAAAAGAGATCTTTTTGCTTTCTTAAGTGGGTGTACTAACTCATGCTTCATCAAGAAACTAGTATAGCTCAATCTAAAGCTCAACAAAGATTCAAGACTCAACTTAGGCTATTTGACATGGCATGAATCATAAAGGGATAACTAAAGACAAACTAGTCTCAAGTGCTAACATGATATGAATTAATTCAAGTTGTGCATTTTTAATCAACCTATCATGGCAGAGACTTGACTACACATATAAAGTCATGATAAATCTAGCAAGTAAGCACAGATCATGGCAAGATATAATGCATAGTAAACATGTCATAACAGGATAATAATCAAGGCTCAATATAGTTATATTACAATGCAGAATGATGAAATATAAGAAATTCCAGCTCCCCCTCAACATGTGATGCAACTTTTAGTTCAAGTTGAGTTATGACAATATTAAGATCTAGAAGCTCCCAAATGAACTCCCCCTGAACCAAAGCAATAAAAACGAGAAGCTGGCAATAAAAACAAAAAAGGCAGTCCTTAAAGCATAGACAAGATGTAGAGGATACTATGGCTCAGACTGACTCTCATCTACCCCATATGACTCTAGGACTATCAACTGAACATCTAACACACTAAGGAGCAAACACGTACCCTGTCTACCCAAGGGTGACCCAACCCTTGCTAGAACCTATAAGTAGTGAGTGAGCTCAACCTAGTGAGAAGAGAAACTACTAATAAGCAGCATCCTAGAATCACAAGATGAGAGGAAGAGGTATGAACAACAAGACGTGAGAAACACTCTAATCTATGCTAGGAGGACTAACCCAATGCACCCGCATGCAATGCAACAGAAAGGAGTAAGAGCATAATAAACATGATAACGCAAGAAGCACTAAACTCCCCCTCACAACAGTCCATAAGGATAAACCACCCCAAGCTCTCCCCGCAAAGCTGAAAACCTAGAGCTATCCAAAGGCTTGGTAAAGATATCAGCCAACTGGTGATCACTCTCCACAAACTGGAGCACTATGTCACCCTTCTCCACATGGTCTCGAAGGAAGTGATATCGGATATCAATGTGCTTGGTACAAGAATGCTGCACTGGGTTCTTAGCAATGTTAATCACAGAAGTGTTATCACAAAAGAGTGGAACACTGTCTATAACTAACCCAAAGTCCCGCAGAGTTGAGACCATCCAAAGCACCTAGCTGCAGCAACTGGCGGCAGCAACGTACTCCGCCTCTGCGGTGGACTGTGCAACACCGGAATGCTTCCTCGAAGACCAGGAAACAAGAGAAGTGCCAATGAATTGGCAGGTGCCAGAAGTGCTTTTCCTATCTATCCTACAGCCAGCAAAGTCTGCATCCGAGTAGGCTCTCAAGGAAAGACAGGATGAGGAGGAGTACCAGATACCATAATCAATGGTAGCTCGAAGGTACCGAAGGATGTGCTTCACTGCCTGGTGGTGAGATACGCGAGGAGAAGCCTGAAACCGATCACAAGACACACAGCGAAGTGTATGTCCGGTCTCGAGGCAGTGAGGTACAAGAGGGAGCCAATCATGCTACGATACTCCTTTTGATCAACTGGCTCACCGTCCTCATCTGGGTCAAGAGAAGCTGTGGACGCTATGGGAGTTGACACAGGCTTACCATCACTCATGTCAAAGGGTCTCAGGAGGTCACGAGTGTACTTGCCCTAATGCAAGAAGGTACCCTCTCGAGTCTGCTTGATCTGGAAGCCAAGGAAGAAGGTCAACTCACCCATCATACTCATATCAAACTCGGTGCTCATGACATCCGAGAACTGTGAAACAAGAGTATGAGAAGAGCCGCCAAAGATGATGTCATCCACATAAATCTGGACGAGCAGAAGGTCAGCGCCATGCCAGCGAATAAACAATGTCTTATCCACCTTACCCATCTCAAAACCATGACTCAACAAATAGGACTTAAGCCTCTCATACCAAGCTCTAGGGGCCTGCTTAAGTCCATACAAAGCTTTGGAAAGCTTAAAGACATGGTTTGGGTATTTGGGGTTCTCGAAACCTGGAGGCTGTCTCACATAGACTTCTTCCTCAATAAAACCATTGAGGAAGGCACTCTTGACATCCATCTGGTAAAGCTTGAAACTTTTAGAAGCTGCAAAGGCAAGCAGAATTCTAATGGCCTCAACTCTAGCTACAGGGGCAAAGGTCTCCTCAAAATCTAGACCCTCAATCTGGGAGAAGCCCTGAGCTACCAGTCTAGCCTTGTTCCGAATGACAACCCCATCCTCACTCTGCTTGTTTTTGAACACCCACTTAGTCTCAATGATATTGTGACCTCGAGGGGCCTCAACAAGCGACCAGACCTTGTTTCTCTCGAAATTCTCTAACTCCGCATGCATGGCATTGACCTAAGACTCATCAGAAAGAGCATGACACACGTCCTTGGGCTCAAATGAGGCAACAAAGGCAGAATAGAGACAGAAATGTGACATGCCAGATTTTGAGCGTGTGACTCGCTCAAAGAGGTCTCCAATCATCTGCTCGGAAGGATGGTCTTTCTGGATATGTCGGGGAGGTCCTGGATGAGATGAAGAAGTGGCCTCTACCTCATGAGCTGATGAGGTAGGAACAGAGCCAGTAGCTCCAGAGGAAGCAGAAGGCATGGGCTGATCACCTGGAGGTGCAGTGGAAGAAGGCACCTCAAGGGGAGGATGAGGAACTGAATCAGGTAGACCACACTCATCTCCATCCTCCTTATCGTCCACAAAGATAGGCTCGGACTGCTCTAAAGAACCTGAGATATCAGGCCTAGTCCCCGGACTGGCCTCGTCGAAGGTCACCTCACAGGTCTCTACCAACTTACTAGTCTCGCAGTTTCAAACCCTATACGCCCGCGAAGAAGTCGAGTAACCTAGAAAGATACCATCACAAGAACGTTACTCGAACTTGTCTAGGTTCCCGGACTTCAGAATGAAACACTTGCAACCAAACACACAAAAATGAGAGACACTGGGCTTTCGCCCATATCTCAGCTCATAGGAAGTGCGATGCAAGTGTGCCGGAAGAAAAACTCTGTTCGAAACATGGCACGCGGTCGCTATAGCCTCAGCCCAAAACTTACTAGGTGTAGAATACTTATCAAGCATCGTCCTGGCCATCTCGACCAAGGTACGGTTCTTCCTCTCCACGACGCCATTCAGCTGTGGGACGTGTGGAGAAGAGAACTGGTGCTCTACACCTGTCTCATCGCAGAACCTCTCAAAGTAGGAATTCTTGAACTCCGTGCCATTGTCACTACGGATCGCTCGAAAGGCACCCGGGAGCTCAACAGAAAGCCTACTAAAAAGGCCTCAGACCACGAATATCTTTGACCATCTTGAGTTTCGGTAGACCACGAATGAGATCGTGGCCGCTAACTCGGGTCAAATAGTCAAATCCAATATGACCAAGTCTCCTATGCTAGAAGGTAAGGTCACAGGACTCAGAAGCAACTAAATACCGGAGAGGATCACCAGAAGACTCAGAAAAATCAGCACAAAAGATCCTCCATAACGAGAAATCCCGCAACATTTGCCCCCAACATTATAGGCGGTGTTGATGGAGAGACCACTCCCCTCACTTTAGAAGTTGTTGGGGAAGAGGTCGCAACCTATTCATGCTGCTTTATATTCACTGGACCCGTCTGCTTTGCATGGATAGGCCACTCATCAAGTGTTGCATGATGGAACCTTGACAACAATTCATGGCTTGTAGACTTGGCACGTGCTTCTTTAGAAAGCCAGCATGAACTGAGTCAAAGGAACCATCCTCGCATTAGTTGAGATGCTGATCATGTGAGGAAGCTCCTAAAACTTTTGCTGCAACCCTCCTCCTCCTCTTGGCTGACTTGGATAGGACAGGAATGAACCCCTCCTGACATGCAGAAGTCACTTCATACTCGTGGTATACTGCAGCCAAGGACGCAGCTATGGTTTACAACAAACTTGCACTAGTGGAGCCTAAAAAGGCCCTGCCAGCATGTTTAGCCATAGTGACTCAAAACACAGTATGATGAATTGTTGAACTCGCCCTTCCATCCCTTCATATAAAGAAAACCATATATTAGCTTTCTTGCATACATACATGTATATGTCTCTGTGACATGACTAATTTAATTGTCACATGTTGCACTTTGATGTTGGAATTCAAAAATTGGGGGAAAAGTATGTCCCACCAGGTGTGCCAGGATCTGATGACAGGAAAATGGGTGTGAACCTGCCTTCACATTATTAGAGACAAGTTGATTAAGTTTAATTGAAAATGTGTGACAAAGAAATCAGGTATTGCTGGTTCATTACTTCCAAAATTAATATATTTACATAAAAATTTTGTTAATTACATCCCTTTGCGATGAAACCCCTGATTAAGAATTCCAACATAAACATTAAACAAATTATAACATATGATGATTACAAAAATATAAAAGAAATGGTCTTCAATCTTGGTGTCGCTGATGGATGCTTGCTCGGTGGTATTTTAGTTGTACTTTTAATTATTTTTGTTAACACAGCGTAGTATTTATTTTTAGTGAACCTATGGGTGTAGTGTGATTGGAGTTTAATTATTTCATTTTTTATTGTTTTACTCCGCTTGTATTACTACTAGCATTACGTAGTGCTCGCGAATATCGAGCGCTTGCATGTAGCATAATCGAAGCAAAGTTTGTTTCTTTTAGATGAAGTCAAAATAATATTTACTACAATCGTCTTATAAACCCCGTTTTAAAAAGACACTCTGTTTAAAAATTAGCTACTGTAAAAACCCAAAAGAACCTACCCAATAGCTTTTTCTCCGTCATGCATATCTGGGCCTCAACCATCTACGGGTACAACCATCGTATCAGCTAAAAAGGAACCAATCTACTAAAAGTTATTAATCTAGATCAAGGAACGATATAGATTAAATTATCATGGTCCATGTAAGTACCCAGATTTTACAATCTGGATTTCTCTGTGATTCCACCGCACTATTCCCTGGATCAGTAGATAGTTCTCACAGATTACAGTTCTGAATATCAAAAATACATATCATGCGGAGGCATAAATGTAATTGTAGACTTACTCATGGGCCGATTAGGCCGAAATCATTAAATTGCAGCAGCGGAAGAACGAAGCACGCAAGAGGGACCTTCAGAACATGCCCACAGGCAGCCAACTGGAGGTTCACGACCTAGCCCTTGACATCTTCATCTTCTTTGCCATCATGACCAATCGTGTAGCTGAGGCGTAGTGATCTGATTCCTGATTCTGGATTTGTTGTGAAAGCGAGTGTGAGCACAAACCACCGTGCTGCGTGAGCCAATACACAGAATGCAAATAAATAGTATGCACGGCTTATCAAAGGAGAGGCTCGTGTTATTTTATTTGCCATAAATTGCTTTTGGTAGCCTTAGTATTATTAAATTATGGTGTTATTGTTTTTACCTAAACTCCACACGGCGATTGCCATAATTGACTTAATCCACCAAAGCCACACTTTCCTTATTGATTGCTGTCTAAGACTCCAAACAGCGAGTGACATCATTTAATTATTCCACCAATCATACACTTTCTATATTGATTGTTGTCTAAAACCCCAAACAGCGAGTGACATCATTTAATTAATCCACCGATCATATACTTTCTATATTGATTGCTGTCTAAAACTCCAAACAGCGAATGATATCATTTAATTAATCCACCGATCATACACTTTGTATATTGATTTCTGTCTAAAACTCCAAACAGCGAGTGACATTATGTAATTAATCCACCGAATTCACATTTTTGATATTGAGTGCTGTGTAAAACTCCAAACAGCGAATAACATCAATTATACAATCCCCCAACATCTTTTGTATTCCAAATTCCTAACAACCCATTCCTTTTGTTATTGATCCACAACCACAATTTGCTCTTCCAACAATCAACCTTATTTTCTATTATCTATCTCTAACTAATTCACTAGTATACCTCCACCAAGAATATCATTGATCAAATCTACGATTCACTAGTATACATCCACCAAGAATATCATTGATCAAGTCTATACTCCAATTATCATATCTCCAAATTCCCAACAATTCAATTGACCCATCTAGTAATCGATCAAATCCTATTAATTCCATTATCGCCAATATCTCTCAAGAATTTATATTAATTATCAGTGTCATAATCTAGCAAATACCTTTGCACTTCCTAATTCTCTAAAAATCATTTAAATCATCTATCTAGCCTATATATTCATTTAAGCTCCACCAATTTATTTTTCCCAGAATCCACACTATCATTATCCCTTTTATGATCAACATGAATCCACCAACTCCTTTATGTGATTCCATAAATAGCCATCTTCTTTTCTTACGACCCTATTTATTCTTCCTGACATTTTATTTGTGAGAAGTATTATCAATTTTGAACAAAAACATAATGTGTAAGAGAATGCAATAATAACAGCGATCCAGATTCCATCCACCGTTACATGGCATCCGCACCATATGCTAATATTTTAGTGTTATAACCGCTTACATTACATCTGGGACGACACCCAGGACAACTCAAATCAGGGCTTTCCACTGCCCTCCACTTTTTCCTTTCCCACCCACAAAGTTTTTGAAATAGAACTATATCTGGTTAAGTTCCCATGTCCGCCTTTAACCGTGGGCACGACTATTCGAATAGTTTTGACTCTGCAGAGTTTGTACACTTTCACCACAAGAGACAATCAACTCGTTGCCACACACGATTCCTTAGTCATGTGGTTGAGCAGACCATCACAGTGACTATTCAGAATATCTAGCTCCTTTTGCCATCTCACCCTATGGGCTGTTTCCACTTGCGGTGGGTCCCATACGTTGCACGGGATGTTCCCCATGGCTGCTACGCTATTCGGGCTCCACTCCCCTCAACGCTAGCACGACTGGGAAACTTCTCCCTCCACTCGGTGTCCCTTTAGGCCTCCCCTTGCCCTTGCATTATCCACACCTATCCACTACCGGTGAGATGTTTCCAGGAGTTTCGAAAAAACTACTTAGCCAAGTTGTATTTTACAGACTTGTGGTTGTACGGTTTTACACAGGATTTCATGACAAGATTCGATCTTTAGGATTACCTGAGCGGTTCTACCACACTCCATAATTTGTGCTTCCACTGCACGACATACCAGCCCCCAAACCATCCGCTCAGATATTTAAGCAAGTTGGGATTTTTGGGAGCATAAAATAATCATGTCAAAATATACCGGTCATTCCCACCATGACTGTCCATACCAGTTTCTCATGATTAAAAATGAAAATGAGGTTTGGGGCATTTCAGCGCCCCTGAGTATCTATGCAGTACTAAGCATGGCATATAATTAGGGACTTATTTTCAAAAGTTACCATTATAATTTTGCTAGGGCGACAAGGTTCACACATTCAAATATTCCAAAGGAGATGTAATATTAATCAAGTTAAATAATGGGCATATAACTAGAATCTTGAATTAATCATGTATTTGCATATAAAATAACAGCATGCAATTTGATAATTTAAACAAGAATAATTTGCAGAAAATGTAGGTTCAACATGATCAAAGTATTGACTCACCTGGCGCGGTTTACCGCAGTCTTGAGCTCACACAATGCTTTCTCTCGAGCTTTTGGCCTCTATCTTCACTTTGAGCTTGATCTCGCTGGATCCACCGAATCTTCACGACTCCCAATTTCTAATTACGCGACAATCGACTGAACCCAAATGAAAGCAAATAACTAAAAAGATCCAAATAAATCCGAATAAACTCAATTTTAGTTTTATTATGAGTTAATGGGTGATTCGGGTTATTTGAGGTAAGGATGGTGGTAGAATACGATAACCTGATCTTTTTATTAATAATCACTTTTATTACTTTTATATTTATCAAGAAAGTTTCATGAGTTAGGTTAGACCTATGAGTTGGTGTGTGAGTTTACTGAGCATTATTTTGTTGAGTGCGATCGTTCCAGGCATATATATGTTTACATTATAGGTAAAGGTAATCTTTTATTGCATGTGGATATTAAACCAAAGTCGATATATTTTAATACTTAACTATGACCTCATTTAACTATTTGGCTATATTAGTTGTTCATATAGTAATTAATCAGATATTAATTATTAAGTAACCTTACTTTACCTACTAGTTAAATTTACTACATTCCCTAGATTATTCCCTAATTGTCCATAATTTTCACCAAAATTTCAAATGAGCTCTAAAATTCCTGGTTTTAGTTCCATTGGATAGATCTCAAATTTAGATGAATTTAGAAATTTGTTTCATTCAATTTGGAGCTGAGATGAATAAGTTATACCTATTCAAAGTTTTCAGTTTAATTAAATCCAGAAAATATTAAATCTCTGACAGGTGGGGCCTTCTGCATATTTTAAATTTTATTCTTTTCTCAATCTTTTATGTTCTGTATCTATGACAGGTGGGTCCTCATGTCAATGAGACCCATTACTCATGGTCTCTGACAAGTGGGACCCCTCTGTCAGTGGCCACGCATGCCAACGGCCACTGACAGGTGGGACCCTTCGAGCTCCGGACCCACATGTCAGTGGTCAACCCTGACAGGTGGGACCCGGCTGTCAGTCCGAAAATGAAAAGAAAGACTCAACCTCGGCGCTGCGGAGCCGGGGGCTCGAACGCGCGCGGCCGAGGGAGTCGGGGGGAAAGAGATTAACACTGCTAGCCAGTCGATCACTCGGGTGTTGCTTACCCATATAGGGTAAGTAAACCTTTTACACCAACCTGCAGAGGGGGTCGGGCAAAGGAAGTCGGGGGCGGCGATGGGGCTGCGGTGCCGACGGCGAGAGACGATCGGTAGGGTTCGGGGAAGTAAGAAAATGCGTCCTTGGTGCGAAGGGGATGCTGGCGGTGGGGTCGACGGGGATCGGGGTGCACTGTGGTGGGCCGACGGTGTGCGACGGCGGTGGTCAAGGAGGAAGCTTCGGTGCCGGCGAGCTGGGGTCCACGGGGTGCACGGGAAGGGCCGGGTGTGGGCTCACGGTGCTCCGGAGGTGGTGTGGGAGGGTGGAATCGAAGTGTGGCGGTGTAATTTGGCAGGGAGGGTGTCACCGGAGATGGGGAAGAAAAGCGAGGCCAGCGGCGATCTGGAGGCTCTAAATGCAATTGCTTGATGGGGAAGGGTGCTTGGAGCGTGGGGAACTTGGAGGGAGCCTCGGTGGCTTTTATAGGCGAGCGGGCGCGGCTGGCCACGGGTGAGGCCGTGCGCGCACGTCAGGGACAGCGGTGCTGTCGGGCAGCGCTTGGCAGTCGGCGGTGTCAGCGGCGATAGTGGGCGGCGGAGGCGTGGCTGCGGGATTCGGGGAAGCTCCCGCACGTCGACCGTGTCGCACGGCTTTTGACCGGCGTTGAGCGGAGAAGAATGAGCCAGGCACGCGGGGAAAAGGAAGAGGGAGAAGAAGGAGAGCGCGCGGGATCGGGCCCGCTGGCCAGTGAGAGCAAGCGCGGGGCAGAGGCAGGCCCGCGTGGTAGTGACGGGGAGCGGAGGCGAGCTAGGCCGGCTGAAGCGAGCGCGGGAGCGGCTAGGCCATTCGACCGCAGCGAGGGAAAAGCGGGAGAGAGAGGAGCTGGGCCTGGCTCTTTCTTTCCCTTTTCTTTTTATTTTCCTTTTCCTTTTGTTTTGGATTATGCATTTGTGTGTTTATGCTAGTCATGTTATATTCATTCCCTCTTTCTTACCTGATTTTATATTTATGTATATTTTTGGCACTAAATTATAGGTGCCACATTTTTAATGTGTGTGTTTATATATATATCCATATATGTTGGCATTTTATTTGCTTGCTTTCTTTGTTATTCATGCCACTATTTTCAGAAATGAGATTTTATGTTTTTAGCCAAATTTCTCCCTTCCTTTTATGGATCATCTTTTCATATTCTCATTTTAAATCTTGATTTTCTATTATTTAAACAGGTTTGTTTCCTTCTTAAACCTTTTAACTCTTTGGAACTTCAACCAAATTTTCAGAAAAATATCATTAACTCCAAATTCAAATAAAATATATTGGAAAAATAATTCAAAAACTTCATACTTTTCAAATTTAAATTTTCAGGATGTTACAGTCCATACTTTCTCTACTTAGCATCGTCACCGCTAGCAGCGGCCAGATCACCGTTATCTCAAAGAACAATCTATAAAGCACTACAAACTAAATCATACACTAGCATGCAAAGTTTAACCAAATCGATCTAATCATCACGGTTACACCGACTAGCTAAAAGGACCTACGAAATCTCAATAGTTTGGAAATAAACATATTGCATAAACTAGACACAACTACAAAAAAGGTCATCACAGACGGTTCAAAACTGTCATCACAGACGGTTTTTTGAACCATCTGAGTTTATGTCTCAGTGATAATCAGAAGTTATCACAGACGGTTTGTGAGCCGTCTGTGATAAATACATCACAGACGGTTTATAACTAGAACCGTCTGTGAAAATCACTGAGAGACCATGTGGTTATGACCCCATGTTTGTGATGAGTAATTGACGAGTACTTTGGAGTGATTGAGTTTGGTTTGTGCTTTTTGTGCCATGTTGGCATTTGGCTCAGTCGGGTTGGTTAGACGGACTTATCGCATATTCTTTCTCCCGATTGGTCGTTTGGGCAAATTCGTGCCTGAGTTTGATTCATTGATGCTATTTATGCTTACATGTGTTGAGCGGTGCTATTTGATGTATTTCTTGTCTGTGATGGCTGCAGGACGTCGAGGCGGAGTCGTGGCGAGGCACGGGGTGACCGGACTAGGCACAGGCGATGTCGAGGTCAGAACGGTCGGATGTGTCGAAGACGGTGGAGACTCGAGATGGTTGCGAGGCTTGGATGACAAGGAACGCGGAAGCTTCCCGGAAGGTGCAGGAGGGGCGTTTCGGTAAAAGCGCAAAGCTGCACAATTGGAAGCGGTTCTGTTCGGGATTTAGTGGGCATAACGGGTTGGAGACCCGTTAGCCAAAGGCTATAAATAGGAGAGGGTTCCTGGTTGTATGCATGGACTCTAGAGCTTGAGGGGTTGTTAGGGTTTTGCTTTAGTCAAAATGGCCTTTAGAGGGTTGTTTTGCCTTTAGGCTTTAGTAGTTGAGAGAGCAGGAGTTTGTCTCCCGTAGTGTCTCTATGTCTCCTCTCAAGCCTCTGTGTTCTTGGTGTTCTTGAGCTTGTGAGGGGGAGAGGATGAGTTGATGCCCATGTAATCTTTCCTCTTGTATTCAATCGCATATGGGGACTCCTATGTAATCCTTGAGCTATTGGAAATGAACATTTGAAGTTTTTTTTCTTCAGGCTTGCAATTTTCTGTGTTCGTCATTTTTAGTTCCTCTCTGTGTGATTTTTGGGTTTTTGCGATTTGAGTTGTTTCTTGCCGAAAAGGTGCAAAATGGATTGCTCAGTGATGGGATTGTATTTCTAGACCCTTTGGTCAGCTAATCCCAAGAGCAAAATAATTGAATTGGGAGAATCCACTTCTTTTACAGCATGTGCCCTGTTCTTCCTCTGTGTTCTTGTTCTAGGGTTTGATGCCATTTTCGTTTTCCCTTGAAAGAGTGTGCCCAAAGTTGAGTCTCAGAATCCTAAGGCTATTCCCTGGCTATTCTCTGAGTTTCATGATCAAAGAATCAAAGATTAGATGGGAATTTGATTTTTGGGTAGCTCTCTGTACTCTTTCAACTTCTTGGATAGAATCTGAAATTCATGATTTTTTGTTGATTTCCTGTGATGTTTGGAGCCTCTATGATGTTTAGATTAAGTCTTTGGTGTCTTGGTCTGAAAAGAAAATTGGCACTTCTCTCGTTTTCTTGATTTCGACAAAAATCTGAAAAATCAGGATTTTCACTTGGGCTGCGCAGTTGTCTGGGCAGAGGAACCGGTCAGACCGGTTCACTGCAGGTGGTCTGACCGCTCCAACAGCGGCGGTCTGACTGGCCCTGTTTAACCGGTCTAACCGACGGCCACTAGGCGGTCTGACTGCCCAGCCCATTGCGGTCAGACCGGCCAGGGGTTTTTGCTGCGTTTTTTTCTCTGATTCAATGATATCTCTTGTTGCTTCCTTCTGGTATCTTTGCCATGTATTCTCTCTATGTGTATTTGAGTCTCCAGTGAGCCTAAATTGTTTCTTCATAGCATTTGTTGCTATAGGAGAAGAACATTTTCATTTTGAGTATTTGGGGGGAATTTGAATTTGAATAGTCAACATTCACCCCCCTCTGTTGCCGATTTCGATCCAACAAACACTATCACAGACGGTTCTAGCTACCAACCGTCTATGATGTGTGAGTATCACAAACGGTTAGTATATAGAACCGTCTGTGATACTTCCCCACCACAGACGGTTTCTGGTTTCAGTCGTCTGTGATAATTCTTCACAGACGGTTTATACCACAAAACCGTCTATGATAGTTCATTCTATACCTGAACTTTTTCTATTTTTCGGCTAGCCTCAAGAAATATTAACTATATCATCTAAAAACAAGCAAATACAACAAACACAACAACACGTTATATTTCCATTAAGATTAGAATCCACAGTTACAACATCACAAGATATCGAGTAGGTTACCCATACCACTGCATACATAAGAGGACACTTACAATTTTACAAAGATAAACTTCACGGCTACAAATTCAGAAAAATGCTTACACTACATTAAACTACAATCTAAAACAAGTGGTGCGGAAAAATTTTCAAGTAGCAGAAACAAAAGGGCAACAAACACCATTTTTAGCTTCTTTGCCGGCCTTCTTCCTTTCCATCTTGCCATTGCCTTCTTCCTTTCTAGCTTGCTTCAAGTGAAATTTTAGTCACTCTTGCCGAACCCTTCTACCCTTGCCGCACACAAATGAGTTGGAGTAGTACTGGTGGTATTGGTTCTTCGAGTAGGAGAGAGGGTTAATAAGGGGCGAGAGGTGGAGAGGAGAACAGTGCCTGCGATTCGCTGTGGAGAGAATGGATGGGTGAGATCGGGATCCTAGGGGATATGTTGCGGATCGGTGACGGGGCGGGACATCATAGACGGTTCGGATTACAAACCGTCTGTGATAGAGACATCACAGATGGTTCACAACAGTAACCTTCTATGATATCACAAAGACAATATACCGGTATAATATAAATAGCTAGTCTGCAAAAATAAAATAGCAAAGTTTTATATAGCTTATATATACTCGTTTGAAAGGTTTCGACGAGATCTACAACTTTGCAGTTGAGGCAAAACCCAAATTCCAAAAGGAAGATTGAAAATTTTGGCAAAAAGTAGAAATCAAAAACTTGCAAAGCAAATTTGGGGCTAAAGATGATCGGTTTTGAGGGACTTAGAGGGCGACTAGCATAAGCTAGTTGTTAGCTTTCCAACGATTACAAGAACGTCGAAAACGGATACCGTATGCAAAAGTTATGCCCGTTTTACTGAAAGTGTCTCAAAACTGAATCCTACTCGGACTCAGGCGGGAAATTATGAAGTTTTGGAGGATTGCAAGGTGGGCATTTTGGACGGAAATAGCACTGTTGCTCCCGACAATACCAGAAATAGCCCCCAACGCAGCGCAATTCCCGTTCTAGACCCCTGCCGACCGCATGATTTCTACAGCGTTGACACGTGGCATTCGTGCGGTCCCCAACTGCACGACTACTATAGTAGGCCTGATCATGCGGTCGGTGACCGCACGACCACTGTAGCACCGAGTGGTGCAGTGCCCAACTGCACGACCTGGCCGTGTACTGTTTAGGGTTAGAGTTTAGCTGTTGTTTGTACTATGAGGTATAAGTTTTGTATTTTTGTTTTCATAGGACTGTATTTAGTTGCGTAAAATCTTTTCTAATTATAAATATTATGCGTATTTACATGTAATTTATTTTGTTTGGAGTCTGCAGCAAATTTATAATATAGAAGAGGAGATGCAAAACATTATGAAATATAATTTGAAAATCCGTTATGCATTGCAGATCATATATGTAGGAAATATTTTTTTAGATTATTATTTTTTGAAATATTTTCGTACGTTCTTAACGGTATGATTGCTGTGCCTTGTTATAGTACGGTTAAATTTTGGAAGAATTTTGTAGGGACGATTGAGCCCCAAATAACTCGTACGTACAAAGGTAAATTATAGTGTGGTGTAATGGTTGATCCGTTTGTGTTTTTTGCACATTGTGAACGGTAAAAATATGTTCGATTCGCAAAAACATTTTGCGATCATGGTATGTTGTTGTGGTGGAAGAAATTTCATGAAAACTTTTATGTGCATGACTAAGATAGGAACGACTGGTCAGTAGGAAGGAAAGTGATATGGAGCCCTCGAAGAATTGAATGCAAAAAGAGAACGACATTTTATGTTGGTAGTTAAAATAGATTTCATAATAAACTGGGAATAACACGACGCACAGGATTTGGTTACAACAAACTGAAGTAGCCGTATGATACATATGCACCTTCTTGGCATGGAAATAAATTAGACATTAAGGCGAGTAGTGCGGAATTGCCCAACCTACTGCGTAGACCGGGGCCATTTTCCCTTCCTTGCAATGTCGGTATTGAAATCCTCAAATGCCTCTTTGGCCTTGGCCGCCATTTCTCTTTTTTTTTCTCGCACTCCCTTTCGCGTGCCTCGCGCTGCCTGCGTGTGCACGCCTCGAGACGAGCTTCTGTCTCCCGACGTATACGCTCGGTTTGCTCGTCTTGACGATGCTCCTCCTCGCGGATCTCGCATACCCTTTTGTCGTTCCACTCCTGATAGTCCAGAGTCCATTGGTCATGTGGGTGGATCTCTAGGTAGATCCACTTGCGGTAGACACACAGCGGCTCCGGGGACTGTGGGCAAATGAGAGAGTTTGTTATTACGTACTGTTAGTTAGAAATAGTGGGGGAACACATTGTAAGTAGTCCTTACCGACTACCGATAGCTGATCGTGTCGAAACGACGGTCAGGATAGTCAGAGGAGTAGTTCGCACAACCCCAATAACACATGCCCAGGCTGAGGTGCTACATAGACTTGAAGAATTTGCATGGATCTCTACACCAGTAGAGGGGCAGCGTCTCCCCCTCGGGGGGTGTTGCGGCAAACATTCAGTTGGAACGTTTAGTATGGACATGCTCCTACGAGGGGCGTCATTAGGGGGGTGTGACCTTGTGGCACGCTCCGCTTGTTTGGCCTTAACCGCAGTAGCCCTTGCTTGTTCCTCATGAGCCGCAGTAGACCTTGCTAGGTTATGGGTCTCCTCCCATTGCTTTATCATTTTGTCCTATTGCTTTTTCTGCCTCTTGTCCATCCCGACGTGGAGAAGGAAGGTATGATGTAGTGGTAGGTTGTGTAGTACTCTCTCGCAGATGCATTCCACCTTATTTTATAAGCCAAACAGGCATGATGTGATTTATTTTTGGTCCCTACGCAAAGCTGTCCTCTTTTGTCATGTTACCTGGCAAAACTACCCTCTTTTGTCATGTCTCTACACAAAGCTGTACTCTTTTGAGTGGTCACTGCGCAAAGCTGACCACTTTTGTCTTATCACTGCGCAAAGATGCCCAGTTTTGTTATGTCTCTGCGTAAAGTTGCCCTCCTGTGTCATGTAACCTGGCAAAGCTACCCTATTTTGTCATGTCTCTGCGCAAAGCTGTCCTCTTTTGTCATGTCTCTGCGCAAAGCTGCCTGCTTTTGTCATGTCTCTGTGCAAAGCTGCCCTCTTTTATCATGTCACTACGCAAAGTTGACCTATTTTGTCATGTCTCTGGGCAAAGTTGACCTCTTTTGTCATGTCTCTGCGCAAAGCTGCCCGCTTTTGTCATGTCTCTGTGCAAAGCTACCCTCTTTTATCATGTCACTATACAAAGCTGACCTCTTTTGTCACGTCTTTGGGCAAAGTTGTCCTCTTTTGTCATGTCTCTGCGCAAAGCTGCCCGCTTTTGTCAAGTCTCTGTGTAAAGCTTCCCTCTTTTATCATATCACTGCGCAAAGCTGACCTTTTTTGTCATGTATCTGGGCAAAGTTGCCCTCTTTTGTGAAATCACTGCACAAAGCTGGCCTCTTTTGTCATGTGGTAACTGCAGTAAGTTCTCTCGTTTGATATAAAAAGCATGGTTGGGGTCTCATGATAGTAGGACTAGAGAACCCTATAAATCAAACGAAGAAGTACCTTCTCCGTCATGCAGAAACATACCATGTCGGAAGCCGAGGGGCCAGTCGGAGCGGGGTCACCAAAGGAAGACCTTCCCGTGCAAAGGAGGGAGCACTTCGGTCCTAACTGCCTCTTGATACCAAGCCGGCATGCTCAACCAGCGTGGCCAAAATGTAGACATAAGGAGGACAAAGTCGTGCAGGTTGTGGAAGGCCATTTCGATGGCGGGCGATATTTCTTCCGATGCTCGCACTCCGGGGTACAAATTGCTAATAGTACATTTTTCGTTATTGCTTATAGAGCCTCCATGTTTACCGTCCTTTCCTGCAAATGGCAAAATGCGACTTCTCCCGCTGGATCGACCCTCCTCATGAACCGTATATTATCAACTACGTGGATACATTATGGGATCGAATATTTGAGTTGGAGGAGCGAATTGAGACTCTCAATGAGAAGAACAACGACCTTCGCCAACAGATGCAACGCGAGAGGGGCAACGAAGAGGTCATGAACATAGGAAGCTCGTATGATCACACATGTTGCTGTGCGAACCCTAGCTGCATATGTGCGTGCCACTACAACAACGGCTAGCCACGTCCGAGGCGGCCCCCTCAGCAATACTCTATATGGGTGCCACAAGACTCGTTTGGCATATAGGCAACGAGGTGTATGGTTGTACCTTCTACTAATACGGACGCTTTCTATGATATGGACTAGAGAGAGTGATTAAGTTAGTAATGTGTCGTATTTTATTTCTTGTGCTTGTTGTTGTGTTGATGGTGTGGCGCTGGGACTGTTGTTTTGATTTATTTTGTTGCCTGTAGTACTTTCTATATTTTCTGTACGTGCAATGTATGTGTTGTTTCGTGTTGTCAATGCATGATGCCTTCTTATTCTATGGTCTCTGTGTGTGTCAGACCCAGATTTTATAATCCGGAATCTGCTGTGTTTAACTGCACTATTCCCTGGATCAGTAGATAGTACACACAGTTACAGTTCTGAATATCAAAGTACATATCATGCGGAAACGTAAATATAATAGTAGACTTACTCATGGGCCGATTAGGCCGAAATCAATAAATTGCAGCAGCGGAAGAACGAAGCACACATGTGGGACCTTCAGGACATGCCCACAGGCAGCCAACTGGAGGTTCGCGACCTAGTTCTCGACATCTTCATCTTCTTTGCCATCGTGATCCAAAAGTATTATTGAAGCGTAGCGATCCGGTTCCTGCTTCTGAATTTGCCGCAAAAGCGAGCGTGAGCACTCCGACCCCGTGCTCAGCGAATCAACACACAGAATGCAGTATATAACATGTATGGCTAATCAAGGATGGCTTAAGTTTATTTTCTTTTGCGAAGAGTGCTTTTGAATACAATTACTTAAAAATTCCTGAGACCTAGCATTTTGAACAAAAGCATATTGTTCAAGAACATGCAATAATAATAGCGATCCAGATTCCATCCACCGTTACATGGCATCTGCACCATATAGCAATTCTTCAGCGTTATAGCCGCTTAACTTACC
This sequence comes from Dendrocalamus latiflorus, assembly GCA_017311315.1. Lineage (NCBI taxonomy): Eukaryota > Viridiplantae > Streptophyta > Magnoliopsida > Poales > Poaceae > Dendrocalamus > Dendrocalamus latiflorus. The sequence continues at coordinate 19,047,370 of CM029629.1, read as the reverse complement.
ACTGGGACGACACCCAGGACAATTCCAAACTAGGGCCTTACACTGCCCTTCCACTTTTCCAACCCATCATAAAGCATTTTGAAATAGAACTATATCTGGTTAAGTTCCCATGTCCGCCCTTGACCGTGGGCACGACTATTCGAATAGTTTTAGACTCTGCAGAGTTTGTACACTTTCACCACAAGAGACAATCAACTCGTTGCCCCACACGATTCCTTAGACGTGTGGTTGAGCAGACCATCACAATGACTTTTCAAATTATCGAGTCCCTTTTCTCATTTCACTTTTATGGGAGACTGCCCACTTGCGGTGGGTCCCATCTGTGCGCGGGATGTTTCCCACAGCCACTACGCAGCCGGACCTTCTCTCTTTCCGCAACGTAGGACAGCTGGGAAACTTCACCCTCCACTGGTGTCCCTTCAGGCCCCCTTGCCATAGCATAACCCCTTCAAACCCCAACCCGTGAAATGAGTCCGAGGATTCGATAAATGTACTTAGCCAAGTTGTAATTTACAGACTTGTGGTTGTACTGTTTTACCCGGGAGGTCATGACAAGATTCAGTCCTTAGTGGTATCTGGGCGGTCTATCACTAACCCATTTTGTGCATCCACTGCACCACACTCACACCATCCAACCAATCCGCCCAGATATTTAAGCAAGTTGGGGATTTTGAGGGTATAAAATAGTCATGTCAAATATACCAGTCATTCCCACCATGACTGCCCAACCAATTTTTTTCAGGATTAAAAAGTGATGCTTGGGCGCTCTCGCGCCCATGAGTATCTACGCAATACTAAGCATGGCATATAATTAGGGACTTAATTTCAAAAGGTCAATATTATAATTTTGCTAGGGCGACAAGGTTTACACATTCAAATATTCCAAAGAGGGTGTAATATTATTCAAGGTAATCAATAGGCATGTAACTAGAATCTTAAATTAACATGTATTTGCATATAACATAACAGCATGCAATTTGATAATTTAAACCAAAATAATTTGCAGAAAATGTAGGTTCAACATGATCAAAGTATTGACTCGCCTGGGCGGTTTATCGCGGTCTTGAGCTCACACAACGACTTCTCTTAAGCTTCTGATCTTTGTCTTCACTTCGAGCTTGATCTCACTGGACCCACTGAATCTTCACGGCTTCCAACTTCTAATTACGCGACTAGCGACTGAATCCAAATGAAAGCGCATAACTCAAAAGATCCGAATAAATCCGAATAAACTCATCTTTTGCTTTATGAGTTAATAGATGATTTGGGTGATTTGAGGCAAGACCGGTGGTAGGATACGATGACTCGATCTTTTATTAATAATTTCTTTTATTATTTTTATATTTATCAAGGAAGTTCCATGAGTTAGATTGGACCTATGAGTAGGTACCATTTTGTCAAACGTTACTTTTCAGGGCATTTTGGCTTACCGAATAAATGTTAGAGTGTAAGTGTGTAGCATTTTGTAGGGTGACATTTTATGCGCATTTAGTTGTCACTAACTCATACCTTATTATTTCATGCTCATCGTTTTTATTTGTTAATCTAGTTTTTAAGATTTGATTAATGATACCATTATTATTTTATTTCTACTTAAATTACTATTAGGCATAATATTATGCTTAACTTTATTTCAAATTCCATTTTAAACTTAGCAACTGAGCATTGCTTGATATGTATCATTTTATGCAAACCTAATTGTTCGTGTTAATGGTTACGCATGTATTTTATGGTATATATATATAGATGTTATACATATATTTACTTGGAAAGTCTCTACACTTTAGTTGCTATCAGTTCTAATTAAAATTGACTTATCTACCTAGGATATATTTCAATATGTGCTAGTTAGTAAAATCTACCACTATAATTTATTTGATGGCAACATGTTAAATATTGGCATTTACCCTATTTTCAATTAACGGAAATCTTTATTTGGTCATTTACCCTAAGCTAGTTTTCTTTATTAAAATCTCTATTTTAATTTTTAGTTCTTTAATTGATTATTCAAACAGGATTAATTATTCAAACATAATAACTTAAACCACATTCATACACTAATCAGTTTGATGTTATGATCCAATTAAGCATTTAATTTACATTAGTTGCTTATGCAGTAAATAACCGGATATTAAATGTTAAATGACCTTGTTTTTCATCCTAACTAAATCTGTTATATTTTCTAGGCTATTTCCTTTGATTTTTATGAGTTAACATGAGCTACAAAAATAAAATACAAAAATGAAATAATGTGTGGGTGAGAATTTGTAGCCGGCCCGAATTGAACTCACCACCTCAGGCTGGATCACGTTATTGCACAGTCGGCTAACCAAGCGGGCGAGGCGGCTGGACTGGCAGAGGGGGCGCAGGAAACATGAAAAGGTGAGGTGGGGCTGAGGCCAAAACAGAGGATCTGGCCGGCGCGACGGGGCTGCGGCGGCGCCGGCGAGGTGAGGTCGGAGAGAGGCTGGCGAGTAGGAAAATGGAAAGGACATGAGACGAGGGAGCCGGTGGAGATCGCGCCTCTGGCCGGAAGGCAGCCTCGGCGACCAACATCAGTGTGCGGCGGCCGGAACACGGGTGGAAGGTGGCGGCGCCGCCGTGGTGGGAGAGAGGGGGATTGGAGAGGAGCGTGAGTAGGAGTGGGGTGTGGGGAATCTCACCGCGGGTCTGGTTGAGCCGGGGAAGCACCGAGGCGAGCCGGCACCGGGAGCCTACGGCGGCGCGGGGAGGGCCATCGTCGCCGGCGAGCTAGGGTGGGGGAGGAACTCTGGCGGCAGTTGGGGAAGGTCCGGGGTGGCGCAGGGGTGCTCCACTGGCGAAGAATCGGAGAGAGACTTGCCGAGGGGGAAATGGGGCGGTGGGGGCATTTTTGGCCGGCGGCGGAGAAGATGGCCGCAGCGGCAAGCTTGAGGCGCGAAAACCCGATTCTTTGGAGGGGGAGGGAGATTGAAGTGTGGGGAGGTCCATGGAGGCTTCGGCGGCTCTTATTGGCGAGCGAGGAGGGCCAGCATCGGGAAGGCGGCATGTGCGGTCATTTCGGCGGGCGGCGGAGCAGCGGCAGGCGCAGACGGCAGGCAGAGCAGGGGTAGGGTATGAGTACCTGTGGCGCTCGAGGAGTGGTGGCAGCGAGCTCGAGCCGTGCGCTCGAGGAGACGGGTTGGCAGTGCAGGGGAGGAAAAAGAGGGCGCGGTGGCAGAGCTTCGCGCGGCGGACCGATGGGCGGAGACCGGTGGTCTGAGCGCGGGTGGGAGAGCGGGTTGGGCTGCAGGGACGGGCGAGCGCGGGGCCGGGGCGCGAGGGAGCTGCGGCCCAGAGAGAGAGCGGAGTGCGGGGAGGAAGAAGAACAGTGGCCGGTGGGGGGGAGCCGTTCGGCAGAGGAAGCAAGCGGGGGAGGCGGGGTCGGGCTGGGCCGAGGCGGCCTGGTCTGACTCCCCTCTTACTCTTTTTTTTTGTTTTATTTTACTTATTGTGTGTATATGCATGTATATATATAAATATATATACACATGTATAATATATATAGTTATTTATTTATTCATTTTTGTTTCTGTATATGCACATATACATTTATTTTATTTACATATATATTTATATATTTTATTTGCACATATGTATATTTATGTATAATTCCTTATATTGTTATTTTGCTGGCTTAATTAATTCTTGCTTATTTTTATTTGCTATTATTAACAGGCCTTTTTCTTGCACAATTTATACATACATATATATGCATTTGTATTTTTATTCATGTACTTTTATTGCTAGTTATGCCATTATTTTCAAAATATAATCTTACATTTTATTTCAGGTTTCTCTTTTCCTAGACTGGATCATACTTTCAGATTCTTATTTAAAACTTTAGTTTTCTATTGTTTGCATATTCCCTTTTTGGTATCACTAATGTTTGTCTTCACCTTTTATGAATTATTCAATTTTTGAAATCTCATCCAAATATGATAAAACACCACAAAATCCAAATTTCAACAAAATAAATTGCAAATATAATTCAAGAAATTCATATAATTAAAATTCAGATTTTTCAGGATGTTACAGTGTGTGAGGCTGCCCCCCCCCCACTGAGCCTATAAGAGGGAGCCATTCCTCACCTAGTCCCCTACATTGTTATCACTCACCTCCTGAATTAGTTGTTCCCAATCTGTGTATCTTTCTTTCGTGCTCACTCCACCGGACACCGATATGAGTCAACTCAGCACCTCTTCATCGGCACCCACAGTGATTTGCCCAAAATACAATAGGTTGTTAGACGTAAGACCTCACACATGGCCGCAAATCCTGGGCGGCACTACTACAAGTGCCCCATTCACTCGGTGAATAAGATTGTTCGGGTTCGCTCAAATCGTGCAGGTATGTTACAAAATATTCTTCTCATGAAATCGCAGGAAGCCCCTGGCGGTTGCCGATTCTGGGTGTGTGAGGATGAATTGGGCACTAGGACCGACATTGTTAGGCATGAGAGAGTTGTCGTGGGGGTAACGACCCTGTCGAGATGCGGTATCGTTTTTATAGACTCGAGTGGAAGATAAATTTAATGTTGTGTGCTATTTTCTTTCTTGTGTTTATTGTTATCGTGAAGTTGTAGTGCTGGAGGTCGTTCTCGTCTATGTTGATAATGTTTTATGCTATGTTGTATCTTGTGTTTGTTGTTATCATGTCTTCTCCCGCTGGAGGGTTGATCTATGTATGTGTAATGCAAGTTGTGAGCTACAGTGCCCACATGCGTACGTACTTATCATATTAGAATGATGCCTTAATTGTAGTTAAAATAATTTCAGAAAAACATTACAGTACGAACATTATTATTGTCATAAATGATTGTAGGAAACCATGCGACGTTACAACAGCTGAATTACAAAAACTCATTGTGCATCTCATCGTCGCCTCCTCGGACGGCGTATGTGATCCTCCAAGAAGGTGAACCTGCTAGGGGAGTGTGGTGCATCTCGAAGGTCATACTGTGAGGCCTGCGTCCGAGGCGGTGGTGCGTACAACTCCGTGGAGAGTTGCGACAGATGGCCGAAAATAGAGCTTATCCATTCGGTCGAGGAGGGGTCTACGTCCTGCTTAGATGGTACAGCTAAATTAGGCCATGGGCAGTGCTGTTTATAATGAGTAGTAATATCAGAAGGCATTTACCTATGAAGTCTGAAACGCAGATGACCCACCGTGAACTTCGTGGCCCAGTTGCCCCGTGACTCTCTGTAATCTTTTTGTGATGCGATGAGATGGCATTGAAATACACATGTTTTGTTTACTACATTAGTACATACCGGTGCATGCGGCTGTCCGAATGACGATGACGTAGGGAAATCACACATGTACTCCTACGCTATGTAACCTTGGTAGGTCTGCCCAAACCACTCATGCTGCTCCTGCAGGCTGGACTGAACGCCATGCGTGAACGTGGGCAACGTCACCTCCGGTTGCTGCTGCGAGTCAGGGTCGCTATCTGCAGAGAGCTCCCATTGCCATGGAGAGAATGTTCGGTCCTCCACCGCCCTCCGTGATGACGATGGCTGCAGCAAGGTGCTATCCTGTCGCAAGTGCTACAAGAAAAAGCTGTGGTTAGAGATAAATGGCAGTCGAGTGGATGAATAAACAGTTGGCAAATGTTGTACCGCTAGTTCGAAGCGCATAGAGGATGAGTGAGTGTAGCTGGGATGACCGCCGGACTGCGATTGACATGCTGACAGGAGTGGTGCTGCCTGCTGTCCTCTGTGGACGCGTCGTGCATGTACATCATCCCTGTGCCGACACAGCTGATGGCCCTAATCGCAGACCTTGCGTCATCGTAGATGTTACGTATCGAAGCTAGCAGCCGATCAATGGAGTTGGCCCTCCCACGCTGGAGAACCTAAGCAGCCTCATCGTGGATACGATGCAAGTGCTCGTACTACAGGTAAACAAAGAATAAGTTAAAATGTGTTGCCGCACAGGGTACACTGAGAGTAGTCTCGTACCGTCTCGTCGTGCTGTGCTGCTCGATGACGGTCCGGCCCTGCCCGCACGGTAGCCTCGTGCGCAACCTCTGCAGGACGGTGTGGGGCAGGCCCAGTAAGCCTGCTGCGGGTGCGTGGAACGTACCACTCTAGGTACGTACTATATGTGTCGAGGTTGTACAGCCGAGTCTCGTCCACAACCTCCATGCTCACCGAGTCATGCCACAGGTCTGTCCACGGCCGCTGTGTGCCCCTCCAGTCATCATTCCGGTGCCCTCTTCTTGTTTGCCTGCAAGTTAGTAGACACATTACACAATTAGTACTAATAACACATTAGTAGATTACGTACAGTTACCGTGTAATGACTTACTCGTGGGCCTTCACTGCTAGTGGCCTTCCTGCGAGGGGTGGCACGTGCTGGTAGAGGCCAAACTACCTCATGACTCTCTGCGAGTTGTACGGCTCGACGAAGTGGGAGAAGACAAGGTGGCAGGTCGTCAACCAGTATGTGTGGTCTTGGTGACACTGAGATGACAACCCGTGGGGGCTGTGTTCTGAATGAACTGTGGAGTCCATGGCCACCAGACTATCTTGCCCTCATGAAGAGTCTCGAACTGGTTATGGAACTCTGGGTATATATGCCTCGGTCTCTCCTTGGCCCACCACAGCTGACCATGTGTCCAACGCGCCCCCGTTGTCGGCCCAAGAATGGGGTCATCGCCATTAGCCTGATCGTAGAACACCAGGCTGAACTCATAAGGGTGCACGGTACACCCAAAGTAAGGCCTCCCAACAGAGAAGTGCTGCCAAGACCACAACTGTAGGAGGACGTAGCACACTGCCAAGACCAGCTCGCTGGCCGCAGTACGCTATGAGGCATCACACAACCTCGATACGTGCGCTAAGGACTGCAGATCCCCAGCTGTACTGTGACACCTGGCCGGGCCAAGCATCCTCCAAGGACTCCACAAGGTGTATGTAGCTAGGGTGAACAGAGTCTCCAGTAGTGGTAGGTAATAAGTAAAGGAACGCGCGTAGGCTATGATAGCAGAAAATAAAAATTTCTACCGCGCACACCAGGACATCATGCTAAGAGGGGATCATAGATCGTTACCACTAGATGCGCAGCGCAGCGGAAGAAGAGTTGGAGAAGCCGATCCAACCACGCGCGTCGAGGTAGTAGTGGAAGTAGCCGATCGTCCCGAACAGATCGTCTCCTCCACGCGATCAAACACACCACGAGCAGATCCAATCTGTAGTTTGTTGATACCGATCAACGCCGCACCGAGCAGCGCCTCCACCGGTATCCACACGTCCGGGGCTGGAACGCCGATCGCGAGTGTACCAGCACTCGCGAGCGGCTAGGGTTTGGCTCGGGAGGTGGCGGCTAGGGTTTTGCTCGGGAGGAACAGAAGCGTGCATCCCTCAGCCCCCCCCCCCCGCCTCCAAATATATAGACCTCCTCACTTGGGCCTCGTGGACCGAGGCTCAATAGGAGTCTATCCGGATCTCTATCCGAATTGAGCCCACATCCGAATCACATTCGAATTAGTGTTCCAACCCGTTAAGTGTGCGACCCTGTAGGTTCACGTATACTTGGTCGCGACCCGGAAACACCTTTCCGGTCACCCTGTTAAAAGCGGCCTCTAGCAAGACATATTAACCCCAAAGTATACGTAAAGATTATATCGGCTGAACCTGTAATGTTCTCATGTACGAATCCCTTTGCCTCACGATATAGATTAAGCTCAAGGCGAGACCTGTGTCATCCTCTTAATAGCTCAATCACTCTCTCGATTCCGTGATGGATTATAAACTTGTGATTGACTCCTCAATCACATTGGCATGGCCATGCACTTTCATAATCTATTACATCGAGGGGCCCAGAGATATCTCTCCCATAAGGAGGGGCAAATTCTATCTTGATCATTCACATCCCACTACATGTTTCATAGCAAACCCGAAGACTACTTTTATGACTACCCAGTTACGGAGTAGTGGTTAGTAGTCCCAAAATAGGCTACTACGCATGTTGGGAACCATGATGATCTCAAGTCTAAGGATTCTACATAAACACTACTTGAGACCAACTAATGACACATGGAATCTCTGTAGTGTCTCATGGCGGGTCTATCCAACATATGTTCACTAACACATGTCCATATTATTGATTTGGTATCTCCATACCATGATCCATGAGACATGATCATCAATCAATACATATGCTGATCTTTGAATCATATTTGTTCCTCATATGATATATGATCAGGGATCATTTAGAAATAGCAACATTTTGGCATTAAGAGTCTCATGAATAAGTCACATACTCATTGATCAATAATGATAATGTCTATTTCAAGGAACAAAGCAATGTATCATAAACATAGTATGTGATATATTCAACATCTCCATGTTGCCTCTAGGGCATATCACCAACAGTCTCCCACTTGCACTAGAGTCAACCATGAAGGTATCTAATACCCATTGCCCTAGTGTGAGCCTCATGCTTTGGCTGGGGAAGCGGCTTTGTCAACGGATCTGCAATGTTCAAATCCGTTTGTACTTTGCATATCTTCACATCGCCTCTCTCCACAATCTCGCGGATGAGATGAAATCGCCGTAGAATGTGCTTGGACTTCTGGTGCGATCTAGGCTCCTTGGCTTGCGCAATGGCCCCACTATTGTCACAGTAGAGGTCCATTGGGCTGGAGGCACTAGCCACCACACCAAGCTCAGAAACAAATTTCTTGATCCAAACAGCCTCTTTAGCAGCTTCAGAAGCTGCTATGTACTCGGCTTCTGTTGTAGAATCAGCAACCGTCTCCTGCTTGGAACTCTTCCAGCTCACCGCACCGCCATTCAGGCAGAACACAAATCCAGATTGCGATCTAAAATCATCTTTGTCAGTTTGGAAGCTAGCATCGGTGTAACCATTTACAACGAGCTCTTCCTCACCCCCATAGACGAGGAACACATCTTTAGTTCTTCTCAAGTACTTCAAGATGTTCTTTACGGCAATCCAGTGACTTTCACCTGGATCTGACTGGTATCTACTTGTAGCACTTAAAGCATACGAGACATCTGGACGTGTACAAAGCATGGCATACATAATGGATCCCATAGCCGAAGCATATGGAATCGTATTCATTTTATCCCGCTTATCAGGTGTACTAGGACACTGACTCTTGCTAAGATGTATACCATGTGACATAGGTAGGAAGCCTTTCTTGGAATCCTGCATGTTGAACCTTTTCAACACCTTGTCAATGTACGTATCTTGGCTTAATCCAATTAGCCTTCTTGATCTATCCCTATAGATCTTGATGCCCAGAATATATGCCGCCTCTCCTAAGTCTTTCATAGAGAAACTATTTTTCAATGAAGACTTAACAGATTCGAGCATAGGAATGTCATTTCCGATCAGTAATATGTCATCCACATATAAGACCAGAAACACGAGTGCGCTCCCACTAGCCTTTTTGTAAACACAAGGATCTTCTTCGTTCTTGATGAAACCAAACCCTTTGATTACTTCATCAAAACGAATGTTCCAACTCCGAGATGCCTGCTTTAATCCATAAATGGATCTTTGTAGCTTGCATATCTTTCCAGCTGATTGCGGATCGACAAAACCCGTGGGCTGTGTCATGTACACATCCTCACTCAGATTTCCATTAAGAAAAGCCGTTTTGACATCCATTTGCCATATTTCATAGTCGAAATATGCAGCAATCGCTAGAATGATCCGAATAGACTTTAGCATTGCGACAGGCGAAAAAGTTTCATCATAATCAACACCTTGAATTTGTTTGAAACCTTTGGCCACCAATCGTGCTTTATAGATGTGAACATTTCCATCTATGTCTATCTTTTTCTTGAAAATCCATTTGCACTCAATGGTTTTAACACCATCAGGTGGATCAACCAAGTTCCAAACTTGATTACTGTGCATGGATTCAATTTCGGATCTCATGGCTTCAAGCCATTTCTCAGAGTCTGGTCCCACCATCGCTTCTTCATAGGTCTTAGGCTCATCGTTGTCTAACAACAATATGTCCCGTTGTTGAGTAGTCAAGAACATGTACCTCTCATGATGAGGACATCACTTCTATTGATATGAACACCCCTCTTACTGCTTCCATGAATGATGGGCAAGGTCCAATCACTCGGGCACGTGCTCGTCAACTCAACTATCAGGTAAACTCGTTTTTAGGAGTCAATAATATTTCCGCTGAGCATTCGATACTTCCTAAGACTTGTGATTTTCTTGTCCTTAGGAACCATGGAGAAGAACCACGCGAGCTCAAGTGTAGAAGTGGAACCGTCAAGCGCAAGCCAACTCATATTCGCGAGTTCGACTCAGATTCGGACTGCTGGACAGTGCCTACTTCAAATGACCATAACTTTTGATCTAGAAGGTTTCTCGGGGCCCGTGAGTACTCGTTGGAAAGATCTTGGAGTCTACTTTCAGATGAATCTGGTCTCACCTCGAAATTCCATCCGAGCCGATCAGAAACTGCAAAACAAGTGGCGTCACTTTTCCAGTCCGAGTCAAAGTGGGCCTTGGGCCTTGTAATCACACTTAGACTATTTGGGCCTGCACTAATCATGGGTGTACTGTTCACGTGAACAGTACCCATGAATAGTACCACATCCCCTTTTGTTAGATAAGTGCGGCCTCCCCCACTCCTATTTAAGGAGGTCGCACCCCTTTAGTTTTCCTCGGGTTTTTCTTAAGAGTTTATTCTGCTTAGCAGTTTCGCCGCATGTTCGGTTTGAGGAACCCCCAACTTGTGAACTTAAACATTATTCGCAATTTCAGATTGCATCTTTTACTCTCTTGCTTGTGTTCTCGATTCGCTTGCAGGAGATAGCCTTCTTGGCGAGGTCAATCGTGTTCGGCACGGTTGATAACCAACGGAGCAGTGGTGTAGTGATTGCGAGGGGTTCGATCTGTTTTGGTCGGAGCCTTTGGATCATCAACGTCGAGATCTCCACAATCGACTTATCAGTACCTCTCGGAAGATCGGGCCATCGTCACATCAGCTGGTATCAGAGCAACGGTTGCCCGTGAGGTAATTCTTGTATCCCTAGTTAGTAGATTGGTTTTTTATTTCCTATAGTCCAGAAAAAAAAATTGCCCCACAAAAAGAGTTAATTTCCGCTGTCCAAACCCTGTTGTGCCTTTCAATCTGTTAGTTTTGGTTTGCTAAATTGAATTTGTGTCCGTCATAGTATTGTCTAGTTGCTGGTCATATCTTTGTTCCATTGAAAATCCAAACAAAAAAAAATTCCCCACCCCAAACCCTAATTTCCAATTTCGGCTGATTTTTCCTTCCTCTGCAGCCGCCACCAAAAACATCATATCTTTTGATTCCAAGATTATTTTTGAGTGGGACCAACGCCATTAGATTCAAAAATTCCTTATACATCTATCTGTAAAATTTCACGTCATTCCAGCCAGGCAGTTAAGAGATATGTGCGGTGAAAGTTGACCCAATCATCTGTTCTGAATCTGCAACAGTCAGCAGTTGTGATTTTTGTGCGAATTTCTGTGTTGGGATTCAGAAGTTGGCCCCAAAACAAAATCTGTAGAAAAAGCCGTCAGAAAACAGTAAAAAAAATAATCAGTGAAAAAGAGGCATCTGACAAAAAGTTACGGCCGAATTACCAACGTGCTGTCCAGTGGACAGAAATCTGAAGTTTTCAGTTTTGGGTCAATCCTTGTGTTCTTCAATTCCAGATTGAATTGGATTGAATTATCTTGTATTTACCACTCCTACACTTTGCCATACACTTATTCTTAGCCTTCTTCCATCCTTGGTTGATCAGCAACATAGGCTAAGTGCTAGATACGAACTATAATTCAATTCTATGCAATTCTGAAATGAACTGATTGTTCTCCATTGCTACCATATTGTGCCTTCCAAGCTACACCTACTCTTGATCAGAACAGGTTCCCTCTTGCAATCGTACCCACGCTCGACACGGTGTCACGAACCAGCCACCGGTTGTACCACCTGCTACATTGGTAAGAACACTTGTAAGAGCGTGATAAGACGCTTGAGAGTGTGTGATTCTACTTCTCGCCACCTAGTAGTTGATAGGGATAATACCTTTGTGTTGTCTTTTGTTTGCTACTAACCATGGCAGGTGAGACGTCTGATGCGCAAGAGTGTGTTTTAAAGGGAGAGCTCATGACGCTTTTGGATGAACAACGCGCTGCCATTACTGATGACATCGATAGGAAGATGGATACAATGCAACTTTCCATCAATGAGAGCATTGCAACACTCACTACACGCCTTGAAAGAATGGTGAATCGGCCACCAAACAATGGAGGCCAAGATCATGAGGAGGGAGATGATAATGAGAGACAAAACCGTGACGCCGGTGCTGCACGGCCACGACACCATCCTCATCAGAACCGTCATGGTATGGGAGGTAACAATAATTTTCAGTATCACAATGCTCATGTTCATGATGACCCGTTTGCTAAAGTTAAATTTTCCATACCATCTTTTGCGGGTACCTATGATGCTGAAAGTTATCTAGATTGGGAGATGACAGTTGAACAAAAATTTAATGCCCATCTAGTTCCTGAAGTGCATAGAGTCAGACAAGCTACTAGTGAATTTAAAGATTTTGCTATCATTTGGTGGACTCAAGTAGTTAATTCTGGCTTAGCCCCTGATACATGGGATAGATTGAAGGTAGCTATGCATGCTAGATTTGTTCCTCCTGCTTTTAAACGTGAAATGCGTAAGAAATTGCAGCGCTTAGACCAAGGTAATAGATCTGTTGAGGAATATTATCAAGAACTGCAAATAGGCATGCTGCGTTGTAATGTTGAAGAGGATGAGGAAGATAAGATGGCTCGTTTTTATGGGGGATTAAGGCGTGAAATTCAGGACATAATTGATTACAAAGAGTATAATGATATCAATAGATTGTTCCAGCTTGCTTGTTTGGCAGAGAAAGAATTGCAGGGTAGACAACAAAGGACAAGGAGCAATTTTGGAGGTACGTCTACATCGAGACCAACACAGGAGCAACCCAAGACAGCCCCACCTCCTGTTTTTCGAGCTGCTGCCCCCTCTGTGAGTAGGGCGCGTTCAGCAGCACTGCCACCACCATCACGAGCACCCGAGGCGAGCAAATCTACTAGTGTGCAAGCACCAGCAAAGAGCTCTTCATCGGTTGCTTCCACGGGCCGTACGACGGGCATTGTGTGCCACCGTTGTAAAGGGATGGGCCACGTCATGAGAGATTGCCCAAGTCAGCGGGCGTACATTGCGACAGAAGATGGTGGTTATGTAAGTGCTAGTGATGTTGAGGATGAATATGCTCTTGCAGCTAACCTTGCAGGTGATGATGATGATCATGAGACAGATAGTGATGGTGAGGAGATTTTAGGTGCCGCTGCTACGGCGAGTTATAGAACCATAATTGTGCAGCGAGTACTGAGCACTCAAAGAGAGCAAGAGGAGAAGCTACAACGTCATAATTTGTTTCAGATGTTCCTCATCGTCAAGGATTGCCGTGTTCGTGTTATAATTGATGGCGGGAGCTGCAATAACTTGGTGGATTCAGGATTGGTCAAGAAGCTTGGCTTGACCACACGTGCGCATCCTGACCCATACCACATTCAGTGGTTCAACAACAGCGGTAAGGTGAAGGTAACACAATCTGCGAGAGTGCAATTTTCCATTGGTTCCTATCATGATGTTGCTGATTTCGATGTAGTACCTATGCAAGCATGCTCACTTTTATTAGGTCGCCCATGGGAATTTGATACCGATGCAACTCATCATGGTAGAAGTAATAAATACTCTCTTGTGCACAAAGGAAAGAAAATAACTTTGCTACCTTTGACACCCACTGAAATTGCTAATTGTGATAAAGAGCTAGCTGAAAATAAGAAGAAAGAACTTGAACATGAATCTGAAAATCAGCAAGTAGTGAAGGATGTTTTCCCACCTAAGAAAGAGAGGTTGCCATCTAGTTCTAGGACCGAGGGAATTAAATTAAAGGGTTGTGTCATGCTTGCAACCAAATCTGATCTTGCTGAAATTTGTCATGATGAAATGCCATGCTATGCTTTGATATGCAAAGATGCTTTATTTTCACTTGATGATATATCTAGCTCTTTGCCGTCTGCTGTCACTAACCTTTTGCAGGAATTTGAGATTGTGTTTCCTATTGAGATACCCCCAGGGCTGCCACCAATTAGGGGTATTGAACATCAAATTGATTTGATTCCAGGAGCTTCCCTACCCAACCGTGCGCCATACCGAACCAACCCGGAGGAGACTAAGGAGATTGAGCGTCAAGTGCGAGACTTGCTTGACAAAGGGTACGTACGTGAGAGCCTTAGTCCATGTGCTGTTCCTGTACTTTTGGTTCCAAAGAAAGATGGGTCGTGGCGTATGTGTGTTGATTGTAGAGCTATTAATAATATTACCATTAGATACCGTCATCCTATTCCTAGGTTAGACGACATGCTTGATGAATTAAGTGGCTCTACAATGTTTTCTAAAGTTGACTTGCGTAGTGGATACCACCAAATTAGAATGAAACTTGGAGATGAATGGAAGACGGCATTTAAAACTAAGTTCGGGTTATATGAGTGGCTAGTGATGCCTTTTGGTTTAACTAATGCCCCTAGCACTTTCATGAGATTAATGAACGAGGTTTTACGTGCTTTCATTGGTAAGTTTGTGGTAGTTTACTTTGATGATATATTGATTTACAGCAAGTCACTAGATGAACATCTTGAACACTTACGTGCTGTTTTTGTTGCTTTGAGAGATGCACGTTTGTTTGGTAACCTCGAAAAGTGCACCTTTTGCACCGATCGAGTTTGTTTTCTTGGCTATGTTGTTACTCCGCAGGGAATTGAGGTTGATCAAGCCAAGATCATCGCTATCCAGAGTTGGCCGCCTCCTAAAACGGTCACACAAGTGCGGAGTTTTCTCGGGCTCACTGGTTTCTATCGGCGTTTTGTTCGGGATTTCAGCACCCTCACTGCACCATTGAATGAACTTACAAAGAAGGGTGTTCCTTTTACTTGGGCCACCAATCATCAACAAGCTTTCGACACTCTCAAAGATAAGTTAACACATGCCCCTTTGCTTCAACTTCCTGATTTCAGCAAGACTTTTGAATTAGAATGTGATGCTAGTGGCATAGGTCTTGGGGGTGTGTTAATGCAAGAAGGAAAACCTGTTGCTTACTTTAGTGAAAAGTTAAGTGGTCCTAGTTTGAACTATTCTACCTATGATAAAGAATTATATGCTCTAGTTCGAACTTTGGAAACATGGCAGCATTATTTATGGCCCAAAGAGTTTGTAATACATTCTGATCATGAATCCTTGAAACATATTCGAAGTCAAACCAACCTGAACCGTAGACATGCTAAGTGGATTGAGTTTATTGAATCTTTTCCCTATGTCATTAAATATAAAAAGGGCAAAGAAAATGTGATAGCTGATGCGTTGTCTAGGAGATATACCATGCTTTCACAACTTGATTTCAAAATATTTGGGTTAGAGACAATAAAGGAGCAATATGTGCATGATGCTGATTTTAAAGACGTGTTGCTAAATTGTCAAGAGGGAAAGGGTTGGAATAAATTTGTTGTGCATGATGGTTTCATATACCGTGCTGGCAAGCTATGCATTCCTGTTGGCTCCGTTCGTCTTTTGTTGTTACAGGAGGCGCATGGAGGAGGATTGATGGGCCACTTCGGCGTGAAGAAGACTGAGGACATTCTGTTCCACCATTTTTATTGGCCAAAGATGAGGCGTGACGTCGAACGCTTCATTTCTCGCTGCACCACGTGCCAAAAAGCTAAGTCACGACTTAATCCTCATGGTTTATACATGCCTCTTCCTGTTCCAAGCGTACCTTGGGAAGATATTTCTATGGACTTTGTTTTAGGGCTTCCTAGGACAAAGAAGGGGAGGGATAGTATTTTTGTTGTCGTGGATAGATTCTCTAAGATGGCTCATTTTATACCATGTCATAAAAGTGATGATGCTACACATGTTGCTGATTTGTTCTTTAAGGAAATTGTTCGCTTGCATGGTATTCCGAATATGATAGTTTCAGATCGTGATGCTAAATTTCTTAGTCATTTTTGGAGAACCTTGTGGGGAAAGTTGGGAACTAAACTGTTATTTTCCACTACCTGTCATCCCCAAACTGATGGACAAACTGAGGTAGTCAATAGAACATTGTCTACTATGCTTAGGGCTGTGCTTAAAAAGAACTTAAAAATGTGGGAGGAATGTTTGCCTCATGTGGAATTTGCTTATAATCGTTCGCTGCATTCTACCACGAAGAAATGCCCTTTTGAAATTGTTTATGGTTTCATACCTCGTGCACCTATCGACTTGTTGCCTCTTCCGGCTTCAGAAAAAGTAAATTGTGATGCGCAACAACGTGCTGATTTCATACGTAAGATGCATGAGACAACTAAAGAGAACATTGAGATTATGAATGCTAAATATAAAGTTGCTGGTAGTCAAGGACGCAAGCATATTACTTTTGAACCGGGTGATCTTGTGTGGTTACACTTGCGTAAAGAACGATTTCCTGAATTGAGAAAGTCTAAACTCATGCCTCGTGCAGATGGTCCTTTTAGAGTGCTTGAACGTATTAATGATAATGCATATAAGTTAGACTTGCCTGCAGATTTTGGGGTTAGCCCCACCTTTAACATTGCAGATTTGCGACCTTGCTTGGGCGTGGAAGATGAGCTTGAGTCGAGGACGACTCCAATTCAAGAAGGGGAGGATGATGAGGACATCACTTCTATTGATATGAACACCCCTCTTACTGCTTCCATGAATGATGGGCAAGGTCCAATCACTCGGGCACGTGCTCGTCAACTCAACTATCAGGTAAACTCGTTTTTAGGAGTCAATAATATTTCCGCTGAGCATTCGATACTTCCTAAGACTTGTGATTTTCTTGTCCTTAGGAACCATGGAGAAGAACCACGCGAGCTCAAGTGTAGAAGTGGAACCGTCAAGCGCAAGCCAACTCATATTCGCGAGTTCGACTCAGATTCGGACTGCTGGACAGTGCCTACTTCAAATGACCATAACTTTTGATCTAGAAGGTTTCTCGGGGCCCGTGAGTACTCGTTGGAAAGATCTTGGAGTCTACTTTCAGATGAATCTGGTCTCACCTCGAAATTCCATC
Source organism: Dendrocalamus latiflorus (assembly GCA_017311315.1). Classification (NCBI taxonomy): domain Eukaryota; kingdom Viridiplantae; phylum Streptophyta; class Magnoliopsida; order Poales; family Poaceae; genus Dendrocalamus; species Dendrocalamus latiflorus. The sequence continues at coordinate 19,030,199 of CM029629.1, read as the reverse complement.
CGAGCCGATCAGAAACTGCAAAACAAGTGGCGTCACTTTTCCAGTCCGAGTCAAAGTGGGCCTTGGGCCTTGTAATCACACTTAGACTATTTGGGCCTGCACTAATCATGGGTGTACTGTTCACGTGAACAGTACCCGTGAATAGTACCACATCACCTTTTGTTAGATAAGTGCGGCCTCCCCCACTCCTATTTAAGGAGGTCGCACCCCTTTAGTTTTCCTCGGGTTTTTCTTAAGAGTTTATTCTGCTTAGCAGTTTCGCCTAATGTTCGGTTTGAGGAACCCCCAACTTGTGAACTTAAACATTATTCGCAATTTCAGATTGCATCTTTTACTCTCTTGCTTGTGTTCTCGATTCGCTTGCAGGAGATAGCCTTCTTGACGAGGTCAATCGTGTTCGGCACGGTTGATAACCAACGGAGCAGTGGTGTAGTGATTGCGAGGGGTTCGATCTGTTTTGGTCGGAGCCTTTGGATCATCAACGTCGAGATCTCCACAATCGACTTATCAGTACCTCTCGGAAGATCGGGCCATCCTCACATCATCTCAGGTGCACGACGTGACCTCTCTGACCTACGTGGTGCCGGAGTGTCCACAACAGGTTCTTCAACAGTTTGTTCATCCTGTTGTGGTTCTGTAGGAGCTGAAACGTTTTCAGGTGTTTCCCGAATTTCTTCAAGTTGCACCATGCTCCCACTATCCCTTCTTGAGAGAAACTCTTTCTCTAAGAAGACACCATGCCGGGCGACAAACACTTTGCCTTCTCCTTGATTATAGAAGTAATATCCTTTTGTTTCCTTAGGATACCCGATAAAGAAGCATTTATCAGATTTAGGACTGAGCTTATCAGATTGTAAACGTTTTACATAAGCCTCACATCCCCAAATCTTAAGAAAAGACAAGCTAGGACGTTGTACTGTCCACATCTCATATGGTGTCTTTTCTACTGATTTTGATGGAACCCTGTTTAGTGTGAAAGCGGCTGTTTCAAGAGCGTACCCCCAAAAAGACAACGGAAGATCACTTTGGCTCATCATGGAGCGCACCATATCTAATAAGGTGCGATTTCTCCGTTCAGATACCCCATTCCATTGAGGTGTTCCTGGCGGAGTCAATTGTGGAACAATTCCACAATCCTTCAGATGATTGCCAAACTCATGGCTCAAATACTCGCCTCCACGATCAGATCGTAGAAACTTGATTGTCTTGCCTAAATGATTTTGCACTTCATTTTGGAATTCTTTGAACTTTTCAAAGGATTCAGACTTATGCTTCATCAGGTAGATATACCCATATCTACTAAAATCATCAGTAAAAGTTATGAAGTACTGAAAACCACCTCTGGCTGTTGAGCTCATTGGTCCACATACATCAGAATGTACGAGTGCCAATAAGTCACTTGCCCGTTCACCTTGACCGGTGAAAGGTGCCTTTGTCATCTTGCCAAGTAAACAAGATTCGCATGTCTCAAATGATTCAAAATCAAATGAGTGCAGAATACCATCTCTATGGAGCTTCTCCATGCGTTTCTCATTTATGTGACCTAAGCGACAGTGCCAAATAAACGTGGGATTCAAATCATTCGAACGTTGCCTCTTTGCATTAATGTTATAGACCGGTGACTCTTCAAGAGTAAGAACATATAACCCATTCACCAATGGAGTATGACAATAGAACATATCTTTGAAATAAAGAGAACAACCATTGTTCACAGATCTAAAGTCATAACCTTCTGCTTGCAAACATGAAGCAGAAATAATGTTCTTGGAAAGAGATGGAACACAATAACAATTATTCAATTCCAAAACTAATCCTGAAGGTAAAGACAATGGCATGGTGCCAACAGCGACCGCAGCAACTTTTGCTCCATTGCCAACGCGAAGATCCACTTCGCTCATCCTCAAACTTCTACTTCTTCTTAGCCCCTGCAACGATTTGCAAAGGTGAGCAACCGATCCGGTATCAAATACCCAAGAATCAGTGGATGAAGTAGCAAGATTGATCTCTATAACATTTATACCTGGAGAGGAAGTCGTACTTCCCTTCTTCTTCTCAAGATCCTCCAAGTACTTTGGGCAGTTCCTTTTCCAATGACCTGATTGCTTACAGTAGTAACAATCTGCATTAGGAGCAGCGCTCTTCTTGACTTGCTTGGCCTTAGAACTGCTCGCGATCTCATCGGGAGCTAACTTTCTTTTGACCGCGCCTTTCTTGACATTGGGCTTGCCCTTGCCTTTCTGCATCATCATCACATGATTGCTGCTTTTCTTAATGCTTTCCTCGGCAGCTTTTAGCATCCCATGCAACTCTGCCAAGGTCTTATCCATGTTGTTCATGTGATAGTTCAGTATGAATGGCTCAAAGCTCGGGGAAAGCGACTGGAGAATCACATCAGTAGCCAACTCTTGGCTAAGGGGAAAACCAAGCTTTTCCAGACTCTCAATGTAACCAATCATCTTAATCACATGAGGGCTGACGGGATTCCCTTCTGCAAGCCTGCACGCAAACAAGGACTTTGAAGTGTTGAACCTCTCAGCCCTTGCTTGGTTCTCAAACATACCACGCAACCCCACAATGATATTGTAGGCATCTGTGTTCTCATATTGCTTCTGAAGCTCAGAGGACATTGTGGCAAGCATGAGACAGCTCACATCAAGGTAATCATTCGTTTGCTTCTCATAAGCTCTCCGTGCAGCCGCAGTAGCATTATCAGGCAAGTCATCAGGATAATGAGACTCAAGGACATACTCCTTGCGCTCTTGCTTGAGAACAATTCTCAAGTTGCGATACCAATCCAAAAAGTTCGTTCCATTGAGTTTTTCTTTCTCAAGAATAGATCGCAAATTAAAAGAACTGGATGCGGCATTAGTTGACATGATCTACAACAAAGAATATGCAAAGTTTAGCACTCTGTTTATGTTCATCTTTTATTAAACTATTTAACAAAAGACTCCCACTATGTGTTTTGCAACAAAACTCCCTCTAAGTTACATAGTGGGTCAAGATCCTCATTTCACTAATTCCTAGTGAGCTTTGGCATCACGGCTAGAAAACTAGTGACATGGGTAAGCAACACCTTGCTAATCACATCCCTATGTGACTCTTGCTTGTTGGGTGACATCAATATGCCCCGGCCCCAACCTATGCCCCAAGGTCCAAAACTGTTTTGATAACCTTGTTAAGTAAACCAAATGCTTCCGCATGTAGATGTCCGACATCTACCCCAAATAATGATGATAACCGACGGCACTCTACTTTGGTAGACCTACCATGCGGTGATCATTATCTTTTGGTGCAACATATGGAAGGGCATGAACACCTAATTTTATGAGGGATTCTATCCTACCAAAGCAACATATCACAAAAAACATTGCATAAGAATAAGATAGATAATATCACAGATAAACACATTTAACTGTGAAGTAGTATGGCCCAAACAAATGGTGATCTCCATCTCCATGTAGGTGTAGACGATCTCCATCCTCCACATCACTCCTTTAGGCCACCATGCTTGAAAGCTTGTAACATCAAAACTAGGCTACTACCTATAATAGCTAGAAATTGAAGATTACAAAGATAGATTCAAGCATTAAGGTCGACACGCAGGTCGTTAAATACAATATAGACAGCTAACAATAGCTGAAATAATCATGACATGCAGGCCATGAACGAATGTTACATGCATCACATACATCTCATACATTCCAATAAGATATAGGGCCATACTATTCACATCATTCTCTGCAAAAACAAGTTAGACGTAGAATCGTATTCTACCTAACGATGTGAACCCAAGACGCTATACAAGGCGGCCTGAACACCCTACGAAATTTACAGATCCAATCTATGAAATCGCAATGGAAAAACTATTCGGCACAACCACCTTATGCCGATCCGAGACATTCTCTAGGATGCTAGTTTTTCCACTGGGCCGAGGCCATCAGATCCGTAACCTACTAGTATTCGGCATAACCACCTTATGCCGATCCGAGACAATCTCTAGGGCACTAGTATTCCCACTGGCCCGAGGCTATCAGATTCGTATCCTACTAGTATTCGACATAACCACCTTATGCCGATCCGAGACAATCTCTAGGGCACTAGTAGTGATACAATCTGCGCCTCATCCAACCCCTATTCACCGATTGATCTCATCAACCCGTGCTACCATCGATTCATCACATGAACCGACTGATCTAGACTGTAATAGATCCAATCTACTACAACCGCATATCATCATATGCGCTGATCCAGATCGCAAACTAAGCAAGATGGCTCTGATACCACTAAAGGAACGCGCGTAGGCTATGATAGCAGAAAATAAAATTTTCTACCGCGCACACCAGGACATCATGCTAAGAGGGGATCATAGATCGTTACCACTAGACGCGCAGCGCAGCGGAAGAAGAGTTGGAGAAGCCGATCCAACCACGCGCGTCGAGGTAGTAGTGGAAGTAGCCGATCGTCCCGAACAGATCGTCTCCTCCACGCGATCAAACACACCACGAGCAGATCCAATCTGTAGTTTGTTGATACCGATCAACGCCGCACCGAGCAGCGCCTCCACCGGTATCCACACGTCCGGGGCTGGAACGCCGATCGCGAGTGTACCAGCACTCGCGAGCGGCTAGGGTTTGGCTCGGGAGGTGGCGGCTAGGGTTTTGCTCGGGAGGAACAGAAGCGTGCATCCCTCAGCCCCCCCGCCTCCAAATATATAGACCTCCTCACTTGGGCCTCGTGGACCGAGGCCCAATAGGAGTCTATCCGGATCTCTATCCGAATTGAGCCCACATCCGAATCACATTCGAATTAGTGTTCCAACCCGTTAAGTGTGCGACCCTGTAGGTTCACGTATACTTGGTCGCGACCCGGAAACACCTTTCCGGTCACCCTGTTAAAAGCGGCCTCTAGCAAGACATATTAACCCCAAAGTATACGTAAAGATTATATCGGCTGAACCTGTAATGTTCTCATGTACGAATCCCTTTGCCTCACGATATAGATTAAGCTCAAGGCGAGACCTGTGTCATCCTCTTAATAGCTCAATCACTCTCTCGATTCCGTGATGGATTATAAACTTGTGATTGACTCCTCAATCACATTGGCATGGCCATGCACTTTCATAATCTATTACATCGAGGGGCCCAGAGATATCTCTCCCATAAGGAGGGGCAAATTCTATCTTGATCATTCACATCCCACTACATGTTTCATAGCAAACCCGAAGACTACTTTTATGACTACCCAGTTACGGAGTAGTGGTTAGTAGTCCCAAAATAGGCTACTACGCATGTTGGGAACCATGATGATCTCAAGTCTAAGGATTCTACATAAACACTACTTGAGACCAACTAATGACACATGGAATCTCTGTAGTGTCTCATGGCGGGTCTATCCAACATATGTTCACTAACACATGTCCATATTATTGATTTGGTATCTCCATACCATGATCCATGAGACATGATCATCAATCAATACATATGCTGATCTTTGAATCATATTTGTTCCTCATATGATATATGATCAGGGATCATTTAGAAATAGCAACATTTTGGCATTAAGAGTCTCATGAATAAGTCACATACTCATTGATCAATAATGATAATGTCTATTTCAAGGAACAAAGCAATGTATCATAAACATAGTATGTGATATATTCAACATCTCCATGTTGCCTCTAGGGCATATCACCAACAATAAGACCCACCCGAACAAAAATAGGAGTGGCACTACTGTTGCACCACGTTGGAGTAGACCTATCAACATGGACACGTCCTGAAGAGTAACAGTCATCTCGCCCCACCGGAAGTGGAAGGTGTGAGTTTTCGGTCTCCAACGATTGACGAGTGTGGACAGCAACGCCGCATCGAACTGCAACGTATGCGGCACATCCAGCATGCGGGAAATGGGCAAAAGGCTGGTGTCTCACAGTAGTGGGATGTACCGATGGTATAGAGGCTAGTGCTCTCGGGAGCTCCTAAGGATCAAACTCGGAGGGTCGGCATCAGATGACCACACCGCGCATCGGTGCTGGTTATCCCAACGGGGGTCTAGCAACTCGTACGCCATCTCCTGCCGATGAATGAAAACAAGTCAGTACGCAGTAACAAGAGAATGTGCAACAGACGTAATTTGCAGCGAATGACAATTAAGTGTGCAACAAATGACAACATAATATGCAACAAACGTAATTTGCAGCGAATGGCAACAAATTACAACGAAATGTTGAATAAGTCACAACATAATTTCCAACAAATGACTCAAACAAAATGTACACACAAATATTTCTGTAAGATACATTCAGCAGACGATAAAGGTTGCAAGATCATGTGCTCGCATACACAAGATGAGCACAACAAAGGCCCTCACTAGTTCAAAAACACGGAACCAACAGTTAGCAACGAAGAACTATGTGCATCGTACTATGGAGCTTTACTTGATGTCGGCCTATTTGGGCACTAGCTAAAGGAATGGCCAACCATCTTGCATAGTCTGCACTTCGGGCGCCGAACCCGATCCCCACACTGGCTATCATCCATGTCATTATGGATGCGATGATTATGTCATCGCCCACGGCTGGCGTGCTTCAGTGCCTCGTTCGGCACCCACTTCACCTACCCTGGCCATAGGTCCCTGTAGTGCATGTCCACCCCGTAGGAATGGAACTCCGTACTCCAAGTTTCAAACAGGTGCTTTATGTCATAGTACTTTGAGATGTAATACGTGGGCGCCTGGTGCCATACCGCGCATGCCGCATACACATGGGAGCATGGCTTGTGTAGAAGTTGCAGCTTGTTGCAGGTGCAACATACTCACTCATCAATCATGCATACCTACTTACGATCCCCTCTAGTTTGGCCCATCATGTACTTCTGTCTGAGGCGGACCTCGAACTTCCTCTGTAAGCCATCCATGGTATGAGCAATATGCAAACGAGCCTTCTCCATCTTCCTGTCCATGTAGGCCTGCGCAGCTGCGCTACCTTAGAGAAATCTTTGCCTTCGTCCAGATGCTTCTTTGCCATCATGGCTCTATTGACAAAGTATCCAACTAAACGGTTCCAACTCTCTTCCACGATTGCCGTGATAGGTAGGGATCTCACACCCTTTTAACACCATTGTACACCTCGGACATGTTTGTTCTCATGATTCCATACCTTGCTCCGCCAGTGCCATATAGTAGAGACCACATCTCCAAGTTAGGTACATTGGACTGAACCCATTGTGTGAACTCCCCAACTCTCATAAAGCCTCCCTCCACAGCCCTAGCTTCAGCCTGCTCGAGACGCTATACATGCTTGCTGGTCTCCTGATCAAGCTGCCTCCACAAGGCTTTGAACTTCCTCTTCTGATTCTGCATACAAAGCTTTTTGAACATCTTTATTAGGTCTGTGCTATGGAACCTTCTGTGGAAGTTCGCCGCAAGATGCCTCATGCACCATCGGTTCTTCATGTCATTCCACTGGAAGGGGGTCATGTCCCATTCTGCATCGTTCGCAGTGCAGACAGTAAGCCAGCATTGCGGTTCGAGATGGCACACACTTCGGGCCGATCTTGTACTACAGCCTCCTTCACATTGGCAAGGAACCATAGCTAGCTATCCGTATTCTCATTCTCCACAATTGCAAATGCCACTGGGAGTAACTAGTCATTTGCATCAGCTGCAACCATGGTCAGGATAGTACCCTTGTACTTGCCAGATAGGAATGTGCCGTCCATCATTAGCACTGGACGGCATCACTTGAACCCTTCTATTGCCTAACGGAAGGCCCAGAACACTCTGTCAAGAACAAAAGAATTCGGCCCTTGCGTACCATGAACCCGCTCCTGCTTGTTAATGTATGTGCCTGGGTTTGCTTCTACAATTTGATGCAGCATTCTTGGGACCAGATCATATGCCTCCTCATACGTCCCGAATATACGCTGCAGGACCTTCTGTTTCGCCCACCACACCTTCTTGTAGCTGACATCGAACCCCACCGTATTCGCTACATCCGCCATGAGAAGCTTTGGAGAAATGGACACATCTGCCACCACAAGATGGATTATCAGCTCCGCAACATACGACGACGTCATGTTGCGGTGCCTATGTAGTGGCGCCGCTAGCTCACAAGTGTGATCCTTCAGCACCGTTATCCGGAAGTCTGTGGCAGTTCCCCTGAACTGCTACACACAGACCTTACCAGGACAGGAGCCGTCGACACACTTGACAATGTAGGTGTCAGGGTTGGACCTATGCACCCGATATGTCCAGCTGATGTTGACGACGTATGTGGCAATAATTTACTACGCAACACTCTAGTTACGAAAGCACTGCCCTAAAAGGAGTGTGCCCTCATTGAATCCCCACTCTGCCTCCTCCACCCGTGGCAGAACTAGGGATTCCGCTGCGATGTCGTCCAATCTGGATGACACGTACGTACCGTCCGTGGTTACAACACCACCTAACACACCTCCCGCTGTAGGTTCGCCATCTTCGCCCTCTCCTGAACTAGCTGTTTCCACATCTTCGTCCTCCTCGCTTTGCACTTCTTCCACCTGGTTCACAAGGTACTCGTGACAATCAACACGGGCGGCCCACCACCTCTCCGTACCTTCATTCGCCTGAAAATTCTCCACGTGCCTCCACAGATCTCCATCTCCCATTGACTCACTGACTCCTTCACCTTCACCAGCATCTTCATGACCGCTGGAGAGTAATGCAGGCTCTACATCTCCGCCAGCATCACCAGAGCCACCCATGGCGGATGATTCTATCCTCTCCACGAAGTGAACATACACCATTGGTCTGGCATAAATCGCTGCGGCAGGGTTGCACACAACCTCCATGTAGTTGGCCCGTGAAGCGTCACTAGTCACCTTTATAAGTTGCCACACTGTTTCCCCTGCAGCACCTACCACTACAGTATACACTGCCTCGATATGTAATTTGTTCCTTGTGGTGTCCCGATCGAATGCGAAATGCATGCATCTCCATAGCTTAGACAGGATCATAGTGTTTAGATTGGGTGCCTGGATCACGGTCCGGTCACAATTAGACAGGTCTGCCCCGTATGGCCTGTCGCGTACGAGACCACATTCGTAGAACACGAACAAGTCTTGGATGTCACCTATGGCGTACCTAACATAAGTCTATATTGAACCCTCTTAGCATATATACATGCAACAGTGTACCATCATACAACAACTACCGCCTACCACATAAAAGTGTAATATTTTCATCTTAATTTGGTTGTTCTACCTATTCCTATATAAATCAAATTAGTAATGTAATGTACTTTTTTCCAATTCTCTAATTTACGGATCTTACTTCCTAATTTCTGTGAAAAATAAATTACAATTTTTCCAAATTTCTCTCCTAATTTGTATTTGTTGTGGCTACAGACCAAACAGAGAGAGAGTATGGTAGTGGGGAGTTAGATGAGTAGAAAATGGCTCAGGGTCTTTCCCCATGGCCTATGTCCTACATATGTACATCCACATGGGGAGTGCCTTTACAATTATACCCTTACACATGAGCACTTCCCTCAGGGGTACCTATGTCAATATACATGTCCCATTCTGGGCCTTACACTCTCTTAACAGGCCTGCTGGGCTTAGGTGGGGGCCACCCCTACAACAGGAGCCTCTCATGGTGAAGGGCTTCACGGGCTGAAGCCATGTTGCCGAGCCCTTTGGCCCCCTCCATCCCTGCGGCCTGTGAGCTTTTTCAATGTTCGAAGTGTAGTGTTCGCCTTATTGCGAAGGTATGGCGTCGGGCGGCTTGTCGAAGGCTTCGTCACCCACAGAGTTCTGCCGTGGCGGGGTCGGGTCTGTCGTCCGGAGTGAAGATCGAAGTCGAGGTTGGTCTCGCCACCGAGGGGGCGGATTGGAGGCCGAAGTTGCCTCCGATTTGGCGGGGTCGGTGATTGCCCGGGCCGGACTGGGGGTGTTGGCGGAGTCAAATGCGTCGAGCGCCTTTGACGATAAGCGACTGCCAGCCTACCCAGCGGGGCTTGGTTGACGTGGCGCGAGACTTGAGGGGGGCGCGGTGATACCATGTGGCGACGTTCCTTCTCCCGGTGCGGATCTTGGAGCATCGTGGTGGTACGATGCTGCGACGCTCCCCCGCCGGTTGGACTCTTGCCGGTTGGACTTTCGCCGGTTGGACTTCCGCCGGTTAGACTTCTGCCGGTTGGCTTTCGCCGGTTGGACTTCCGCCGGCTGGACTTTTGCCGGTTGGTTTCCCCACTGATGGGGTATATATATAGCGTGTTGGCGTAACATTGTACCTGCGTTGTGTGCTCGGATAGGTGCTGCTCCCCTAAAATGGGCCTCTTCAGTGCATCCACATTCCATGGCGGCACTATGCGGCTCGGGGAATGTTGATGTACTGATGGAGGCCTATTTTTCTCGGGAGGTTGGTTAGCATCTGTTGACGGCAACTGCTCGCACCTGCTGTGCTCGTGTCGTATTTCTGCATATAATGGCAAGGTTTGCCCTGTTCTCTTAGACAGGCTCACCTTCAGTCGGGGCTTCTGATCAAGCCCGTCTTTCGAAAGAATATTGATGCACTGAAGGTGGCATGTTTATGAGAACAAGCCAAAACTTGGTGTGACATAACCTGCGTCGGTGCGATGTGTGGGGAATGCCGTCGGACGTGCCGTCCCGCCGAGGCGGTGCCTACAAGGCGGGCGGTGGGGTGGTGCTCCGAAGCCGCTGGTCTCCTGCCTTGGAGGATAGTAGCCGCGGAGAGCAGGCGCTTGCGGGGTGGTCCGGGGGTGCTACGTGCGTGGGGGTAAGCGCGCGGGCGCTTCGTCCCCTAATCTTCGAAGTGGTGGCGGCGGAGCTAGTGCCTTAATCGAAGTAGACGCGCGAGCGCTCCGTCACCTACGCTTCGAAGTGGTGGCAGCGGAGCTGGCGCCTAGTCAAAGTAGACGCGCGAGCGCTCCGTCCCCTACCCTTCGAAGTGGTGGCAGCGGAGCTGGCGCCTTAGTCGAAGTAGACTCGCGAACGCTCCGTCCCCTACGCTTCGAAGTGGTGGCAGCGGAGTTGGCGCCTAGTCGAAGTAGATGCGCGAGCGCTCCGTCCCCTACCCTTCGAAGTGGTGGCAGCGGAGCTGGCGCCTTAGACGAAGTAGACGCGCGAGCACTCCGTCCCCTACCCTTCGAAGTGGTGGCAGCGGAGCTGGCGCCTTAGTCTAAGTAGACGCGCGAGCGCTCCGTCCCCTACGCTTCGAAGTGGTGGCAGCGGAGCTTGCGCCTAGTGGAAGTAGACGCGCGAGCGCTCCGTCCCCTACCCTTCGAAGTGGTGGCAGCGAAGCTGGCGCCTTAGTCGAAGTAGACGGACGAGCGCTCCGTCCCCTACGCTTCGAAGTGGTGGTAGCGGAGCTGGCGCCTAGTCGAAGTATATGCGCGAGCACTCCATCCCCTACCCTTCGAAGTGGTGGCAGCGGAGCTGGCGCCTTAGTCGAAGTAGACGCGCGAGCGCTTCGTCCCTTACGCTTCGAAGTGGCGGCAGCGGAGCTGGCACCTAGTCAAAGTAGACGCGCGAGCGCTCTGTACCCTACCTTTCGAAGTGGTGGCAGCGGAGCTGGCACCTAGTCGAAGTAGACGCGCGAGCACTCCGTCCCCTACCCTTCGAAATGGTGGCAGCGGAGCTGGCGCCTAGTCGAAGTAGACGCTCGAGCACTCCGTCCCCTACCATTCGAAGTGGTGGCAGTGGAGCTGGCGCCTAGTCAAAGTATACGCGCGAGCGCTCCGTCCCCTACCCTTCGAAGTGGTGGCAGCGGACCTAGCGCCTAGTCGAGGTAGATGCTCGAGCGCTCTGTCCCCTACCCTTCGAAGTGGTGGCAGCAGAGCTGGCGTCTAGTCGAGGTAGACGCGCGAGCGCTCGTCCCCTTCCCTTCGAAGTGGTGGCAGCGGAGCTGGCGCCTAGTCGTGGTAGACACGCGAGCGCTTCGTCCCCTACCCTTCGAAGTGGTGGCAACGGAGCTGACGCCTAGTCGTTGCATGTGTGGGAGCTTCGACCACGTCTTATTTATACTCTAGGGAGTACGCACTGGGGCAACGCCCATGCGTGCGCGGGGTTCGCGTCTTGTTTATACTCCGTCGAGTGCGCAGGGATAGCATCCGTGTCTTTTTTATACTCCGGAGAGTGCGTGGGATCGACATCCACGTCTTATTTATACTCCAAAGAGTACGCACTGGGCAACGCCCATGCGTGCGTGGGGTTCGCGTCTTGTTTATACTCCGTAGAGTGCGCAGGGAAAGCATCCGCGTCTTTTTTATACTCCGGAGAGTGCGTGGGATCGACATCCACGTCTTATTTATACTCCGAAGAGTACGTACTGGGGCAACGCCCATGCGTGCGCGGAGTTCGCGTCTTGTTTATACTCCGTAGAGTGCGCAGGGATAGCATCCGCGTCTTTTTTATACTCCGGAGAGTGCGTGAGGAGGTGGACCTCGACGCTACGTCTTATTTAGAGTCCGTAGACTGCGCGCGGAGGCGAGCCTTCGCGTGTTGTGGGCGGTGAAATTGCGTGCGGAGGCGAACCTCGTCGCTACGTCTTATTTATACTCCGTAGAGTGCGTGCGGAGGCGGACCTCGACGCTACGTCTTATTTAGAGTCCGTAGACTGCGCGCGGAGGCGAGCCTCCGCGCGTTGCGGGCGGTGAAATTGCGTGCGGAGGCGAACCTCGTCGCTACGTCTTATTTATACTCCGTAGAGTGCGTGCGGAGGCGGACCTCGACGCTACGTCTTATTTAGAGTCCGTAGACTGCGCGCGGAGGCGTCCCCCCACGCGTCTTTATTCATGCTCATGCACAGTGCACACGAAGGTGATCCTTCGCGCGCTTTTGGTATGAAAATGGGAGAATTTGCATGAACGATGCACTTTACTAAATTCCCGTTTGCGCGGGTGAGCGGTTACAAGGGTTAAGGCACTAACCGCTAGCTGCTTGCGTCCGCCGAAGCCGTGGAAGGCCCTTGCCCTCGTGTGCTCGACTTAGGCGTAATACCGCCGCAGCCTGTCCGCATTCCACGTGTGGCGGAGCGTGTGCCCCTCCAAGGTGGCTAAGCGATACGCTCCCTTCTGCAGGGCCTCCGCGACGATGTACGGGCCTTCCCATTTGGACTCAAGCTTGCCTACCGTCCCCACATGGAGTGCCATCTTAAGGACGAGGTCTCCTGGTCTGAATTCGCGTGGGTACAGCGAACGATTGCGACCGCGCACCATCTGTTGCGCGTATTTTATGACGTGCTGTGTTGCACTTGCCCGGTCTCCGTCAAGGAGATCCATGGACAATTAGCGTTCCTCGTCTGGTGCTTGGACGAGGACCCGCCGCGAACCAGCCTTTATTTCTTCTGGTGTGACCGCCTCGTCACTGAAGAGGAGCTTGAATGGCGTGAACCCCGTTGGGCGTGTGACCGTTGTGCGAAGGGACCAGATGATGCTGTGGAGCTCGCCCGGCCACTTCCCCTTTGGTAGCCCGACGAGGCGCTTCTTGATTGCGGCGGAGATAGCGCCGTTTGCCCGCTCCACCGCCCCGTTGGACTGTGGGTGTCCGACCGAAGCGAACCGGAGGGTGATGCCCACGTTGCCGCAGAATTCTTTGAATGGGGCTGCATCAAATTCTCCCTAGGCACGCCGAATCGACATATGATGTTCTGCCAGTGGAAGCGCTGCAGAGTTGTCGAGGTAATCTTGGCCAGGGCTACCGCCTCCGGCCACCTGGAGAAGTACTCCAGAGCGACCGTGACGAATCGCAGGTCTCCTGGGGCCCTAGGAAGCGGTCCCATGACGTCGATACCCCACCGCACCAGCGGCCATACCGGGGTATGGGATGGAGGCTTGTCGGGGGCATGTGGATAGCCCTTCCCATCCATTGGCAACCTTGACAACGGCGCACGAGATCCTGGGCATCCGCGACAGCTGTTGGCCAATAAAAACCCTACCTGAATGCCTTGCCCACCAGAGACCTTGGTTGGAGATGCGAGCCGCAGAGACCCGCATGAATTTCTGCGAGGAGGCGCTTTCCTTCTTCGCGCGGGAGGCATCGCAGGGGTGGTGCGCAGACCCCCTTCTTGTAGAGCGCCCTGTCGAGCACCTGGAAGGACCTAGCGCGGTGTTGCAAACGCCAGAGCTCGGAGGGGTCATCCAGTTCCGCGATGCCCTACAGAAAAGCGAAAAGGGGTTCCCGCCAGTCACCCTGCTGGGTGATCTGGTGGACGAGGGCCGCATCCCGATTATCCTGCGCTATGGTCGCCGCTGGCAGGATTTCGTAAAATGCCCCTTCGGGAATTGGGAGCTGCTGACTGGCAGCCTTGGCCAGGACGTCAGCTTGCTCGTTGTCTGCTCGAGGCATGGCCTTCACCGTGACACCCAAAAAGTGTCGTTCCTTCGCTCGTATGGCTGCTAGGTACTTGGCTAGCTCTGGGTCCTTGGCTTGGTATGACTTGTCCACATGGCCCGCCACTAACCGGGAATCAGTGCGGACGAGGACTCGTCTTGCTCCCATCGCTTTGAGCTTCCCAAGGCCGAAGAGTAACGCCTCGTATTCGGCCGTGTTGTTCGTAGCCGAAAACGCTAGGCGCGTCGAGTACAACAGGCGCTGCCCCTCAGGTGTGGTGATAAGGGCGCCCACCCCTGCGCCCGCAACACCGTACGCTCTGTCGGTGTTAAGCGTCCACGCCGGGTCTTCGACCTGGAGGGCGGGCTGAGCTGGAGGGGTCCATTCCCCGAGGAAGTCCGCCAGAACTTGAGACTTGATCGCCGTTCGAGAGGCGTATGTTAGGGAGAATGGGGCCAGCTCGGCCACCCATTTACCAATTCGCCCCGTGGACTCCTTGTTGTGCAGCATCTCCGCCAGAGGGAACAAGGATGGCACCGTTATCGGGTGCGCCAGGAAGTAATGCCGGAGTTTTCTTGAAGCCATGACCAGCACGTAAGCAAGCTTCTCGAGCTCGGTATATCGCGTCTTGGCGCCCTGGAGGGCTTCGGAGACAAAGTACATTGGCCGCTGGAGCGCGCCCTCTTCAAGGACGAGGACGGCGCTGACCGCCGTTGCCGAGCCAGTGAGGTAAAGTAGGAGGGGAGCCTCTGGTGCTGGGTGTTGGTGATATGCCCTAGAGGCAACATGGAGATGTTGAATATATCACATACTATGTTTATGATACATTGCTTTGTTCCTTGAAATAGACATTATCATTATTGATCAATGAGTATGTGACTTATTCATGAGACTCTTAATGCCAAAATGTTGCTATTTCTAAATGATCCCTGATCATATATCATATGAGGAACATATATGATTCAAAGATCAGCATATGTATTGATTGATGATCATGTCTCATGGATCATGGTATGGAGATACCAAATCAATAATATGGACATGTGTTAGTGAACATATGTTGGATAGACCCGCCATGAGACACTGCAGAGATTCCATGTGTCATTAGTTGGTCTCAAGTAGTGTTTATGTAGAATCGTTAGACTTGAGATCATCATGGTTCCCAACATGCGTAGTAGCCTATTTTGGGACTACTAACCACTACTCCGTAACTGGGTAGTCATAAAAGTAGTCTTCGGGTTTGCTATGAAACATGTAGTGGGATGTG
The DNA here is from genome assembly GCA_017311315.1 of Dendrocalamus latiflorus. Classification (NCBI taxonomy): domain Eukaryota; kingdom Viridiplantae; phylum Streptophyta; class Magnoliopsida; order Poales; family Poaceae; genus Dendrocalamus; species Dendrocalamus latiflorus. The sequence goes on along the minus strand of CM029629.1, from coordinate 19,014,599 downwards.
AATGATCAAGATAGAATTTGCCCCTCCTTATGGGAGAGATATCTCTGGGCCCCTCGATGTAATGGATTATGAAAGTGCATGGCCATGCCAATGTGATTGAGGAGTCAATCACAAGTTTATAATCCATCACGGAATCGAGAGAGTGATTGAGCCATTAAGAGGATGACACAGGTCTCGCCTTGAGCTTAATCTATATCGTGAGGCAAAAGGATTCGTACATGAGAACATTACAGGTTCAGCCGATATGATCTTTACGTATACTTTGGGGTTAATATGTCTTGCTAGAGGCCGCTATTAACAGGGTGACCGGAAAGGTGTTTCCGGGTCGCGACCAAGTATACGTGAACCTACAGGGTCGCACACTTAACGGGTTGGAACACTAATTCGAATGTGATTCGGATGTGGGCTCAATTCGGATAGAGATCCGGATAGACTCCTATTGGGCCTCGGTCCACGAGGCCCAAGTGAGGAGGTCTATATATTTGGAGGCGGGGGGGCTGAGGGATGCACGCATATGTTCCTCCCGAACAAAACCCTAGCCGCCACCTCCCGAGCCAAACCCTAGCCGCTCGCGAGTGCTGGTACACTCGCGATCGGAGTTCCAGCCCCGGACGTGTGGATACCGGTGGAGGCGCTGCTCGTTGCGGCGTTGATCGGCATCAACAAACTACAGATTGGATCTGCTCGTGGTGTGGTTGATCGCGTGGAGGAGACGATCTGTTCGGGACGATCGGCTACTTCCACTACTACCTCGACGCGCGTGGTTGGATCGGCTTCTCCAACTCTTCTTCCGCTGCGCTGCGCGTCTAGTGGTAACGATCTATGATCCCTTCTTAGCATGATGTCCTGGTGTGCGCGGTAGAAATTTTTTATTTTCTGCTATCGTAGCCTACGCGCGTTCCTTCAGTGGTATCAGAGCCATCTTGCTTAGTTTGCGATCTGGATCAGCGCATATGATGATATGCGGTTGTAGTAGATTGGATCTATTACAGTCTAGATCAGTCGGTTCATGTGATGAATCGATGGTAGCACGGGTTGATGAGATCAATCGGTGAATAGGGGTTGGATGAGGCGCAGATTGTATCACTACTAGTGCCCTAGAGATTGTCTCGGATCGGCATAAGGTGGTTATGTCGAATACTAGTAGGATACGAATCTGATAGCCTCGGGCCAGTGGGAATACTAGTGCCCTAGAGATTGTCTCGGATCGGCATAAGGTGGTTATGCCGAATACTAGTAGGTTACGGATCTGATGGCCTCGGCCCAGTGGAAAAACTAGCATCCTAGAGAATGTCTCGGATCGGCATAAGGTGGTTGTGCCGAATAGTTTTTCCATTGCGATTTCATAGATTGGATCTGTAAATTTCGTAGGGTGTTCAGGCCGCCTTGTATAGCGTCTTGGGTTCACATCGTTAGGTAGAATACGATTCTACGTCTAACTTGTTTTTGCAGAGAATGACGTGAATAGTATGGCCCTATATCTTATTGGAATGTATGAGATGTATGTGATGCATGTAACATTCGTTCATGGCCTGCGTGTCATGATTATTTCAGCTATTGTTAGCTGTCTATATTGTATTTAACGACCTGCGTGTCGACCTTAATGCTTGAATCTATCTTTGTAATCTTCAATTTCTAGCTATTATAGGTAGTAGCCTAGTTTTGAGGTTACAAGCTTTCAAGCATGGTGGCCTAAAGGAGTGATGTGGAGGATGGAGATCGTCTACACCTACATGGAGATGGAGATCACCATTTGTTTGGGCCATACTACTTCACAGTTAAATGTGTTTATCTGTGATATTATCTATCTTATTCTCATGCAATGTTTTTGTCATATGTTGCTTTGGTAGGATAGAATCCCTCATAAAATTAGGTGTTCATGCCCTTCCATATGTTGCACCAAAAGATAATGATCACCGCATGGTAGGTCTACCAAAGTAGAGTGCCGTCGGTTATCATCATTATTTGGGGTAGATGTCGGACATCTACATGCGGAAGCATTTGGTTTACTTAACAAGGTTATCAAAACAGTTTTGGACCTTGGGGCATAGATTGGGGCCGGGGCATGTTGATGTCACCCAACAAGCAAGAGTCACATAGGGATGTGATTAGCAAGGTGTTGCTTACCCATGTCACTAGTTTTCTAGCCGTGATGCCAAAGCTCACTAGGAATTAGTGAAATGAGGATCTTGACCCACTATGTAACTTAGAGGGAGTTTTGTTGCAAAACACATAGTGGGAGTCTTTTGTTAAATAGTTTAATAAAAGATGAACATAAACATAGTGCTAAACTTTGCATATTCTTTGTTGTAGATCATGTCAACTAATGCCGCATCCAGTTCTTTTAATTTGCGATCTATTCTTGAGAAAGAAAAACTCAATGGAACGAACTTTATGGATTGGTATCGCAACTTGAGAATTGTTCTCAAGCAAGAGCGCAAGGAGTATGTCCTTGAGTCTCATTATCCTGATGACTTGCCTGATAATGCTACTGCGGCTGCACGGAGAGCTTATGAGAAGCAAACGAATGATTACCTTGATGTGAGCTGTCTCATGCTTGCCACAATGTCCTCTGAGCTTCAGAAGCAATATGAGAACACAGATGCCTACAATATCATTGTGGGGTTGCGTGGTATGTTTGAGAACCAAGCAAGGGCTGAGAGGTTCAACACTTCAAAGTCCTTGTTTGCGTGCAGGCTTGCAGAAGGGAATCCCGTCAGCCCTCATGTGATTAAGATGATTGGCTACATTGAGAGTCTGGAAAAGCTTGGTTTTCCCCTTAGCCAAGAGTTGGCTACTGATGTGATTCTCCAGTCGCTCCCCCCGAGCTTTGAGCCATTCATACTGAACTATCACATGAACAACATGGATAAGACCTTGGCAGAGTTGCATGGGATGCTAAAAGCTGCCGAGGAAAGCATTAAGAAAAGCAGCAATCATGTGATGATGATGCAGAAAGGCAAGGGCAAGCCCAATGTCAAGAAAGGCGCGGTCAAAAGAAAGTTAGCTCCCGATGAGATCGCGAGCAGTTCTAAGGCCAAGCAAGTCAAGAAGGGCGCTGCTCCTAATGCAGATTGTTACTACTGTAAGCAATCAGGTCATTGGAAAAGGAACTGCCCAAAGTACTTGGAGGATCTTGAGAAGAAGAAGGGAAGTACGACTTCCTCTCCAGGTATAAATGTTATAGAGATCAATCTTGCTACTTCATCCACTGATTCTTGGGTATTTGATACCGGATCGGTTGCTCACCTTTGCAAATCGTTGCAGGGGCTAAGAAGAAGTAGAAGTTTGAGGAGGAGCGAAGTGGATCTTCGCGTTGGCAATGGAGCAAAAGTTGCTGCGGTCGCTGTTGGCACCATGCCATTGTCTTTACCTTCAGGATTAGTTTTGGAATTGAATAATTGTTATTGTGTTCCATCTCTTTCCAAGAACATTATTTCTGCTTCATGTTTGCAAGCAGAAGGTTATGACTTTAGATCTGTGAACAATGGTTGTTCTCTTTATTTCAAAGATATGTTCTATTGTCATACTCCATTGGTGAATGGGTTATATGTTCTTACTCTTGAAGAGTCACCGGTCTATAACATTAATGCAAAGAGGCAACGTTCGAATGATTTGAATCCCACGTTTATTTGGCACTGTCGCTTAGGTCACATAAATGAGAAACGCATGGAGAAGCTCCATAGAGATAGTATTCTGCACTCATTTGATTTTGAATCATTTGAGACATGCGAATCTTGTTTACTTGGCAAGATGACAAAGGCACCTTTCACCGGTCAAGGTGAACGGGCAAGTGACTTATTGGCACTCGTACATTCTGATGTATGTGGACCAATGAGCTCAACAGCCAGAGGTGGTTTTCAGTACTTCATAACTTTTACTGATGATTTTAGTAGATATGGGTATATCTACCTGATGAAGCATAAGTCCGAATCCTTTGAAAAGTTCAAAGAATTCCAAAATGAAGTGCAAAATCATTTAGGCAAGACAATCAAGTTTCTACGATCTGATCGTGGAGGCGAGTATTTGAGCCATGAGTTTGGCAATCATCTGAAGGATTGTGGAATTGTTCCACAATTGACTCCGCCAGGAACACCTCAATGGAATGGGGTATCTGAACGGAGAAATCGCACCTTATTAGATATGGTGCGCTCCATGATGAGCCAAAGTGATCTTCCGTTGTCTTTTTGGGGGTACGCTCTTGAAACAGCCGCTTTCACACTAAACAGGGTTCCATCAAAATCAGTAGAAAAGACACCATATGAGATGTGGGCAGGACAACGTCCTAGCTTGTCTTTTCTTAAGATTTGGGGATGTGAGGCTTATGTAAAACGTAGGAGGGGAGCCAGTGAGGTAAAGTAGGAGGGGAGCCTCTGGTGCTGGGTGTTGGTGATATGCCCTAGAGGCAACATGGAGATGTTGAATATATCACATACTATGTTTATGATACATTGCTTTGTTCCTTGAAATAGACATTATCATTATTGATCAATGAGTATGTGACTTATTCATGAGACTCTTAATGCCAAAATGTTGCTATTTCTAAATGATCCCTGATCATATATCATATGAGGAACATATATGATTCAAAGATCAGCATATGTATTGATTGATGATCATGTCTCATGGATCATGGTATGGAGATACCAAATCAATAATATGGACATGTGTTAGTGAACATATGTTGGATAGACCCGCCATGAGACACTGCAGAGATTCCATGTGTCATTAGTTGGTCTCAAGTAGTGTTTATGTAGAATCGTTAGACTTGAGATCATCATGGTTCCCAACATGCGTAGTAGCCTATTTTGGGACTACTAACCACTACTCCGTAACTGGGTAGTCATAAAAGTAGTCTTCGGGTTTGCTATGAAACATGTAGTGGGATGTGAATGATCAAGATAGAATTTGCCCCTCCTTATGGGAGAGATATCTCTGGGCCCCTCGATGTAATGGATTATGAAAGTGCATGGCCATGCCAATGTGATTGAGGAGTCAATCACAAGTTTATAATCCATCACGGAATCGAGAGAGTGATTGAGCCATTAAGAGGATGACACAGGTCTCGCCTTGAGCTTAATCTATATCGTGAGGCAAAAGGATTCGTACATGAGAACATTACAGGTTCAGCCGATATGATCTTTACGTATACTTTGGGGTTAATATGTCTTGCTAGAGGCCGCTATTAACAGGGTGACCGGAAAGGTGTTTCCGGGTCGCGACCAAGTATACGTGAACCTACAGGGTCGCACACTTAACGGGTTGGAACACTAATTCGAATGTGATTCGGATGTGGGCTCAATTCGGATAGAGATCCGGATAGACTCCTATTGGGCCTCGGTCCACGAGGCCCAAGTGAGGAGGTCTATATATTTGGAGGCGGGGGGGCTGAGGGATGCACGCATATGTTCCTCCCGAACAAAACCCTAGCCGCCACCTCCCGAGCCAAACCCTAGCCGCTCGCGAGTGCTGGTACACTCGCGATCGGAGTTCCAGCCCCGGACGTGTGGATACCGGTGGAGGCGCTGCTCGTTGCGGCGTTGATCGGCATCAACAAACTACAGATTGGATCTGCTCGTGGTGTGGTTGATCGCGTGGAGGAGACGATCTGTTCGGGACGATCGGCTACTTCCACTACTACCTCGACGCGCGTGGTTGGATCGGCTTCTCCAACTCTTCTTCCGCTGCGCTGCGCGTCTAGTGGTAACGATCTATGATCCCTTCTTAGCATGATGTCCTGGTGTGCGCGGTAGAAATTTTTTATTTTCTGCTATCGTAGCCTACGCGCGTTCCTTCACTGGGGCCACCAGAGTGGGAAGGGTTGCGAGGTGTTTCTTGAGGTCGTCGAAGGCCTTTGCGCAGTCGTCGTCCCAATGAAACCCATCGCAACCGCGGAGAGTCTTGAAAAATGGTAAGCCCCGCTCTGCCGCTCTGGAGAGGAAACGGCTCAAGGCCGCCATGCGGCCTGCCAGCCTCTGGACCTCCCGCATCGTCTTGGGAGGTTCCATGCCCATGATAGCGTCAACCTTGTCGAGGTTCGCTTGAATGCCTCGCTTGGATACGAGGAAGCCCAAGAGCTTGCCCGCTTGTACACCGAAGACACATTTGTCCGGATTGAGCTTAATGCCCGCCTTCCTGAGGTTATCAAAAGTCTCCTGAAGATCCCGACCGTGGGAGACGAGCTGCCTGGTTTTTACTACCACGTCGTCCACGTAGGCCTCCACATTCCTTCCTAGCTGGACGGTCAGGGCCAGCGCGACGAGGCGGGTGAAGGTTGCGCCCGCGTTCTTCAAGCCGAAGGGCATCCTTACGAAGCAAAAGGTCCCCACCGGCGTAATGAAGCTGGTTTTATCCTCGTCATCCTTGGCCATGTAGACCTGATGGTAGCCGGAGTAGGCGTCTAAGAAGCTCATGAGCTCGCATCCGACGGTAGCATCGACCAGTTGATCTATGCGCGGCAGAGGGTAATCGTCCTTCGGGCATGCCTTGTTGAGGGTGGTAAAGTCGATGCACATGCGCCAAGCGCCGCTGGCCTTTTTGACCAGCACCGGATTGGCGAGCCAGTCCGGATGTTGAACCTCGCGGATAACCCCCGCTCGAAGGAGCTTCGCCACCTCCACCTTGGCCGCTTGCTGCCGGTCGATGGACATACGGCGAAGTTTCTGCTTGACGGGCTTGGCGTCAGGGCGGATCACAAGGTTATGTTCGATGAGGGCGCGGTCCACTCCTTTGATATCTTCCGGGGACCACGCGAAGACGTCTATGTTGGCCTGGAGGACTCGGAGCAAGTCTTGCTCTACGTCCGGAGGGAGGCCCTCGCCTATGGATACGAAGTGCCCCTCCACCTGGAGCGGCACCCTCTTCACGCCTCCCTCTGGGTGGGGCTTGGGTGTCCATCCCGGAGCGGATGGCGTGTCCACCTGGTATTTGTCGGTGAGGGCGTGCACCTTGCGGTGCAAGCGTCCAGCTTCGGTTTTGATGCTCCGAGCCATATCCTGATCGCCGAAGAGGGTGATAACGCCCCGCCGTCCTGGGAGCTTCATGCATAAGAATGCGTAGTGTGGGACCGCTTCAAAGGAGTTGATGGCAGGCCGGCCCAGGATGGCATTGTACGGATACGAGACGTCCACGACGTCGAAGACAACACCTTCAGTCCTGGCGTTGTCGGCCTGGCACAAGGAGACTTGGAAGCGAATATGACCTAGAGCCTTCAGAGGCTGCCCTCCGCGGCCCTGGAGGAGGGCTTCCGAAGCTTTTAACAAGCTCCGAGGTATTCCCATACGATCAAGGGCCTCCGCGAACAAGATGTTTGCGGAGCTCCCTCCGTCAATGAGGATACGCCTGACGTCGCAACCTGCAATGTCGGCCTGGATGACCAAAGGATCTTGGTGGGGGAATTCCACGCCCTGGGCATCGACTGATGTGAAGGTGATGATGCAATGGGACGCCCGCAGAGGTAGTTGCGTCGGGGAAGTGCTCGACGAAGAGCCTCCAGCGATGATATTAATACCACGGCACTGGGTCTCTCCGGGGGACCCAGCACGCAAGGGACTGTCTTGCGTACGCTGTACGTGGGCTATTGCGGGGGTCCGTGTCTCCGAGGCCCGTACAGGGGCCACCGCTTGCCGTAACGCCGCAACCTTGGTGCATGTCCACGTGAAGTGGCCCCCGTAACCGTGCACCTCGCACCATCTGCCGTATTCTAGGAGTTCCTACTCCGCACGCGGCTTCTCATCGCGGCCTCCTTCGCGCCCCCCCGACGCACGAGATTAGCGCGGCTTCCCGGTGGACGCCTTGCGCAGCGAGGACGTGGCGGGCCTTGTGGGGTCTTCGCCGGTTACGCCAGGGCTGACGCCTGTCGCCTGGTGAAGTTTGGTGTACCCCGTCGTCGGCGGGCTCACAAGTGTCGCCCACGGACACTTTCCTGTGCTTCGTCCTCAGGTTGTCTCTTGTGCTGCTCCTTTGCGAAAAGTCATCCGTTTGCCCGGCGTCAAAGTTGGTGCCACTGCGCCCCCGCACGTCCTCCTCGGCTCGGGCGTACGCTTCCATTTTGTCGAAGAGCTTTGCCTCCGACTTGAGTGGCTTCCGCGCGCTATACTCAGCGAGCAGTCCCGGGTGGAGACCTTGTATCGCGGCGTTGATAACGGTTGCCTCGCTAACGTCACTGACTTGGCAACGTACCTTGGCGAAGCGTTTAAAGTAAGTCCGGAGCCCCTCCTCGGGTGTCTGTTTAACTTCGAAGAGCTGGTCCGCATCGATACGCTCAACGTAGCCTCCCTGGAAGTTGTTGTAGAGCCGATTGCAGATCTGTTCCCACGCGTAGATGGACTGTGGTTCGATGGTGAAGAACCAGGACAGCGCCGCTCCTTGTAACGCGAGGGGAAGTCCCTTTGCCTTCGTAGAGTCGTCTCCACCAACGGCTTCGATGGCGGTCTCGTACACGCATACGAACTCGCGTGGGTCGGAATCACCCTTGTACGCTTCGATGACGCTCGGGAACTTGAAGTCCTCGGGCCACGTCGCTTGCTGCAGGTCCACGGAGAGTGGAGACTCCGGGTCTATGCGCCGTAGGGGAACGCGACTGGGCGTACTAGCGTCGCGGCTATTCGCCCTCTCCGAGGTGGGCTGAGACGCCGCCACCGGTGTTGCACATCGGCTCCGAGCCTCTTGTATGTCTCGCATGGCTTCGCAGAGGTCCGACAGCTCCCGTTGGCATGCGCTGAGGGCCGCCAGCAGGGCTGTTTCCACCGTGGGCGTGGTTGGGGCCGCCGGCACGCTTGGCGACGCGACCGGGACGGCGGCGACCACGGTCTGTGCGCCCGATCTGCCCACAACGTTGGCGCGGAGGACCCCGGAGCTGGAGACGAAGCTCGCGTCGTCGCCGGGACCGCCCACCGCTCCCGCGCCGAGTAAAGAAGTGGACGCGCCTGTGTTGTCACCGCTGGGGTTGGTGGTCGGGGTAGTGGTGGCGGGGTCAGGCGTCGCGTCATGGATGCCGGTGCTCACAGTCGTCACATCCGCGCCGCCATCCGCACCTGCAGCTACTAAAGCCGAAGCCTTGGTATTGACGCAAAATTTCGTCGCCTCCACCTTCTTTTCCCTTGCCACCGATGTTGAAGCTTTCCTTGGTGCCATCCTCCTTCAGATCTGGAGGCTTGCGCTTGCTCTTGTCCTCCCCACGGATGGCGCCAACTGTCGTGGCTACAGACCAAATAGAGAGAGAGTATGGTAGTGGGGAGTTAGATGAGTAGAAAATGGCCCAGGGTCTTTCCCCATGGCCTATGTCCTACATATGTACATCCACATGGGGAGTGCCTTTACAATTATACCCTTACACATGAGCACTTTCCTCAGGGGTACCTATGTCACTATACATGTCCCATTCTGGGCCTTACACTCTCTTAACAGGCCTGCTGGGCTTAGGTGGGGGCCACCCCTACAACAGTATTATTATTCTTCTAGTTAATTCACCAATCCAACTACTCATTTTTCATTATTTTCAACTTATGAATTCTTATGTAAATGAAATAACTCATTTTTTTCCTAATCTATTACTTATGGAAGCAAGCTCTCATAAACATGCACAGCATGATCTAATATGTACGCCATACTGTAAATCAATTCAGTGATTTTAGCTACAAGAATTAGCAAACATGAATACAAAAAGTTGTTATGTATAAGGACAAAATGCAACTAGTACAATAATGGGATATAATTCAAACCAATTGTAAGACCTAAGAATTTTCTCTAAGAAAAAAAAAGACCTCAGGAATTTTGGTGTGCTACCTTTTGTTTCATTGAGAAGGAGATGGAAGATCATAATTCCACATATATAACAACTGAGGGAAATATGAATAATGGAGGACTAGGGAAATTTGTAGGAGCATCAGAGACATGAGACATCAACCTTATTCTCCTTCGGTTACAAGACTCCAGTTCACAACTTGAGCCTCCACAGCACTGAGTAAATTGAGGAAAAATATGCCTCTTGAAAGGCTTCTATCCTGTAATTTGTACATGTAATTTAATAAATAAATATGAATAGAAAATTTCTATTAACGCTTGTTCTAACACTTACACCATCTAAATTCACTACAACAGCAGTACAAAATTTCTTCACATAAAATACAACACACTACAACTACAAACATTTTATCAAAAAAATGACATGCAGCAACTACGTAAATAACGTTTACGCTAATTACAGGCTAATCAGTACGATAACATTATAGACGCATGGAGATGATATTTACCTTTTCTTGAAGCTCACGAGACGATCTACAACTTTCACAATTGCGAAAACTTCATATCCCAGTGAAAATTACTCCAAATGCCGTGTTTATTGTTCTTCATTCCTTCACTACGCTCCCTCTCTTGCTTTGCTATTTCACTGCTTCTCTGTCTACGCTTGCAAATGCAAACTTAGTGAAGCCTTCCAAATGCAGGCCACCCTCTTCATTTTATCGCGAGTCACACGGCGCTCACATGCAGAGAATGAAGTAGGGGACGGCTCTAACGTATAGACGCGTGTTAAAGTGTTGCAGAACAAAGACCCAAATACCAGCAGCACGGGAGCCAAATAGCAGTGAAAAAGCCAGCAGCAGCACGCGGATTCTGGCTTTTGGCGCTCGGACGTGACGGCAGCCAGGTCGTGCGGTCGGGCACCGCACGACTCGAGGAGCTACAGTACTCGTGCGGTCGCTGACCGCACGATCAGGCCAGCACAGTAGTCGTGCGGTCAGGGACCGCACGATTTCGGTCGTGCGCTCCCCGGTCGCACGATTGCCACATGTCACGTCCAAAAAAATTGTGCGGTTGGGAGGGGCTAGAAACGGAAATGCTGATGGTTATGGGCTATATCTGGAATTTTGATGCTCTACAGTGCCAATTGTGTCCAAAATTCACAAGGCAGGAAACATATTACAGACAGTTTTTAATACAAACCGTCTATAAGGTATCACAGACGGTTCTTGATAAGAACCGTCTGTGATGTCTGCCATTATCACAGACGGTTTGTATTAAAAAAATGTCTGTGATAATGAAGTTATCACAGACGGTTTGCATTAAAACCCATCTGTGAAAATAGCACAGACGGTTTGTATTAAAACCCATCTGTGAAAATAGCACAGACGGTTATTCGTATGAACTGTCAACAATAGAAGTAGAAGGTACTAACAAAAGTAAAATGATCAACTAGAAGATAATTAAAGAGTAATTAGACAACGACTAAGATACATAATTAACTTACATAGTGGAAGTCGCACCTTCAGAACCAGGGCTATTAATAAGAATCGTCCATAAGTAGAGACTAATTAGAGCCCCTCTAATTAAAAGGCTATTTAAAACCCTAATTAGAGCCATCGCTCTAATACCTAAACTAATCCTACTTCTAATTGCTAGAAAGCATGGCTATAGCCTTGCCAAAGCCGTGACTGGAGAACTCAATGATCGGATGGTTTGGACAACACCCCTGGGTTCTTTTTATTGCCCAAGGGGCTGAGGGTTTGTGGTTTAGACATGGCAGAGTTGGAAAAAAAACCAGTATGGCAAGTTTAAGTGGATTTTCCTTCAAATTCGAGTTGGTTTCCACTTAGCTTCTATGCAATGAAGCTTCTAGAGGCCATATATCTGCTGTCCAAGCTCCAAACTGGGACAATTTTTCATCGTCAATGTCATCTACATCGTCACTGTCGTCGAGCATAAATGTACCTGAAAGTCATATTTTCATGCAATGCACAAACTGTGCACATATATGGTTAGTGTCAGACCCGGATTTTTCAATCCGAATCTTACTGTGTTTCACTACACTAATCCCTGGATCAGTAGTTAGTGCACACAGGTACATTGCTGAATCATTTCATACATCGCATAATCAACCATTATATTACATAAATTGAAATACATCACGTCGGGTGATAGAGTTTACAAAAGGGGCCGACTAGGCCAAATGTCATTATTACAAATACGCACAGCGGAAATACAGCAAAAGCAAACCCAAATCCACAGGCAAGCGACTGGAAGGTACGGTGTGCATTATATGTCACCAGCTAACTAGTAACATACGAGCACACAACGCCATATGTCTACTTGTCCATGACTAAACAACGAAGCCTACGTCTTAGTTTCCCTCGTCATTCTTCTCCTCCGTAGCGGGAGCTTCCTCGTAGGCGTAGTGGTCTTGCGTTCCTGTTTCTGGATTTTTGCCGCAAAGCGAGCGTGAGCACTCCGACCCCGTGCTCCGCGAGCCAATACACAGAATGCAAGTAGATAATATGCATGGCTGACCAAATGATGGCTTAGGTTTATTTTATTTTTGCGAAGAGTGCTTTTGAATACAATTATATAAAAATTCCTTAAGACCTAGCATTTGAACAAAAGCATAATGTTCAAGGAATATTAATATGAATTTCCATACATATGGCATCACACCATATGCCTAATATCACCATAATTTATCCATACATACGGCATCACACCGTATGACATTTTTCAGCGTTATAGCCGCTTAACTTACCACTGGGACGACACCCAGGAACCACTGGAACGACATCCAGGACACACTGGGACGACACCCAGGAACCACTGGGACGACCCCCAGGACAACTCAAATCTGGGCTTTCCTCTGCCCTTCCACTTTTCTATTCCCATTTTTTTTCAATATTTTTGTAAGCAGAACTATATCTAGTTAAGTTCCCATGTCTGCCCTTGACCGTGGGCACGGCTATTCGAATAGTTTTGACTCTGCAGAGTTTGCACACTTTACCCACAAGAGATAAATCCACTCGTTGCCCCACATGATTCCTTAGCCATGCGGTTGAGTAGAATATCACAGGATTGTTACAATGCATAGTCCTATTGTGGTTACGCCCGCTAAGGTCTATCTTCCGTAGGATACGACCATCCCTCGGGAAGGGTCCCTCGTGAGCCATCACAGGCAAAGGCGGGGATACGACCATCCATCCCTTTGCTCGTGTTCACACCTTCACGTAACCACCTTAGAGCCAAACAAATTAGTTAACCCTGCCTACACTTTGCCAGCTTGTGGTTGTACTGTTTTACACGGGTGACATGACAAGATTCAGTCCTTAGTGGTATCTGGGCGGTCTACCACTAACCCACTTGTGCAATCACTGCACCACACACATACACACCATCGAACCAATCCGCCCAGATAATTAAGCAAGTTGGGGATCTTGGGAGTGTAAAATAATCATATCCAACATATACCAGTCATTATCACAATGACTGCCCAAACCAATTTCTCATGAATAAAAGTGATGCTTGGGACAATTTCTTGCCCCGAGTTCCTAATCAATGCTAAGCATGGCATACGGTTACGGACTTATTTTCGAAATGCTACTAATATATTTTTGCTAGGGCGACAAGGTTCACACATTCAAATACTCAAAGGAGGGGTAATATTATTCAATGTAAACAATGGTATATAACTAGAATATCAAATCTAGCATGCATTTGCATAAAAATAACAGCAATGCAATTTGTTAATTTAAAACAAAGTAATTTGCAGAAATGTAGGTTCAACATGATCAAAGTATTGACTCGCCTTGGTCACAGTGGTCGGGATCCGGATTCTCTGGTGCTTCTAGAGTTGCTGCCTTGATCTCCTCCTCTTGTGCCTCGTAAGCTATTTTAGCGTGCGCCAAATTTGAATTAAAAGAAAAGCAGCAAATCAAACCAAATAACACCAGAAATTCAAATGAACCCCAAAAATTATGATTTTAGTCCCATTAGATAGATCTTGATTTTAGATGAATTTAGAAATTTGTCCCACTCAATTTGGAGTTAAAATGAATAAGTTATGCTCATTTAAACTTCTTAGTCCAGATAAATCCAAAAATTATAAAATTATCTGACAGTGGGTCCCACATGTTCTATTTTTAATTTTATTTCTTTCTTTATTTGTTTGTTGCCGTGTTTATGGTCGGTGGGGCCCATTTGTCAGTGTGCACAGTCACTGACAAGTGGGACCCTTCTGTCAGTGGCCGGCAGTCCCTGTGGCCACTGACAGGTGGGGCCCTGGACCCACAGACCGGCGGGTGGCGCTAGCAGGGGGACCCAGAGATCAGCCAGCCCTCAGAAAGGAGGTCACTGACCGGCGGAGTCCACATGTCAGCCCGGAAAATAAAAGGGAAAAACTCAACCCAGCGCTGCGGAACCCACGGCTCGAACGCGCGCGGCCGGGGAGCTTGGAGGGGGAAAGGAGAACCAGCGCAGCTAGCCAAGTGAGCGCTCAAGTCTTTCTTACCCTATAGGGTTAATTAATCCCTTTGAAATAGCTCTGGGAGGGAGCCGAATAGAGGAAGAAGATGGCGGTGGCGACGGCGGCGAGTGATGGCCGGAGCGGTTCGGGAGTTGCGTGAAATGCAGCCCCCAGGTGATGGCGAAGCTGCTGGTGAGGTCAGCGGAGACGAAGGGGTACGGTGGAGGGCCGGCGGCGAGAGGAGGCGGCGGTTCGGGGAGGGTCGTCGATGCCGGCGGTGTACAGGCGATGAGGAGCCCAGGCGAGGCCGGGGATGGCTTCGCGGTGAGCCGAAGGTGGTGCGGTGGCGGTGAATCGAACCCTAATGGCTCGGGTTAGTGGATCGAGTGGTCGCCGGAGTTGGGGAAGGTGATGTCCCCGCTGACGATTTTGTGGGTGGCAGTGCAATTACCTTCGCGGAGAAGCTGCGGAGAGTGTGGCGATGCGGATGAGGGTTTCCTCCTAGCTTTATAGCTGCGGATGCGCGGTCGATTGCGGCGCAAGACGTGCGCACGCTCGGGACAGCGGCGTGACCGGGGTATGGCGGTGTCAGACGGCGCGTCAGCGGCGACAGCGGGCGGCGGGAGTGACGTTGCACTGTGCGGGGCTGCGCCCGCACGTCGCCCGTGCTCCCCTCCGGGTTTCCCGGCTTTTGGACCGAACGAGTGGTTGAGAGGGGCGGAGAGAGCTCGTCCGCGCGGGGAAAAAGACAGGGGGGGGGGAAAGGAAGAAGACAACGCAGGCGCGGGGTCCACTGGCCAGGGAGACGACGCGCGCGAGGGGCAGGTCCGCTCGTCAGCGGGACGAGCGCGCGCGAGGCTGGGCTGCGGAGCGCGGGTGCTGGGCCGCGGAGCGCGGCCGCGCGCGCACGCAGGCCGTGCGTGGAGAGAAGGCTGGGCCGGGGTGATGGCCGGCCTGGCTGGGTTATTTTTCTTTTTCTTTTCGCTTTTCCCTTTTTATTTTAAGGTATGTATTGGAATATGTACACAAGTATATTTTTAATTCCAAAAAATTTTCATTTGGTGGATCATCTTTTCAGATTCTTATTTCAGATTTTTAATTCTCTCATATTTAAACATGTTTATTTCTCCTCCAATTTTTGGAACCCTCATCAAAATTTTCAAGAAAATCCCGTAAACTCCAAATTCAAATAAAATTTATTGCAAAGTAAATCCAAAAGCTTCACAATTCAATTTACATTTTTCCAGGATGTTACAAATCTACCCCCCTTAAAAAGAATCTCGACCCCGAGATTCAGCCTAACTAGTGAATAGGTCGGGGTAATCTTGACGCAGTTTATCCTCTCGTTCCCAGGTAGCTTCTTTATTGGAATGGTGACTCCATTGCACTCTACACATGCGAATGATTTGAGTCCTGGTCTTTTTCTCCACAGTATCCAATATTTTGATGGGACGCTCCTTGTAAGTCAGGTCTTCTTCAAGTTCAATGGCTTCAAGTGGAGTTTGATCTTCTAGTACTCGTAGACATTTCTTGAGTTGGGATACGTGGAAGACATTGTGTATATCAGATAGGTTTTGAGGTAATTCTAACTGATAGGCGACTTCTCCTTTCTTGGCCACAATTGGAAATGGTCCCACATAACGAGGGGTAAGCTTGCCTTTGACTTTAAACCTCTTAACTCCTCGTAGAGGTGAAACCTTCAGGTAGACATAATCTCCAACCTCAAATGTCTGCGGTCTTCTTCTTTTGTCTGCATAACTCTTTTGCCTAGACTGGGCTGCCTGTAATCGATCTCTGATTAGACGAACCTTCTCTTCAGCTTGTTTGAGGATGTCAGGTCCAAATATGATGTTTTCCCCTACTTCTGACCAATATAGTGGGGTTCTGCATTTCCTTCCATATAAAGCTTCAAAAGGTGACATTTGGAGACTGGTCTGATAGCTATTGTTGTAGGCAAACTCAGCATAGGGCAAGCATTTATCCCAGTCTTTAGAGAAATCCAATGCACAAGCTCTGAGCATATCTTCCAGTATCTGGTTCACTCTTTCTGTTTGTCCATCCGTCTGAGGGTGATAAGCGGTGCTGAAATCCAGGTGAGTGCCAAGAGCTTCATGTAGACTAGCCCAGAAATGCGAGGTAAATTGAGAACCTCGATCTGAGACTATCCTTTTTGGCACCCCGTGCAAGCACACGATGCGGGACATATACAGTTCCGCTAACTTGTCTCCCTTGTAAGTTGTCTTAACAGGAACAAAATGGGCGACCTTGGTCAACCTATCAATTATAACCCATACAGAGTCATATCCTGACTTGGTTCGTGGAAAGCCAGTGATGAAATCCATTCCGACTTCTTCCCACTTCCATTGGGGTATTTGTAATGGCTGTAGTAGTCCTGCAGGTCTTTGATGCTCTACCTTCACTCTCTGACACACATCACAACAAGCTACATGCTCTGCAATGTCTCTTTTCATACGGGGCCACCAACAAAAGTGTTTCATACCTTGATACATCTTGGTGCTCCCGGGGTGGAGGGAATATGGAGAGCTATGTGCTTCCCTCAATATCAGATTCTTAAGGTCTTTGTGATGTGGGACTACGATACGTGTTCCATATCGTAGAGTACCCTCATGGTCAATTTTCATATTGGGTGCCTTCCCTTCTCCCATTAATTTCTTCCATTTCAAAATGGCTGGGTCCTCTTGTTGTGCTGCCATAATCATTTCTTCTATACTTGATTGGATTTCCATGGCGGCTAGAGTGCCTGGCCCTACTATTTCCAAATTCAAAGCGTTTAATTCCTTGTAGAGCTCAGGTTGATGTTCTTGTACCATAAGATTATTACAGTAAGCCTTACGGCTCAATGCATCTGCCACCACATTGGCCTTTCCAGGGTGGTAGTGTACACTCAAACCATAATCCTTGATTAGTTCTAGCCATCTTCTCTGCCTTAAATTAAGGTGAGATTGTGTGAAGAAATACTTAAGGCTCTTGTGATCTGTATATACATCACAATGGTTACTAATCAAGTAATGCCGCCAAATCTTCAATGCATGTATCACCGAGGCCAACTCCAGATCATGAGTGGGGTAGTTAGCTTCATGGGGACGAATTTGTCTGGAGGCATATGACACAACCCTGCCTTCTTGCATTAGTACGCATCCAAGCCCTTGATGTGAGGCATCACAATATACCTCAAAATCTTTGCGTACATCAGGTAAGACTAATACAGGGGTGGTGGTCAATCTTTTCTTCAATTCTTGGAAACTGTCTTCACAAGCCTTGGTCCACTCATACTTTTGTTCTTTCTTTAGTAACTGAGTTAATGGCCTGGCAATGCGGGAGAACCCCTCGATAAATCTTCTATAATAGCCAGCCAAACCAAGGAAACTTCTCACTTCCGTGACAGAGGTAGGCTGCTTCCATTCTGTGACGGCGGCAATCTTGGCGGGATCAACGGATACTCCTCCGGCTGAAACTGTGTGTCCCAAGAAACTGATATCCTTCAGCCAAAATTCACACTTGCTGAATTTGGCATACAGCTGATGTTCTTTTAGCTTCTCCAACACTAGGCGCAGATGTTCTGCATGCTCTTCTGAGTTCTTGGAATATATTAGGATGTCGTCGATGAAGACCACGACAAACTTGTCCAAATACTCCATGAATACCTTATTCATCAGATTCATAAAATAGGCTGGGGCATTGGTTAATCCAAAAGACATGACCAGAAATTCATACAGTCCATATCTGGTGGTTGAAGGAACGCGCATAGGCTACGATAGCAGAAAATAAAAATTTCTACCACGCACACCAGGACATCATGCTAAGGAGGGATCATAGATCGTTACCACTAGACGCGCAGCGCAGCGGAAGAAGAGTTGGAGAAGCCGATCCAACCACGCGCGTCGAGGTAGTAGTGGAAGTAGCCGATCGTCCCGAACAGATCGTCTCCTCCACGCGATCAACCACACCACGAGCAGATCCAATTTGTAGTTTGTTGATGCCGATCAACGCCGCAACGAGCAGCGCCTCCACCGGTATCCACACGTCCGGGGCTGAAACGCCGATCGCGAGTGTACCAGCACTCGCGAGCGGCTAGGGTTTGGCTCGGGAGGTGGCGGCTAGGGTTTTGCTCGGGAGGAACATATGCCTCTATCCCTCAGCCCCCCGCCTCCAAATATATAGACCTCCTCACTTGGGCCTCGTGGACCGAGGCCCAATAGGAGTCTATCCGGATCTCTATCCGAATTGAGCCCACATCCGAATCACATTCGAATTAGTGTTCCAACCCGTTAAGTGTGCGACCCTGTAGGTTCATGTATACTTGGTCGCGACCCGGAAACGCCTTTCTGGTCACCCTGTTAATAGCGGCCTCTAGCAAGACATATTAACCCCAAAGTATACGTAAAGATCATATCGGCTGAACCTGTAATGTTCTCATGTACGAATCCCTTTGCCTCACGATATAGATTAAGCTCAAGGCGAGACCTGTGTCATCCTCTTAATAGCTCAATCACTCTCTCGATTCCGTGATGGATTATAAACTTGTGATTGACTCCTCAATCACATTGGCATGGCCATGCACTTTCATAATCTATTACATCGAGGGCCCCAGAGATATCTCTCCCATAAGGAGGGGCAAATTCTATCTTGATCATTCACATCCCACTACATGTATCATAGCAAACCCGAAGACTACTTTTATGACTACCCAGTTACGGAGTAGTGGTTAGTAGTCCCAAAATAGGCTACTACGCATGTTGGGAACCATGATGATCTCAAGTCTAAGGATTCTACATAAACACTACTTGAGACCAACTAATGACACATGGAATCTCTGCAGTGTCTCATGGCGGGTCTATCCAACATATGTTCACTAACACATGTCCATATTATTGATTTGGTATCTCCATACCATGATCCATGAGACATGATCATCAATCAATACATATGCTGATCTTTGAATCATATTTGTTCCTCATATGATATATGATCAGGGATCATTTAGAAATAGCAACATTTTGGCATTAAGAGTCTCATGAATAAGTCACATACTCATTGATCAATAATGATAATGTCTATTTCAAGGAACAAAGCAATGTATCATAAACATAGTATGTGATATATTCAACATCTCCATGTTGCCTCTAGGGCATATCACCAACAGTCTCCCACTTGCACTAGAGTCAACCATGTAGGTATCTAATACCCATTGCCCTAGTGTGAGCCTCATGCTTTGGCTGGGGAAGCGGCTTTGTCAACGGATCTGCAATGTTCAAATCCGTTTGTACTTTGCATATCTTCACATCGCCTCTCTCCACAATCTCGCGGATGAGATGAAATCGCCGTAGAATGTGCTTGGACTTTTGGTGCGATCTAGGCTCCTTGGCTTGCGCAATGGCCCCACTATTGTCACAGTAGAGGTCCATTGGGCTGAAGGCACTAGCCACCACACCAAGCTCAGAAACAAATTTCTTGATCCAAACAGCCTCTTTAGCAGCTTCAGAAGCTGCTATGTACTCGGCTTCTGTTGTAGAATCAGCAACCGTCTCCTGCTTGGAACTCTTCCAGCTCACCGCACCGCCATTCAGGTAGAACACAAATCCAGATTGCGATCTAAAATCATCTTTGTCAGTTTGGAAGCTAGCATCGGTGTAACCATTTACAACGAGCTCTTCCTCACCCCCATAGACGAGGAACACATCTTAAGTTCTTCTCAAGTACTTCAAGATGTTCTTTACGGCAATCCAGTGACTTTCACCTGGATCTGACTGGTATCTACTTGTAGCACTTAAAGCATACGAGACATCTGGACGTGTACAAAGCATGGCATACATAATGGATCCCATAGCCGAAGCATATGGAATCGCATTCATTTTATCCCGCTCATCAGGTGTACTAGGACACTGACTCTTGCTAAGATTTATACCATGTGACATAGGTAGGAAGCCTTTCTTGGAATCCTGCATGTTGAACCTTTTCAACACCTTGTCAATGTACGTATCTTGGCTTAATCCAATTAGCCTTCTTGATCTATCCCTATAGATCTTGATGCTCAAAATATATGCCGCCTCTCCTAAGTCTTTCATAGAGAAACTATTTTTCAATGAAGACTTAACAGATTCGAGCATAGGAATGTCATTTCCGATCAGTAATATGTCATCCACATATAAGACTAGAAACACGAGTGCGCTCCCACTAGCCTTTTTGTAAACACAAGGCTCTTCTTCGTTCTTGATGAAACCAAACCCTTTGATTACTTCATCAAAACGAATGTTCCAACTCCGAGATGCCTGCTTTAATCCATAAATGGATCTTTGCAGCTTGCATATCTTTCCAGCTGATTGCGGATCGACAAAACCCGTGGGCTGTGTCATGTACACATCCTCACTCAGATTTCCATTAAGGAAAGCTGTTTTGACATCCATTTGCCATATTTCATAGTCGAAATATGCAGCAATCGCTAGAATGATCCGAATAGACTTTAGCATTGCGACGGGCGAAAAAGTTTCATCATAATCAACACCTTGAATTTGTTTGAAACCTTTGGCCACCAATCGCGCTTTATAGATGTGAACATTTCCATCTATGTCTATCTTTTTCTTGAAAATCCATTTGCACTCAATGGTTTTAACACCATCAGGTGGATCAACCAAGTTCCAAACTTGATTACTGTGCATGGATTCAATTTCGGATCTCATGGCTTCAAGCCATTTCTCAGAGTCTGGTCCCACCATCGCTTCTTCATAGGTCTTAGGCTCATCGTTGTCTAACAACAATATGTCCCGTTGTTGAGTAGTCAAGAACATGTACCTCTCAGGTGCACGACGTGACCTCTCTGACCTACGTGGTGCCGGTGTGTCCACAACAGGTTCTTCAACAGTTTGTTCATCCTGTTGTGGTTCTGTAGGAGCTGAAACGTTTTCAGGTGTTTCCCGAATTTCTTCAAGTTGCACCATGCTCCCACTATCCCTTCTTGAGAGAAACTCTTTCTCTAAGAAGACACCATGCCGGGCGACAAACACTTTGCCTTCTCCTTGATTATAGAAGTAATATCCTTTTGTTTCCTTAGGATACCCGATAAAGAAGCATTTATCAGATTTAGGACTGAGCTTATCAGATTGTGAACGTTTTACATAAGCCTCACATCCCCAAATCTTAAGAAAAGACAAGCTAGGACGTTGTCCTGCCCACATCTCATATGGTGTCTTTTCTACTGATTTTGATGGAACCCTGTTTAGTGTGAAAGCGGCTGTTTCAAGAGCGTACCCCCAAAAAGACAACGGAAGATCACTTTGGCTCATCATGGAGCGCACCATATCCAATAAGGTGCGATTTCTCCGTTCAGATACCCCATTCCATTGAGGTGTTCCTGGCGGAGTCAATTGTGGAACAATTCCACAATCCTTCAGATGATTGCCAAACTCATGGCTCAAATACTCGCCTCCACGATCAGATCGTAGAAACTTGATTGTCTTGCCTAAATGATTTTGCACTTCATTTTGGAATTCTTTGAACTTTTCAAAGGATTCAGACTTATGCTTCATCAGGTAGATATACCCATATCTACTAAAATCATCAGTAAAAGTTATGAAGTACTGAAAACCACCTCTGGCTGTTGAGCTCATTGGTCCACATACATCAGAATGTACGAGTGCCAATAAGTCACTTGCCCATTCACCTTGACCGGTGAAAGGTGCCTTTGTCATCTTGCCAAGTAAACAAGATTCGCATGTCTCAAATAATTCAAAATCAAATGAGTGCAGAATACCATCTCTATGGAGCTTCTCCATGCGTTTCTCATTTATGTGACCTAAGCGACAGTGCCAAATAAACGTGGGATTCAAATCATTCGAACGTTGCCTCTTTGCATTAATGTTATAGACCGGTGACTCTTCAAGAGTAAGAACATATAACCCATTCACCAATGGAGTATGACAATAGAACATATCTTTGAAATAAAGAGAACAACCATTGTTCACAGATCTAAAGTCATAACCTTCTGCTTGCAAACATGAAGCAGAAATAATGTTCTTGGAAAGAGATGGAACACAATAACAATTATTCAATTCCAAAACTAATCCTGAAGGTAAAGACAATGGCATGGTGCCAACAGCGACCGCAGCAACTTTTGCTCCATTGCCAACGCGAAGATCCACTTTGCTCCTCCTCAAACTTCTACTTCTTCTTAGCCCCTGCAACGATTTGCAAAGGTGAGCAACCGATCCGGTATCAAATACCCAAGAATCAATGGATGAAGTAGCAAGATTGATCTCTATAACATTTATACCTGGAGAGGAAGTCGTACTTCCCTTCTTCTTCTCAAGATCCTCCAAGTACTTTGGGCAGTTCCTTTTCCAATGACCTGATTGCTTACAGTAGTAACAATCTGCATTAGGAGCAGCGCCCTTCTTGACTTGCTTGGCCTTAGAACTGCTCGCGATCTCATCGGGAGCTAACTTTCTTTTGACCGCGCCTTTCTTGACATTGGGCTTGCCCTTGCCTTTCTGCATCATCATCACATGATTGCTGCTTTTCTTAATGCTTTCCTCGACAGCTTTTAGCATCCCATGCAACTCTGCCAAGGTCTTATCCATGTTGTTCATGTGATAGTTCAGTATGAATGGCTCAAAGCTCGGGGGGAGCGACTGGAGAATCACATCAGTAGCCAACTCTTGGCTAAGGGGAAAACCAAGCTTTTCCAGACTCTCAATGTAGCCAATCATCTTAATCACATGAGGGCTGACGGGATTCCCTTCTGCAAGCCTGCACGCAAACAAGGACTTTGAAGTGTTGAACCTCTCAGCCCTTGCTTGGTTCTCAAACATACCACGCAACCCCACAATGATATTGTAGGCATCTGTGTTCTCATATTGCTTCTGAAGCTCAGAGGACATTGTGGCAAGCATGAGACAGCTCACATCAAGGTAATCATTCGTTTGCTTCTCATAAGCTCTCCGTGCAGCCGCAGTAGCATTATCAGGCAAGTCATCAGGATAATGAGACTCAAGGACATACTCCTTGCGCTCTTGCTTGAGAACAATTCTCAAGTTGCGATACCAATCCAAAAAGTTTGTTCCATTGAGTTTTTCTTTCTCAAGAATAGATCGCAAATTAAAAGAACTGGATGCGGCATTAGTTGACATGATCTACAACAAAGAATATGCAAAGTTTAGCACTATGTTTATGTTCATCTTTTATTAAACTATTTAACAAAAGACTCCCACTATGTGTTTTGCAACAAAACTCCCTCTAAGTTACATAGTGGGTCAAGATCCTCATTTCACTAATTCCTAGTGAGCTTTGGCATCACGGCTAGAAAACTAGTGACATGGGTAAGCAACACCTTGCTAATCACATCCCTATGTGACTCTTGCTTGTTGGGTGACATCAACATGCCCCGGCCCCAACCTATGCCCCAAGGTCCAAAACTGTTTTGATAACCTTGTTAAGTAAACCAAATGCTTCCGCATGTAGATGTCCGACATCTACCCCAAATAATGATGATAACCGACGGCACTCTACTTTGGTAGACCTACCATGCGGTGATCATTATCTTTTGGTGCAACATATGGAAGGGCATGAACACCTAATTTTATGAGGGATTCTATCCTACCAAAGCAACATATGACAAAAACTTTGCATAAGAATAAGATAGATAATATCACAGATAAACACATTTAACTGTGAAGTAGTATGGCCCAAAAAATGGTGATCTCCATCTCCATGTAGGTGTAGACGATCTCCATCCTCCACATCACTCCTTTAGGCCACCATGCTTGAAAGCTTGTAACATCAAAACTAGGCTACTACCTATAATAGCTAGAAATTGAAGATTACAAAGATAGATTCAAGCATTAAGGTCGACACGCAGGTCGTTAAATACAATATAGACAGCTAACAATAGCTGAAATAATCATGACATGCAGGCCATGAACGAATGTTACATGCATCACATACATCTCATACATTCCAATAAGATATAGGGCCATACTATTCACATCATTCTCTGCAAAAACAAGTTAGACGTAGAATCGTATTCTACCTAACGATGTGAACCCAAGACGCTATACAAGGCGGCCTGAACACCCTACGAAATTTACAGATCCAATCTATGAAATCGCAATGGAAAAACTATTCGGCACAACCACCTTATGCCGATCCGAGACATTCTCTAGGATGCTAGTTTTTCCACTGGGCCGAGGCCATCAGATCCGTAACCTACTAGTATTCGGCATAACCACCTTATGCCGATCCGAGACAATCTCTAGGGCACTAGTATTCCCACTGGCCCGAGGCTATCAGATTCGTATCCTACTAGTATTCGACATAACCACCTTATGCCGATCCGAGACAATCTCTAGGGCACTAGTAGTGATACAATCCGCGCCTCATCCAACCCCTATTCACCGATTGATCTCATCAACCCGTGCTACCATCGATTCATCACATGAACCGACTGATCTAGACTGTAATAGATCCAATCTACTACAACCGCATATCATCATATGCGCTGATCCAGATCGCAAACTAAGCAAGATGGCTCTGATACCACTGAAGGAACGCGCGTAGGCTACGATAGCAGAAAATAAAAATTTCTACCGCGCACACCAGGACATCATGCTAAGGAGGGATCATAGATCGTTACCACTAGACGCGCAGCGCAGCGGAAGAAGAGTTGGAGAAGCCGATCCAACCACGCGCGTCGAGGTAGTAGTGGAAGTAGCCGATCGTCCCGAACAGATCGTCTCCTCCACGCGATCAACCACACCACGAGCAGATCCAATCTGTAGTTTGTTGATGCCGATCAACGCCGCAACGAGCAGCGCCTCCACCGGTATCCACACGTCCGGGGCTGGAACGCCGATCGCGAGTGTACCAGCACTCGCGAGCGGCTAGGGTTTGGCTCGGGAGGTGGCGGCTAGGGTTTTGCTCGGGAGGAACATATGCCTCTATCCCTCAGCCCCCCGCCTCCAAATATATAGACCTCCTCACTTGGGCCTCGTGGACCGAGGCCCAATAGGAGTCTATCCGGATCTCTATCCGAATTGAGCCCACATCCGAATCACATTCGAATTAGTGTTCCAACCCGTTAAGTGTGCGACCCTGTAGGTTCACGTATACTTGGTCGCGACCCGGAAACGCCTTTCTGGTCACCCTGTTAATAGCGGCCTCTAGCAAGACATATTAACCCCAAAGTATACGTAAAGATCATATCGGCTGAACCTGTAATGTTCTCATGTACGAATCCCTTTGCCTCACGATATAGATTAAGCTCAAGGCGAGACCTGTGTCATCCTCTTAATAGCTCAATCACTCTCTCGATTCCGTGATGGATTATAAACTTGTGATTGACTCCTCAATCACATTGGCATGGCCATGCACTTTCATAATCTATTACATCGAGGGGCCCAGAGATATCTCTCCCATAAGGAGGGGCAAATTCTATCTTGATCATTCACATCCCACTACATGTTTCATAGCAAACCCGAAGACTACTTTTATGACTACCCAGTTACGGAGTAGTGGTTAGTAGTCCCAAAATAGGCTACTACGCATGTTGGGAACCATGATGATCTCAAGTCTAAGGATTCTACATAAACACTACTTGAGACCAACTAATGACACATGGAATCTCTGCAGTGTCTCATGGCGGGTCTATCCAACATATGTTCACTAACACATGTCCATATTATTGATTTGGTATCTCCATACCATGATCCATGAGACATGATCATCAATCAATACATATGCTGATCTTTGAATCATATTTGTTCCTCATATGATATATGATCAGGGATCATTTAGAAATAGCAACATTTTGGCATTAAGAGTCTCATGAATAAGTCACATACTCATTGATCAATAATGATAATGTCTATTTCAAGGAACAAAGCAATGTATCATAAACATAGTATGTGATATATTCAACATCTCCATGTTGCCTCTAGGGCATATCACCAACAGTGGTAAAGGCTGTTTTGGGTATATCTTCAGCTCTTATCTTCAGCTGGTGATACCCTGACCTCAGATCTATTTTGGAGAATACGGTGGCTCCTCCAAGTTGGTCGAACAAATCATCAATCCTGGGAAGAGGGTACTTGTTCTTGATGGTCATTTCATTTAAATCACGGTAGTCTACACACATCCTGGCTGTGCCCTCCTTTTTCTTCACAAATAGTACTGGAGATCCCCATGGCGATGAGCTGGGTCTGATGAATCCCTTCTCTTGTAACTCTTGGAGTTGTTTCTTCAATTCTTCCAATTCTTCCACAGTCATCCTATAGGGTCTTTTGGAGACTGGGGCAGCACCCGGTTTTAAGTTAATTACAAACTCCATATCTCTATCCGGGGGCATGCCAGGTAGCTCATCTGGAAATACTTCGGGGTAATCTTGTACCACTATCATTCCTTCTAGGGGTACATCTTCACAATAAAATATTGCACGACCCCTTCGATATGGCCGGTCCACTTTTATATTTATGGTCATTCCAGGACACTTGACCACTTTCACTGTTCTGGTGGCACACTCTAGGACACCTTGATTTTTAACTAACCAATCCATTCCTAGTATGATGTCTAGGGTCTGAGAACTCAACACTATAAGGTCTGCTGGAAAGTCATACTTTTCCATAGTAATTGTTACCCCAGGGCATACTAGGGTGGCAGTAATTGGTCCAGCTGGTGAGTTAAGCACCAATGGCTTCTTAAGGGCATAAACAGGTAACCCCAATTTATCAGCATACCCCTTAGATATAAATGAATGTGAAGCCCCGGAATCAAATAATACTTGTGCTGGTATAGTCTTGACAGACAACGTACCCATAAGAACTCCAGCAGCTTCTTGAGCTTCTTCCACTGTAATATGGTTGACTCTGCCTCGGTTTGGTACTGAGGTGTTCTTGCTAGCTTGAGAGCTCTGCTGTCCTCTGCCAGGAGCTGAAGCTTGACTGCGGGCAGGGACATTCTGCTTATGTGGACATCTGTAGGCAAAGTGTCCCTTCTCCCCACAGCTATAGCAATTAAGATTTGCTGCGGGGTTTGTACCACCCAACTGCCCTCCTGGGCGTGATGCTTGGGACATACTTCCACCAGGTCTGAAGGCTGGAGCTGACCCACTGGATTGATTGGACCTTGAGAATGAGGGTTTGAAGAATTTCTGGATAAATCTTCCTTGTGGCTGTTGGTTGTCATCTTGCGCTTATGGCTGGCCTCAAGAATCTTCTTCTCATTTTCCAAGGCCAATGCCTTGTTTACCAACTGATGAAAGCTGATGAAGTCCTGGGTGATCAGCTGCACTCTCAGCTCATCCTTCAGCCCTTCGAAGAATCTGTCGACCTTTTCTTCCTCTTCTTCTATATCCTTCTGAGCATATCGGGCTAACTGTGTGAATTTTGTCAGATATTCATTGACGGATAAGTTCCCTTGCTTGAGATTGCGGAACTCATTCTTCTTTACCCGCATTACCCCGGCTGGAATGAAGTTGTCCTTGAAAGCCTTCTTGAACTCTGTCCATGGGATAACTTCGGTGTCACCTCCGGTGGTTGCATCTTCCTGACCCCTAGCAGCTACATAATTTTCCCACCATGCTGCAGCAGCTCCTTGAAGTAGGTGGGTGGCAAATATGACTTTATCCTCCTCTGCGCATTTGATTAAGCGCAGCTTCCTTTCAGTATCTCGAAGCCAATCTTCTGCTTCCAGGGGTTCTTCTGCTGATGTGAATGTAATTGGTCTGGTCCTCTGGAAATCCCCTAAGTCAGCCCTGTGTCCACCAGAGCTTCCTTGCTGTCCAGCAAAAATGGCTTGTAAGATCTGGGTTTGTTGTGCCATTACTTGGGCCATTGTGGGATTAACTGGAGGGTTTGGAAGATCGTCATTGCCTTGATCCTGGTTCATGCCTTGCCCTTCAGGTAAAGCCCCCTGAGTTGAGTCAACTTCAGGCTGGTTAGCATTAGCCTGAGCCCTGGTGGTCCTTCGGCTAGCCATCTGCAGTTAGAGTTTCGTACTTATTACTATCTCTAAACAATCAAGGAAGGATAATATTATCCCATACAATCAAAATTTAAATTGTACGGAAAATAATCAAAGCAACCTTTAGCATAAGGTCAATCACTTGACCATATATTAAGCGCACCAACGGTTACATAGCCAGCTTGTAGGTTGGGCTTACGGTTACAGTAACACAGGTAGAGTTCAACATAACGATAGCTACAATACTGAGAGCTATTACATCATACTAAGGGGGTACAAAAGCTAGGTCTGACATCCCATACATATATCTAGCATAACACCATACTTTCTACTCCTCCATATCACCTACACTGGGGGAGGATGGGCTGTAGCCCGGGGACTGGGACCGGGACCTACTGCCACTAAATTCTGATGGTTCGGTGTCGGAGTGAGAACGGGATCTGCTACGACTGCGGTTAGGTGCTCCACGTCGAAGCGCAGACTGAGGTCCTGGGGGCTTCACCCTCATACGCGCAGTGCGCCTTGGGCGGGGTCCTCCTGACCCTAACTGAGGTGGTGCTGGTACTGCTGCAGAGGCGACGGCTGCCTCTGCCTTGGCCTCCTCCAAAGCCTTCTTACACTGCGCAAGCTGCTCACGAAGCGTCGCCACCTCGGTGTGTTTGGAGACTAGGTGCTGCCGAAGGGTGGTGATCTCCTCCAAAGCGTCAGTATGAGCTACTCCCATAGCTCTGGTAAGATCAACCTGATATGTAAGCTTGGGATCGTCTTCGGAGGTCGGCATGAAAGTTGAACTATACCGAACTCCTTCTCGGCGCATCGGATGGTAGCAGTAGGGGGTGCGCCGCAAGGTGGTCTTGTAAAAGTCACATAACCGGACAGAAGCCAGACGTGCGGCGTCCTGTATTGTTGCCTTCAGAGTGCCTCTTTGGTGTT
Organism: Dendrocalamus latiflorus; assembly: GCA_017311315.1. NCBI lineage: Eukaryota > Viridiplantae > Streptophyta > Magnoliopsida > Poales > Poaceae > Dendrocalamus > Dendrocalamus latiflorus. The sequence goes on along the minus strand of CM029629.1, from coordinate 18,985,477 downwards.
CTGTCCTGAAAACATGTGGCGAGTCTTGTTCACTCTTGGCATGGATGAATATCTCCATCATCCATGATTCTTCTCCTCCTTCCATGGTCTTAAGGCCATGATAAATAGGTTGCTCCTTATAGCTCAGGTAGTGTAGGAGCTTGCGCAAGATACTAGCAAATTCTCCTTCATGCACTCCATGTGCCAGGAAATCCCAGTTGCCTTCATCTGCCATTCCTGCCATCTGAAAATTAATTTACTAGTGTTAGTAATTTTTTTAAAGTAACGAAAAATAGAGTAAAACAACTCTAAGAAGGATACGAGAAAGAGATAATATGCTTATATTTTCAAATTCATTTTTATAGTTTAAATATTGTGCTTCCTATTTTGTCCTTAACACCGTTCTAAGGCTCCTACCCTACAGTCGTATGCTCTGATACCAGCGCTGTCAGACCCGGATTTTTCAATCCGAATCTTACTGTGTTTCACTACACTAATCCCTGGATCAGTAGTTAGTGCACACAGGTACATTGCTGAATCATTTCATACATCGCATAATCAACCATTATATTACATAAATTGAAATACACCACGTCGGGTGATAGAGTTTACAAAAGGGGCCGACTAGGCCAAATGTCATTATTACAAATACGCACAGCGGAAATACAGCAAAAGCAAACCCAAATCCACAGGCAAGCGACTGGAAGGTACGGTGTGCATTATATGTCACCAGCTAACTAGTAACATACGAGCACACAACGCCATATGTCTACTTGTCCATGACTAAACAACGAAGCCTACGTCTTAGTTTCCCTCGTCATTCTTCTCCTCCGTAGCGGGAGCTTCCTCGTAGGCGTAGTGGTCTTGCGTTCCTGTTTCTGGATTTTTGCCGCAAAGCGAGCGTGAGCACTCCGACCCCGTGCTCCGCGAGCCAATACACAGAATGCAAGTAGATAATATGCATGGCTGACCAAATGATGGCTTAGGTTTATTTTATTTTTGCGAAGAGTGCTTTTGAATACAATTATATAAAAATTCCTTAAGACCTAGCATTTGAACAAAAGCATAATGTTCAAGGAATATTAATATGAATTTCCATACATATGGCATCACACCATATGCCTAATATCACCATAATTTATCCATACATACGGCATCACACCGTATGACATTTTTCAGCGTTATAGCCGCTTAACTTACCACTAGGATGACACCCAGGAACCACTGGAACGACATCCAGGACACACTGGGACGACACCCAGGAACCACTGGGACGACCCCCAGGACAACTCAAATCTGGGCTTTCCTCTGCCCTTCCACTTTTCTATTCCCATTTTTTTCAATATTTTTGTAAGCAGAACTATATCTAGTTAAGTTCCCATGTCTGCCCTTGACCGTGGGCACGGCTATTCGAATAGTTTTGACTCTGCAGAGTTTGCACACTTTACCCACAAGAGATAAATCCACTCGTTGCCCCACATGATTCCTTAGCCATGCGGTTGAGTAGAATATCACAGGATTGTTACAATGCATAGTCCTACTGTGGTTACACCCGCTAAGGTCTATCTTCCGTAGGATACGACCATCCCTCGGCAAGGGTCCCTCGTGAGCCATCACGGGCAAAGGCGGGGATACAACCATCCATCCCTTTGCTCGTGTTCACACCTTCACGTAACCACCTTAGAGCCATACAAATTAGTTAACCCTGCCTACACTTTGCCAGCTTGTGGTTGTACTGTTTTACACGGGTGACATGACAAGATTCAGTCCTTAGTGGTATCTGGGCGGTCTACCACTAACCCACTTGTGCAATCACTGCACCACACACATACACACCATCGAACCAATCCGCCCAGATAATTAAGCAAGTTGGGGATCTTGGGAGTGTAAAATAATCATATCCAACATATACCAGTCATTATCACAATGACTGCCCAAACCAATTTCTCATGAATAAAAGTGATGCTTGGGACAATTTCTTGCCCCGAGTTCCTAATCAATGCTAAGCATGGCATACGGTTATGGACTTATTTTCGAAATGCTACTAATATATTTTTGCTAGGGCGATAAGGTTCACACATTCAAATACTCAAAGGAGGGGTAATATTATTCAATGTAAACAATGGTATATAACTAGAATATCAAATCTAGCATGCATTTGCATAAAAATAACAGCAATGCAATTTGTTAATTTAAAACAAAGTAATTTGCAGAAATGTAGGTTCAACATGATCAAAGTATTGACTCGCCTTGGTCACAGTGGTCGGGATCCGGATTCTCTGGTGCTTCTAGAGTTGCTGCCTCGATCTCCTCCTCTTGTGCCTCGTAAGCTATTTTAGCGTGCGCCAAATTTGAAATAAAAGAAAAGCAGCAAAACAAACTAAATAACACCAGAAATTCAAATGAACCCCAAAAATTATGATTTTAGTCCCATTAGATAGATCTTGATTTTAGATGAATTTAGAAATTTGTCCCACTCAATTTGGAGTTAAAATGAATAAGTTATGCTCATTTAAAGTTCTTAGTCCAGATAAATCCAAAAATTATAAAATTATCTGACAGTGGGTCCCACATGTTCTATTTTTAATTTTTATTTCTTTCTTTATTTGATTGTTGCCGTGTTTATGGTCAGTGGGGCCCATTTGTCAGTGTGCACAGTCACTGACAAGTGGGACCCTTCTGTCAGTGGCCGGCAGTCCCTGTGGCCACTGACAGGTGGGGCCCTGGACCCACAGACCGGCGGGTGGCGCTGGCAGGGGGACCCAGAGATCAGCCAGCCCTCAGAAAGGAGGTCACTGACCGGCGGAGCCCACATGTCAGCCCGGAAAATAAAAGGGAAAAACTCAACCCGGCGCTGCGGAACCCACGGCTCGAACGCGCGCGGCCGGGGAGCTTGGAGGGGGAAAGGAGAACCAGCGCAGCTAGCCAAGTGAGCGCTCAAGTCTTTCTTACCCTATAGGGTTAATTAATCCCTTTGAAATAGCTCTGGGAGGGAGCCGAATAGAGGAAGAAGATGGCGGTGGCGACGGCGGCGAGTGATGGCCGGAGCGGTTCGGGAGTTGCGTGAAATGCAGCCCCCAGGTGATGGCGAAGCTGCTGGTGAGGTCGGCGGAGACGAAGGGGTCCGGTGGAGGGCCGGCGGCGAGAGGAGGCGGCGGTTCGGGGAGGGTCGTCGATGCCGGCGGTGTACAGGCGATGAGGAGCCCAGGCGAGGCCGGGGATGGCTTCGCGGTGAGCCGAAGGTGGTGCGGTGGCGGTGAATCGAACCCTAATGGCTCGGGTTAGTGGATCGAGTGGTCGCCGGAGTTGGGGAAGGTGATGTCCCCGCTGGCGATTTTGTGGGTGGCAGTGCAATTACCTTCGCGGAGAAGCTGCGGAGAGTGTGGCGATGCGGATGAGGGTTTCCTCCTGGCTTTATAGCTGCGGATGCGCGGTCGATTGCGGCGCAAGACGTGCGCACGCTCGGGACAGCGGCGTGACCGGGGTATGGCGGTGTCAGACGGCGCGTCAGCGGCGACAGCGGGCGGCGGGAGTGACGTTGCACTGTGCGGGGCTGCGCCCGCACGTCGCCCGTGCTCCCCTCCGGGTTTCCCGGCTTTTGGACCGAACGAGTGGTTGAGAGGGGCGGAGAGAGCTCGTCCGCGCGGGGAAAAAGACAGGGGGGAAAGGAAGAAGACAACGCAGGCGCGGGGTCCACTGGCCAGAGAGACGACGCGCGCGAGGGGCAGGTCCGCTCGTCAGCGGGACGAGCGCGCGCGAGTAGGGCTGAAAACGAAAACGGTAATTCTCGGTTACCGATAATCATTTTCGAAAAATTACCGATTTTTTCCCCTAAACGGAAACGGTGACGGTAACCGATAAAACGGAAACGAGAACGGTAAAAATATCCGATAACGAAAACGAAAACGATTTAGCTCTCTTCCGATCGTTTTCGAAAAATACCGTATTTAATCGGTAATTACCGTCGGTAATTACCGATCAGTGAGGATGCACCCCAGGCCCAGGCGGGCGGCCAGGCCCATTCCCTTCCCCAATCCCCAATCCGTCTCGGCGCGGCGTCTCTCCCACACGGCACACCCCACCAGCCCACCTCCAGAGTCCAGACGACCAGACCTCCTCCACCCATCCAGCCGCCGCCGCCTCCATCCCCACGCACGCCTGACGCCTCCATCCGGCCATCCCCACGCCTCCATCCCCACGCCTCCATCCGCGCACGCCTCCGGCCTCCCGTCTCGGCGTCTCCGTCTCCGGTCTCCCACACCCCACCTCCCTGACCCCATCCGCATCCGGCATCTCCAGCCGCCGCCGCCGCCTCCATCCCCACGCGCGCCTCCATCCGCGCACGCCTCCAGCCTCCCGTCTCGGCGTCTCCGTCTCCGGTCTCCCACACCCCACCTCCTCCACCCATCCGCATCCGGCATCTCCAGCCGCCGCCGCCGCCTCCATCCCCACGCGCGCCTCCATCCGCGCACGCCTCCGGCCTCCCGTCTCGGCGTCTCCGTCTCCGGTCTCCCACACCCCACCTCCTCCACCCATCCGCATCCAGCATCTCCAGCCGCCGCCGCCTCCATCCCCACGCACGCCTGACGGCGACGTCTCCATCCGGCATCTCCAGAGGCGGTCGGCGGCCACATCTGAGACGAAGATGGCGCCGGCTGGAGATGCGGGTCAACCGGCAGAGGCACCAGCACCACTTCCTATCGACCTCGCCGCCTCTCAAACCTCGGCAGTGGCCACAGCTTCATCTGGTAAGCAGTGCGTGTCGGCGTGTGAAGAAATTCTCGATGGGCAGTGCCGCAGTGGACTGTGAGTGTAGGTGATAAAGAAATTCTTGATGCTGATAGCACAACATGTATATTTGCTGATAAATTCTTAATGCTCTTTGTGTGGTCTCTTTTGAACTGCATCAGTAGATCCTACAGATTCTGAATGATATCCATTGATACATCTTAATGCTACATTTTTTGAATGGTTCTTAATCCTCTGTGATGAAGCTGAGGCTGTTAAATGTATTGTTAAATTCGCTTTAACAATCAGGTTGATGATGCTATCTGGGTTGCACAAAAGGCTCTTGTGTATTTGTGTATTTGTATTTGATTATCTGGGTTGCACAAAAGGCTGAGGCAGTGAGGCTGTTATCTGTGTATTTGTGTCCATGAGACCATGACTGAGTCCGGTCTGTCGTCTGTGTATTAGTTTGTTATGCCTAGTAGTATTTAGTGGAGGAACAAACACTCCTGTAATTCGTTGAGTGAGTAGATTGTTTTGTTAAGCACATTTCTTCAGTGAATTCCAAATCAGTTAGCTGCATATGTCCTGAGAAATGCATATGTCCTGAGATATAGATTTTGGCATTTTGCTTCATTGCCTATTTTGCGGTTTAGATAGAGAAAACATCACAGTTGGCAACCTGTATGCAATAACAATTCATGTGCAAATTTTGGAATTTTATTTGTCATGCATGAAATCTGTTAGCTGCCTTTTGTTGTGCATAACTGCATATCAGATCCAGTGGAATAGTTTTGCATAGATGTATATGCTCTCAGATCCCCTTATCCTTTTGGCAGTGGTATACATGCAAAATCTAATACTTCACTGTGATAGGATCCCATAAACGTGCAAGGCCAGCTACAAGTGAAAATGCAAGCCAGAATCTTGGGATGTCTGCTTCTTCTGCAGCACCTGCATCAGCACCTTCATCTGAGAGAAGTTTAGTGCCAAGTGGTGGTACTGGTGGCACTGAAACAGATGGTGTTGATCCAATCGATGTGGATGCAGGCAGCGATGGCGAGGACAAAAATGAACCTGCCAGCAAGAGGGCCAAGAAGAGCACATCTGAAGTGTGGCAATACTTCACCAAGTACTGGGTAACAGTGAAGGTGAATGGCAAGGAGGAAAATCAGCTTTGGGCAAAGTGCAATGTCAAAGGTTGTGTAAACAAGACCAGCAAACACAGAGCTGAGAGCAGATTTGGAACAACTGGTTTGTGGACCCATCTCGCTAATTATCACAGCATCAAGAAAGGACAGCAACAGCTTACAACAAAAACTGATAAAGATACCGGCATCGCAGTTGTCCAACCTTACAAGTATGATCAAGAAGCTAGCTTGAGAAAGTTCTACGAGGCTATGATAGTTCATGAGTACCCTTTTAATATGGTTGAGCATGAATATTTCCAAGAGTGGGTCAAATCATTGCGTCCACATTATCCTCTAAAGTCTCGTGTCACAGTTAGAAAGGAAATAATGGAATATTATTTGGCTGAAAAGGATAAGTTGTATGCATACTTCAAAACCGTTCAAAGTCGCTTTAGTGCAACTATGGATATGTGGACATCCAACCAGAACAAGGGTTATATGTGTGTTACTCTTCATTGGGTTGATGATGATTGGAAAATTCAGAAGAGGATTGTCAATTTCTTCCATGTTGAAGGGCGACATACTGGTGAGAGGTTGTCATATACACTTTCTTCTTGTCTTTTGAAGTGGTATGTGGAGAAAAAGATGTTCTCTCTAAGTTTGGATAATGCAGCGGCAAATGAAGTAGCGGTTAAGGATGTCATTGTAGAACTCAAGAGGCATAGTCCTTTAGTATTTGATGGGCTGTTTTTTCATGTGAGATGTGCCAATCACATCCTTAATTTGGTTGTTAGAGATGGTATGCGTGTGATTGGCACTACAACTGAAAAAATTAGATCATTTGTAGTTGCTGTCAAGGGATCTACGGTTCAGTGGGAGGAGTTCCTGAAGTGTGCTACTGAATGTGGGCTAGATACAAAGCCTTCTCTCTCACTTGATGTTTCTACGAGATGGAATTCTACATATCTCATGTTGAGGGATGCTCTTTATTACAAGCCTGCATTTGAGAGGCTTACTTCCATCGACCGCCGCAGGTATGAGTGTATTGCTCCTTCAAGTCAGGAATGGGAGAAGGCCCACATTCTGATTCCTTTCTTGAAAAAATTCTTTGACCTGACTGAGATATTTTCTGGTACTCTATATCCAACAGCAAACCTGTTTTTTAGAGGTTTTTGTGAGATTAAGTTATATCTATCTGATTGGTGCAATAGTAATGATGCCACTCTTTGCCAAATGGCAAATGCTATGAGTGTCAAGTTTGACAAGTACTGGAAGAAGTCAAATGTTGCCCTTGCTGTTGCAAATGTGCTTGATCCTAGGTTCAAGAGAAGAATTGTAGAATTTTACTTGAGAAAGTTATATAGAAATTCCTACCAAGCTGAACTTGATAAATTCAATGGTGTTCTAAGGAACATGTTTCATTGCTATGTTTCTTCCGCACCTTCCAAGAGTACAACACTTGTTTCATCGACTTCAGCTGTAGATCAGTTTATGGATAGTGTGGATGATGAGCTTGATTCATTCCTTTATGAAAGTGATGCATGTGGTAATGATGAAGGAATAAGTGAATTGGAGAGGTACTTAGCAGAACCACAATTGAAGGTTTCTAAAGCCAACCATAATATGTTTGATATTTTAGCATGGTGGAAAAATCAGAAGGATGAATATCCTGTCCTCTCCCTGATTGCTCGTGATGTGTTGGCAATGCAAGTGTCAACCGTGGCTTCTGAATCTGCATTTAGTGCCGGTGGACGTGTTGTCGACCCATATCGAAGCAGCCTTGATCCTGACATGGTACAAGCACTTGTTTGCACTAAGGATTGGATAACTGGAGCTAAAAGAGGTAAAAGTGTAAACTGATCTGTTGCTTCCTATTAACAATATCTTCATGTTCTTTTTACTCATGTAGCTGCCTTTTAATTTTCAGGTTCTAAGAATATTTCTTCTTTGCCTAGTGATCTTGAGGTTCTTGAAGCCATTAAGAACAATCTGCTTATTGGGGTACAATTATATTGATATGTATTGCAGTAGCATGTAATTCATTTGAAGTACTAACACGTTATTTCCATTGCAATTTGTAGGATGAAATGGGCGGTGATTATGTGCTTGGAGATGATGATGACATGCCGGAGGTTCAGCTATAGGAAGCTTGCTCCTATCCTTTGTTAAGTTCAACTAAGAACTTGATTTAGTATTTTAGTTACTAATGTACTAGTACTTTCTAGTTTGTGAGCTTGTGACTACGCCTATGTCATGTGGTTGTCAGCTTTGTGTGCTTGTGAGACCTAACTAAGTATTATTGTATTAAGACCATGATGTCACTTGTGGTTGTGTGCTTGTGGCTTTGTGTCGTGTCTTTTTATTGCTATATAATATGTGTCTTGCCTCTTGTGCCATGGATCATTACTACAGTATTGTTTTTCATGTGACCTGGGTCAATCTATATAGCTATTGTCATGCTGTGCAGATTGGTGTGTTTATTGTATTTTAGATATCGCTTTCATGATTTTCGATCGTTATCGATGCACTTTCGATCGAATAGTTTCGTTTCCGAATTTACCGGAATATCGATGTCGTTCTCGTTTCCGACAATATCGTATCGATTTCGTTTTCGAGAAAATAATGTGAAACTGAAAGTGATTTGACCTCCTACCGATCGTTTCCGACCGTTTTCAGCCCTACGCGCGAGGCTGGGCTGCGGAGCGCGGGTGCTGGGCCGCGGAGCGCGGCCGCGCGCGCACGCAGGCCGTGCATGGAGAGAAGGCTGGGCCGGGGTGATGGCCGGCCCGGCTGGGTTATTTTTCTTTTTCTTTTCGCTTTTCCCTTTTTATTTTAAGGTATGTATTGGAATATGTACACAAGTATATTTTTAATTCCAGAAAATTTTCATTTGGTGGATCATCTTTTCAGATTCTTATTTCAGATTTTTAATTCTCTCATATTTAAACATGTTTATTTCTCCTCCTATTTTTGGAACCCTCATCAAATTTTTCAAGAAAATCCCGTAAACTCCAAATTCAAATAAAATTTATTGCAAAGTAAATCCAAAAGCTTCACAATTCAATTTACATTTTTCCAGGATGTTACAGTTAGTGGCACAGTAAGTAGCATTACGATGCATAAACAGGAAATGATAGTGTGAAAGAGTATGAAATACGTGTAAAAGCAGTGCCACCAGAGAGAGTTCACTAAGGTAATGCTCATGTGTCCACTTTGGCGATAAGGACTCAAAAACCGCCACCACGTTAGGGGTAAATGGATTTGGCCTTAGGAGTTAGGTGCTCTATTTTGCACAAATTGAGGGTGTAAAGCGAATATTTTCATAATCTAGGGTTGCGATCAGACTCTCATGATAGTCTATGGAGCAAAATATATTTTTATCATACATAAAAGGATTTAGATTTGTCTCTTTAAATGATATTAGTAGTTTTTTGCTAGAATAATTCTTCAATAGTCAAATTTCTTATATTATTATTTAAAATAATTGCCAATTGTGTTTGTATTATTGAAGACTATAATAATATCCAAAACGATATTTGTAAAAAAGAATGGAGGACACAGAAGTACAATTTGTGAGTTAAACATCCGATTTAAAATTACAAGAGCTAAAACACTTCAGCTGCGCACACCTGAGTCCTAGAAGAGAAAACTAGGTATATACCACTCAAATGTTAGCGACCATAGAGCACCTAGGTGCTCTTTAGTCTTATAGAGCATCAATTTTTTTTCCTTTTGTTAGGAATAATTTTATAAACTTTTTTGTCTTCTATTCATGATATTTATCACTAAATCATGTCATGTAACTCATGAAAGAAAAAACGCAACTAAAAAATTATCATAGGTTTTTAAATAAAATTACCAGACCAAGTCATATAAGTTACCACCAATGGACCCTAATTTGGCATCGATGGTAAAAAAGAATTACCACCATTAGTTCAAGATTACCATCAATTTTGTGTATTTGAAAAAGATCAAAAGTTATTGTTGTAGGGGTGGCCCCCACCTAAGCCCAGCAGGCCTGTTAGAGGAATGTAAGGCCCAAAATGGGACATGTATAATGACACAAGTACCCCTAAGGGGAACACTCAGATGTAAGGATATAATGGTAAAAGTACTCCTCATGTGGACATATATATACAACACAGGCCATGGGAAAAACCCTAAGCCATTACTCACCTAACTCTCCACTATCATACTCTCTCTCTCTGTTTGGTCTGTAACCACAACAGTTGGCGCCGTCCGTGGTCCGTGGAGAGGACAAGAGCAAGCCTCCAGATCCGAAGGAGGATGGTACCAAAGAAAGCTTCACCATCGGCGGCGAAGAAGAAGAAGGCGGAACCGGCGAAATCTCGCGTCAATACCAGGGCTTCGGCTTTAGCAGCTGCAGGTACGGGTGGCGATGCAGGTGTGACGACTGTGAGCACCGGCGTTCACGATGCGACGCCCAACCCCGCCACCGGCGACACGACGCCCAACCCCGCCACCGCCGCGACGAACAACCCCACCACCAGCGGCACAACGTCCGACCCCGCCACTGTCGCCGTGCCGCCAGACCCCGCCGCCACTGCCCCGACGAACAACCCCGACGGTGGCAACCCCGGCACGTCCACTTGCCCACCCGACGCAGGAGCGGTGAGCGGTCCCGGCGACGACGTGGGTCTCGTCACCAGCTCCAGGGTCCTCCAGGACAACGCGGCGGGCAGCCTGGGCGTGCAGGCCGTGGTCACCGCCGTGCCGATCGCGCCGCTGGGCGCACCAACGGCCCCAGCCGCATCCGCGGTGGCGACCGCCCTGTTGGCGGCCCTCAGCGCATTTCAGCGGGAGCTGACAGACCTCCGCGGAGCTGTGCGAGACATGCAAGAGGCTCGGAGCCAACACGCCCCCCGGCGGTGGCATCGGAACCCGCTCCGGAAAGGGCGGATAGCCGCGACGCCCCTACGTCTAGTCGCGCCCCATTACGGCGTGTAGACCCGGAGTCCCCGCTCTCCGTGGGCCTGCAGCAGACGGCATGGCCTGAGGACTTCAAGTTCCCGAGCGTCATCGAGGCGTACAAGGGTGACTCCGACCCGCGAGAATTCGTGCGCGTGTATGAGACCGCTATCGAAGCCACTGGCGGAGACGACACCACGAAGGCAAAGGGACTCCCTCTTCACCATCGAACCACAGTCCATTAACGCGTGGGAACAGATCCGCGATCGACTCTACAACAACTTCCAGGGAAACTACGTCGAGCGTGTCGATGCGGACCAGCTCTTTGCAGTCAAGCAAAAACCTGAGGAGAGGCTCCGGGATTACTTCAAACGCTTCACGAAAGTACATTGCCAGGTCAAGGACGTCAACGAAACAACCGTCATCAACGCAGTGATACAAGGCCTCCGCCCGGGACCGATGGCCGAGTACAACGCGCGCAAGCCCATTAAGACGGTCGCGAAGCTCTTCGACAAGATGGAAGAATACGCCAGAGCGGAAGAGAACGCGTGGCGGCGACACGGCGATGACTCCGACACCAACAAGGCGAAAGGCTCGGCAAAGAGCGAAGGCTCGCCGAAGCAGGGCTCCTCGAAAGGCAAACGCAAGCACGAGCAGCCGAAGGGTGCCGCCGAACGCAAAGATTCCCAACACAATGACTCGTCAGGCGATAGGCCCAAGCGCAACCAACGCAAGTCCAGGAAACCTCGTTACGTCTTTGACATCGAGGGCAACTCTGAAGATAACGCCTCCGCAGGTCGCGGAGGCAGAGGGCGCCGGGGCCAGGGACGGGGGCGTGGGTGGGGTCACGACGACAGAACCCGCGAAGAATACAACGACCAGCACCACGGGCAGTGGTGCGAAGTCCACGGCCAAGGCAACCATGACACGCGCGCTTGCGACACTATCGCAGCGCTCCAGCAGAGCGTCGCTAGGGACAAAAACCCGGAAGCACGCGCGCCCACCGTGGCCCACGTCCAACACCCCAAGACCAAGGAATGCAGCCCCAGGAAGGCCTCCTGTGAATTCAGGCCCATGTGCGGCAACCTCAGGAGGGCCTCTTGCAGTTACAAGCCCCGGAAGGAGCCCAGCGCAAGATCATAAATGTCATTTCCGGAGGCTCCTCATTGGAGTTCGCCTCGGCGCGGCAACGGAAGGCCTATGCGAGGAGGCTGCACCACGTCGCGGCATACCCAGCGCAGGCGCCGCCGGAGTGGGCGCAACACGAAGTCACATTCACGCCCGCTGACGCTGAAGGCGTGGAGTTCCCCCACCAAGACCCTCTTGTCGTCCGGGTCCTCGTAGCAGGATGCGAGGTCAGGCGCGTCCTGGTCGATGGAGGAAGCTTCGCGAACATCCTGTTCGCCGCGGCCTTCGACCAGATGGGGATCCCTCGGAGTCGGTTGGGCCCTTCAGGCATCCCGTTGCAAGGATTTGGAGGGCAACCTTTGCGCGCTTTGGGCCAGATATGCCTACAAGTCTCCTTCGGCCAAAACGACAACGTGAGGAGTGAAGATGCCATCTTCGACGTGGTCGACATTGCATACCCCTACAACGCCGTATTGGGGCGGCCGCTCCTAAACACTCTCAGGGTAGTTCCGCACCACGGCTTCCTATGCATGAAGCTTCCCGGAGTACGGGCCATCATCGTCGTCCATGGCGACCAGGACATGGCTCGGCGCATAGAGCTTGGCACCAGGGGTCCATGCCACGCGGCTCGCCAAGGCACCTAGGCCGGGTGTGCAGATGCAAAGCCCCCGGGTGCCCCCGGAGAGCGTCTCGCACTCCCCGTGCACAAGTTGTCCCAGCAGCAGCGCTCGTCAGCGGTCGCCCCGCCCTAAAAGCGGTTAGTGGTTGACATCTCCCCTTTTTTGTAACTGCTCACCCGCGCAAACGGGAATTTAATAAAGTTCACCGTTTGCACAGATTTTTCTTGTTTCCCGCAACAAAGACACGCGTCCGCGCGCGCACTCTCCGTCAAAGACACGGGTATGAGTATAAACAAAGACACGCGTTCGCGCGCGCACTCTCCGTCAAAGACACGGGTATGAGTATAAACAAAGACACGCGTCCGCGCGCGCACTCTCCATCAAAGACACGGGTATGAGTATAAACAAAGACGAGCGGAGAGACGCCTCCGCACGCACTCTACGGAGTATAAATAAGACGTAGCATTGAGGTTTGCCTCCGCACGCACTCTACGGAGTATAAATAAGATGTAGCGTTGAGGTCCGCCTCCGCACGCACCTCACCGCCCGCAATGCGCAGAGGTTTGCCTCCGCGCGCACTCCACGAACTCTAAATAAGACGTAGCATTGAGGTTTGCCTCCGCACGCACTCCACGGAGTATAAAGAAGACGCGGATGCTATCCCTACGCACTCTACGGAGTATAAACAAGACGCGAACCCCGCGCACGCATGGGTGTTGCTCCTGTGCGTACTCTTCGGAGTATAAATAAGACGTGGATGTGGATCCCGCGCACTCTCCGGAGTATAAAAAAGACGCGGATGCTATCCCTGCGCACTCTACAGAGTATAAACAAGACGCGAACCCCGCGCACGCAGGGGCGTTGCTCCTGTGCGTACTCTTCGGAGTATAAATAAGACGTGGATGTCGATCCCGCGTGTTAGTGATATGCCGTAGAGGCAACATGGAGATGTTATATATATCACATACTATGTTTATGATGCATTACTTTGTTCCTTGAAATAGACATTATCATTATTGATCAATGAGTATGTGACTTATTCATGAGACTCTTAATGCTAAAATGTTGCTATTTCTAAATGACCCCTGATCATATATCATATGAGGAACAAATATGATTCAAAGATCAGCATATGTATTGATTGATGATCATGTCTCATGGATCATGGTATAATGATACCAAATCAATAATATGGACATGTGTTAGTGAACATATGTTGGATAGACCCGCCATGAGACACTGCAGAGATTCCATGTGTCATCAGTTGGTCTCAAGTAGTGTTTATGTAGAATCCTTAGACTTGAGATCGTCATGGTTCCCAACATGCGTAGTAGCCTATTTTGGGATTACTAAACACTACTCCGTAACTGGGTAGTCATAAAAGTAGTCTTCGGGTTTGCCATGAAACATGTAGTGGGATGTGAATGATCAAGATAGAATTTGCCCCTCCTTATGGGAGAGATATCTCTGGGCCCCTCGATGTAATGGATTATGAAAGTGCATGGCCATGCCAAGGTGATTGAGGAGTCAATCACGAGTTTATAATCCATCACGGAATCGAGAGAGTGGTTGAGCTATTAAGAGGATGACACATGTCTCGCCTTGAGCTCAATCTATATCGTGAGGCAAAGGGATTCGTACATGACAACATTACAGGTTCAGCCGATATGATCTTTACGTATACTTTGGGGTTAATATGTCTTACTAGAGGCCGATATTAACAGGGTGACCGGAAAGGCATTTCCGGGTCGCGACCAAGTATACGTGAACCTACAGGGTCGCACACTTAACAGGTTGGAACACTGATTCGAATGAAATTCGGATGTGGGCTCAATTCGGATAGAGATGTGGATAGACTCATATTGGGCCTCGGTCCACGAGGCCCAAGTGAGGAGGTCTATATATATGGAGGCGAGGGGCTGAGGGGTGTATGCTTCTGTTAATCCCGAGCCAAACCCTAGCCGCCACCTCCCGAGCCAAACCCTAGCCGCTCACGAGTGTTGGTACACTCGCGATCGGCGTTCTAGCCCCGGACGTGTGGATACCGGTGGAGGCGCTGCTCGTTGCGGCGTTGATCGGCATCAACAATCTACAGATTGGATCTTGCACGTGGTGTGGTTGATCGCGTGGAGGAGATGATCTGTTCGGGACGATCGACTAATGCCACTACTACCTCAACGCGCGTGGTTGGATCGGCTTCTCCAACTCTTCTTCCGCTGCGCTGCGCGTCTAGTGCTAACGATCCATGATCCCTCGTTAGCATGATGTCCTGGTGTGCACGGTAGAAAAGTTTTATTTTCTGTTATCGTAGCCTACGTGCATTCCTTAACCGTGCACTCTCCGAAGTATAAAAAAGATGTGGATGCTATCCCTGCGCACTCTACGGAGTATAAACAAGACGCGAACCCTGCGCACGCATGGGCGTTGCTCCTGTGCGTACTCTTCGAAGTATAAATAAGATGTGAATGTCGATCCCGCACACTCTTCGGAGTATAAAAGAGACGCGGAGGCTATCCCGGCGTACTCTACGGAGTGCAAAGCGCACCACGGGAGCCCACTCCTATGCGCATCCCGCGAAGTACCAAGGTGACGCACCAGAGGCTAGCTCCCGCACGAGCGCACCCACGGGCGAAAGGCACCAGAGGCTGTCCTTGCACAATTCTAAGGGACAGAGCGCTCGCGCGTCTACCTCGACTAAGGCGCCAGCTCCGCTGCCACCACTTCGAAGGGTAGGGGACAGAACGCTCGCGCCTCTACTACGACTAAGGCGCCAGCTCCGCTGCCACCACTTCGAAGGGTAGGGGACGGAGCGCTCGCGCCTCTACTTCGACTAAGGCGCCAGCTCCGCAGCCACCACTTCGTAGGGTAGGGGACGGAGCGCTCGCGCGTCTACCTCGACTAAGGCGCCAGCTCCGCTGCCACCACTTCGAAGGGTAGGGGACAGAACGCTCGCGCCTCTACTACGACTAAGGTGCCAGCTCCGCTGCCACCACTTCGAAGGGTAGGGGACGGAGCGCTCGCGCCTCTACTTCGACTAAGGCGCCAGCTCCGCTGCCACCACTTCGAAGGGCAGGGGACGGAGCGTTCGCGCCACTACTTCCATTAAGGCGCCAGCACCGCTGCCACCACTTCGAAGGGTAGGGGACGGAACGCTCGTGCCTCTACTACGACTAAGGTGCCAGCTCCGCGGCCACCACTTCGAAGGGTAGGGGACGGAACGCTCGCGCCTCTACTACGACTAAGGCGCCAGCTCCGCGGCCACCACTTCGAAGGGTAGGTGACGGAGCGCTCGCGCCTCTACTTCGACTAAGGCGTCAGCTCCGCTGCCACCACTTCGAAGGGTAGGGGACGGAGCGCTCGCGCCTCTACTTCGACTAAGGCGCCAGCTCCGCTGCCACCACTTCGAAGGGTAGGGGACGGAGCGCTCGCGCCACTACGTCGACTAAGGCGCCAGCTCCGCTGCCACCACTTCGCAGGGTAGGGGACGGAGCGCTCGCGCGTCTACCTTGACTAGGGCGCCAGCTCCGCTGCCAGCACTTCGAAGGGTAGGGGACGGAGCGCTCGCGCCTCTACTTCGACTAAGGCGCCAGCTCCACTGCCACCACTTCGAAGGGTAGGGGACGGAGCGTTCGCGCCACTACTTTGACTAAGGCACCAGCTCCGCTGCCACCACTTCGAAGGGTAGGGGACGGAGCGCTCGCGCGTCTACCTCGACTAGGGCGCCAGCTACGCTGCCACCACTTCCAATGGTAGGGGACGGAGCGCTCGCGCCTCTATTTCGACTAAGGCGCCAGCTCCGCTGCCACCACTTCGAAGGGTAGGGGATGGAGAGCTCGTGCATCTACCTCGAACTAGGGCACCAGCTCCGCTGATCTCACTTCAAAGGGATAAGAGACGGAGCGCTTGTGCGGTTACTGCAACTACGCGTCCACCATGACCACCCTACCCTCGTTAGGCACAAACCGTCGTATACGGGCGAATGTAGTAACCTTCCGAGTTTACCATAGGACAGCGTAGCCGGAGGGGCGGAGACGCACTTCGCAAGTTCCAATCAAGACTATTCTTTGCATTTGCTAAGGATGCTTACAAAGGCGCACAAACACCTTCGGCGCACGAGGCCGCTACTCGGTAGGCTCATCCTTAACATGCGTCCGTGCCGAGGCTCCGCTCGAAGACGCCTGACCCGCCCAAAAATCCAACGCTTCCTCGGCCCTTCGCCAGCACCGAAGACGCCGTCGGGTCGCAAGGTTGGAAATTACCAGCCGGCCCCGGCTGTGTAGCTGCTCGGGACAAGGGGGCAAGAATCAGAACAGCGGTGAAACAACTTCGTACTTTACTCAAAAAAACCCCAGCATCGGTTACAACGCACGCCAACACGCGACAACCTCCCGTCACACCTATGGGTTCGCAGCGTCCTCCGAGGCCGCAGCGCCATCCTCGTCACGCCGTGGGACCTCGTTTAGAAACTGGCCAAGGTTTCCCTCGCCGTGTAAGTTATTCCGCAGCTCGATTATGGCTACGGCCTCGCCGCGGTACTCCCATATCCGCTCATGAAAGAACTTCACGGCGCGGCGAACAGCACGCACGGCACTGGACATTACCCCGCCTCCGGCGGGCATCTCCAGTCGAGGATCGGCTAGCCCGGCAACATGTTCGCAGCCACGGAGTTGCAGGAGCGTGCATGTCAAACACGATGCCACGTAGGCACAGTGGTTGCCAAAGGTCATCGCGGCACCGCGTGCAATGTCGGCCGTGTCTCCGATCCACCGAAGCGACCGCGACAGGTCCTCGGGCCCGAAGGAGCGTGCCGGCACTTCGGCAACAAGCCCCTTAAGCGTGTCTTCCAAGGCCAACATAGCGTCCCAAGAACGCAGCGACTTGTTACAGCAGGCCGTCTCGCTCCGCTACGGCGACAAGCTCCTCGGTGCGCGCCTTCATCTCCGCGCACTCCGCTTCCAAGCAGCGTATACGAGCGTCCTAGGCAGAGCGTGGCCTGCAGCCTGCCCCGTAGCGCTCCTTCCTCGTGAGCGTGAGCCGCTTGCAGGGCCTGGGCCAACACGAGTGTCTGCGCGGTGGAGGGGTAGCAAGCGATAAACGGCTGCAAGTGGGCCAAAAGACAGACGCTTACCCTCACTCCTGACACTTCCAATGCGTCCCCAAGGCGCCCTGACCCATAGGTCTGCAACGCCTGCTGGCCAATGCTGGCGGCCGCGTCGTCCGCAATCCCACGCCATGCCCCCAGAGCATCCGATGGAGGGACGAAGTCTGTCGGGCTCGGGCGCGTGGCATCTGTGTCGCCAGCGCCAGGACCCCCACGCTCAAGGGATGGCTCCTCCTCCAGGATAAGTGCCGCTGCAAGAGGAAGTATAAGATTGCCGCACAAGACGTGGAAAAAATTGTGCTAAAGGTATGCCGTCCTAGCCTACCCTCGGTGGCAGATGGGGGACTTTGCTGGGATGCCTCCCTAGCCCTGGGCGGGGCCACAGCGACTTTGGCCTCTACAGACGGCGCTGACCCGTGGGGCTGAGGGACCTCCGAGTTGGGACCCAGCGCCAACTGATCTTGCGCCATGATCACTACGGCCCGAGGGGCCGGGAGGGCGCGGGGTAGAGGAACTTCGGTGCTCAACACGGAGTCCCACAAGCTCCCAACACCGGTTACCATGGCAAACCCTCGCGAGGTCCGCTAAAGGGGGGACCGTAGGCATGGCCGCTTCGCCTAAGGGGGAGACCCCACCTCGGTAGCCGCTACAAAAGGAGGCTCTGCGGCAACAATATTCACCGAAGGGGTCTCCGCAGCTACAACGTCGGCGGCCGGGGACTTCGTCATCATGACCTCCGCGAGGGGCACCTCCGCCTCGGTCGCCACTGTTGGTGAAGACCGCACTCCGCATACTCCCGCGGAGGGCAGCCCCGCCACGGCCGTGGCTGCGGACGAGGCCTCCGCACCGGTGCCACCAGCCAACACCAGCTCCGCCTCGGCGTCTGTCGTGGGCGACGAGACCTCCCTCTCCCGGTAACCCGCAGCGCACCCTCCACCCCTGACGCCTTCGCCCTCAGCGCCCGCGCCCTCCTCCAAGTCTGAGTCGGCGTACTTCGTCGAATCCGACTCCGGGCTCACCGCGCTGGTAGGAGCAGCGGCAATCGCCGTACAGGGCGTGGTCGTAGTGGTCCGGGTCCTCTTGCGGGATGACGCTTTCGTCCTCGCGGCATCGTCGTCCTGATGTTGCGGGTCCGGAGGGGTGCGATCCGGCACGGGAAGCCCTAAGGCCTCACACACGCGGTTTATCCACCCCAATCCCGCCTCCGCAGTCGCGGCTGTGCATTGCCCGTGCTCTCTGGCGGTGTATGGCCCAAGGAACATGCGCGCTGCGCACTCCGTGTCCTCTAGGCGAGTTCCTGCGCGGGGCAGAAAGCACAGTTACACACGATGCAATACGTACGAACGGAGGGGAGGGCACGGTCGAGGCTTACGAAGACCAGTCGGCACGGGCAGCGAGCGAACGAACGGTTGAACATTGTCATCCCGACGTTCCCTAGTCGTGAAGTGCGAATCGCGGGCGAGCGGCGTCGCATCGTACATCATGTACTCCTTGGCGAGGTCGTGCATATTGAAGCGGGCGGTGACCCCCACAAGTCTTCGCACCCTTCGCCTATCTTCCTAGTCAAGTGTTAGGCCGGGTGTGGTCTTGAATGCAATCAGCCCGCCCATGCACTCAAGGACGCTACCACTCGCCACGCGGTGATAGAACCACTGCCTCGTCCAGTCGGACTCCCATTTCCCTCGTGTCGAGTTCACGGGGAAGAGCCTTCCGCACAATGCCCGCAGAACAAAGTTGACGCTGCCAAACTTCGACAGCGTCCCGTCCTTCCGCTCCTTCGGTTGGCACCGGGCTTCGTGCAAATATGCGAACAATGAGGCGCTGGGCCAACATGCTTTCGAGCGAAGGGCCCAGCTGTACACGGCAAGACGAGCCACCGCGTTCGGAGTCAGTTGTGACAACTCCAGCTTGAAGGTCCGCAGCACGTCCCCAACAATCGCTGCAGACGGTATGCGAAGTCCGACTTCGAAGTAGGCGACGAGGACGATCGCCTCCAACTTCTCAGGGCACAGCTCCGTCTCATCATCGGTGGGCAGCCGCACCGCTTGGCGGTCCGATAGCCTCCCCTCGCGCAACAGTGACCGGATCGTGTCCTCCGTCACGAGCGTGCGGCCCAAGTCGCCGGAGTACGGACCTTCCCTCTTCTTCGCCGCCCACCACTTGTCTGCCGCCACCGGATCGCGCTCCTCGAGCACGTACTTCACCTCATGCGGCGAGGGCCACCGGCGGATGGCGTAGCCGCCCACCTGAGCACGCTCGTCGCAAGTCGCCATTGGCGCCCACGGGGTACTCGACGGCAAAAAGGAGCGCAGGAACAGGACGAGCAAATATAGGAGGCGGCGTGAATAACCAGAAAGCGTATGGAGGAGGCGCAGGCACAGTATCACGGGGGGTATTTAAAGACCCCTTGCCTCCCACCATCGGTAAGCGCAGATGGCGAATGACAACCGTTCACCTCCCCATGTTCGAAGCTGAAGCGTCACGATGGCACACGTAGGCCACATATGACCGTGGTCGTACAGCATCCTGTCACCGCACGACGCGCCGCTAGCGTCCCACCACGGGTCGGTCAGCGCAGGGAATAAATGCAAGTTGCACGGCCCGACACAGCTTCCGGCATGTGTCGGCGTGGTTCTTCGGACCCACCAGCCGCAACAGTCCAAACAGGGTCTTCGCCCCAGTAGCGAGGCCCGGACCCCGACTCTGGCCGCACCTATGCGAAGGGACACCGCTGCGAAGGCGCCGGAAGCTGCTCCGACTCCAAGACATGCCACCTCGCCACATGAGCGCGCCCGCGGGAATAAGGACAGCAGTTCCATACAGAGACCCCGGCCTACACCCCGACCTATCAGGGCAACCAACCAGCAGGCCCCTTCGGCCTGCGCAACTCCAGATGGGCAGGCCCCCACTCTGGCGGGGAGACTCCGGCCACTTAACCCGATTTCGCCCGAAGACGGCTCTCTTCCGGCCCGGCCCTAGGACCGCGCCGGGGTGCGTCAGTGTAAAGCCACGAGTCAATCAACCCCAGCGGCAACGACATCAAGATCTCCGCTCCAGGGGAGACACTTCGACTTCGACTTCGAGGAGCGGCCTCGTGCGCAAGGACTTGCTCGCCGGCATTCTCCGCGTATGGTAAAGGCGGAGGCCACATCACGTCAAGTTTTGGCTTGTTCTCATGAACAGGCCACCTTCGGTGCACCAACATTCTTGGAAAAGTAATGTTGAGGGGTTCAATCAGAAAACCCGACTGAAGGTGGGCCTATCTATGAGAACAGGGCAAACCTTGTCGCCATATGCAGAAACGCAGCACGAAAGCAACAAGTGCGAACAGTTGCCGGTAACAGACGCTAACCGAGCTCCTAAGAAAATAGGCCTCCATCAGTACATAACATCCCCCAAGCCACGTAACGCTGCTACGGAATGTGGATGCACTGAAGGGTCCCATTTTAGGGGAGCAGCACCTATTCGAGCGCACAATGTAGGTACAATGCGGCACTAGCGCGACATATATACCCCATCAGCAGTGGAGTCCAACTGGCGAAAGGAAAGTCCAACCGGCGGAGGAGCGTCGCAGCATCGTATGATCGTGACGCTTCAAGACTTGCGCCGCGTCAAGCACATCTCGCCACGTGGACGGCCAGAAGAAGGGTCGTCGCAACATGGTATGGCCACGACGCCAAAGTCTCGTGCCGCGTTAGCCAAGCCTCGCTAGGCAGGCCGACGGTTATTCAGCGTCAGGGGCACTCGGCATCCGACTCCACCAACACCTCCGATTTGGCCAGGGCAACCGCAAACCCCGCCAAATCGGAGGCGACTTCGACCTCGCTTCCGACCCCTACGCTAACGTCGGACACCTCGGTCTCTACGTCAACCCCGACCTCGACCTTTGCCCTGAACGGCAACCTCGACCCCACTACAGTAGGGCCGTGGGGGCGATGAAGGCCTCGCCAAGCCGCCCGGCGCCATACCTTCGCGACAGGACAAACACTACACCAAGCAGCAAGGCTTTGACAGACGTTGTAAAAGCTCACAAGCCGCAGGGACGGAGGGGGCCAAAGGGCTCGGCAGTATGGCTTCGGCCCGTGAAGCCCTTCACCATGAGAGGCTCCTGTTGTAGGGGTGGCCCTCACCTAAGCCCAGCAGGCCTGTTAGAGGAATGTAAGGCCCAAAATGGGACATATATAATGACACAAGTACCCCTAAGGGGAACACTCAGATGTAAGGGTATAATGGTAAAAGTACTCCTCATGTGGACATATATATACAACACAAGCCATGGGAAAAACCCTAAGCCATTACTCACCTAACTCTCCACTACCATACTCTCTCTCTGTTTGGTCTGTAACCACAACAGTTATCATTATTCAAATTCTAAGTTGTCATTATAGTTTTAATAAACCATCCTAAGTTCAAAATTGCCATTATTTCTATGAACATGAAAATTTTCAAAGCTTACTGTTGTAGTTACAGACCAAATAGAGAGAGATGTGGTAGTAGAGAGTCGGAGAATGATGGTCCTTGGGTCCTCTCCCATAACCCATGTCTTATATATACAGGTACCCATGTGGGAAGTGTTTTTACAGTTGTACCCTTACATCAGTATATCCCTATCAGGGTTTTTAAGTCGCTATACATATCCTACTCTGGATCTTACAACCTTCTAACAGGCTTGCTGGGCTTAGGTGGGGGCCACCCCTACAACAGGAGCCTCTCATGGTGAAGGGCTTCACAGGCCGAAGCCATGTTGTGAGTCCTTTGGCCCCCTCCGTCCCCGCAGCCTGTGAGCTTGTTCGGACCTGCAGAGCCTACGGCCTGATGCTGAAGTCAAAGTCAATGTCGGGACTGGAGCCTGTCACTGTTGGGGTCAAAGGCGTAGACGGAGTCGACGTCGGATCAAGGTCGGGCCTCGCCTAGCCATAGACGCGAGCGTTCCATCCCTTATCCTCCGAAAGGGTGACAGCGGGGCTGGCGCCTAGTCGAAGTAGACGCGCGCGCGCTCCGTCCCCTACCCTTCAAACGGGTGGCAGCGGAGCTGGCGCCTAGTCGAAGTAGACGCGTGCGCGCTCCGTCCCCTACCCTTCGAACGGGTGGCAGCGAAGCTGGCGCCTAGTCGAAGTAGATGTGCGCGCGCTCCGTCCCCTACCCTTCGAACGGGTGGCAGCGGAGCTGGCGCCTAGTCGAAGTAGACGCGCGCGCTCCGTCCCCTACCCTTGGACCGCGTGGCAGTGGAGCTGGCGCCTAGTTGAAGTAGACGCACGCGCGCTCCGTCCCCTACCCTTCGAACAGGTGGCAGCGGAGCTGGCGCCTAGTCGAAGTAGACGCGCGTGCGCTCTGTCCCCTACCCTTCGAACGGGTGGCAGCGGAGCTGGCGCCTAGTCGAAGTAGACGCGTGCGCGCTCCGTGTCGAAGCCGATGTCGGGGCTGAGTCTCGCTGTCGGGGAGTCGGTATCGGGGTCTTGAGTGAGTGTGGGAGCGAAGGCCGGCCTCGTGTCGCCGACGGCGTTGTGTGTGGAGGCGATTGTGGCCCCGCGGCCTGGTAATGCGCTTTAATGGTGCCTGGGACCGCGCTGGCCCCTGACTTGTCAGGAGTCAGCCTGTTGCGCCATGCAGTCTGCCCTGGGCACGCGGCGGCTTGTGATTGGTGCATCGTGGTATGTGAGCGGTTGCGTGCCCGCGGCCGTTCGCCTCTTTCCCCGGGAAGGGGGACACGGGGCGGGCAAGGGTTGGCGCGTCATACGGCGCCTAGCCATACTCCGCCGTCCCCTGCCGCTGCCGGTCCTCCTGCCATGCTTGTGCCCCAGGCGCTGATGTCTCCAAACTGCCAGGTGCCCCTTGCGCTGAGGGGTCTGCCTTCCGTTTTTCCGTATTACGCGCTTGTCGTTTCCTGGCGCGGTCCTGGTGTGATCATCGCAGGCTGTTACTGCGGCCGCTACAGTCGCGGTTCCCCCGAACCCACGCCGTGCCTTCGGGGGTGCGACGACCTGCAGCTCCTCTGTGACGCCTGCCAGGGTCTCCTTTCATAGGTATAGCGCGTGTCGGGTCATATGCCTCCCAGTTCATCTCCTGCGGTGGGGGATACCACGCGGCAGGAGGCCACTGTGGTGTCGTGCGCTTACGGCCCTTTGCGGTATTGCAGTTGCGTCTGACACACACCGTCACGGCGCTTCGGCTCCGGCTGTGGGGAAGCGTGCGGGACAGGCTTCTGTATGACCGCGGTCGCATCGGGCACGTGAACCGCCACGACGCCCCAACTACGGTCCTTGGGAGATGTGCGGCTCGCCGTATGCCGGTTACGATAAGGGATGACAGAGGGCGAGGGGTCTTCAAATACCCCCCTTGACAGCCCCCCCGCACTTGTGTGCCCTCTTCTCGCCCGCATCGCCCTCTACACTCTCGTGGTAATCTCACCGCTGCGCTCTTCCGCCCTCCGTGAGCAGTGATGGCGTCCAGCGACAAGCGTGGCCAGGCGGCCAGCGATTGCGGCATTTTCCGGCGGCCATCGCGGTTGCAAGTAAAGTACGCGCTCGAAGAACGCGATCCGGCGGTAGCGGACAAGTGGTGGCTGGCGGCGGAAAAGGAGGGTTCGTTCTTCAGTGACCTGGGTCCCTCGGTCATGACCGAGAAGACGATCCAAGCGCTACTGCGCGATGGGAAGTTGTCCGAGCGCCAGGCGGTGCGGCTCCCCGCCGTTGATGAGACGGAACCGCGCCCCGAGAAGTCAGAGGCGCTTGTGTTCGTCGCCTACTTTGATGCGGGCCTACGCATCCCGGCGGCGGCGATCGTGGGCGACGTGCTGCGGTAGTTCGGGCTGGAGCTGGCGCAATTGACCCCGAACGCCGTGGCCCGACTTGCCGTATACAGCTGGGCCTTACGCACAGAAATGTGCTGGCCCAGCGCTTCGATGTTCGCCTACCTGCACGAGGCACGGTTCCAGCCAAAGGAACGGAAGGACGGGACGCTGTCGAGGTTCGACAGCATCAACTTCCTTCTTCGGTTGTCCTGCGGCAAGCTCTTCCCCGCGAATTCCACTCGCGGGAAGTGGGAATCCAACTGGATGAAACGGTGGTTCTACCACCGTGTGGCGAGCGGGACTGGCCTTGAGTGCACGGGCCGGTTGATCGCATTCAAGGCTTCGCCCGGCCGGATGCTTGATGACGAAGATAAGCGGAGGGCCCGGCGACTGGTGGGTGTGGCCGCCCGCTTCAACATGCGCGACCTCGCCGAGGAGTACGTGATGTACGGCGTGGCGCCACTCGACCACAACTGGCGCCTTGCCGCCGGGCAGCTTCACGACGACAATGTTCAGCCGTCTGTCTGCACACTACCGGCACCCTCCGGCCTTCGTAAGCCTCGACCGTGTCTCTCTTGCTCATACGCGATGCATTATGCTTTAACCCCGTCTCCTGCCTTGCCCAGGAATTCGCTTGGAAGACGCGGAGCGGGCCGCGCGCGTCTTCCTTGGGCCGTATACCGCCAGGGAGCACGACCAGCGCGCGTCCGCTACCGCGGAGGCGGGGCTAGGGCAGATAAACCGCGTGTGCAAGGCCTTGGGCCTCGCCGTGCCGGACCGCGTGCGTCCGACCCCACAACACAAGGCGACGGCGCGACGAGGACGAAGGCGCCGGCTCGCAAGAGGGCCCGAGGCGGGGTGGCTGCCGTGCTCGGTATAGCAGCCGCTACTGCTGCTGCTACCGCTCCTGCCAGCGCGGTAGGTGCGGAGTCAGATTCGGCGAAGTATGCCGACTCGGGCTTGGAGGGCGCAGACACCAGGGGCGAAGGGCCCTCGGGCGGTGCCCTGGGCGGGGGGCCCGCGACAGGTAGCCGGAGGGAGGAAGTCGCGTCACCCGCGATGGTCGTCGAGTCGGGGTCCATACTGGCCGGTGGTGCTGGGGCGGAACCCTCGGCCGTGGACGTTATTACGCCGGGGACGCCCTCCGCAGGTGCACGCGGAGCTGGGTCTTTGCCAATGACAGCGGCCGGGACCGAGGTGCCGTGCGCGGAGGTTGACAGGGTAGTGCCTTCGCCGACGGGTGCTGTGGCCACGAGGGCCTCTCCCACAGCGGTTGCTGGGGCGGGGACGTCGCCATTCATTCCAGCTAAGCGACCATGTCTACGGCCGGAGCCCCATCGGACGTCGAGGGGATTCGTCGTGGCAGCGGGCATCGGGAGCTTGTGGGACTTCGACGTGCACGCCGAAGTCCCTATGACGCCCCCCCCCCCCCGGCTCGTCAGGATACGACGACCTCCGCGCCGGAGCAATCAACGCCGGCCCCGAGCGCGGAGGCTTCTGTGCCCCGGGAGGTGACGCCCCCCGCGGGGACTTGCATCATTGCTGTCCAGCCTGGGGCTAGGGAGGCGTGCCCGCGAAGTCCTCCGTCCGCTACTGAGGGTAAGATTGCCTAGTCTACCTTGTGTATTCTTCATTGTGCCTTGCGGGGTTCTCACCTGTATCCCTGCCTGCAGCATCGCTTATACCAGAAGAGGATCCCCTGCCGGAACATGGGGGTCCTGGCACTGGCGATGCGAACGCCATGCGCCCGAACCCGGCGGACTTCGTTCCTCTGTTGGAGGCGCTGAGGGCGTGGCGCGGGTTTGTGGACGACGCGGCCACCAGCGTTGGCCACCAAGTGCTGCAGACGTACGAGGCGGAGCATCTGTGGGATGCCTTAGAGGTGTCGGGGGTGAGGGTAAGTACTTGCTTGTATGGCAACTCGTGGCCATGTTGAACCTGCTAACCCTCTTTGCCTTGCAGACACTCGTGCTGGGGCGGGCCCTGCGCACGGGCTATGTCCGCGAGCAGGGGGCGCTCGACAGGCTGCGGGTCGCCGAGGGGGAGCTGCGCGAAGCCGCGGAGGCTCGTTTTGCCCAGGACGCCCGCATCCGCCAATTGGAGGCAGAGTGCGCCGAAGCGAAAGCGCACACCGAGGAACTTGCCGCAACAGCGCGGGAGTCAGCTGCGGAGGTGGCGCGGCAGGAAGGTGCGGCGGAGCGGGACAACCTCCTGCAACAAGTCGCCGCGCTGGAGAAGGAAAAAAGCGAGCTTGCCTTGACTCTAGCGGAGCGTAACCGGGTGCTTGGCGAGGCTTCGATAATTGCCTGGGATGCCATGCAAGCACTGGAAAGCCATCTCGAAGGGCTCGTTGCTAAAGTGCCAGACCACCCCTTCGGGCCGGAGGAGCTGTTCCACACACTCCGCTGGATTGGGGATGCCGCCAACGCTGTGCGCGGCGCCGCGATGACCTTCGGCAACCACTGCGCTTACGTGGCGTCCTGCATGCTATGCGCGCTCTTGCGACACCGCAGCTGCGAGCACGTCGCTGAACTAGTGGACCCCCAACTGGAGATGCCTGGCGGGGCCGGAGTGATGTCCGGTGCCGTCCGCGCCGTTCGCCGCGCCGTCAAGTACTTCTACGAGCGGATCTGGGATTACGCTGGTGAAGCGGCAGCGCGGGTCGAGCTGCGGAAGTCCCTTCATGGCGAGGGGAGTCTTGGCCAATTTCTGGACGAGGTCCCGCGGCGCGACGAGGGTGGCACTGGGGCTTCTGGAGGCGCTGGGAATTCACAGGTGTGACACCGGGGTGGCCGTGTGTAGGCGTGCGTTGTAGCATATCCCCCTTTTTTGAATGAAGTGTGCATTTGCTTTGTCAATTCTGACTATTTTACCCATATCCCGAGCAGCTACCCTGTTGGGGCCGGCTGCTTGCCTCCGACCTTCCGACACGGCGGCGCCTTCGACGCTGGCAAAGGGCCGAGGAGTCGCTGAGCTTTTGGGCAAGTCGGCCTTCTTCTGGCGAAGCCCCGGCATTAGCGCGTGTTAAGGACGAGCCTGCCGAGTAGCGGCTTCGAGCGTCGGAGATGTTTGCGGTCTATGTACCTGTAAAATTTTTCTGATATATAGACTTGTTGGTCAGTTAGGATATGCGGGGTGTGTTCATGCCATCCTGGGTTCGCCCCCGTCACGACTGTGGTATGCTGTGTTTGGGGCAGGCATGTTATGGGGGGCCGAGGTCCCCATCCCCGGGGTATGCTGTTGGGGGACGGAGCGTGCGAGCGCTCCGTCCCTTCTTCGAACAGGTGGCGTGGAGTAGGCGCCTAGGCGCGTGCGCTCCGTCCCTTCTTCGAACAGGTGGCAGTGCAGTAGGCGCCTAGGCCGAAGTAGACGCGCGAGCGCTCCGTCCCCTACCCTTCGAACGGGTGGCAGCGGAGCTGGCGCCTAGTCGAAGTAGACGCGCGCGCGCTCCGTCCCCTACCCTTTGAACGGGTGGCAGCGGAGCTGGTGCCTAGTCGAAGTAGACGCGCGCGCGCTCCGTCCCCTACCCTTCGAACGGGTGGCAGCGGAGTAGGCGCCTAGGCCGAAGTAGACACGCGCGTGCTCCGTCCCCTACCCCTCGAACGGGTGGCAGCGGAGTAGGCGCCTAGGCCAAAGTAGACGCGCGCGCTCCGTTTCCTACCCTTCGAACGGGTGGCAGCGGAGCTGGCGCTTAGTCGAAGTAGACACGCACGCGCTCCATCCCCTACCCTTCGACCGGGTGGCAGTGGAGCTGGCGTCTAGGACCGGGGGAGGGTCGCGCGCGCGAGGGGTCCGCGTGCTGCTTACCCTGCAAACCGGTCCGTGTGGAGGCGGGGCTCGGGGCAACGACTTGCTTGATTAGGGTTTAGGGGGCGACGTAGTCGGTGCATAGCCGAGGTAAGCGCGCGCGCGCTCCGTCTCCTTGCCCTTGAGGTGGGAGGCAGCCTCTGGTGTGCCTGATGTTCCGCGTGCGTGCCCATACGGTGGCTAGCCTCTAGCGCGCTATGTTCTTGGAGTTGGGTCTTTGTAAATGCATCTTGCATATATCTCCTGTGGCACGCGCGGAGGGGAACCTCGATGCTCTAAGGGGGGTGCGATCGATACTCCCGCCCTTTTTACACTCCGTGGAGTACGCAGGGACAACATCCGCGCCTTATTTACAGTCCGTAGACTGGCGCGTGCGGAGGCGGACCTCGACGCTACGACTTGATTTAAAGTCCGTAGACTGGCGCGTGCGGAGGCGGACCTCGACGCTACGACTTAATTTATATTCCGTAGACTGGCGCGTGCGGAGGCGGACCTCGACGCTACGACTTGATTTAAAGTCCGTAGACTGGCGCGTGCGGAGGCGGACCTCGACGCTACGACTTGATTTAAAATCCGTAGACTGGCCCGTGCGGAGGCGGACCTCGACGCTACGACTTGATTTAAAGTCCGTAGACTGGCGCGTGCGGAGGCGGACCTCGACGCTACGACTTGATTTAAAGTCCGTAGACTGGCGCGTGCGGAGGTGGACCTCGACGCTACGACTTAATTTATAGTCCGTAGACTGGCGCGTGCGGAGGCGGACCTCGACGCTACGACTTGGTTTAAAGTCCGTAGACTGGCGCGTGCGGAGGCGGACCTCGAAGCTACGACTTGGTTTAAAGTCCGTAGACTGGCGCGTGCGGAGGCGGACCTCGACGCTACGACTTAATTTATAGTCCGTAGACTGGCGCGTGCGGAGGCGGACCTCGACGCTACGACTTGATTTAAAGTATGTAGACTGGCGCGTGCGAAGGCGGACCTCAACACTACGACTTAATTTATAATCCGTAGAGTGCGCGCAGAGGCGTCCCCCCATGCGTCTTTGTTTATACTCATACCCGTGTCTTTGACGGAGAGTGCGCGTGCGAACGCGTGTTTTTGGTTTATACTCATACACGTACCCCTGGCTACGGAGAGTGCGCGCGCGAACGCGTGTCTTTGGTTTATACTCATACCCGTACCCCTGGCTACAAAGAGTGCGCGCGCGCACGCTTGTCTTTGGTTTATACTCATACCCGTACCCCTGGCTACGGAGAGTGCGCGCGCGAACTCGTGTCTTTGGTTTATACTGCGGGAGCGCGCGTGTATGCAGGGCCTCCACGCGCTCTCACCGCGTATTTTTTTACAATGATAGGTGGGCGACAATCGGTGAACTTTATTACATTCCCGTTTGCGCGGGTGAGCAGTTACAAAAGGCGGAGGTACTAATCACCCGTCACTGGTGCGGCCAGAGCCTCTAGTGATTGGGCTTATCTGCGGGGCTTGCCAGGGTTTATGGCAAGCACTTCTGAACTCCGTGCTGCGGTGTCGATCCTAGGCGCGTCGTTGAGCTTCGCGGTGCGGACCTCTGGGGCCGAGTTCGATACGCCGGGCCATGTCCTGGTCGCCACGAACAGTAATGACGGTCTGCGGCCCCGGGAGCTTCATGCAGAGATAGCCGTGATGTGGCACCGCTCCGAAGGAATTGAGGATTGGGCATCCCAGTATGGCAATGTAGGGGTAGAGGATGTCGACGACATCAAAGGTTGCATCATTGGTCCTCACGTTGTCGTCTTGGCCAAAGGAGACCTGAAGACATATCTGACCGAGCGCCCGGAGGGGCTATCCCCCAAAGCCCTGCAGCGGGATTCCCGAGGGGCCCAGGCGGCTTCGGGGAATTCCCATCTGGTCAAAGGCTGCCACGAACAGGATGTTCGCGAAGCTACCGCCGTCAACTAGGGCACGTCCCACGTCGCATCCTGCTATAATGGCCCGGACGACCAGGGGGTCCTGGTGCGAAAATTCCACGGCCTGAGCATCGGCGGGTGTGAACGTGATGTCGTGTTGTGCCCAGTCCGGCGGTGCCTGCGCTGGGTATGCCGCTACGTGGTGCAGCCTCCGTGCATAGGCCTTCTGCTGCCGTGCTGAGGCGAATTCCAGCGAGGAGCCTCCGGAGATAACATTGATGACCCTGCGGTGGGCTGTCTCCGGGGCCTGCAGGAGCCCCCCCCCCCCCCCCCCCCCCCGCGGTTGTTGCACGTGGGCTTGAATCCGCAGGGGGCCCTTGTTGGGATGCGCCCCTGGCGCTTGGACCTGCGTGGGGGCTTCGTAGGGGTGCTGGACGTGGGCCACGATAGGCGGGCGTTCCTCCAGGTTTCTATCCCTAGAGACGCTTTCGCGGAGCGCCGCGATGGAGACACACGCGTGCGTATCGTGGGTGCCACGGCCGTGGACTGTGCACCACTACCCATAATGCTGGTCGTCGTAATCTCCCCGACTTTTATCATCGCGGCCGCGTCCTCGACCTCGGCGCCCCTTACCGCTACGACCAGCGGAGGCATTCTCTTCGGAACCCCCTCGATGTCGAAGACATAACGACCTCGCCGCGACTTCTGCTGGCCACGCTTGGGCCTATCGGACGGCTCCTTGTGCGGGACGTTCTTATGCTGGGGCGCGTCCTTCGACGACTCCTGCTTGCGCTTTCCCTTCGAGGAGCCGTCCTTCGGCGGGTCTTCACCTTTCGCCGAGCCGCTGGCCTGGTTGGTGTCGGAGTCATCACCCTGTCTTCGTCGTGCGTCCTCTTCCGCCCTGGCGTACTCTTCCATTTTGTCGAAGAGCTTCACCACCGTCTTGATCGGCTTCCGCGTGTTATACTCGGCCATCGGGCCCGGGCGAAGGCCCTGTATGGCTGCGTTGACGACGGTGGTTTCGTTAACGTCTTTGACTTGGCAACGTACCTTCGCGAAGCGTTTGAAATAGTCCCGGAGCTTCTCCGAAGGTTTCTGCTTCACCGCGAACAGCTGGTCCGCGTCGCCTCGCTCGACATAGTTCCCTTGAAAATTGTTGTAAAGGCGGTCGCGGACCTGCTCCCATGCATAAATGGAGTTTGGCTCTATGGTAAAGAACCAGGAAAGCGCCACTCCTTGCAACGCGAGGGGGAGTCCCTTCGCCTTTGTGGTGTCGTCTCCTCCAGCGGCTTGGATTGCGGTTTCGTACACGCGCACGAACTCCCGAGGGTCCGTGTCACCTTTGTATGGTTCGATGACGCTGGGAAACTTGAAGTCTTCGGGCCACACCGCCTGCTATAGGCCCGCCGAGAGCGGGGACTCCGGATCAACACGCCGCGGCTGCACGCGGCTGGATGTGGGGGCGTCGCGGCTGTCTGCCCTTTCCGGCGTGGGCTCTAGCGTGACCACTGGCGCGGTCTGCTGGCTCCGAGCCTCTTGCAGATCTCGGACAACCCCACGAAGATCCCCTAGCTCCCGCTGGAACGCGTTGATGGTCGCCAGCAAGGCACTTTCCACTGCGGGTGCGGTCAGAGCCGCCGGTGCGCCTGGCGGACGAGTCGGTGCGGCGACGACCACCTCACGAGCTCCTGAGCTGTCGGCTACTCCCTCGTGGCTAGCTCCGGCCGCACGGTCCGCACCACCAACGATCGTTGCGGCGAGTGTGGCGGTGGCGGGGTCGGTTGTCGTCGTGGCGGTGGCGGGGTCGGTTGGCGTCGTGGCGGTGGCGGGGTCGGTTATCGTGGCGGCGGTGGCGGGGTCGGTTGTTGTCGCGGCGGTGGCGGGGTCGGTTGTCACTGCGGTGGTGGCGGGGTCGGTCGTCGCAGCGCAAGCGCTGACGTCCACGACCGCCGCGCCCGCGTCGTCACCCGCGACCGCGACAGCCGACGCCGAAGCCCTGGTACCGACACGACGCCCCGCTCCGGCCGTCTTCTTCCCCTTCATTGCCGCCGACGAGGCCTTTTTTGGTGCCATCCTTCTTCGGATTTCAGGCTTGCTCCTGTCCTCCCCACGGATGGCGCCAACTGTTGTGGTTACAAACCAAATAGAGAGAGATGTGGTAGTGGAGAGTCGGAGAATGATGGTCCTTGGGTCCTCTCCCATAGCCCATGTCTTGTATATACAGGTACCCATGTGGGAAGTATTTTTACAGTTGTACCCTTACATCAGTATATCCCTATCAGGGGTATTTAAGTCGCTATACATATCCTACTCTGGGTCTTACAACCTTCTAACAGGCCTACTGGGCTTAGGTGGGGGGCACCCCTACAACACTTACCATAAGGTATACTTAAGTTACTATTTGCAAACTCAACAAAATATCAACCTAAAGTTTAAAAATTACCAACCATCACTTTTGTGAATTTGAAAACTTTAAAATTACCATTAGTTGACGTCAAAGTTGCCATGCATTTTTTCATCCAATTATCACATCCAAAGTACTATTGTGCTTATTGAGTTGAACGAGGATGAAGGCTAACAAAATTTCCACTTGAGTTTATATTTTACCATTATTTTTGTGAGTTTGTGTAAATAGTTTAAGAATTAATTTTTGTGTAAAAGTTACGATAAATTACAAGCTAAATCAATGTCTACAGTTTTAAAAACTACCAACCTTAGCTTAAAAATTATCATCATCCTTTTCGATTTCTAAAAAGGTCATCATAGCTTCACCACAACTAATCTCTTGGGCTGGTCACTAATTGGATGGTCTCCCGCGTCAGAGCAGGGAGAGGACAAAAATAACTTAATTTAATAGGTGGGTCCCATTTGTTTCAAGTGGCAGATATCATGCATCATCTATTGACGTGGCCCCACATGCACCATTCAAGTCATCCCTCCAATAGATTCTACCTCACTACTGGCGCCTCGATCGAGTGCGCATAGATCGGACAGCTTCAAAGTGGGTGTGCTCTAAAACAATAGCACGAGTAGGTGCGCTATAGATTTTGCGTTTAGATATATTCTATTGAAATAGTTTGGTTCACTCTAAATACCACCCAAACTTCCCAAACCTCCTCCATATTCCAGTCTGTTTGGTTCTGTTGCTTCCCCTAACAGTGACTCTCTCTGTCTGATTTGACCAGACTCGCTCGACTCACTTCTCCCCCATCTGACTCAACCTGCCCCTTCTCTCGTTCTTGTAACCTTCGTCTCTTTCGCATAAAGACACTGCACACGTCACTTCTCTTCTCTCTTCCATATATAGGGTGGGTTCTTTTGGGTTAAGTCCTATGACTATGATTTTTGAATTCTGATCTATTCGTGAGAGGTAGTATGCAGAGAGAAATAGTCACATATGATTTTGGCCAGTGTAGCTGAACTCGGTACAGTTTGTACTATAATTTACCTGTAGACACTGTCTTAAAAAACGCACTGTTTAACAGTGAGTTATTGTAGAAATAAAAACCAAAGCTTAATTATAAGCCAAAAGGAATTGAGCCAACATCTCACTGATCACAATTATAAATTACAAGATTGCACACATCACTTCGCTTCTCAAATTTGCAGCGATGGCACCTATCATCAAACAGAGGAACACAACAAGAAACAAGTAACAAGTACACGCTGCCCCAATCTGCTCTACAAAGACAGAGGAACACTCCAGCGGCCGAGGTCTTCTGGGTGAGCTCCTGCGCGCGGGCAAGAATGAGGGCGGCGACGGCTCCTGCGTGGCCCTGACCTTGGGGGAGCGACCGCCGGGGTGCAGAGGAGGGCAGCGGCGGCTGGGTGCTGGGGGCGGTGGCGCTTGGAGGTGGCGGCGGACAGGGGTGGAGGGGGGTGGCGCCGCTTGCTTGGCGAAGAAGAGAGAGCTGTCTGGTTGCAGGGAGGTGCGAATGCGAACATGTAAGAGGATTAGAGGAGTTCATGATTCACCTCGCGCGATGCTTTTTTTCTTCGAATGGGAAGTGATCCACCGTTAACGATCGTAAGGAATAGGCGACGGAGGGGTATAACGAGGAGATTTGGAAAATTTAGGCGATATGAAGTCCTTATTTTTTAGCTTAAGGTTTACTATTTCTCGAACAAACAAGAAACGTCCTCTCTATTATTTTTTAGAAGCGGTTTATTAGGATATCTTTTTCAAAGTGACTTATCGATATTTGATTCGTTCATACAAACATCCACTCTAATGACAAAAAATCATCGACTGCAGCCGTAAATCATCGACCGCAGCCGAAAAAAATATGATCTAAATAAATCAAATTATTTCAGTGGTATGTACCTAAATGAGAACATTTCTGGACTTTTTAGCATATTTGACACTATTTGGCACTGTATTTATAAAATGGCCATATGTCTAACGTATTGACAAAAATGACATTTTTGCCGTCCGATGACCAGACGACAGCCTGTGTGGGCTGATGCGTAGCCGCTGCTGTCCTGTAGTGGGATGGTAGGCGGCCTGTTGTCCCACCACCAGACGATAGGGGACCTGCCACCCCACCACCAAACGGCAGGTGATTAAGCCAGCTTAATTACCTACCCTAATTACCAGGCGGCAGGTGGGAAGCCTCCTGACATAGTCATAGTAATTGTGTAATTTTTTTTATGAATTTTATATGCTCTAAATTTATCACATTAATTCATGTTAATTTAATTGTGAAATTAATGATGCTCAGGCATCTTTTGCAATGTCTGACATCTATCCTTCGCATATATGCTGGCCCGTTATTTGTATTTTTTTTCTTTCCTGCTATGTCCTTTGCATAATTGTCACTCTATCCATGTTGCCCCCCCCCCCCTCACGTGCTCCCTCGTTCGCATTAATGTCGTTTTGTTTGTACCGTCCCCCTCACCCACTCCCTCGTCTACACATTTATCAGTATTACCATACTGTAAGTATTATTTAATTAGTCATAATTAATATAGTTTGTATTTCGAAGTAAGTAAGTCGTAATAATTTAGATGTAGTTTTTACTATTTTGTGTATGTACGGCACATATATTTTGTTATTGTATGGTAGTATATAATTAAGCAGTCGTAATTACTGTAGTGGCAATTAGTTAGAGTTAACTAATGAGTTAGTGGTAAGTAATTAAGTGCTACAAATGACGGTAATGAATTACTCATAATTTTTTGAATGGGTAATGAAATTGTCGGTAATTAATGAATTATTCATATGTAATTATACATATGTAATCACTAACTTGTAGTATTTTACTATCATTATCAATCTTCACAGTAATATTTTATCTATCCCATTTGTTGCAAGATACTCTCTAAATTAGGAGTGCATAGCTAATTATTTTGAGAAGCTAGTGCATAGCTCATTGAGACACTTCAGGAGGACGCGCCAGTGCTGATTGCTTATCCTGAAATACAGGTAATTTTTATTGCATGCTTTTCAACGTTCCATATAGTAATTAACTCCTAGTATTTTTTGCGCTTATGTTAAGGCTTCTTCTATATTTACATATTTTTTCCAAGATATTCCTCCAGCTAATTTGGAGTCTATTTTTTGAGCTATAATTTTTTCAAATGATATGTATATTCCTGGTACTTTGCCTTCGAACACCATATATAATGGTTTGGGCTCTATGAATTCAGGATTATCTGATATAGGCATTAATTCATTCATCATGTGGAAATATTCAGCAAGGCTATTTAATATTGACAGCATATATCCCTTCTGTTCTCTTTTGTTATTGTACTGATACCAGAAATTATCTAATATGCATTCCTGAACTTCATCAATAATTATATGATCCTTTGGCTTGAATTTATATGAATTTGGTGGGAATATTTTCAGCTTATATATTTTCTGTTCCAAAACTGAAGAATTCGCTCCCATTATAATTCATGGATCTCTTCATTCCTGCAAAATAGAAGATCGAGACAATAAATCAGGTAATTTATTATCTTTTCCTTTTATGTGTTCAAATATAACTTTGTAGCCATTTCCTGTAATAATATCTTCAAAAAAAACCCATGTTCTAGTAAAATTTTTCTTACTATTTATTTGATTGTGATATCTACATATGGCCTCACAGTCTGTTCTTACTGTGAATTCTTTAAAACCTAAATATAGTGATGAGGACATGTCTACTTCAAGTGTGCATCAAGAAGCTAGTTATGAGGCTTCTACAGGTCCTATGACAAGAGCAAGAGCTAAGCTACTACAACAACAGGTGCTTTTGTTTCTTAGCGAATTCCCTAGTGATTTAGATGAGAATGGTATACTACCTCATGCAAATGTTTTATGCATTCTCAGGTTTGAATATTGTGAAGCCTTTGGACCCACGATGGAGGAGAGGCTCACTGATGAGGACATCGCTAGTAATGCATCAAGCTACAAAGGCAGAACGACAATTGCAAGAGAATGCTAAGTTTGCAAGATCAACGTCCTTTGCTGCCCGTACACCGTCCAGCGGAGGAAGATATGGTTCCAAATCACAAATAAGCCAAAGAACAGCTCCAAGTGGTGGTTCAAGCTTTCGCCCATCATCTAGCAAGAAGGAAGAAGCCACTGCAAGTGCAAGGAAGCCATCAAATCCAGCAGCTAGTGGTTCCTCTTCTGTGGGTTCTACAGCGAAGAGTAGCGGCATACAATGCTTCAAATGTCTTGGTCGTGGTCATATGCAAAAGGATTGCCCAAATAACAAGACGATGTTGATATTAGAGAATGGGGAATATGATTCTGCAAGTGAAGAAGAGAATGATCACCATGCTGATTTGGGAACACATGATGATGCACATGAGGAGGAGCAAGACATAGAGTATTGTGATCCCGGTGTTGGTCCTATACTTGTGTGTGCGCCGACAGTGTTGAGTGTGCAACCAAAACCTTCCCATGAACAGCGCTGCAATTTATTCCATACAAGAGCTCAAGTTAGCAAGGATGGCAAATTTTGTAAGGTAATCATTGATGGTGGGAGTTGTCATAATTTGGCTAGCAAGGAGCTTTGCAATAAACTTGGTTTGAAGTACAAGAAACATCCACATCCATATCAGATCCAGTGGCTGCATGAGAGAGGTTCATTGGGTGTGGGATACATCGTGGATGTTGAATTTGAAATTGGCACTTATCGTGATACAGTGGAGTGTGATGTGGTGCCTATGGATGTATGTCACTCGCTGCTAGGAAGGCCATGGCAATATGATCGTGTTGTGCTTCATGATGGAAAAACTAATCAATATAAGTTTTGGTGGAACAACAAACAAGTGGTGCTGCGACCGTTGACTCCTTCTCAAATTGTAAATGATAATGTACAAAAAATTGAAGTGCAAGTTGAGAGTGAGAAAGGGAGAGAACAAAAGAGTGTGATTCCACAAAAGGTGAGCGAGAGCCACAAACCAAACCCGAGAGGTAAAAGCAAGAGTGAGGGAGAGAAAAACTTAGTCATGATAGCCACCAAATCTGATCTAAGAGAGATGAAAGATGATCCCGCCTTGATGCACCTTGTATTGCTGTACAAGGATGCATTGCTTTCTACTAACGATTTAACATCTCTTCCTAGTGCTGTTTCTCAAGTTTTGCAGGCTTTTGACGACGTGTTTCCGGAGGAGGTGCCTACTGGTCTACCACCTATTCGAGGTATTGAGCATCAAATTGACTTAGTCCCGGGAGCCCCTCTTCCCAACCGGCCACCGTACCGCACAAATCCAGAAGAAACAAAAGAGATTCAGCGCCAAGTGCAAGCACTTTTGGACAAAGGGTACGTACGCGAGAGTCTTAGTCCTTGTGCCGTTCCTGTTATTCTTGTTCCTAAGAAAGATGGTACTTGGAGAATGTGCATAGACTGTAGAGCTATTAACAACATAACTGTTCGTTATCGTCATCCTATTCCTAGGTTAGATGATATGCTTGATGAGTTAAGTGGTTCTACTATCTTTTCTAAGATTGACTTGCGAAGTGGCTACCATCAAATAAGAATGAAACATGGTGATGAATGGAAAACTGCTTTTAAAACGAAATTTGGCTTGTATGAATGGTTAGTGATGCCTTTTGGATTGTCCAATGCTCCTAGTACATTCATGCGCTTAATGAACCATGTTTTGAGACACTTCATTGGAAAATTTGTGGTAGTTTACTTTGATGATATTCTGATATATAGCCGCTGTTTGGATGACCATGTTGAACACATCAAACAAGTGCTAGAAGTGCTTAGGAAAAAATGCTTGTATGCCAATCTTGAGAAGTGTACTTTTTGCACTAGTAAGGTTGTGTTTCTAGGCTATGTTGTTTCAGCTCATGGCATTGAAGTGGATGAATCTAAAATTGAAGCTATTAGAAATTGGCCAATTCCTGTGAATGTTAGTCAAATTCGTAGCTTCCATGGGCTTGCTAGTTTCTATCGGCGATTTGTGAAAGATTTTGGCACCATTGCTGCCCCATTAAATGAATTAACTAAAAAGGGAGTGATTTTTGAGTGGGGAGAAAAACAAGACAAAGCTTTCGCTGAATTGAAGAAATGTTTGACTGAAGCACCATTGCTTGCTTTACCTGATTTCACAAAAACTTTTGAGA
The DNA here is from genome assembly GCA_017311315.1 of Dendrocalamus latiflorus. Classification (NCBI taxonomy): domain Eukaryota; kingdom Viridiplantae; phylum Streptophyta; class Magnoliopsida; order Poales; family Poaceae; genus Dendrocalamus; species Dendrocalamus latiflorus. Next base: position 18,946,810 of record CM029629.1, on the reverse strand, counting down.
TTGAATGTGATGCTTGTGGAATAGGTATTGGTGGTGTTTTGATGCAAGAAAGAAAACCTGTTGCATATTTCAGTGAGAAACTTCATGGTGCACAATTGAATTATCCTGTTTATGATAAAGAACTATATGCTCTTGTGCGTGTGTTGGAAACTTGGCAACATTATCTTTGGCCTAAGGAATTCATAATACATTCTGATCATGAATCTTTGAAATACTTAAAGGGCCAAGCAAAATTGAATCGTAGACATGCTAAGTGGGTAGAATTCATTGAGACCTTTCCATACACTGTCAAATATAAGAAAGGCAAAGAGAATGTGGTAGCTGATGCATTGTCCAGAAAACATGTGCTTTTAACTCAGTTGGAGGTAAAGGTACCAGGGTTGGAAAGTTTGAAAGATTTATATGCTTCCGATCATGAATTTGCAGCACCATATTCTAATTGCAAAGATGGGAAAGGGTGGGATAAGTTTCATATTAATGATGGTTTTCTCTTTCGCATTAATAAGCTGTGTGTTCCGGAGTCCTCGGTGCGTTTGTTATTGTTGTAGAAATCTCATGCAGGAGGATTGATGGGGCATTTTGGGAGAGAGAAGACTTACATGATGTTGGCTGATCACTTCTATTGGCCAAAGATGAGGCGAGACGTCGAGAGGTTCGTTCAAAGATGCATCACATGTCATAAGGCGAAGTCAAAACTCAATCCACATGGTTTGTATACTCCACTTCCTGTTCCTAGTGCTCCATGGGAAGATATTAGCATGGATTTTGTGTTAGGACTGCCTAGGACCAAGAGGGGAAGGGATTCAGTCTTTGTTGTTGTGGATAGGTTCTCTAAAATAGCACATTTTATTCCCTGTCATAAGAGCGACGATGCGTCGCATGTAGCTGACTTGTTTTTCAGGGAGATTGTGAGATTGCATGGAATGCCAAGAACCATTATTTCCGATCGTGACGTTAAGTTCATGAGCTACTTTTGGAAGACTTTGTGGGCCAAGCTTGGGACAAAGTTGTTATTTTCAACGACTTGTCACCCACAAACAGATGGGCAAACGGAGGTGGTGAACCGCACACTTTCAACATTGCTACGTACCATGATAAAGAAGAACTTGAAAGAGTGGGAAGATTGCCTACCGCATGTGGAGTTTACATATAACAGGGTGGTACATTCTACAACTCAATTGTGTCCATTCGAGGTGGTGTATGGTTTCAAACCAATCACGCCACTTGATTTGCTTCCACTCCCACTACAAGAACGCACTAATATGGAGGCTTCTAAACATGCTGATTTTGTAAAAAAGCTCCATGCCACAACCAAAGAGGTAATTGAAAAGAAGGTACGTGCTTATGCTTCTAAAGCTAACAAGTCTCGAAAGAAAATGCTTTTTGAACCAGGTGATTTAGTGTGGGTACACCTTTGCAAAGATCGCTTTCCGGAGAAGCGTAGATCTAAGTTGATGCCCCGTGGTGATGGACCTTTTAAAGTTCTTGCCAAGATCAATGACAATGCATACAAGATTGAGCTTCCCGGTGATGACTATGGGGTAAGCTCTACATTTAATGTTGCTGATTTATCACCCTTCTTTGGACAAGATTGTACAGAGTCGAGGTCGACTCCTTTTCAAGAGGGGGAGGATGATGAGGACATCTCTACTTCAAGTGTGCATCAAGAAGCTAGTCATGAGGCTTCTACAGGTCCTATGACAAGAGCAAGAGCTAAGCTACTACAACAACAGGTGCTTTTGTTTCTTAGCGAATTCCCTAGTGATTTAGATGAGAATGGTATACTACCTCATGCAAATGTTTTATGCATTCTCAGGTTTGAATATTGTGAAGCCTTTGGACCCACGATGGAGGAGAGGCTCACTAATGAGGACATCGCTAGTAATGCCAAAGGTTTGAAGAGTCAACGATAGACGGAGATCAAGGATATGTGGCCGTCATCCAAGGAAGCACAAGTCCACGGCATGAACAGTGACCGGCCCATGAATAGTGCCACGCATGAACAGTATCAGGCTGCGCTACAGTACCCGGCCCATGAACAGTGCAGCGCTACAATACCAGGCCCATGAGTAGTGCTGCGCTACAGTACCAGGCCGTGAACAGTGCCGTGCTACAGTGCTCGCGCATGAATAGTACCACATGGAAAATTTAATGTTGAATAGCTCTTAGGCTGAGACTATATATTGAGGGGTAGACCTCCATTGTAAAGGGGGAACCACTTTTGATATTAAAAATACTCTTGTTCTTTCTGTTGGCCGAACAACATTGAAGGAATTGGGAGTTAGTCAAAAATCAAGATTGTTCAACCTTTCCGCTGGGAATTGGGAGCGCGATAGAACTTCATCTGGTGGTCGTGAAGTTCAACACGTGTGATTGGGCGAATTATAGAGTGCTAACTCTTGCATTGGCAACGGGGGATCACTACGATTCATCAATTCCACGTGAGTATCTTGATCCTATGTCGAGAAGATCGGGCGACCCCGTATCATATAGTCTGAAAGAATTTATTGCATTGATTATTGCTAAAATTTCTCTATTAGTATTGTTTACTGTTTTTAGTTTATAACTTCCTGAAGCATATCGGCATATTTTCTCTTCTGTTTTTGAAGAATACTTATTGGGTTTTTGTTTTAATATCGCTCCCCATCCTATCTGAGAAGCATCAGTTTCAATGATAAAGTAATTATCATCTAATGGTAATTCTAGTGGTTTCAATTCTCTGACTTTCTCTTTTATTATTCTGACTAATTTAACATCTTCAGAATTAAAGTATTTTTGACCATTTTTTCTTAATTTAGCATATAATGGTCCAGCTAGTTTTGCTAGGTTTTCTATATAATTTCGTGCGTAGTTTACAATACCTAGAAATTGTTGTAGTGTCTTTTTATTGTTCATAGTATCAGAGAATTGTAGAATCTTTTTTACTATATGATCTTGTAAATATATTTTCCCTTCTCCTATTTCATGTCCTAAGAAATTAATTTTTTCTTTACAGATTTTCATTTTTTCTTTTGGATAAAATTAACCCGTTTCTCTCTACCTTTCTGAAAAATACTTCTAAATGAGAAATATGTTCTTTATATGTTTTTGAAAATATCAATAGATCATCTATGTAAACTAATACGAATTCTTGATTTTCGTTGAATATATTTTGCATTTTTCTTTGAAATAATGCTGGTGCATTTTTTAGTCCTAAAGGCATTACCAGCCATTCAAAATGACCTTGTGGACAAGTAAAAGCTGTCCATTCTATAGATTCTTCTGCCATTTTAACTTGCCAAAATCCGGCTTTTAAGTCAAATTTAGAAAAATACCCTGTAGTTCTAGTTAATTAATAGTATTTAGTTAGTTGTAATTGATGTAGTTTGTATTATGAAGTAAGTTGGTAGTAGTAATGTAGATATAGTTTGTATTTTTTTGTGTACATACGGTACCCATAATTTGTTATTGTGTGGTAGTGAGTAATTAAATAGTCGTAATTACTGTAGTAGCAATTAGTTAGGGTTAAGTAATGAGTTAGTGCTAAGTAATTAAGTGTTAAGGACGATGTCAATAATCATTCGCAATTTTTCAGACGGGTAATCAAATTGTCGGTGGGGTGAGATGATGATCACTCTGTAGGACGTCTCGTTCTTGACCAGTCTCCCTCTTTGAGGGGACGGACTTGTTCCAGCCCCTGCACCGGCGGACTGGAAGGAGAGACTAGCGGACTGGTTCGGCCTGCCTATCCCGGAGGGTGCTCATGGCGTCCTCCACACTTGGCTAAAGAATTTCATTGTGTGCTTGCAGGATACAGCACTTGAGGTCGTCAAGACGTACCTCATAGTATACCTTCTTCATCTCTTTGGTTGGAGCATGTTTCTAAGCACACACGGTGATATTTGCAATGCCGAGTTCGTCCACCTTGCTGAGTCTTTGGTTGACGCGGAGTTTGGGGTGATGCCTTAGTACAACTAGGAATTAGCTGTCCTATGCACCACATATCGATGGTTGTGTGACGCTTGTCAGCGTGGCACTGCTGATCACCCTAACCTGTGCATGTGCTACATGCTCCTGCAGTTGTGGAGTTGGGAGCACTTCCCTTTTAGGCATCTGACTATCGTGACGCTAGTGCACCCATTCGGTGGTTCACCAACCTGATAGTTGGGCCCACCAAGGGCCAACCGTCGAGGTGCTACTTGCTGTGGCACAACGAGTTCGAGTCGTTACACGACAGCGACATCATTGGGGGTCCATGGACTGTAGACTTTGTGGAGCATGTATCCTCATACGGGTTGTCCCTGCAATGCCTGCAGGACGTGGTGCTATAGGCGACGAAACGCCATTGATATTCTCGTATATGGTGGAGGCTTACGCGCTGCAACACATAATGCAACAATTCGGTTTCCATCAGATCGTGCCCCCTCCGAATGGCAAGTTCCTACCGCGAGCCGTACACCGGTGAGTCAAACTCCATTCGAGTAATGTTTACACTTTGTATGTCTTACTCTATAACATCAATGATTCTGAAAGTGCAGGAAATCGAGGGCTAGTCGACATGGTACGGACTAGCGGCCAATGCAGCATGAGTAGACGACGACATGGAGGGACAGGGCACACTTGGATGTCGTCATGGAGCAGCGTCAATACGACGTCCGGATGCACGATGAGTACCTAGAGTGGTACGTACCCCGGTCGCACAGCAGACTCACCGTTCATCCACCAGACTCCCCGTCGTTCATCTTTGCTGCACATCCGGGAGGTATGAAAATCGCATTGTACATCCGAAATATTTATTGTGACTAACACTGTTTCACCTTGCAGTCTCCAATTCAACATGGGGGTGATGTCGAGTCCACTGATGACGATACGGACCTTCCGAATGCTTCAGAGAGTGGTACATAGCGCCAAGGTTTGCAGTGTACATAGGACATAGCTCAGCGTTCACACCATACGTAGAGTTTAGAGACTTCAGTGGGCAGAGCACTTCTGGCTTCGCTGCCATGTCATACGGTTAAGGAGAGAGCTCCTTCGCACTACAAGAGGGATTTTTAAAGTCCTTCGTTCACAACATTATTGCTAGCAGCTCGCAGTTCGGCATATCTTAGTTGAAGGGCATTGTCCCTTACCGGACCCAACCTGTTGTACTTGAGTCTACTGGATCATCGCTGGCCATTGAGCAAACGGAACGGTCTCCATACCTCCTCTGAACCAAGATGCAACCTTCAGATCGACTGACGTACCCCATGGGATATGCTCGTGCTCAACGAAAGATAAGGCCACACACGGGGAGGTAGACGCGGCGAGGAGATAGCAGTGGCTCAGATGGGTAAGCCATATCACAACTCGTGTGATGCATTTTTGTACTACTACATGTACTTCTACAAATATTTATAATGTATGAATTGCAAAAGATGTCTGAGCATCATTAATTTCACGATTAAATTAACATAAATTAATATGGTAAATTCGGAGCACATATAATTCCAAAAAATTACGCAATTACTACAACCATGTCGGGAGGCTTCCCACAAAATTTAGTAATTTTTAGAGCTCATTTCCTATATGTAACAGCTCCTACAAATATCAAAATCGTATGAATTTTTGAGCAACATTCATAATGGATAAAATTACCAAAAAATTTATATAGCTAAGTATGTTATGTAAGAAGACAACACATAAAATTTCATAATTTTTTAAGCTTATTTGCTATATTTAAAAATTCAAACAAATAGTACGTAAAAAATAAATTAGGGTAGGTAATTAGGCTGGCTAATCAGCTGGCCTAATCACCTGCTGTCTGGTGGTGGGACGGCAGGCCACTTGTTATCCGGCCACGGGACGGCCGACCGCCTGTTGTCCCACCGCGGGACAGCAACGGCTATGCATTAGCCCACTGCACTGTCGTCTAGCTATAAGATGGCAAAAATGTTATTTTTATCAATATACTATATATATATAGTTATTTTTATAAATACAGTGCTCAAGAGTGTTAAATATGTTAAAAGGTTAATATTTGTGTGAGTAAGTATATACGCAATTTTTTCTCATCTGAAGGGTGGACGTTGATCCCTGACCTGACTGTCTTACCGGGAGGTGGGGCCCACTGCCAGCGTGACAGAACAGAGGGGAAGGATTGATCGAGCCGAAAAAGGCAACCAAAGGGGACCCGCCTCTCCATCCTCGCCTATAAAATCGCACGCACAGGCCACCACAAATGCAGAGACGCCACCACCATTGCCTCCACCTGTCCGCGAGAAAAAAAAAACAGAGAGGAAGAAAAAGAAACCGAAGGACGATTCTTCCAAGAAAAGGCAGCGGAAGAGGAGGGGGGCGGAGTCCGATCGATCTCGAGTCTCGTCAAACCCCCGTAAAAATTCCACCTCTCTTCCTTTTGCTTTTCTTCCTCGCCGTCGTCGAATCCTCTTTCTGCCTGTTCGTGATCGAAGCTCCCGTCGTTGCCTAGATCTATTCGGTGGGTGAATTTTGGTTGGGTAGGGTTTGTTTGCGGCGATCGGGTTGTTGATTTGGGTGGTCTTGGGCGGTTAACGGGGGGCAGTTGATTATGGTTGGGTCTGGATCTTCAGGCGCTAATTTGGTGGGGATTTAGTTCTTGATGGGTGTGGGGATTAGGGGGTTTGTGTGTTGTGATGGTTTGAAGGCTTAGAGATAGGACTCCTCATGGGCTTTTAGTCCATGTTGGTGGTGTATTCTCTTGTGCTATCATCCGATGATTGATGTGTAGGATACACGAACCCGTTAGGGCAAACTGTATTTGATCCAAGGTTATTAAGACGGTAAGGTGAGCTGAGGCGACCCACCCCATACCTTTTTAAGCGGTAAGGCACGAAACTAGGTGAGGCGACGCCTTATAAATCCTAAGGCGCTAAGAGCAGAAAATAAAATAAGTATTTTAGCAGTACATATGTACCTTATTATTGCCAATTCTTAAGTCCATGTAGCACCTATCTCCTATTCCAATTGCTCTTCTTCTATGTAGCATCCATTCCCTTGGCCCTTTGCAAGTTTCAACATATAGATTGTTATAAATGTAATAGATGCAAATTATATTACATATCTTGTTGACAATCTGTTCTCTCCTTTTCTCCCAAGCAACAAGCCACAATATCAATTAAGTTAATCCGATATTAAATATAGGCAACATAACAAACTAACAAGCACGACATAGGCGATATAAGTCCACACAAATAACATGGTGATAAGTCTACAGGCTAAGTAGCACAGTTGATAGTCCAACTCTCATCTCTCAATATCCATCGTTGAACTCATTGGGATTGCTAGTAAAATCCATGTTTTCTCCACCATCTTCAGTGGCATTGGAAGCTTCGTCACAATTGCTCATATCCGCATCATCATGTGGGTCTTCTTCCTCATCTTCTTCATTGCCTGAATCCGAGTCTTGCTCTTGCTCATCTAAGCCATCTTTTTCAACTACTATTGTTGTAGATTTTACATGCCTTTGGTAGGTCATAGTCTCACCATGACTATGCCTATTAGCTTGCCTTAGAAGATTGCAACCTCGAAGCGAGCATGACGCGCCAATGGCTTCATCAACATCATCCCATGTAAGGCCACACTCACGACCACCTTGAGGTGGTACAGCAAATGAGTCAGCTCATTCATTGTTCCAATCAAACTCCTCAATGACCAAAGGTTGCCCGCTTTCTCTTGCTTCATTTGAAACCTAGTTTTCATCTTCCAGTTGTATGCAACAAAGACCAAATCATTCAATCTCTTGTGTAGTAACCAGTTCTTTTTCTTTGTATGGAGCTACAAAAGCACAAATGACAAGCAAAGCAAATAAAATGAATAAATAACTTGCTGAAATTAATAAGCACATATAAGCTACAAATTGATTAGATGAAAATAAGCATAAAGAAGCTACAAATTGACTCACAAATTCAAAGGTACTTCAATTTCGCTCACAACCGGATGATGAAGCACAAAAACTAACAACACGCTTAGCAAACCTTTGTAGTTCAATGGCTCGGCCACCATATGAACACCACCAATCAACTAGAATGACAAATACATGCATATATTAGGAGGGGGAGGCGACCAGGCCGGGTCGCCGCCCGGGGGGGGGGGGGGGGGGGATGCGGGGAGAAGGGAGGGAGGTGGAGGCCACCAGGGAGAGGGAGCAGGGGAGGGAGGGGGAGGTGGAGCCGTGGAGGCCGGGACAGGAGGGAGAAGGGAGGCAGGTGGAGGCCGGCAAGGAGGGAGAGGTCGAGAGGGAGGGGGCATACCTGGAGTGGAGAGGGCAACGGGGATGGAGGTGGGACAGTGGCGCAGCACAGCAGCGGTACTGTAGCAGATGGCCGCCGGTGCGCCGCTTCTGTGATGGTGGCGCCATGTGATGGTGGCGCCACGGGGATGGAAGCAGCACTAGGGTTCAGCGTTCATGGCTTCACGCGACAGGTTCCCCCGCTAGCCCCCCTCTCATCCCATCTCTTTATATTCTCTCCTTGCTTTTTCGTGTTTTTGGGGCGTCCGCCTCGGCCATCCCGACGCCTTTCTTCGCCTAAGCGACGCTATTGTGACGCCATAGCCATGAGGTGGACGCCATAGACCTTCCTGGCAAGGCGACGCCGACGCCATACATCTCCTCTGCGCCTTACCGCCTAGGCGACGGCTTAATAACCTTGATTTGATCTTTACCATGTAGGCATCTTTACATGATCTTTCTCTTTAATATTGTCTCCTGAAGCTTGGTGTGAAAAGGATACAATTTTTATGGTCATCTAGCCATCTAGGAGATATTCACCTTAATTCATATGATGCAAAACTTCTGCAGTGCCGAATCTTTTTGTGGACATGAATGTTGTGAAATTGCCCATGTTCTAGACGTGTGCTTGCTTGAAATTTTGTTTTAAGGATCTTTCTAAAGCCTGCACACGTGGTTTTTTACACGAAACTTTGCCTAGTTGTGGATTTGGCAAGCAGGGTTTGAAATTAGATGGTTGTACATGCATGTATAAAGTGGTACCGGATATATAAGAATTTTGATGGCAACTCCTAGTGAGATGAATGCCAGAATGGTCGCTAATCCTAGAATCTGTAGTTTTGATTAAATTTAAAGTTTGTTGAGTTTTTTTGGCTTTCGTCTAATAATCATACATAAATTGATTTGTAAATGTTGTATGAAAAGTTGCAAAATTGACATGTTTGATTCCATTATGTACTAGTAGAAATCAAGTAATAATGTTTTCATCAACTTCTGTAGGTTGTGTTCTCGAGAATATGGTTTAGTTATGAAAATTGGTTTAAGTCGATGACTCATGTGACTTCGGTCCAAACTGACAGAAGCATGGGTGAACTGTTGAAACTGTTTTGTTTGGCCTGTGCAAATCCTTTCAAAATTGAACTGCAATGTGCTGTGTGGTGAAAGTTTCCAGTATAGTTCTTCGGTAGATTATGTTATGACTTTAGATTGCTTTGCCAGTATTCTGTATCTAAGTCTCGGAATCAAGCCAAACAAAATTAACGTCATTTCGTCTTGCATGTGCACAGACTTGTGTTGGATACTTTATTCTTGTCATTGATTGTTGTTTACTGTATTGCTCACAATTCCTCTGTTACTGACGGTGTAATATTTATTTCAGGGTTCTATTGTGTTGATATTGTCACATCTCTTGATTCCTTTTCAGTGTTCGGTACACACTGCTGCTCCCTGTAGGTTAGTGCTAACACTTTGTGTAAAGTTAAATGAACTTATTTTTATGTGCTTCAAGCCCCCATTGTTTTTCCGATTTTAGAGGTGCACCATTTGTAAACCAAGTGCTTAATACCTTGCTTACTTTTTCGTAGCTGCCTTTATGGAATTTTTGTTTTGCTGAGAACTAATATAGTGTTCTTAAAGTGAGACTTTTCCTGGGGTAGAGTTACTAAATTTACCATGTGGGGATGGCTTTGTTTAATGTTGTCAATGTCTAGAAACAATAGATAGCATGATTCAATGCCAGTAATTCATAATTTATTATAATGTTGTGTTTGTTGATGACAATTGCAACACTTTCACAGCAAACTTCTTTGAAGTTTAGTTCTTAATGTCACAACTTTTGAGAACGATTTTAGCTATTTACCATTTGTACAAGAAATTTTGAGAAGTGTGATTGATATCTTTTCAAGGCATAAGCTCCTTAGGACTAACATTGATTTGGAAGCTAAAATCCGATCCGTGCTACATGATCAATCTTGATGTAATATGCTCTGTCCTTGCACACTTAATACTATGTTAGACACTTAGACTTGACTAGTCTGCCTTAATCTTTGTTTGGCCACTTACCAAGCGAGAGAGTTCCTTTTTCTTTGTCATTACAAAAGGTTTTAATGTTTTTAATGTTTTAGCGAGTCTGTAAAACTATGTTTTGCAAGGTAATGTTTTTCTAATCTGCCTGAATGCTCAACTTGAGACAATGAATAGTTTTTGCTTTCAACAATTCTAATGATTAAGTGAATTCAACACAGTTGATTTCAAGATGACAAGTAGGAAAAGTAACAGATCTACAGTCACATCATGCACTGCTCTGCATATGGAATGGGACAGGATATCTTGCCCTATTTGTATGGAGCAACCCCACAATGCTGTTTTACTTATATGCAGTTCCTGCAAGAATGGCTGCAGATGTTATATTTGTAACACAAGCCATCGACACTCTAATTGCCTAGACCGGTTCAGAAAAATGAATGGAGATAGTAAGGTCCGTGCTTCACACTCAACCTCTTCGGTGCTTTCAAACTCCAATAATAGAACTGTCCAACCAAGAGCTCACTATAGTATGATTTCCAGACATTTGCGGAGCCCAAGCCTGAGAAGACATTTTGATAATGCTAATAACCAAGAATCTGCAACTTCAACATTATCCGTAGAAGGTAGCGTTATAATGGAAGAATGTCATGATGCCTTGCAAAGTTCAGCTGACCTTAAGTGTCCTCTCTGCAGAGGATCTGTGTCTGGCTGGATTCCTGCTGGGGAAGTGAGAAAGTATCTAGACGAGAAGTTGAGGACTTGCTCTCATGATTCCTGCAATTTTGTTGGAACCTATGAGCAGCTGCGTGAACATGCTAGGATTTCTCATTTGCTTACAAAGCCTGCTCATGTGGATTTCTCAAGGAAAAGGACTTGGGATCGCCTTGAGCGTGAGCAGGAGTTTGGTGATGTCATTAGCGCAATCAGGTCGCAGAATCCTGGTGCAATAATAGTTGGTGACTATGTTATTGAGACTAGAGATGATATGTCCCCTGATGAAGACTCTGGGGAAGAAAGTAGTGATGAGTGGTGGTCTCCAGTTCGTGACCCAGTAGATTCACCAGATAACCGGCATGGTGCCTCTAGGCTCTGGCCGAATGAAACGCTAGGATCACATAGTGTTTGGCCTGATGAAAGGCATGCTTTGCCCAGGCTTCTGCCACAGAATAACCGAGGTTCACCCAGGCTTTCATTCAATGGTAGGCGCAGGTCACGCAGCTCACGTTCAGATTGGCAGGGTATCGGATGGTCAAGCACACAGCCCCTACTGCGTCAGGGCTTCTCGAATCAATACTCCCGGCACAACAGCAGTTATCGTGGATATCGTCGCACCCTTTTGTATCAGCCCTACACCAGTAACCATCGTTCAGGTATTGACAGGAGCCTAGATGATTCAACATTTGTGCCGAGCAGACGGCAGAGGTTGAGATACACATGCAGAAGCCAACATATCCGTGATTGATCGAAGCAACACTACTTGTGTATTATAAATTTATTGGCGAACAGCCAAGCTATCCTTGTAAATAGTAGTAATGGTCAAGACTTTTTTTGTTTAGTTTGTTTACTCTTCATGTAATATGTCAAAACAGTGTAGCCAAGATGCAAAACTTTACCCCCCTAAACATCATATTCGGTGTCTTGGTTCAGTTCTTCTTTAGTAGCTTCGTCAGTTTTTGTTACACTGCACATAATTAAATGCCTTCTTTTGGTTTCTGTTTGAGTAAAAAAATTCTATGACTAATCCATTCTTAATTAGATAGCTGAATTGGCTTACATGTAAGATGTCTTTGCTCATTTTAGTTTGAGCTTCTGGTTTCTGACTTATTTTTCATTAGATTCTTTTTTTCTCATATTCGTTTGTATTGTTCATGATAGACTAACCTATTTTTTGATTTTTGATTTTTTTAAAATTTAGTTGGGCTAAATAAATCACCATCAATTACAATATAATTTCAGCTAGTTACAGTGAAATTTTAGCTATAAACCACTTTTTCAGCCTAACCCGAGGCAATGGAAAGCGTTCTTTGCCTCATACCAGCGTATGAATCACACTTTTGTTCTTCCGTTTTTTTTTATCTTCAATATGAGCTTTCATCCTTCGTGAAGCAAGCCAGCCACTCACAAGAAGCTTGAAATTTCTGATGTTTCTTGTGAAGCAAGTTTCTCGCAGGGATGGAAGAAACACATCTTACAGTGTATTTACAATGCGTCATGAGCAACTGGTCTACTTCCTGCCGGAGCATATGCTTTAGCTGGAAGATAAACTGAGAGGAACACGTTTCTCGTTACCGCTTCTGATTGTACATGAAAGCTATGCGATCAGTTCTCACCAGCTGGATAAGGCTGGGTTCGAATGCGCTGCGGCTTAGGCTTATTGGCTTTGCTTCTATAGCCGAAGCCTAAGCCCGGCCAAACGCGTCCACTCACGAAGTCCGATATTAATTCCACGCCTCCCTCCGCTCCACTTGCCCGTGCCGAGGCCCCCTGTTTGCCCAGATCCCCTGTAGCCCTCGCTGACATCCTATCAGACCCGGCCTAAATCGAGTCTGGACTGGATTGGATTGAGAATAATTCTGGAAGAAAACGATTGACTAGCTAGGTTTCTCCACTTCTATAACTGCTCTACTGTATGCTAGGCTACTTGGACTTAGTTGTCTTTTCTCCTTTTTTTTCTCATTCAGGAAAGCAGAGGCTAAATAGCCTTAGTTTACAGCAATATTTACATTACAATCAAAATAGACTTAACTGCTAATGTACTGAGCCGAACGGTTAATGACAAAGTGTACAGCTACAGGTACAAGCAGTACATTTTCAAAGAAATTCTAAACCACTCGATCACTGTTGAATCTTCACTTCTGCATCTCAGTTGTTCTTTTGTCGCAAAAGAAAATCAGCCCGGCGTACAAAATGTTGCCAACTTCGCTTAACATACACCAACTCTAAACTTCCCATTTCCCTACACACTTGAGCTCGCTCCTGCTCAGGGTATGACAATTGCCCCCTTCTTAACATGTTCCTTGTCCTCAAGGTACAAATGTTGGGAATGTATTTCAGATGAAAATAGCATCTTCCCAGGTAGCATCTGTTGGTGAAAGATTTAACCACTGAATTAACCATTGTGCCATAGGCTTACCCCTCCTAGGCACTATCATCCTGTCTAGTACTTGAACAGGCTCAGTTTTTATCTGTCCATTTGGGCCAACAAGGGGTAGCCCTAGAATAGGAACAGCATGACTCCCCAAATGATTTTTTTAGCTAGCTCAGATGAAAAACTGGATGGATGTTTGCATCCTTAGGTAGCTGCAACTTGTAAGCCCTCTTCCAATTTTTTCCACCACCCTAAAAGGTCCATAGAACTTGGATCTAAGTTCGAGAGATCCTCTCAAACCAAAAGCTGTTTGTCAATATGGTTGTTGTTTTAATAAACCATGTCACCCACTTGCAATACTCTTTCAGATCTCAGTTTGTCGGCATAGTGTTTGATTCTTTCCTGGGATTGTTGAAGGTTTTACTTAATCTTTTGAATTATTTTTTCCTTTTGTTCCACTGTGACCCTTGCCTCTATTAATGCATTGCAAGGTACTGAAAACTCACCAATTCGAGAAGGTGGATAACCATATAGAGCCTGAAATGGGGTAATTTTCAACGACATATGATAAGTAGAGTTATACCACCACTCTACCAAAGCCAGCCACGAAAACCATCCTTTTGGTTCTTAGAAGCCATACTCCTTAAATAAGCTTCAAGACACTGATTAACCCACTCAGTTTGTCCATCACTCTAGGGGTGGTAAGTAGTGGTAAATCTGAGAGAGACTTTTAATGGTTTGAATATTTCAGTGAATGATTTGCTGGTGAAAATCCTATCTTGTCAGTGAAAATGGCAATAGGTAATCCATGTAGCTTAAAAATATTATCAATGAACACTTGAACTACTTGTTCAACGGTATAGGGGTGAGACAAGCCGATGAAATGTGCATATTTCGTAAACCTGTCCACCACCACTAAAATAGCATCTCTGCCATGAGATTTGGGCAATCCCTCCACAAAATCCATAGATATATGTGTCCATGCCATATCTGGTACTTCTAAAGGATCTAATAGCCCAGGAATATGGATATGATCTGACTTAGTGATTTGACAAATAGGGTATTCAGATATTATTTTCTCCATTTCTTTCTTAAGGTTTGGCCAATAAAATAATTTCTTAACTCGGTGGTATGTAGCCCTCATACCTGCATGTTCTCCAAATCCATATGTATGAAAAGTATTCAGTATCTTTTGTCTCAAAGTATTCTTCTCTCCAACAAAAATTCTCCCATTATATCTTAGAAGTCCAGCTATCAATGTGTACTTAGCATTGGTTCTAGTGGTGGTCTGTGCTTCTCTTAGCAAGTTTTGACTGTGATCATCTTCCATATAGCTATGTTTGACTTCTAACACCCATTCTGGAAGTATAGTAGTAATAGCTTGACAGGTCAGTCTAGGCACAACTTCTTTTTAATAGTGGGGAATTCCAGTGATGCAAAAGGCGGCCTAGGCGGCCGCCGAGGCGGCGCCTAGGCGGTGGGCGGCAGCCGGCCGCCGCGACTTGGCCCCTCGGCGGGAGGTCAGGCGGCTGGGCGGTCGCAGGCGGTCAAAGGCGGGTGCGAGGCGGCGGCGGCGCGGCAGCTAGGCGGCCGCGGAGGATGCCTACGCGTGGGACGGCGACATAAGAAGCCCGAGCTTCTCCTCCGCCTCTGGCCTCCCCCTTCGCCGGATTATCCCAGGTTCTGCACTTCCTCCCCTCCGCCTCCCCCTCCGCCTTCGGCCTCCCCTCCGCCTCCGCTGGGCCGCTGGGGAGATCCGGCGAGGAATCCAGCTGGGGTCGGAGGAGCACACGCCGCACGGCCGCATGGGGACTCGGGGACGCCGGGACGGGGAGAGACTGAGAGATTCAGGGGAGCGGAGCGGACTGACCGGACCGAGAGCGGCGAGATGCGAGAGACAGAGAGATTGAGAGGGGAGCGGAGCGGAATGACCGAGAGCAGCAAGAGGCAAGAGATTTAAGAGAGAGGGCACGGCCGCACGCCCCCGCGCGGGTGATGTGTCGGCAGTCGGCTGGAGCCGGCTGTCGGCACGGGAGGAGACTGAAGTGATTAGTGAAATAGTGATTGTCTGAATTTATTTTAATTAGTGTATTGCTTAATTTTTAATGTACAGGTTTATATAAAGTATTTACATGAAGAATTTACATCAAATGATGCAATATCCATCATCATCTATCAAATTTACAACACTACAAATTATTCCAGATATCAATTCTTCCTCCAAACATCATACTAAAGTCGGCCGCCTAGGCCCATCCTAGGCGGCCTAGGCGCCGCCTAGGCGGCCTAGGCGCTAGGCCCCTGCTTGCCGCCCGCCTAGCGCCTACTTGAACACTGGGGAATTCTATATAGCATTAGATTGGGTGGTTTAGAGCCTGCTTTGAGATGGATAGCATGATCACAACCCCTAGCTAGTGGCAGACCTTGAGTGTAACGCCCCCGTTTCCAGGGGCGCCTGGGACACGGCATTTCGCAACTATTCATGCTTGAACAGTTATGGAGTGTCGCGCAAGAGTATACCATCACATGTTTACAACAAAAGACCAGCATATATTTCACATAAGGTTTAACAACCCAGTTTTCTGCAGCGGGGCGTGCAAGCCCAAAGTATATTACATAACGAAAACTCCAAGAAAGCTCGAGCGCGGCGGAGACCTAGAACCAAGGGTCCTCGTCGAAGAAAGGCTCCTCTGGGGCTTCCTCAACGGGGAGACCTTCACCAGCGTCTTGATCTTATGAAGGGGTTTAGCAAGCCGTGAGCTGACCAACTCAGCAAGTCACAATGGAAAAACCCTAACTTAACTACTTGCACGGATCAACAAAGGAAGGGAATATATGTGGTTTATTAACTTTGAGTGGCTGCAGTTTTATTTGCAAACATTTTTAGAAATTCAAAAGCTGACAGCTACTCCTTAAGATTAAGGGGTTTTCATAAAAAGATAATTAACCAACTAGTCCAGTTAAAGCATTTGTAAAACTACTTAAGCTTCGCAGCTGGAATCACCCAAGTGACACAGCTCCATTAACCGGGAGCACGGCGTATTCGAATACCATTTGATTTACTCTGCTGAGTTGTTCAACTTTACCCACACGCACCCTTAACCCTCATGACTGAATTAAGGAACCGGGTCTTTTCACTGCTCAACCCTTGATATACACTCCACCCGATAGGTTCGGAATCCGCACACCCTCGGGTATTCGTTGGCCACCACGGAACGCCGGGCCCGAGTTGTGGGGGCCTATCGTTGTCTTAGTTTGGATCTACGATCCAGATCGACTCCCAAATGCAGGGTTTCACTCAAGTTGAGCAGGTACTAAACCAGGGTTGACAAGTGAACACCTGTGGTTGAGCGGCCACTATGTCATTTGCTCGGCATAAGGGTCTAGTCCTTATATTTTCACGAGGTTCGCAACCTCCACCCTAGGGTAAAGCGGTGGGTGAAGATCGTCTCGTGGTTTCCCACAACGCCCTTACCCTAACTCGTGCATACTTGCGCTACCACCCTAGGGTACGGTGTCCCATACCACCTTACCATTATCTCCGAGTTTTGAAATCTACCGGCCCACGGCCACAACCTTAGTAGTATATAGATTTTGCATGAGATATAAGTAACCTATAGGTGGTTGTATTACACATATGGTAAGTTTAGGGTTACAAAGGCGGGGCTACGAATTTAACATGGCATTTATCGATGGTAGGTTTTATCTATATAGCATGTCATTCTAAACATTTTATTTTACCCTGTTGTGGTCACAGACCAAACATTTTAATTTATCCGTCCCCTACCCTTCGAAGTGGTGGCAACGGAGTTGGCGCCTAGTCGAAGTAGAAGTGCGAGCGCTCCATCACGTACCTTTCGAAGTGGTGGCAACGGAGCTGGCGCCTAGTCGAAGTAGATGCGCAAGCGCTCCGTCCCATACCCTTCGAAGTGGTAAAAGCAGGGCTGGCGCCTATCCGAAGTAGACGCGCAAGCGCTCCGACCCCTACCCTTCGAAGTGGTGGTAGCGGAGCTGGCGCCTAGTCGAAGTAGACGCGCAAGCGCTCCGTCCCCTACCCTTCGAAGTGGTGGCA
This sequence comes from Dendrocalamus latiflorus, assembly GCA_017311315.1. NCBI lineage: Eukaryota > Viridiplantae > Streptophyta > Magnoliopsida > Poales > Poaceae > Dendrocalamus > Dendrocalamus latiflorus. The sequence goes on along the minus strand of CM029629.1, from coordinate 18,929,401 downwards.
GCGGAGCTGGCACCTTGTCAAAGTAGACGCGCGAGCGCTCCGTCCCCTACCCTTCGAAATGGTGGGAGTGGAGCTGGCGATGTATTCTCTGGTGCCACGCGTGCGGGGGCGCTATAACCGAGTGGTGTACTTCTTGGAGCGAGGCACTCCCTGGGGTGAGCGTGACCTCACGGTAGTGCGCCTTAATGGCTCAAGGAATCGCGCCGACTCCTGGGCTGGCACGAGCGGGCTGCTGTATCCGTACGCGCTTGTCCATTCGAGATGCACACGCGGCGGGCCATGATTGGCGTGCGACGGGCCGTCAGCGGTCAAGCCCCTTCCCAGAGGGGCGGGGCACGTGGCGTGGTGTTGTAGGCGCGCCGCACGTTGGCTGCTCACCTTCCAACGCGCGTCACCGGCTGCTAGTAGTTGCGCTTCTTGCCGATCTTCAGTTGCCCATGTCACGCGGATTTGCGGTTGTCCCTTCGGACAGGTGCGGCCAGGGTCGGGGGGTCAGTGACCCCGTTTGGGCTATCGTGGTTTAGGGTCCGGAGAGCCGCGCCGACGCACGCCGAAGGCTATGTCGGGTCGCGCGACCTGCATTTATGCCTTGCGCTGACCGACACGCGGTGGGACGCTAGTGACGCGTCGTGTGGTGACAGGACTCTGTACGACCACGGTCGCATGCTGGCTACGTGTACTGCCGCGATGCTTCGGCTTCGCACGTGGGGAGGTGAGCGGTTGTCGCTCGCCGTTTGCGCTTACCAACGGTGGGAGGCGGGGGGCCTTTAAGTACCCCCCGTGGCGTTGTGCCTGCGCCTCCTCCTTACGCTTTCTGGTTGTTCATGTCGCCCCCCGCATTCGCTCGCCCTGTTCCTGCGCTCATTTTCGCCGCCGAGTTCCCCGTGGATGCTGATGGCGACTTGCGACGAGCGTACTTAGGTGGGCGGCTACGCCATCCGCAGGCGGTCCTCACCGCTCGAGGTGAAATACGCGCTGGAGGAGCGCGATCCGGCGGCGGCAGACAAGTGGTGGGCGGCGAAGAAGAGTCAGGGTCCGTACTCCGGCGAGTTGGGCCACACGCTCGTGACGGAGGACACGATCTGGTCACTACTGCGAGAGGGGAGGCTATCAGACCGCCAAGCGGTGCGGTTGCCCGCCGATGATGAGACGGAGCCGCGCTCTGAGAAGTCAGAGGCGATCGTCTTCGTCGCCTACTTCGAAGCCGAACTTCGCATCCCGTCCGCAGCAATTGTTGGGGACGTGCTGCGGACCTTCAAGCTGGAGTTGTCACAACTGACTCCAAATGCGGTGGCTCGCCTCGCCGTGTACAGCTGGGCCCTGCGCTCGGAGGGGTGTTGGCCCAGCGCCTCCCTGTTCGCGTATCTGCATGAAGCCCGGTGCCAATCGAAGGAGCGGAAGGACGGTATGCTGTCGAAATTTGGCAGCGTCAACTTCATCCTGCGGACGTCATGTGGGAAGCTCTTCCCCGCAAACTCGACCCGAGGGAAGTGGGAGTCCAACTGGGCGAGGCGGTGGTTCTACCATCGTGTGACGAGTGGCAGCAGCCTTGAGTGCGCAGGCGGGCCGATTACATTCAAGACCACCCCCAGCTTAACGCTTGACCAGGAAGATAGGCTGAGGGCGCGAAGACTTGTGGGGGTCGCCGCCCGCTTCAATATGCGTGACCTCGCCGAGGAGTACATGATGCTCGGTGCGACGCCGCTCTCCCACGATTGGCGCTTCACGGCCGGTGAACGTCGGGATGATAACGTTCGCCCGTCCGTTTGCTCGCTGCCCGTGCGACTAGTCTTCGTAAGCCTCGACCATGTCTTCCTCTCCGTTCGTACGTATTGCATTGTGTAAATGTGCTCTGTCCGGCGCAGGGACTCGCCTTGAGGAGCGGAGCGCGCCGCGCGCATGTTCCTCGGGCTATACACCGGCAGAGAGCACGGGCAGCACGCAGCTGCGACTGCGAAGGCCGGATTGGGGCGGATAAACCGCGTGTGTGAGGCCTTAGGGCTTCCTGTGCCGGATCGCACCCCTCCGGACCAGCAACATGAGGATGACGGTGCCGTGAAGACGAAGGTGTCATCCCGCAAGAGGACCCGGAGCACTGCGACCACGCCCAGTACGGTGGTTGCCGCTGTTCCTGCCGGCGCGGCGAGCCCGGAGTCGGGTTCGGTGAAGTATGCCGACTCAGACTTGGAGGGCGCGGGTACTGAGGGTGAAGGCGCTGGCGGCGGAGGGCGCGCCACGGAGGTCTCGCTGCCCGCGACCGTCGCCGAGGTGGTGGTGCTGGCTGGCGGCACCGGTGCGGAGTCCTCGTCTCCGGCCATGGCTGTGGCGGGGCTGCCCTCCGCGGGAGTGTGTGGAGCGCGGCCTTTGCTAATAGCGGCGGCCGAGGCTGAAGTGTCCCCCGCAGAGGTCGTGGGGGAGAAGCCCCCGACCGCTGTCATTGTAGCTGTGGAGACCCCTTCGGCGAGTGTTGTTGCCGCAGGGGCTCCTTTTGTGGTGGGTACCGAGGTGGTACCTTCCCCTCAAGCGAAGCGGCCACGCCTGCAGTCCCCCCTTCCGTGGACTTCGCGAGGGTTCGTTGTGGCGACCGGTGTTGGGAGCTTATGGGACTCCGCTTCGAGCACCGAGGTTCCTCCACCCCGCGCCCTCCCGGCCCCTCGAGCCACAGTGACCGTGGCGCAGGATCGGTTCGCGCTAGGTCCCAACTCGGAGGTCCCCAGGCCTTGTGAGACAACGCCATCCATTGGGGCCGAAGTAGAAGCGGTCCCGCCCGCGGCTAGGGAGATGTCTCCGCGAAGTCCCCCGTCTGCCACCGAAGGTAGGTTATGACGGCACTCCTTCGACAATTTTTGCACGCCCCGTGACACAGATGTCGCGCGCCCGAGCCAGGCGGACTTCGTCCCTCCGTCGGATGCTTTGAGGGCATGGTGCGGGATTGCGGAGGACGCGGCCGCCAGCATCGGTCAACAGGCGTTGCAGACCTACGGGTCAGGGCGCCTTGGAGATGCATTGGAAGTGTCGGGAGTGAGGGTAAGCGTATGTCTTTTAGACCACTTGCAGCCGTTTAGCGCTTGCTAACTCCTGCGCCGCGCAGACACTCGTGTTGGCCCAGGCCCTGCGAGGTGCTCACGTTCGCGAGGGAGTAGCGCTACGGAGTAGGCTGCTGGCCGCCGAAGAGGAGCTGCAGGGAGCTACAGGAGGGCGCTCCGCCCAGGATGCTCGTATACGTCGCCTGGAGTTGGAGTGCGCGGAGATGAAGACACGCACCGAGGGGCTCGTTGCTGCAGTGCGAGCGTCGGCCGCGGAAGCGGTGCGGCAAGAAGCTGATGCAGAGCGGGACGACCTTCTGCAACAAATCGCTGCGCTAGAGGGGAAAAACAGCGAGCTTGCTGCCTCTCTCGCGGAGCGAGATTGAGCCTTGGGCGACGCTTCGGTAGCTGCCTGGGACGCCATGCTGGCCCTAGAAGACACCCTTAAGGGGCTTGTCGCCGAAGTGCCGGTGCGCTCCTTCGGGCCCGAGGACCTGTCGCGGTCACTCTGGTGGATTGGAGATGCGGCCGGCGTTGCACACGGCGTCGCGGCGATCTTCGGCAACCACTGCGCCTACGTGGCGTCGTGTCTGCCATATTGCGGGGCTAGTCGATCCTCGACTGGAGATGCCCGCCAGGGGCGAGGTAATGTCCGGCGCTGTGTGCGCCGTACGTCGCGCCGTGAAGTTCTTCCATGAGCGGATATGGAAATACTGCGGCGAGGCCGCAGCCATAGTCGAGCTGCGGAACAACTTGCACGGCGAGGGAAACCTTGGCCGGTTTCTGGACGAGGTCCCCCGGCGTGACGAGGATGGCGCTGCGGCCCCGGAGGACACCGTGAACCCACAGGTGTGACGGGAGGTTGTCGCGTGTTGGTGTGCGTTGTAACCGAAGCCCGAGTTTTGTCTTTTTTTTCTTGGTAAAGTACGGAGTTGTTTTCCCGCTGTTCTGATTCCTGCCCCCTTGTCCTGAGCGGCTACACAGTCGGGGCCGGCTGCTAATCTCCAACCTTGCGACCCGACGGCGTCTTCGGCGCTGGCAAAGGGCCTAGGAAGCGTTGGATTTCTGGGCGGGTCGGGAGTCTTCGAGTGGAGCCTCGGCACGGACGCATGTTAAGGATGAGCCTGCCGAGTAGCGGCCTGGTGCACCGGAGGTGTTTGTGCGCCTTTGTAAGCGTCCTTAGCGAATGCAAAGAACAGTCTTGATTAGATCTTGCGAAGTGCATCTCCGCCCCTCCGGCTACGCTATCCCATGGTAAACTCGGAGGGTTACTACGCTCGTCCGTATACGACGATTTACGCCTTGTGAGGGCAGGGTGATCGAGGTAGACGCGTAGTTGCAATAACCGCACACACGCTCAGTCCGATATCCCTTCGAAGCGGCGGCAGCGGAGCTGGCGCCTAGTCAAAGTAGACGCGCAAGCGCTCCGTCCCCTACCCTTCGGAGTGGTGGCAGCGGAGCTGGCGCCTAGTCGAAGTAGACGCGCGAGCGCTCCGTCCCCTACCCTTCGAAGTGGTGGCAGCGGAGCTAGCGCCTAGTCAAAGTAGATGCGCGAGCACTCCGTCCCCTACCCTTCGAAGTGGTGGCAGCGGAGCTGGCGCCTAGTCGAAGTAGATGCGCGAGTGCTCCGTCCCCTACCCTTCGAAGTGGTGGCAGCGGAGCGCGGGTGCTCCGTCCCCTATGCTTCGAAGTGGTGGCAATGGAGCTGGCGCCTTGTCAAAGTAGCGGCGCAAGCGCTCCGTCCCCTACCCTTCGAAGTAGTGGCAACGGAGCTGGCACCTTGGTCGAGGTAGACGCGCGAGCGCTCCTTCCCAAGATTATGCAAGAACAACCTCTGGTGTTTCTCGCTCGCGGGTGCGCTTGCGCGGGAGCTAGCCTCTGACACGTCACCTTGGTACTTCGCGGGCTGCGCGTGGGAGTAGGCCCCCATGGTGCACTTTGCACTCCGTAGAATTAACCGGGGTAACCTCTATGTCCTCTAAGTACGTGGGGCCAACATCCACGTCTTGTTTATACTCCGAAGAGTACGCCCTGGGACAACACCCATGCGTGCGCGGGGTTCGCGTCTTGTTTATACTCCGTAGAGTGCGCGGGGATAGCATCCGCGTCTTTTTTATGCTCCGGAGGGTGCGTGGGATCGACATCCACGTCTTATTTATACTCCGAAGAGTACGCACTGGGGCAACGCCCATGCATGCGCGGGGTTCACATCTTGTTTATACTCCGTGGAGTGCGCAGGGATAGCATCCATGTCTTTTTTATGCTCCGGAGGGTGCGTGGGATCGACATTCACGTCTTATTTATACTCCGAAGAGTACGCACTGGGCAACGCCCATGCGTGTGCAGGGTTCGCGTCTTGTTTATACTCTGTAGAGTGCGCAGGGATAGCATCCGCGTCTTTTTTATACTCCAAAGAGTGCGTGCGGAGGCGGACCTCGACGCTACGTCTTATTTATGCTCCGTAGAGTGTGTGCGGAGGCGGACCTCGCGCTACGTCTTATTTATACTCCGTAGAGTGCGTGCGGAGGCGGACCTTGCGCTACGTCTTATTTATACTACGTAGAGTGCGTGCGGAGGCGGACCTCGCGCTACGTCTTATTTATACTCCGTAGAGTGTGTGCGGAGGCGGACCTCGACGCCACGTCTCCGTAGAGTGCGTGCGGAGGCGTCCCCCCGCTCATATCTTTGACAGAGAGTGCGCGCGCGAACGCATGTCTTTGTTTATACTCATACCCGCATCTCTGACAAAGAGTGCGCGCGCGAACGCGTGTCTTTGTTTATACTCATACCCGTATCTTTGACAAAGAGTGCGCGCGCGGACGTGCGTCTTTGTTTATACTCATACCCGTATCTTTGACGGAGAGTGCGCGCGCGCACGCGTGTCTTTGTTTATACTCATACCCATATCTTTGACGGAGAGTGCACGTGCGAACGCGTGTCTTTGTTTATACTCATACCCGTATCTTTGACAGAGAGTGCGCGCGTGGACGCGTGTCTTTGTTGCAAAGAACAAGAATTTGTGCAAACGGTGAAGTTTATTAAATTCCAGTTTGCGCGGGTGAGCAATTACAAAAAAAGGGGGATACCGACCACTAACCGCTATGAGGACGGGGCGACCGCTGACGAGCCGCTGCTGTCGAGGCAACCTTGTGCCCGAGGAACGCGAGACGCTCTCCGGGGGCGCCCAAGGGCTCCGCACCTGCACACTCGGCTTAGGTGCCTTGGCGAGCCGCGTGGCATGGACCTTTGGCGCCAAGCTCTATGCGCCGAGCCATGTCCTGGTCGCCATGGATGATGATGATGGCCCGCGGTCCGGGAAGCTTCTTGCACTGGAAGCCGTGATGCGGGACTGCCCCGAGAGTATTTAGGAGCGGCCGCCCTAATATGGTGTTGTAGGGGGTATGCAATGTCGACCACATCGAAGAAGGCATCTTCGCTCCTCACGTTGTTGTTTTGGCCGAAGGAGACTTGGAGGCATATCTGGCGCAAAGCGCGCAAAGGCTGCACTCCAAATCCTTGCAGCGGGATGCCTGAAGGGCCCAATCAACTCCGAGGGATCCCCATTTGGTCGAAGGCCACAGCGAACAGGATGTTCGCGGAGCTTCCTCCATCGACTAGGACGCACCTGACTTCGCATCCGGCTACAAGGACCCGGATGACCAAAGGGTCTTGGTGGGGAACTCCACGCCCTCGGCGTCAGCGGGCGTGAATGTGACTTCGTGTTGTGCCCATTCCAGCGGCGCCTACGCCGGGTATGCCGCGACATGGTGCAGCCTTCTCGCGTAGGCCTTTCGTTGCCGCGCCGAGGCGAACTCCAACAAGGAGCCTCTGAAAATGACGTTGATGATCCTGCGCTGGGCTCCTTCGGGGGCTTGTAACTGTAGGAGGCCCTCCCGAGGTTGTTGCACATGTGCCTGAATTCGCAGGAGGCCTTCCTGGGCTGTATTCCTTGGTCCTAGGGGTGTTGGACGTGGGCCACGACGGGCGCGTGTGTTTCCGGGTTTTTGTCCCTGGCGACGCTCTGCCGTAGCGCTGCGATAGTTGTGCAAGCACGCGTGTCATGGTTGCCTCGGCCATGGATTTCGCACCACTGCCTGTGGTGCTGGTCGCCGTACTCTTCGCGGGTTCTGTCGTCGCGACCCCGGCCATGCCCCCGGCGCCCTCTGCCTCCGCGACCTGTGGAGGCGTTGTCTTCGGAGCCGCCCTCGATGTCAAAGACGTAACGAGGTTTCCTGGACTTGCGTTGGTCGCACTTGGGCCTATCGCCTGACGGGTCATTGTGTTGGGGGTCCTTGCGTTCAGAGGCGCCCTTCGGCTGCTCTTGCTTGCACTTACCTTTCGAAGAGCCCTGCTTGGGCGAGCCTTCGCTCTTTGCCGAGCCTTCCGCCTTGTTGGTGTTGGAGTCATCACCGTGTCGCCTCCGCGCGTCCTCCTCCGCTCTGGCGTACTCTTCCATTTTGTACTCGGCCATCGGTCCCGGTCGGAGGCCTTGTATTGCTGCGTTGATGACGGTTGTTTCGTTGACGTCTTTGACCTGGCAACGTACTTTCGTGAAGCGCTTGAAGTAATCCCGGAGCCGCTCCTCAGGTTTTTGCTTGACTGCGAAGAGCTGGTCCGCATCGACACGCTCGACGTAGTTTCCCTGGAAGTTGTTGTAGAGTCGATCGCGGATCTGTTCCCAGGCATAGATGGACTGTGGTTCAATGGTGAAGAACCAGGACAGCGCCACCCCTTGTAACGCGAGGGGAAATCCTTTTGCCTTCGTGGTGTCGTCTCCGCCAGCGGCTTCGATAGCGGTCTCATACACGCGCACGAATTCTCGCGGGTCGGAGTCGCCCTTGTACGCCTTGATGACGCTCGGGAACTTGAAGTCCTCAGGCCACGCCGCCTGCTGTAGGCCCGTGGAGAGCGGGGACTCCGGGTCTACGCGCCGCAATGGGACGCGACTAGACGTAGGGGCGTCGCGGCTATCCGCCCTCTCCGGAGGGGGTTCGGATGCCACCGCCGGGGGGGCATGTTGGCTCCGAGCCTCTTGCATGTCTCGCACAGCCCCGCGGAGGTCTGTTAGCTCCCGCTGAAACGCGCTAAGGGCCGCCAGCAAGGCAGCCTCCACCGCGGACGTGGTTGGGGCCGTCGGTGCGCTTGGCGGTACTACCGGCACGGCGGTGACCACGGCCTGCGTGCCCAGGCTGCCCGCCGCGTTGTCCTGGAGGACCCTGGAGCCGGTGATGAGGTCCGCGTCGCCGCTGGGGCCATTCACCGCTTCTGCGCCGGGTGGAAAAACGGATGCGCCTGCGTTGCCATCGCCGGGGTTGGTCGTCAGGGCGGTGCTGGTGGGGTCTGGCGTTGTGTCGCTGGTGGGGTTGGTCGTTGCGTCGGTGCCGGGGTTGGGCGTTGCGTCGGTGGCGGGGTTGGTCGTCGCGTCGATGGCGGGGTTCACGGTCGCACTTGCACCACCGCTCGTACCTGTAGCTGCTAAAGCCGAAGCCCTAGTGCTGACGCGAGACTTCGCCGCTTCCGCCTTCTTCTTCTTCTTCGCCGCCGACGGTGAAGCTTTCTTTGGTGCCATCCTCCTTCAGACCTGGAGGCTTGCTCTTGTCCTCCCGATGGACGGCGCCAACTGTTGTGGTTACAGACCTGTGCTAGTGGAGAGTTAGGTAAGTAAATGGCTTCGGGTCTCTCCCCATGGCCCGTGCTGTATATATATATCCACATGGGGAGTGCTTTTACAGTTATATCCTCACATCTGGGTATCCCCTTCAGGGGCACTTATCTCATTACACATATCCCGTTTTGGGCCTTACATTCCTCTAACAGGCCTGCTGGGCTTAGGTGGGGGCCACCCCTACAACATACCCAAACTAGCATTTCACAACTAGCGATAATGCAAGTAGCATAATAACATAATTAAACAACATGGGATACAATATGATCAAGGTTTTACGACTTGTCGTGAATCTGGACAATCTCGAACGTAGTGACTCCTGGATCCTGGCCCTGCACCAAAGCTTCCGGAATCTCCGTAACTAGCGCAAACACACAAAAATAACATAAGTCCGGCTTGAGTCTAATCAAGCGAGGAAAAATAATCTATGAAAAAGGAGTAAATTGCATAAATCTCCAAATGGGAATTATTAGAATTTTTCTGGGATGAATTTGGGGGAAAAGGAGGTCAAAAATGGATTCAGGGCATCAAATTGAGCAAGGTGGTGAAATTTGGGAATTTTTGGGATTTTCTGTGATTTTCTAGGATTTATTTGGAGTTTCTGGATTTTTGGAAAAGATTAAATATCTGGAAATTCGGTGAACAGTACTGGGCTGGCCTAGCACTGCGCGGCCCACGCGCGGCGTGCTCCGCGCGGCCTGGCAGGCCGGGGCGCGGCCTGGCAAGCCGGGGCGCGGCCCACTCGCGCGCGCGCACCCGGGCGGGATGGCGGACACACGGCTCGCGCGGACGGCGGGGATACGGGGAGAGCGGGCGGAGGGGATGCAGTGAGGTGGAGGGAATCGGATGGTTGCGGGGAGGAGTGGATCGGGCGGCTGAGGTTATATGGCAACGGAGGGAAACGACGACGAGGATGCGGCCACGTAGGTCGTCGTCTTCCTCACGCCGTGCGCGCGCAACAGAGGGGCGAAGACAGAAGCGTCTCCGCTCTCCGGCGACAGCGGGGTCCCTGGCGGCCAAGGAAGGCACCAGGGGATGGGTCTCAGCGAGAGGAACCCATTTCTGGGATTTGGGAGCCATGGGAACGACCGACGGCGGCGCATGGCCGGAGAGAAGGTGGTGACGATTTTCGGTCACCAGAGACCAACGGCGGCGATCCGGGCAAATCGGCGGTGGTGGGAGCATCTCTAAAGCAAGGGAACTCGATGGTGGTGTTGGGTCAAGTCGAGAAACTCTCTGGCGAGCTGGCCATGACGACCCCCTTTCGGCCGACGGCGAGCTTCGCCGCCAGGGCAGAGGAGTGGCGCTCTTGGCCGGCAGAGTCCACCATCGTGTTCAGGAGGTAAAGGGGAGCAAGTTAGCGAATGGAATCGGATTTTAATCGAATGGAGAAGAAGAAAGGCTCGGGAGTTCACCGGCGGCGGAGGAGCTAATCGCCGGCGATGCAAGGGCTCCGAACTCAATCGGATGCTCGGGGAGCTTCTTGGGAGTGTGGGGAGCACAATGCAGGGGTTGGAGTGGCTTAAGAAGGCGCAGGGAGAGTTGGCGTCGAGGGAGCCATTCGGGGCAGCTCGGGGGAGTTAAGGCGCGGCGTGGGTGGGGCTACGGCGTCGCTGGCAGCCTGGGGAAGCCGCGGGAGTGGGCGCGACTGGAGGGAGTGACAGGGCTCTGCGCGCGAGTAATGGCGGGGATGGGGAGTGGGAGCAGGTGGCCGAACGCACGGCTGGGGCGCGTCGCGCGCGGAAGAGGGAGGAGCGGGGACTGGCAAGTGGGGCCGCGGACTGACTGGGCGACGTGGTCGCGGCGACGTGGCGCAGGCGCTGGCGACCGGTGACGGCAGCACGGCGAAGGCGGCGAAATCGCGGGTGTGGACAAAACAACGGGCGCGGGCATAGCGCACAGCGCGAGCGTGTGTGCGAGGGAGAAAGTGGGGAGGGAGGGGGCGCCAGCGGGGAGAGGAGGCAGGGAAAAGGAGAGAGTGCCAGAGAAAAGGGGAAAGCGGAAATGCCGAGAAAGGAAGGCGGTTTCCGAGGAGACTTTTCAAAAAGGGAAAGTTGCTAAAAATCACTCAAAAATTCAGGGAAATTCACAAAAATTTTAGGTTTGAATTTTGGGACTTTTCATTGAGGTTTAGCAAATACGTCAGGAAACTGCTTGAGAATGGGTTCAATATCTGCTAGAATAGTTGTTTCCTCTTGTGCCACCGATTCTAGAATAGGTTGAGCTTGGATAACATATCCCATCACTCACTTTTTTATCATCTTTTCTAGCTGCGTGGCATTTATAGTGCAATGGTTGGAGGGAGTAGTAAAATTTGTGAAACACAATAATTTTCCATTTTTGCATATAGACAATGCCCTCTCTTTTAAATCAAGGCCAATAGGACTATGCTCAAAAATCCAATCAGCCTCTAATATGATGTCATAGCTCTATAATGACAATAATTTAAAGGTGTTCTGAAAGTCCACACCTTGCACCTTGTAGAATAAATTTTCAACTTTAGCATTGGTCTGTAGTTCACCTCCCCCAGCAATAGCTACTTTCTTAGCATTTGCATATTTGAGATTGTAATTGTTTTTTATGGCAAACTCGTAATCCATAAAAGAGTCAATACTGTCACTGTCCACTAAAGCTATAGCTTTTCTTCCCTCAATCACAGCAACTAGGGCAAACATGGTAGGGCTATTAGTAGGGGTGAAAACGGATCGGATAGTTTCCGTCGGATCCGGACGGATACGGATACGGATTGTGTCGGATCGGATTTTTTTCGGATAGTTCTCGGATCGGATACGGATACGGATTTTTTATCGGATACGGATACGAATACAGTAAGCCTAGTATTCGTCGAATACGGATACGGATACGGATTATCCGGATAATACGAAAACGGATATCCGAGGGGAGGGGAGGGATTTTAATTTTTATTTTTGATTTTTGGATTTCAGAAAAGCCTGGGAAATTCATTTAAGCTCAGAAAAATATGAAATAAACTCTAAAAATTCCAGGAAAATTCACAGAAGTTCTTGGTGACATTTTGGACTTAATAAAAATATTTTCAACTAATATTGGTATTTAATTTTCATACTTAAAAATACTTTTTAATTTCAAAAGTAGACCTTTAAACTCCAGAAAACCAAATAAAAGACAAATAACTCCAAATAATTAATTTAAAGTAGGATTTTTATAGAAAATCAAAATATCATTTTACAACTTGATGGATGAAATGGAGGAATGAAATGTTCTTATGTTTGTTCAAATTACTATCATGTCATCATGTGTATTCTATGAATTGCACGTTGTTGTTACTTATGTAGTTATATTATGATCGACTATTGGGTATATTTTCATTGTGGATGAAAAGACTATACTTGTTTCGATTTTATGAATGTTTTGACAAGATGAGCTATTTACGTATTTTCATTAATTTTGAATGTATAGTTTAAGAGGTTTTCATGTTCCGATAAATATTCGTAACCGTATTCGTTTCGATTCGTATTCGATCCGTATCTGTATTCGATATTATTCGTATTTGTATTCGTATTCGAGTTATCCGTATTCGTATCCGTATCCGGAAAAAAATATGAAAACAAATATGGTAGAGGCATTATCCGTCCGTATCCGATCCGTTTTCACCCCTAGCTATTAGTACCCATTACTGCCTGGTGAGATATTTGCATGAGCTACTCCTTTGCCTCTGTTACACTTGTTTGTTCTGGGCTATCAGGGGCAGTAGTATACTCTCGTTCAGATGATTGTTCCTTATCTTCAAAGTTTTCTTCTCCGTCATCTTTCCTCATTAATAATGTATGTAATGCCTTTTTTACTTTACATTTATGTGCCGGGCTCCATGGCTCTTTGCAATAGCAGCAAGCATTTTTGTCCTTCTCCCCAGTATTCACTTTGCTTTTCTCAGGAATCTCAACAGTGATTACTCTTAGGGCATTGTTCCTGTTGCTAATAGCCCCAAATTTATTCTTGTTAAAAGCACTGGAGTAATGTGGTTTCTTAGCTGTTACTACTTTTTCATATACCCTAGCATACCAAAAAAACCTCCATCAATCCCTGTGGCCTTTGCCCACTCACATCATGTTTGATATTTGCTTTTAACCCACCAATGAAACAACTCAAAAGAAATTGTTCTTGCAAATATGGATGATCTCTTTTTACCAGAGCTATACATTCCTCAAATTTGTCAATGTAACTAAACACAGTTGACTGTTGCCTGATGTTCTGCAAAGCTTCAACTGCATCATGAGCACTTGCTTCTAAAAATCTATCACTTAGCATGGCACATAATTGATGCCAAGAAATGAGACTTCTAGGTATACCTATCCCCTTAACCAAGTTGCGGCTCTTCCAGAAAAATGAGCAGTAGCCAAGTTTATCCACTGATCTTCAGGAGTGCTTAAGATTTCATAAAATTTCTCACACTGTTTTAACCAGTTTATAACATCATCTCCTTCAAATAAAGGTATCTCAAGTCTTGGCCCTTTTATAAGAACTTCAGCATAATGAGTGCTACTACTTGGACCCCAATGTATTGATTTGTTTGAGCATTAAACCACTGAACACCAGAATTTTGGGCCATAAACCCATAAATTGTTCCACATGCCATTAGGAGGTCTCATTTGATTGTCCATATTAAACCTATATGGGTCTTGAAAAGTTCATGATCCCCCAACATTCATATAACCACCAATAGAAGCAGCAGTGGGTCTTACAGAAGGTGTGAAAACGGGATCATGTATAGTTTGGTTTGATACCTGAACAGCAGTAGCTGCCTGATTTGATGCTTGAACCTCAGCAGCTGTTTCACCCGTAGTGGCCGCGCCAACTTCCTTTGAATTCTCCCTTGCTATATGTGTTGGAGGAGCTGGACCCAAGGGACAAATTTGTCTCAATAATTCCTTCATCTCCATAAACTCCTGCCTCAAAGTCTTCCATTTGGCCCTAACCTCCATCTGTAACTACCTTACTGTAGGCTACTACTTTTCTCTTCTTTTCTCATTCAGGAAAGCAGATGCTAAATAGCCTTAGTTTACAGCAATATTTACATTACGGTTAAAATAAACTTAATTGCTAAACATACTGAACTGAACGGTCAAGGACAAAACTACAGCTTTTTTTTTAATCAAGGGAAAAATTTCATTAAGTGAATGAAAAAGGTCCCAGCCTCTACAATCCAAAGATCGTACGCAGTTTAAAAGTTACATCCAAGAGCATTCAAGCTCGATTCTCACACGAGAGCACAAGAACTAGCATAAAACAAAAGACACAAGATACATGAAAAAACAGACACTGCGCCTCAATCCTATTCCGGAACTTCCATCCAAATTTTGCAAAGACCTCCATGATGACCGTCTCCAAAATCTGGCATCCATTCTTGAAGATTGGTTTTTCTTCTTCTTTACTTAACAAGGACCAATGCCGGATCCAATATGTTGCCCTGAAAATGACTTGCAGAAAGGTGTTGGTTTTAGCATTATTGAACACCACGTCATTTCTATTCAACCACATTGCCCAACAGAGAGCCGCAGCACCTAGTAAAATCTGATTTTTGAGTTTTGCCCCGATGCCATGAAGCCAAGAAACAAACATATCCGATATACTAGATGGTGGATGAATTCCAAAGGTGATGTGCACTGTGTTCCATATAAATCTAGCAAAGTGACAATCAATGAAAAGATGTTGTATCGTCTCCAAAGAGTTACAAAAACAACACTTGACACTCCCTTGCCAATTCCTTTTTGCTAGATTATCTTTTGTAAGCGTGACTCCTTTTTGGAGATACCAAAGGAAATTTTTAATTTTCAAAGGCACTCTTATTTTCCATAGTGGATTTTTCGTAGGTAAGACTCCCTCTTGAATCAAATTCAAATACATAGAGCGAACCGTGAAAGACCCACTCCTATGTAAGTTCCAAACAAACACATCCTTCTCATTTGTAAGGTTAACTGTCACAACTTTAGAGACTAAGTCGTACCACGCTGTCAAATTACCTTCCACCAAACCTCTTCTAAATGACACATCCAGTGGCGTAGAAGCTAAAACCTTAGCCACAGTATCATTCTTTTTCCTCACAATCCTATAGAGGGATAGATAGACATCCCTTAAGGGTTTATTTCCTAACCAAATGTCCTCCCAAAATCTAACTTGTGTTCCCTTTTGAATTCGAAAATAACCATGAGCCAAGAAATCATCCTTGACCTTCATTAGCCCCGACCAAAAGTGGGAGTCACCCGGTCGTTTATAAACTTGAGTTATGGCTTTATTGGTCAAATATTTCCTTTTTAGAAGATTTTGCCAAACACCATCCTCATTAATAAGTTTAAACAACCATTTACTCAAGAGACATTTGTTTTGAATCCCAAGGTTTTGGATACCCAACCCGCCACAGTCCTTTGGTCTACAAAGTACACTCCACTTAGTGAGCCTGTACTTCTTTTTATGACTATCACTTTGCCAAAAGAACCTTGAACGGTAATAATCAAGTTTTTGTAAAACACCCTTAGGGACTTCAAAAAAGGAAAGCATATACATAGCTAAACTAGTTAAGACCGAATTGATCAAAACAAGCCTTCCTCCAACGGAGAGAAGCTTTCCTTTCCAACTGCTGAGCTTCTTTTGGAATCTCTCCTCAATGATTGCCCAATCTTTGTTAGAGAGTTTACGATGATGCATAGGAATACCAAGATATTTAAAAGGTAAGCCCCCGGTTTTGCAACCAAAAATTTGTGCATACTCATGCTCGCAATCCTTAGCACTACCATAACAGAAGAGCTCACTCTTATGAAAATTAATTTTCAACCCCGAAAGTTGCTCAAAGGTACTTAACACTAGTTTAAGATCTTTGGCTTGGAGTAGATCATGATCCATGAAGAGAATAGTATCATCTGCATACTGGAGGATCGAGAGGCCATCATCTACAAGATGTGGAACAACTCCTTAAAACCTCCCATCAGACTTAGCTCTACCAATTAACGTTGCCAACATATCTGCCACTAAATTAAAGAGGATTGGTGACAAGGGATCACCTTGCCTAAGTCCCTTTTTTGGCTGAAAATAATGCCCTAAAATGTCATTAACTTTAATGCCCACACTACCACCCCTAACAATTTGATCTATCCACTTGCACCAAAGTGGTGAAAAACCTTTCATCCTCAATGTTTGTTGAAGAAAAGACCATTTCACCTTATCATATGCTTTTTCGAAGTCCAGCTTTAGAATCACTCCATCAAGCTTCTTCCTATGCATTTCATGTATGGTTTCATGAAGGATAATAACCCCTTCCATGATATTCCTCCCTGCCATAAAAGCTGTTTGAGATGGTTGTATAACCTTCTGAGCCACTAGTGCTATACGGTTAGACATTACCTTAGTAAAGACCTTAAAGCTAACATTAAGTAGGCAAATGGGTCTGAACTGTTGGATTTGAGTAGCCTCATTTTGCTTCGGTAATAATGTAATTATACCAAAATTGAGGCTAAAAAGTGGGAGGTTTCCTTTGTGAAAATCAGTGAAAAGAGCCATGAGATCTCCTTTGACGAGACCCCAAAAAGCTTGGTAAAACTCAGCTGGGAAACCATTAGGCCTCGGGGCTTTGTTGTGTTCCATTTGGAATATAGCCTTTTTAACCTCTTCTTCTGTGAAAGCGGACGCTAATATCTCATTCTCAGTTTCTGATACCTGTGGTATATCATCCCTAAAGGATTCCATCATTGAGAAATTATTTCTCTCTGACGCCCCAAAGAGACCCTTATAATAATTGGTGATGTATTTCTTAAGGTTCTCATCACCCTCTATAATCCCCTCTTCCTGCTCGAGGCGGAAGATCCTAGTCTTCCTATGTTTTCCATTGGCTACCAACTGAAAATACTTAGTATTACAGTCGCCAAATAACAACTTAGTTGTTTTGGCTCTTTGGTACCATTTTATCTCCTCCTCTCGCAACAAATGAACTAACCGCTCTTTATAATAATGCTTTAAATCATTTTCCGTAGCACTGAGAAGCTGAGTCTCAACTTTCTTATCTAATTCATTCGCCTTCTGAATCAATTCTTCCTTTTCTTTTTTGTATGAACCGCTAACATTCTTTGCCCAACCCCGTAGGAATTGTCTAAGTCTCTGAATTTTAAATTGCCATCTTTGTAACGATGTTTTTCCCCTTTTTTTCTTTGTTCCACACTTCCGCCACCAACTCTGAGAAGCCATCACGTAGCAACCAACCGAGCTCAAATTTGAACAGTGGTTGATTTTTGCAACGAGTACCGTTTCCAGTATCTAGTAACAGAGGAGTGTGATCCGAAATTTCCCTAGTCAACGCCTGAACCGTTGATAGCAGAAATTTTGTTTCCCACTCTGTACTAACAAGGATCCGATCAAGTCTCTCATATGTTGGTGTATCCCTAGAATTAGCCCACGTAAATTTCCGGTTAGATAATTCAAGCTCCCTTAAATCTAAACCATCGATGACGGCATTAAATAAAAAGGGCCACCTATCATCAAACCTATCGTTGTTCTTTTCCTGTGGATTCCTAATAATATTGAAATCACCTCCGACAAGAACCGGATGTATTTCTTTGGCACATGTTTGTACCAACTCTGCAAGGAAGGCCTCCTTAAGTTCAGGTTGAGTAGCCCCATAAACTGCTATAAGAACCCATTGGAAACCATCACCTCTAATTCTCAAGTGGAACTTAACATAAAAATCTCCCTCATCAAAACTACCAATGTCAAAAATTTCTAGATTCACCGCAAGAAGGATGCCACCGGACCTACCATGAGGTTTTCACCAGTGCCACAAAAAATCTTGACCACCACAAATATTATTCAACGCCGTTTTTGGAAAATCTTTCTTCCCGGTCTCCATAAGAGCAATAAAGTCTAGCTTATGCTCTCTAGATAATTTTGAAAGGAACCTATATTTAGCCAAGTCACTAAGACCTCTGCTATTCCAAAAGATTCCTTTCATTTTGATCGATTTGATTTTCTTTTTTTCCTAACTATTCCAATTTTCTTATTCTTCTTATTAAAAGATGACATAGATTTATTCTTCTTGAAGACAGTTTCGAAGTCACAACTTAGGTGATCACTGTCGTCATCCATAACCTCCTCCATCAAATCACCACATAAGTGACCAAGAGTGAGGTTATTAACGTCATCATCTTCATCACTTTCTAAAAAAACAGCATCACTGTCATGTTCTTCAACAATTCTAGGGAAAAAAGCCGACAGTCTATTGCGTTCTACAGTTTTAAGCACCCGAACTGAACCTAAAACTTCTTTCTCATTTTTGCCAACATCTAGGCCTAGGTTGATGAGTTTGGAAGCAACAACAACATCTGAAAAAGATGTGAAGGATAGATTTTGCTTGTTACCTTCAACCTGCTCCAAATTATTCAACGCAACCCTTCTTTCTACTTTGTCCATCACGTGTTCATCCGCCGTGGTCGCAAGCCTCGGACTGGAACGAGTTGGGGTTACGAGAACCTCCTTGATGCCAGTTGCTGCCGCTATCCTCTCTTCAAACGACTTCGACCCAACGATGTCGTCTTGCGTGCTTGCAGGAGGTAGTGGCGCCATCTTGGGCGCCTCCTGTGCCAAGGCCGGGTGCTGCAACCTTGCTGCATCAGGCAGCTGTTAAGCGCCTTCCGGCGCAGCCAGCCGTTGGCCAACACCTGCCGGCGTCAGCCCGTGATGTACCAGCTCCTCCATCGGTGCTTGGAGCACCCCAACATCATTAGATGCTGCTGCTCCATCTCCCTCAACACTTAGCAAATCACCATCCTCATCAATGAACACATCTTCCACCATCTCGTCAACAAGAACATTATCATTCTCCACAAGAACCTTGTCACAACACTTGTTATTAATTTTGAGATCACAAGCCATATCCAGTATCCGTACCTCCATACCTTTAATTTTTGCTTCAAGTTCTTTAATCTGCTCTGCCATAACTTTAATATTTGCCTCAAGGGTCGCCTGGGAAGTAGCCTTTCTTGTTGGACCCTGCGACGACGGCAAACCAGCCCACTGGCCAGCTGGAATGCTGGTCGTTGCTGCTGCATAAGAGCCTGCGCCGCTGCGGCCATAGCGCCCAGCAAGGCCACCACAGTTAGGACTAGAGCCGCCCAACTGGTAGCCATGTCGTCCCTTGTGCACACCACGATCCATCGCATCACCCTGAGAGTAACTGTTGCCGATGGCTTCAACACCGCCCCTGGCTCCTTGCAACCCAGGTCTGTCCGCCGGCAACAAAACGCCGCAGGCAGACGAACAGTTGCGAGATGAGGCGAGAAACCTGGGACGAAAACGTCCTCCCCGGGAGAAAAGCTCACACAGCCTGGCTGCAAAAGAAAAACGGGCCGACCTGCTCCCATTCCGGATCACAATAGAGCGGGCCATGGGCCCAGTTTCAATCCCGACCAGCCGACCGGCTGCTCCGGGATCTCGCCCAATCTGTCTCTAAGAATTCAAAACCGAGTCACGCCGCTGCCGGCCATCCTCCGTCGCCGGAGGCAGAGAAGCCGGGGAGTCTTCGCAAGGATTTTGAAGTGATGAGCCTTCATGAAGCTGATGGCGTCTATCGAGTTTCTTTCGTGGCGATGGTTTTACTTGCGCCTTGGCGAGGGCGTCCCCAAGAGTCAATCTCGGAGAAGACCTCCGCGCCGGCAGAGGCCCGCGCCATGGCCTCGGCGAAGTACGCCGGCGAGCCACATCCTCCACCAACTTACTCGCTAGACGTCCGGTCTTCTCACCTGCAAAACAAGGAACTGAGCAAACCTGTGGGGGAAGGCACATCGACTACTTGAAGTTGCGCCTCCGCCGAGAGTACGTCGTCGACGGTATAGCCCACCGCCAACGCATCCTTGAGGAAGTCCTTCGCCAACACAAGCTTTTCATGGTCGCCACCGGAATCATCCTCATCATCTGAAGTGAGCTCGTCAGCAAGAGGCCAGAACTTGGACCCAAATGATCTCTTTCTTAGATCCGCCGCCGGGTCCGACGCCAGCCCTTTCGTCGGCGCGGAATGGTGCCAGCTAGCGCCAAGCTCCGACACCTTGGTCACCGGCGTAGACTGACATCCACTAGCAACAGGGACCGGCACCCCACTCATCGCCCCCTTAGACCCTCCACCGTCTCTTTGCTCACGATTCACTGCTCATGAGAAGCGGCAATGTATAATAGAAGCAACACGCAATCGGATGGTCTGGACTGTTAACATCTTTTGTAAACTTGTGTTATTGCTCATTATTTTCATGTCTACATGAAGTTCGTAGTGGGTCAGTTACATCAAGTAATTAGTCTGTTTCTCATACAATTAGTGGTCAGTTTCTAATGCAATTAGTAGTCAGTTTCTACAAGTATTTAGTGATTAGCTTTACTTGCTGCGTGTATGTAATTGCTATAAAAAAGGAAGCAATAAACAGAAAAGCTGTAGCAGTTTGCACAGCGCCAAAAACACACTCGCGTTCGTTCTGTGTTCGTTTGAGTTCGTGAGGTTGAGTTGCTCTTGGCCGGAGTGATCCGGCTGACATTTGGTATCAGAGCAAATTCAATCCAAGGATGCAGCGGCATTCTGCCCCGCCAGGCGAGCACTCACGCTCACTAGCGCGACGCCGCCGTCCTCCTTCGCCATCGCCCGCACCACGCAGAGGTCGCCGCGGAGCTGATGTCGTCATCCACCGCACCGTGCGGGAGTCGAGCGGCTCCGCGCAGTTCCCCATGCTCACACGAACCAACTATCAGGAGTGGGCGATGTTGATGCAGGTGAACCTCGAGGCTGCAGGGTGGTGGTACGCTGTCAAGCCAGAGGAAGGCGAGGAGATCAACTACCGCGACGATCAGCTGGCGCTCGCCGCGATCCTTCGGTCCGTGCCTCCAGAGATGCTGGGCACGCTCCGCGGCAAGGGATCGGCGGCAGCCACCTAGGAAGCTGTGAAGACGATCCGCGTCGGAATCCAGCGCGTGCGCGAGGCGAACGCGCAGCAGCTGCGCCGGGAGTTCGGCGCTCTGGCGTGGAAGGATGGCGAGTCCGCGGAGGACTTCGCGAACCGCATCACCGGCCTCGCCAACAATCTGCGGATTCTTGGCGATGACATCACCGACGTCGAGATCGTGCGCAAGATGCTGTAGGTCGTGCCCAAGCACCTCGCTCAGGTGGCAATCTCCATCGAGACACTCCTTGACATCAGCACCCTCTCCGTCGAGGAGGTGACGGGGTGACTGCGCGCCGTAGAGCAGCGCCGCAAGCCGCCGCCCGTCGTCGACAACCAGGGACGACTGCTTCTCTGTGAAGAGGAGTGGCTCGCCAAGCTCAAGCTCCGCGAGTCCAAAGAGAAGGGCGGCAGGAGCAGTTCGAGCGGTGCCAGCGGTAAGAAGCGCGGCAGCCGTGGGCGCGGTCGTGGGCGCGGAAAGGGCGAGAGCTCTAGCTCCGGGCCGCGCGACGGCAACAAAGCCCATTCCGGAGTAGGACAGGGCCTGAACAAGGACCAGTGCAAGCGCTGCGGCAAGTACGGCCATTGGGCGAAGGACTGCCACAGCAAGCCCAAGGGCGAGGCCCACGTCGCGCAGGCAGAAGATGACTCGGAGCCTACTCTACTGATGGCCCGCGCCTCCATCTTCCCCAATGCACCGCCGCCACCACCACTCGTCGCCACGACCCCGGATCCGCCCAAGCGCCGACCCCTGCGTATCGTCGAGGGGAAGGTCTTCGCGCAGCTCGATGGAGAGGCGGAGCGTGACGACGGCCTGTGGTACCTCGATAGCGGGGCTACCAACCACATGTCGGGCTGCAGGAGCGCCTTCATCGACCTCGACACGGCGATCTGCGGCACCGTCAAGTTTGGCGACGGCTCGGAGGTGCGATCAAGGGATCCAGCACCGTGCTGTTCGAGGGCAATATTGGAGAGCACCTGCCGCTCACGGGGGTGTACTTCATCCCGAGGCTCACCACCAACATCATCAGCCTCGGCCAACTCGACGAGGGCGGCTGCGACGTCCATGCCAAGCACGGCGTTCTCCGGATCCGCGACGAGAAGGGTCGCTTGATCGCTCGGGTGAAGCGGTCGGCGAACCGGCTGTACCTCCTGCGCGTCAAGCTCGCCCGGCCACTCTGCTTGGCCGCGCGCGCCACCGACAGCGCGTGGCTGTGGCATGAGCGCTACGGCCATCTCCACTTCGACGCCCTGCGCAAGCTCGAGCAGCGGGGAATGGTGCATGACCTGCCCCATGTTGAACATGTGCACCAGCTCTGCGCCAACTGCGTCACCACCAAACTGAAGCGGAGTCCGTTCCTGTCGCAGGCGAAGCGGCGGGCGGAGGGGCTCCTTGATCTGGTGCACGGCGACCTGTGTGGTCCAATCACGCCGGAGACGCCCGGCGGTAAGTGCTACTTCCTGCTGCTTGTTGATGATCAGAGCAGATACATGTGGCTGGCGCTGCTCGCCGCCAAGAGTGACACGCTCGCCGCCATCCAGAAGTTCCAGGCGAAGGTGGAGGTGGAGACCGGCCGGCGTCTGCATGTGCTGCGCATGGACAACGGGGGTGAGTTCACCTCGGTGTAGTTCGAAGAGTATTGCGCGGAGCACGGCGTTCAGCGGCAGCACTCGGCGCCCTACACCCCTCAGCAGAACGGGGTGGTTGAGCGCCGGAACCAGTCCGTCGTCACAATGGCGAGGAGTCTGCTGAAGAGCCGCAACCTGGCGGCGACGTTCTGGGGTGAGGCGGTCGCCACCGCCGTGTTCCTGCTGAACAGGGCGCCCACCAAGGCCGTGGACGGGGTGACGCCGTTCGAGGCTTGGCACGGGTGCAGGCCGAATGTGCACTTCCTGCGCACGTTCGGGTGCATGGCGTACGTGAAGGCGATGAAGCCTCACTTGAAGAAGCTGGACGATCGTGGTACTCCGGCGGTCTTCGTCGGCTACGAACCAGGCGCCAAGGTGTGGCGCTTCTATGACCCGGTGGCACGTCGGGCCATCGTTTCTAGGGACGCGGTCTTCGACGAGCCGGCGTCCTGGAATTGGAGCGAGGAGGACGAGATCATGGCGGGCGGCTCCGACTTCGTCGTGGAGTACCGCACCGTGGAGCTTGGTGCTGATCACTTCGACGCCAATGCCCACGGAGCCAACCCCGAAGCTACAGCGAGTCCAGCATCGGTGGCAAGCCCCAGTGCTCCAATGGCAAGCACACCTGCGCCGACTGCTGCTGCTGCCTCTCCTGCCCCGACTCCAACCCCGGCACCAGCACCAGTGTCACAGCCAGAGTTCGTCTCGCCACCACCGCACGCGGACGAGTACCTCGACGTTGACAACGATGATTACGCGCCAAGGTACCGCACCATGGACAACGTGCTTGGCCCGGCGTCACCGCCTGGGCTCGCCGCACGCCAAGTTGCAGCAGAGCTGCATCTGCAGATCGAGGAGGAGCCGGCGACTTTCGCCGAGGCCGAGAAGCACCAGTCATGGCGATGAGCCATGATCGAGGAGATGGACTCTATCGAGAGCGACCAGACCTGGCGCCTAGTGCCCCTTTCGCACGGCCATCGCCCGATCGGGTTGAAATGGGTGTTCAAGGTGAAGAAGAACGGCACCGGCGAGGTGATCAAGCACAAGGCCCGGCTCGTCGCGAAGGGATACGTCCAGCAGCCAGGCGTGGACTTTGACGAAGTCTTCGCGCCCGTCGCTCGCATCGAGTCTGTACGGCTGCTGCTGGCGCTCGCTGCCCAGGAAGGGTGGCCTGTGCACCACATGGATGTGAAGTCCGCGTTCCTCAACGGGGAGCTGATTGAGGAGGTCTACGTCAGGCAGCCTCCTGGCTTCGCCATCGTCGGTCAAGAGGACAAGGTGCTGCGCTTGGACAAGGCGCTCTACGGACTCTGTCAGGCACTGCGCGCGTGGAACGCCAAGCTCGACGAGACGCTAGTGGCACTCGGCTTCAAGCACAGCGCGTCCGAGCATGCCGTCTATGCTCGTGGCGAGGGCACTTCTCGGCTACTGGTGGGGGTGTACGTTGACGACCTCATCATCACCGGGAACGACGCCAACGAGATCGCCAAGTTCAAGCAGGAGATGAGCTCCATGTTCAAGATGAGTGACCTCGGCTTACTCTGTTTTTACTTGGGCATTGAGGTGGAACAGGCTGGCGACGGCATCAAGCTGTGTCAGGTGGCGTACGCTCGCAAGATCCTTGAGCGAGCGGGCATGAGTGGGTGCAACCCGTGCCATACTCTGATGGAGCCGCGCCTCAAGCTGTCCAAGGCAAGCACCGCGACGCCGGTGGATGCCACTGAGTACCGGGGCATCGTCGGTTGTCTCAGGTACCTGGTGCACACAAGGCTGGACATCGCCTTCGCCGTCGGCTA
Source organism: Dendrocalamus latiflorus (assembly GCA_017311315.1). Lineage (NCBI taxonomy): Eukaryota > Viridiplantae > Streptophyta > Magnoliopsida > Poales > Poaceae > Dendrocalamus > Dendrocalamus latiflorus. Next base: position 18,905,349 of record CM029629.1, on the reverse strand, counting down.
CGTCAGCAGGTTCATGGAGAATCCCACCACCGAGCATCTCAACACGGTGAAGTGGATCCTGAAGGAACGCGCGTAGGCTACGATAGCAGAAAATAAAAAATTTCTACCGCGCACACCAGGACATCATGCTAAGAAGGGATCATAGATCGTTACCACTAGACGCGCAGCGCAGCGGAAGAAGAGTTGGAGAAGCCGATCCAACCACGCGCGTCGAGGTAGTAGTGGAAGTAGTCGATCGTCCCGAACAGATCGTCTCCTCCACGCGATCAAACACACCACGAGCAGATCCAATCTGTAGTTTGTTGATGCCGATCAACGCCGCACCGAGCAGCGCCTCCACCGATATCCACACGTCCGGGGCTGGAACGCCGATCGCGAGTGTACCAGCACTCGCGAGCGGCTAGGGTTTGGCTCGGGAGGTGGCGGCTAGGGTTTTGCTCGGGAGGAACATATGCGTTCATCCCTCAGCCCCCCGCCTCCAAATATATAGACCTCCTCACTTGGGCCTCGTGGACCGAGGCCCAATAGGAGTCTATCCGGATCTCTATCCGAATTGAGCCCACATCCGAATCACATTCGAATTAGTGTTCCAACCCGTTAAGTGTGCGACCCTGTAGGTTCACGTATACTTGGTCGCGACCCGGAAACGCCTTTCTGGTCACCCTGTTAATAGCGGCCTCTAGCAAGACATATTAACCCCAAAGTATACGTAAAGATCATATCGGCTGAACCTGTAATGTTCTCATGTACGAATCCCTTTGCCTCACGATATAGATTAAGCTCAAGGCGAGACCTGTGTCATCCTCTTAATAGCTCAATCACTCTCTCGATTCCGTGATGGATTATAAACTTGTAATTGACTCCTCAATCACATTGGCATGGCCATGCACTTTCATAATCCATTACATCGAGGGGCCCAGAGATATCTCTCCCATAAGGAGGGGCAAATTCTATCTTGATCATTCACATCCCACTACATGTTTCATAGCAAACCCGAAGACTACTTTTATGACTACCCAGTTACGGAGTAGTGGTTAGTAGTCCCAAAATAGGCTACTACGCATGTTGGGAACCATGATGATCTCAAGTCTAACGATTCTACATAAACACTAATTGAGACCAACTAATGACACATGGAATCTCTGCAGTGTCTCATGGCGGGTCTATCCAACATATGTTCACTAACACATGTCCATATTATTGATTTGGTATCTCCATACCATGATCCATGAGACATGATCATCAATCAATACATATGCTGATCTTTGAATCATATTTGTTCCTCATATGATATATGATCAGGGATCATTTAGAAATAGCAACATTTTGGCATTAAGAGTCTCATGAATAAGTCACATACTCATTGATCAATAATGATAATGTCTATTTCAAGGAACAAAGCAATGTATCATAAGCATAGTATGTGATATATTCAACATCTCCATGTTGCCTCTAGGGCATATCACCAACAGATCCTACGCTACATCGCGGGCACGATCGACTATGGCTGCTACTACAAGCGCACCGGGGCAGAGGTTAAGCTGTTTGGGTACAGCGACGCCGACATGGGCGGCGACATCGACACCCGAAAGAGCACCACCGGCGTGCTATTCTTCCTCGGCTCATGCCCTGTGACATGGCAGTCTCAAAAGCAGAAGGTTGTCGCGTTGTCCTCCTGCGAAGCTGAGTACATCGCAGGGACGACGGCAGCCTGCCAAGGCGTGTGGCTGGCGCAGCTCCTTGCTGAATTGAAGAGTGAGCAGCGCACGGCCTTCATACTAAAGATGTACAGCCAATCAGCAATTGCACTCAGTAAGAATCCTTTTTTTTTGAACAATAAATACAGCAGGGGAAGCCCCCACTGTGAATTTTAATAAAACAAAAACAAAAGGAGAGAGAACACAAAACAAAGAAAACACAGCAGAGAAGAAGGAACTACACAAGAAGCAAGTCTTGGGAAGATTGAAGAACTAAGCTAGAGGAGCTATACAGGAGAGGAACTCTGGACACTTTACATCAGTGAACCTATGGGCCTGAAGCCTAGCCTCTTCACAGAAAGAGTTCTTCCAAGAGGAAAAAGAAGGCCGACTTCTATCAAAGATGAGGTTATTTCTCTGCTTCCAAATTTGCCATGTCGCAATGATGAAGAACTCCATGAAGAAGGGGTTCTGAAATTGAGCTTTAGCCTGCTGCATCATCTCAAAAAATTCTCTTGTGAAATCCCAATTGATTCCAAGATGCTGCCAGCAAGTTTGGCTAAAGGGGCAGCTGAAGAAAAGATGGAAAGTGGTTTCTTCAAAACTGTTGCTGCAGAGAACACAGTTATAATTATTTCCCTCAAGCTTTTGCTTCTTTCTTCTCAAAATATTTCTTGTATTTAATCTATCCATGAAGAGCAACCAAGAGAAAACTCTGAGCTTGTTGCAACATTTAGACTTCCAAATCCAGAGGAAGGGAGCAGGAGGCCGTATGCTCTTATAGGGGAAGTTATAAAACTTTGAGGAAGAGTACACTTTGCTTCCCCAGATGTATTGCCAAGAGTCTTTTGAAGTTTGATTGACTTGTAGAGCTTGAATGAAATCCTGCAGGCTTTGGAACTCCTGAAAGGCTTGCTCAGAGAGAGGCAGGTAGAATTGAGTCTCCAGTGAGTTATTTGTCAGGAACTTGGCTACAGAAATATTTTTGTGCCTTGCAAAGGAGAAAAGTCTTGGGAACTTAGTTTGCAAAATATTATCATTCCAAAGATCAGACCAAAAAAGAACCGTGGAACCATCACCAATTTTGCACTTAGCAATACCCCTGAAGAGAACACAAAGTTTCAGAACATCTCTCCACCAAAAGGAACCTCTATCAGTAGCTGCATGGGGAACTTGGCCCTGATTATAGTGAGCATTCCATATCAATTTGACCCAAGGGATATCTTTTTTGTTGTAGAACTTGTCCAAATGCTTGAGAAGAAGTGCTTTATTCTGGGTTTTGAGATTGATGATTCCCAGCCCTCCTTTGTTTTTGGGTTTTGAGCATTTTTTTCCAGGCTACTAAGGGTTTCATTTTGGCATTAGATTCAGATCCTCGCCAAAGACAGTGTCTTCTTGCTCTGTCAATATAATTAAGAACTGCTGCTGGAACTTGCAAAGTACACATGGCAAAGGTGGGCAATGAAGAGAGGACAGAATTAACCAGTTGAAGTCTTCCTGCAAGGGTCAAAAAGTTTGAGATGGAAGTGAGCTTCCTTTCTGTTTTACTCATAATGGACCCAAAGTGTTCTACCCGGGGCTTTGTAGTACCCATTGGCAGTCCCAGATAGGTGAATGGCAAGGATTCCAGCTTACAGCCAAAAACTCCAGCTAGAAGTTGAGCCCTTTCCAAAGAGAGGTTTAGAGGGACAAGGCAGGATTTCTTGTAATTAACTCGAAGACCAGTTGACTGAGCAAAGGATTCCAGCAACCCTTTTAAAGTAAATAGCTCCTTCTGAGAGGCTTTCAAAACTAGGAGTGTGTCATCTGCATATTGAACAATTGGGAATTGATCTTGCTCATAAGAGGGTAATGGCAGCTGGAAGAGACCTTGATGATAAGCTTGGTTGATGATACATTGAAGAAGGTCAGCAGCAAGCACAAAAAGAAGTGGGGACAGAGGATCTCCTTGTCTAACCCCTCTTCGGCAAGGAAAATGGTTACCTGGGACACCATTGAGCAAGATGGAGGAAGAACCAGAAACAAGAATTCTCTCTATCCAATCAATCCATTGGTTTGAAAAACCCAAGTGCTTCATCATCAACAATATTGTGTTGTGTTCAATTGTATCAAACGCTTTTGTAAAGTCCAGTTTTAGGATGACAATTTCCTCTTTGGAATGTTGACATTGATAGATGTACTCATATGCCCAGGCCAAACAATCTTGAATTGTCCTATTTTTTATGAAACCATACTGATTGGTGTGAATCAAGGATATTATACTTGTCTGTAGCCTATTAGCCAAGAGTTTTGTGATGATTTTGAGTACGACATTCAACAGAGAGATTGGCCTGAAATCATTAACACTTGTAGGATTATGCACTTTGGGAACTAGTGTGATGTAAGAGCTGTTAATGGCTTCCAGGCTCAAAGTGCCATTGAAGAAGTCAAAGCAAAGAGTGTAGATATCTTCTTTAATAATGTCCCAACATTTTTTCAGGAAAAAACCATTAAAACCATCTGGTCCTGGGGCTTTGTCAGGAGGCATTTGTTTTATGACATTGTCAATATCAATGGTGGAGAAAGGCCTTGAAAGAGAATCCAAATCTTCTCTTGTTTGAATTAGTTGAGTGAGGTTGTACTGCATTGTTGGATTAGATGAGCAACCCATTCTCTTTCTAAAGTCTTCAAGAAGAAGTGCTGCTTTTTCATTATGCTCTGTAACAGGATGACCATCTTCAGTGATTAAACTGGTGATGGTGTTAATTCTATATCTTTCTGTAGCTGCAGCGTGAAAAAATTTTGTTCCCTCATCTCCTAATTTAGTCCATCTCACAGTATACCTTTTCTTCCAATATTCCTTCTTAAAGCTGTGTAATCTGAGAATGTGGGCTTTTAAGATCTTTCTGAAGTTGCTTTCTTGAATAAAAAGATCCCTTTGTTCCTCAAGGGCATCTAAGATTTCTAGAGTTTCATTGCAAATTCTGAGGAGCCTATTAAGATTTGATAACTTTCTGCTCCATTTTTTGAGGGCAGCCCTGAGAAGTTTGAATTTTGTTGTAATTCTAGTGGCACTATTTGAGGCACTGACATTTGTAGCCCACACTGTTTTGACTAGATCCATGAAACCAGGGTGATCAACCCAGTAATTTTCAAACCTGAAGATATGAGCTTTTGGGATGGTGGTGCCAATTTGAATCTTGCAAGGGATATGATCTGAAGTTGGCCTGGACATTGGAAGAAGGAGAGTGCTCGGGTAATCAGTAAGAATCCTGTCTTCCATGATCGAAGTAAGCATATAGATGTGAGATTCCATTTCATTCGGGAATGCATCGGAGACGGGAGGATGGACGTTGAGCATGTCCGCACTGAGTAGCAACTCGCTGACATCCTGACGAAGCCACTCGGACGCGATCGGTTCTGTGAGCTACGCGTTCAACTTGGAGTTGTCAAGGTTGGAAAGGAACATCAAGTTTAGGGGGTGAAATGTTAACATCTTTTGTAAACTTGTGTTATTGCTCATTATTTTCATGTCTGCATGAAGTTCATAGTGGGTCAGTTACATCAAGTAATTAGTCGGTTTCTCATACAATTAGTGGTCAGTTTCTAATGCAATTAGTAGTCAGTTTCTACAAGTATTTAGTGATTAGCTTTACTTGCTGTATGTATGTAATTGCTATAAAAAAGGAAGTAATAAACAGAAAAGCTGTAGCAGTTTGCACAGCGCCAAAAACACTCTCGCGTTCATTCTGTGTTCGTTTGAGTTCGTGAGGTTGAGTTGCTCTTGGCCGGAGTGATCCGGCTGACATGGACTTGAGTACTACAGCTACAGATACAAGCGGTACATTCTCGACGAAATTCGTCGCAAAAGAAAATCAACCCAACTCTAAACTTCCCGTTTCCCTACACAACTTGAGCTCGCTCCTGCTCAGGGTCTGACACATCCGCCCACCCCGCGTCCCCGTCGCCGAGATCCCACCGCCCCGCCTCTCCCTCGGCGAGACCCCCCTGGCCCGCCTCCTCTCGGCGATCCCCGCGCTGGTGACCCCATCTCGGGAGCCGGCGGCGATCCCCGCAGTAAACGGCCCGGTGCCCCCCGTGAAGACGCTCCCGCGGCCCCCTCTGGCCGTCGCACAGCGCCGTCGGTGGGCGCCGTGGCCTCAGTTCCTCACTCGGAAACCGGGTCGACCTCCGACGCTGCAACCACTCTAGTAGGGCTCTCGGAGGTCCGGAGAACGGCGCGCGCCCTCGCCGAAGCCCTTGCTGCCTACCCCGCCGTCGTTGAAGCCATCGTCCAGGCCGTTTCACGGGCTTCGTTCATTCCCTCCTGCAGGCCATCCCCGGCACCGGTACGGTCCCCTCGCGCATCGGCCGTCAGGTAAGCTCCACGCCAAATGCCTAACATATTTATGCAGGATTGTCGTTGGCTGTTGCATGTGTGGACATTATAATGGCAACAAGTTCACTGCATTCTTTGCATTGTCACAATAAGACATTCGGTGTGAAAAATTAGCTGGGGTTAAGATATGCTCCGTAATCTTGCCTTCATTTCAAATTGTGCTGTTGGACAGGCTGAATAAAATGTGTTGCATATCCAGGGGTAAAAAGCAGCAAGCAAGCATAACAATTAGTTCTAGGATAAGCTATTTGACCTGTTCACAGATCTCTGAACTAAGATGCCATGTTTTTTCTCAGAAGCATCTGGTAAGCGCCGCCGGAATACGACGAACGGGTGGAGGCAGCAGCCGGGGGCATCGGAGCGTATTCAGTTTACCCATGCCCCGCCCATCCAAACTGATATCGGCGGTGCCACTGCCTATGTCGCCGTCGCGGCTTTCCTCCACCACACCGCTCGACGCCCGCATGGTCGCATGGTCAAGACGGGCTTTGACCCTGCCACCTACCGCCTTAACCTCCAACTCCACTCTCTCATCTCCTCCGGCCGCCTCGTCCACGCCCGCGCTCTGTTCGACCAAATACCCCACCCCACAAGAACACCTTCTCTCTCAACCGCATACTATCCGGCTACTCTAGGTCCGGCGACCTCTCCGCCGCAGAATCCCTCTTCCACACCGCACCCCACCGCGATGCCGTCACCTGGACCATCATGATGAGCTTGCTCACCGTGGCCGGGTGTGGCTCGGATGCCTTCTCGCTCTTCCGCGACATGCTCAGGGAGGGCATCACCCCAGACCGTGTCACCGTTTCCACCGTGCTTAACGTGCCTGGCTGTGGTACCATGTCGCTCCATCCCTTCGCCATCAAGCTCGGCCTTCACACCAACGTTGTCGTCTGCAACACGCTCCTCGATGCCTACTGCAAGCACGGTCTCCTTGCTGCTGGCTGGAGAGTCTTCCAAGAGATGCCAGAGAGGGACTCAGTCACGTACAACGCCATGATGATGGGGTGCTCCAAGGAGGGGTTGCATGGGGAAGCGCTCAAGCTATTTGCTGCTATGCGCCGCGCAGGTCTTGACACCAGCCAGTTCACGTTTTCGAGCATGCTCACTGTGGCAACCTATGTAGCACAGACACGGATACGTCGACACGATACGACACCGACACGGAAATTCGCCGTTTTCCCAAAAATACCGATACGGCGACACGGCTATATATATTTAAATAATAAATAAATTATATATATGTATTATTTTTTATGTTTCCACATACTTATTAAATTGCAATAATGTAAATTGTAAACTTGTAATTTGTAAAGTGTATACTCGGAATATGTACCTTATGAATTGTTTTGTTAATCCTGACGACAATTGTTGATGTGAATACCATTTTCAGAAATAAGAATTCCATTAACCTGGGCAAGGGCACATTTCTTGGCTTTGTTTTTGCTTGTTCTTCCTCAACCTTTGCAACTTCATTTTTAAGCGCGCGGGGAGGAAGCCGGCGGCGTGCGGGGACGAATTTGGCGGCGCACGGGGGCGAATCCGGCGGCGAGTGGGGAAGAAGCCGGCGGCGCTTGGGGAGGAAGCCGACGGGCAACGCTTGGGGAAGAAACCAGCGGCGCTTGGCGAGGAAGCTGGCGGCGTGCGGGGACGAATCCGGCGGCGCACGGGGACAAATCCGGCGACGCGTGGTGCACGGGGACGAATCCAGCGGCGAGTGGGGAAGAAGCCGACGGCGCTTGGGGAGGAAGCCGACGGGCGGTGGCAAGGTGCGGGAGCGAGAACGGGCGGCGGCAAGGTGCGAGAGCGGGCGGGAGCGGGTGGCGGCGAGGTGCGGGAGCCAGCGGCGCGAGCAGCCGATGCGGACAAGCGGAGCAGCGTGATGGGAATAACGCGCTCGGCCACTCTGCGTGCGATGCGTGCGTTAGGGTTAGGGCACGCCGTGCGTGCGTTATGGGCTGGTCTGGGCCGGCCATGTCCTGGACCATTTCTGGGCCGGCTGTGTCCAAGTCGTGTCCGACTCATATATTTAGTGTGTCCGACACGTGTCGAGAATTTTGCTAATTAAAATTAATTCTAAAATCGACCGATACGTCTCTGACACGTGTCCAAGACGTGTCCGTGTCGTATCCATGTCCGACACGGTGTCGGATACGGATACGGCGGTTTTACCAAGTGTCCGTGCTACATAGGTGGCAACTGGTATGGGTGATCTCCACCTTGGCCATCAGGTCCACAGTCTCGTGGTCAGAGCCACCTCAGCGCACAACGTGTTTGTCAACAACTCATTGCTAGATTTCTACTCGAAATGTGACTGCCTTGGTGAGATGAAGAAGTTGTTCGATGAGATGCTGGAGCGTGACAATGTCTCGTATAATGTGATGATTGCAGGCTATGCTTGGAACCGGTGTGCCAGTACGGCGCTGTGGCTATTTAGGGAGATGCAGATGCTTGGTTTTGACAGGCAGGCCTTACCTTATGCTAGTTTGCTGAGTGTAGCTGGGTCTCTGCCTGACATTGGTATTGGGAAACAAATACATGCTCAATTGGTCCTTCTTGGCCTTGCTTCAGAGGATCTTGTGGGCAATGCACTGATTGACATGTACTCAAAATGCGGCATGCTGGATGTTGCAAAACCATTTTTTTGAACAAAAATGACAAAACTGGCATTTCATGGACAGCAATGATAACTGGGTATGTCCAGAATGGACAGCATGAAGAAGCACTGCACTTATTCTGTGACATGAGAAGAGCTGGTCTAAGCGCGGACAGGGCAACATTTTCAAGCATCATTAAGGCTTCCTCGAGCCTGGCAATGAATGGGCTTGGACGGCAATTGCATTCTTACCTCGTAAGGTCAGGACACAGGTCCAGCGTGTTCGCAGGCAGTGCCCTTCTTGACATGTACGCAAAGTGTGGCTGTTTGCATGAAGCACTCCGAACATTTGATGAGATGCCCGAGAGGAATTCCATCTCATGGAACGCTGCTATTTCAGCCTACGCGCACTATGGACAGGCAAAGAGTGCCATCAAGATGTTTGAAGGCATGCTTCGTATTGGTTTCAAACCAAATTCAGTCACCTTCTTAAGTGTACTGTCAGCCTGCAGTCACAACGGTCTTGCAGAAGAATGTATGAAATACTTTGATTTGATGAAACATGAATATGGTATATCCCCCTGGAAGGAACACTATTCTTGTGTTGTCGATACATTGGGTCGGGTGGGCCGTTTTGATGAAATTCAGAAAATGTTGAGCGAGATGCCATTTGAAGCAAATTCAATCATATGGAGCTCCATTCTTCACTCGTGTAGGATCCATGGAAACCTGGATTTAGCTAGAGTGGCAGCTGACAATTTGTTCAGTATGGGGCCCACAGACGCAACACCCTACGTTATACTGTCCAACATATATGCAAAAGCTGGTAAATGGGAAGATGCTGCGCGTGTTAAAAAGATTATGAGAGATCGAGGACGTAGGAAAGAGTCAGGTTACAGTTGGGTTGAAATCAAGCAAAAAATCTACAGCTTTTCTTCAAATGATCAAACCAACCCAATGATAGCTGAGATTAAATATGAGCTAGAAAGGTTGTACAAAGAGATGGATAAACAAGGATATAAGCCCGACACAAGCTGTGCCTTGCATCTGGTGGATGATGAGCTAAAGTTGGAGTCATTGAAATACCACAGTGAGAGATTGGCAATTGCATTTGCTCTGATTAACACCCCACCAGGGACGCCAATTAGGGTTATGAAGAATCTGACTGCCTGCCTAGATTGCCATGCTGCAATCAAGATGATATCAAAGATTGCGAACAGAGACATCATTGTAAGAGATTCAAGCAGGTTCCACCATTTCAAGGATGGAGTTTGTTCTTGTGGAGATTATTGGTAGGAATTGTTGTAAATATTGCGGTATAAGCATAATTGAAAATTTAATTCCAGCAATAATTAGCATATAAACAATGTATTTCCAACATAAGAAGAATAGCATAAATTGCATATAAACATGAAATTCTATCTTGCTATTCATCTTTACATATATATTCAATGAATATAACTTCAAAGCAGCTGAAAATATCATGTGAAACAGTGCTAGCAATAATAAAACAACTAATTCCAGCATATAACAAATTAATTGTTTCATTATTGCTCTCAGAACAGAGTTGCGCAAAATTATAGATTTTGGCCTTCTCATGCAAGTATCCATTTTAATCACAAATGATCTAATAACCAAAATCAGGATTTGAGCTCACAATCAAGTTTTCTACTGTCACAGCCGATCAAAATAGAAAACAGCAGTATATAACTTTTGATTTAAATGTTCACAGTCAAGGATATTATTCAGCAATAGACAGGCATTCCCAGACTAAATATAGAGCATCTACCGGAAGGAGATCATGCAATATATATAGCAGAACCGAAAGTAACAACAGAAAGATCCTTCACTGGAATAACTAAAAAGCTATTGCACACCAATAAAACAATGGCATATGAACACAGATAATCAGCCGAGAGACAGCATATACATGGACAGTAGAAGACTAAACCCTAGAGCTCAAATTCCTAATTCAGTCCAGATCAATTCAAAGATACAAGTTCATCACTGAGCCAAAGTCAGAGCCCACAAGCATTCACAGCAATCTTCAAATTCTTAAATGAAATAACAGATCAAGAAATACTGCTGTAAATGTGCAAAAGGATAAATATACTCACAACACAGACAGTACTCAAAACTGTCCAGGAGCCGAAAGTCTGCAGGAGAAAACCAATCAGTGCGGCAAGGCACGATGAATCGCTCACCCAGAAAATCTATCAACCCACTATCACGCGCGGGTAGATGATTCACGGAGATACAATGCCGCTCTTCCCTTCTCAGTTGAAGCCAAGAAACGAAGTCGAGGTACAGACATATGCCGCACAAGACCACAAGACTGCTCTGGCCGAGAGCAATCAAACACAGCAGGGAATAAGCGCCGCCTCCTTCTTCCTCAGCTAGTCCTCCCAAAGTCCCGAGATGCGCAAAAACCCAGATCAGGGTTCACACACCGGAACGGCAGCAAGACCTCAATCGGAGATGACCCGAAGATCAAACCTCCATCAACCGAAGAACAGAACGGAGAGCCAATCATGAGAGGCAACTGGAGATGGAAGAAGAGATCCCAACCGTCGGGCTGCGCCTCCCCTTTTGAAGGAGAGATGGGTTAGGGCTACAGGGTGGCGTGAGCGGCCGGCTCCGAAGAACCCGGGCTAGCCCCGCCTCCGCCGCTGCCCTTCCCACGCTCGCCATCTCTCCACGCACCGAAGAAATCGGATCTGGGAGAGGAGACCAAAAACCGCCAGGGAGAGTGAGGCGCCGCCGCCAGGGACCGGACCGGGGAGGAGACAAAGCCTTATCTCTTAGCTCGGGTGACCGACAGGTGGGCCCCACCTTTAGGGCTCCCTTCCACTCTTTTTCAATTGGGAAATTCCCAAAATGCCCCTCCCATATACAACAGGAATTAGGCTTACGTGGAGAATGAAGAATGCACACTAAATGTGCCGACACACGTCTGAGGATTGACAAGCTCATCTCTCAGGTAGTGGATGGAGTTGTCATAAATGCTGAACCTAGTGCAGTTCGTTACATTACCATTATGCTGTAGTTTTTGTTAGTAGATGTTTTAAGTTCCTCATATTTAGTTTTTTTTGGAAAAACTGTGTAGGTGGCATTTCTTGCATCTATGTTGCTGGAAGTGAGTGTGAGAGCCATTTTTCAAGGATAAACAGGCCTTGCGCTATGTAAGGCTTGACATTTTCACTATTTCATTTACAAACAATGGAGGGAATCACAGTTCCCGAAATGTGAGATATCGATTTATTTTGTTTGTTTGCACAAGTTCTTCTGTTTTTCTGTTTTGGCCTTTTGAATCCATGGCCATACTGTAAGGAAAACTTGACCGTACAGGATAAATGCTGAATCAGCACATTTTGCGTAAATGTACATTTGCCTATTTGCATTTATATTCCTCATGATTTTTATATATTCTCCACTGAGTTCCACTACCAGCCAAAAGCCTAATTATGAAGTGTCAAGTAGTAACATTTCTAGTATTTGTCTCCTGTAGCGTCTCGAGTAAACATATAATAGAAAACTCAATAATGGTGTGGATTATTCTCACTACCATGGTGATACAGATTTGTTTGTAGTCTATAGTTGTCATTCTCCTAAATTTGGTGTAATTGAATCTATATAATGCCTTGTATTTTGAACTGAACCTAAAGACTTTGCTTTGCGCAGAATTAAAGGCATCCTGAGATATTTGTCATTTACTTGAGGTATGGAAACTGTGGCATGTGGTTCAGATGTGGTGGACGTATTTGAGGAGAATGGTGTAATGCCGTTTAACGGTTGCCACTTTAATTCCTTGCGGAGATATAATTAACAGGTAAATGTCTTTTGCAGAGAGATGCTTGTACCTTCAGCTGTAATAGTTATATTGTGGTAGCTAGTCCATACATGATACATGACAATACAGAAGAGAAACAAGCATTGACCATACAATGGAGTATATGTCTGTCTGTATGAGGACACCATACGTCAGTTGAAGAGTTGACAGCTATCGCTGCGGATTCTATTTGCTAGTAGTTTGCTAGTGAAGAAGAAGAAGAAGAAGAAGAAGAAGAAGAAGAAGAAGAGAAGCAAGCAGGCAGCAGGAGATGCTGGCCATATAAATAAGTCTATCTATCAGCCCAGCAGTAGATCTTTCTTTCTTTCTGGTTGCAAGTAGTAGTAAGTAAAAATCTTACACCGTAAAAAATGAAAAATTACTGCCCGCCTGCCTCCCGTCTTACCCCTCCTCGTCCGTACGTCTTCTCCATTTCACCGCTTTCTCTTGTTCATCTCGCAACCGAGCCGTCGTCCGTCTCTCTCTTTTTGTTGGATGTTAAACCTTGTACACATACATTTAGTTAGTTGCTTCAGTTTTCCGTTTCTGCATACAAGCATGCTAATGCTTCAGTTTCTGCATGGTAGTGACTAATAGCTTTATTTCAGTTTTCAGTTTGTGCATGCGACGTGGGGATTGAAATTGTTCTGAGTCACGTCGCATTGAAGTACCCTGTTTTCAGTTTCTTCCGTTCCTTTGTATTGTTTCATTGCATTTGCTTTAAAAGGGAGATGAGAAATAGAAAACGTTGCCTGTTCACGCAGCAACAAAAAAAAATCATGTTTCCTGTGTTCATCAATCCCAATCCATTCCATTTGAAGCTAGAGCTAGAAAATTGAGAGATTGGAAAGGGCGGCTGACAATTGGTATCAGAGTACAATGTCAGCTCCCGCCCTTGCCGTAGGCCACTCCAGTACACCGCAGCGACACGGCCGTGGACGCTCGCCGTCCCCACCGACGCGCCGCCCACAACGACGCAATGGCGGCCAGCGTGAACTCGTTGTCCAGCGGGTTGTGAAGGAGAGTAGTGGCTCCATCTCCTACCCCACACTCACACGCTCAAATTACTCCGATTGGGCGGTGTTGATGCGAGTCAACCTGCAGGCTCAAGTCCTGTGGGACGCTGTCGACACCGGTGATGTGCCATACCAGGAAGATCGCCAGGCCCTTTCGGCGATCCTGCGCGCGGTGCCTCTGGAAATGCTCCGACCGCTCGCCGAGAAGGACAACGCCAAAGAAGCCTGGGACGCCCTCAAGGCGATGAGGGTTGGGGCGGATCGAGTGCGTGAATCCAAGGCGCAGAAGCTACGCCAGACATTTGAGTCCATGCGATTCAAAAATGGCGAGCACGTGGAGGACTTCAGTCTCCGGCTCCAGGGTGTCGTCAGTGACCTTCGCCTCCTTAGGGAGGAGTTGTCGGAGGAGAAGGTGGTCCGCAAGCTACTGCGTGTTGTTCCCCGCAGGTATCGCCAAATCGCCTTGTCAATTGAAACCTTGGTTGACCTCAGCACTCTGTCCATCGAGGACCTCACCGGCCGGCTCCACGCTGTCGAGGACCGTGGAGAGTCGGACGATGAGGAAGGAGACCAGGTTCTACTCACGGAGAAGGAATGGTCGTCGTAGAACACTAAGGCGAACAGCGGGAACACGTCACGCTCACGCCAGCACGGCCGGCACAGCCGCGGGCGTGACGGGGGAGACGAGGAACCAAAGTCTGGGCCATCCTAGGCCGCGTGCCACGACATCTCCAAGGACAAATGCCGTTATTGCGATAAACTCGGCCACTGGGCCAAGGACTGCCGAAAGGCGAAGCGGGATCGTGAGAGGTTGGCTCAAGCGAATCTTCTCCAAGCCGAACCAGAGCAGGCTGAGGGCGAAGATGAGCCCACGTTGTTAATGGCTCAGGTCTGTGACCTCTCTCCCGCCATCAACATCGAACCAGCAGGTGCCGAACTCGTTATAAACGAGGAGCGCGCCTTTGTCACTCTCCGCGACGAGGGAGAACCAGTTGATCCAGAATGGATCCCGGACACCGGCACATCGAATCATATGACGGGCGCACGGAACGCATTCTCCGAACTCGACACCAGCGTGTGCGGTTCCGTCAAGTTCGGTGACGCCTCGCGAGTCCGCATCGAGGGGTGCGGCACTGTGCTCTTCGCCTCCAAGAACGTCGATCACTGCGCGCTCACCGGCGTCTACTACATCCCGCGCCTCCGCAGCAACATCGTCAGCCTCGGCCAGCTGGACGAATCTCGCTGCAAGACGGAGATCGAGAATGTCATCCTCACACTGCGCGACCCTCAACACCGGCTGCTATGCCGAGTTCGGCGGAGCGCCGGACATCTCTATGTGCTCAACGTCAACATTGCACGACCCATTTGCCTCGCGGCGAGGGGCAAGGAGGAGGCCTGGACATGGCATGCACGTTTCGGCCACCTCAACTTCGATTCGCTTTGCATGCTCGCTCGGCGCGGGATGGCGCGAGGCCTACCGGAGCTTGAGCGCATAAATCAGATTTGCGACGGCTGCCTGATCGGCAAGCAGAAGCGAACGCCGTTCCCCGCCGCGGCAGTGTACCGCGCGTCGGAACGCCTCGATCTTGTCCACGGCGATATATGCGGGCCTATCACGCCGGCAACCCATGGCAGCAAGAGGTATTTCCTATTGTTGATCGATGATCTAACCCGCTACATGTGGCTCTTTCTGCTGGCGGCGAAAAGTGATGCTCCTGCAGCCATCAAGCGCTTCAAGGCCGGCGTCGAGGTCAAGACCGGCCGCAAGCTGCGTGTTCTTCGCACTGACCGCGGCGGTGAATTATCCTCCGTGGAGTTCGGCCTCTACTGCGCCGAGCAGGGGATTGGACGCCACCTCACCGCGCCCTACTCACCGCAACAGAACGGCGTAGTGGAATGCCGCAACCAGACGGTGGTGGCCATGGCGCGGTGCATGATGAAGGTAAAGGACATGCCCGGCGAGTTCTGGGGGGAAGCAGTGACGACGGCGGTCTACATCCTCAACCGATCGCCCACGAAGAGCGTCCCCGACAAAACTCCATACGAGGCGTGGCATGGTCGAACACCTACCGTGCATCATCTCCGCACGTTCGGGTGCGTGGCGCACGTGAAGGTGGTGAAGCCGCACATGAAGAAGTTGGAGGATCGTAGCAAGGCCATGGTGTTCCTTGGCTACGAGCCCGGCAGCAAGGCCTACCGCGTCTACGACCCCGCCGCCAAGCGCATGTGGGTCACACGCGACGTGGTGTTCGACGAAATGAGGAAGTGGAACTGGGGGGAGCATGAGTCAGGTACGGGCGCATCGATTGATTCATTCACGGTCCATTATAAGGTGCAGCCCGTCGACACCAGCACTGCTTCACCAAGCCCACCGCCTTCCGGTGCGTTGCCGTCGGAATCAGCGGCACCTCCCTCCGAGCCGCCGAGTCCACAGGTGGAATTCGTGTCGCCCCCCACGGCGGACCCGAACCTCGATGACGATTTCGGCGCTCCACGGTGTTACCGCAGCATCGCCAACATCAACGCCACCTTTGAGCCGGTGGAGCTTGAATCGGATGAGCTCTACCTCCTCGCTGCCAAGAAACCAAGTAGTTTCGCTGAGGCGGAGCGCGATGTGAACTGGCGCGGCTGCTCGCCGAAGTACATTGACACCCGGTACCTTTTCATCAGAGAATGCATCGAGGAAGGGAAGGTCGATGTCAAGTTAGCATACGAGGTTTAGGGGGAGTTTTGTTGGATGTTAAACCTTGTACACATGCATTTAGTTAGTTGCTTCAGTTTTCCGTTTCTGCATACAAGCATGCTAATGCTTCAGTTTCTGCATGGTAGTGACTAATAGTTTTATTTCAGTTTTCAGTTTGTGCATGCGACGTGGGGATTGAAATTGTTCTGAGTCACGTCGCATTGAAGTACCCTGTTTTCAGTTTCTTCCGTTCGTTTGTATTGTTTCATTGCATTTGCTTTAAAAGGGAGATGAGAAATAGAAAACGCCTGTTCACGCAGCAACAAAAAAAAATCCTGTTTCCTGTGTTCATCAATCCCAATCCATTCCATTTGAAGCTAGAGCTAGAAAATTGAGAGATTGGAAAGGGCGGCTGACATCTCTCTCTTCTCATGGCGGCGGCTTGTGCTCCCGGCCTCCTCTCCCCAGTGTTCCCTCGCCAGCCCTTCCACCACTGCTGCAAGTGCAAAACGACCCCAAAGCCCTACACCACCAGCGCCGCCGGCGGATCGTCGGAACTTGGTCCGCCGCCATCTCTGCCCGCGCCTCCCCTGCAGCTGTTGTCGCTCGGGACCTCAACGCCGACGGCTTCCGCCACCCGCACGACAAGCAGGCCAGTTACTAATTTCTTTTCTGTGTATGCAACTGTTTGATTTGATTGATATGCACTCTTATGTATGTATGTCATTATTTCTTAATTCCTTTCCCTTGTGTTGCAGAACACTTTGCTGCTAAGAGCAATTCCAGGGCTCAATGATATGGGCAAGGCTTTGCTACCCCCCACCCCCACTTAACTACTCTGCCACAACATATATACCAATCCATCAGGGAACCAAGCAGCCTCTACTACTTATTTTCAGCTCTACTTGCTCTTCTTGCATATTGCGATGCCCTCATGAGCCCTCTCAACCTACTTCATCTATCTTATTGCAGAACTGGTTGCTGAGCAAGTTCCAGAACATTGGGAGATCTGTTCTCTCTGTAAACCAGGTCCATCTATCAATTGATCACATCTTAAATCTGGTTCAGTTTCTAAACTGTTTGCAGTGAAGTCCCTACACGTATAGAAACTGCAGTCAAAGCTATCGAGAAAGACTATAAGCTGCAAAGATTAACAACTTATACGACTTATGTCACTGATATATGACCTGACGTACAATATTTCTTCTGTTTTATGTTTGCATCTCATCTTATGATTTGTTACTTTCACCACCACCACATGTTAATGTTCCCAGACTGAATTCAACGCACCAATAATGTGTTCTTTCTCTTCAGTTGCCAGAACTTCACCACCACCTGATTGAAGCCGCAGAAACCTTGAACACAGAAGCTCCTGACTATACATACGGCAAAATCCTGTTCGTAATGCTTACACCTTAGCAATCAATGGCAAAAAGCCATTCATCGTTGTTCATACAAGCCTTGCGGAGCTGCTCACTAGAAAGGAATTGCAGGGACAATTTTCTCTTCACACACTCGTCAATAGACAATATCTATCAGTTGTTACAGAGATGTACTTTTCTTGGCTATACGAAAATGAAAAAAATAATTCCCTTGATTGATTCCTTGTGGCGTTGTCTAGATGAACCATTCAAATAGACTGATGAATTACTAGATACTAATTGCTACTGGCTGAATGTATTGATTACAACCTCGTGTTGTGGGTTTTTGTTTTTGATTAGGCTGTTTTGGCACATGAGCTGGGTCACCTGAAGTGCGATCATGTTGTGTGGCTTACCTTCGCCAACATACTTACAATGGGAGCATACGCTGTCCCTGGTAGGGCCTCTAACCACATAATTAATCTTATTCCATAGGCGGGTATATACGATATGCCACTTATAATATGCTAGTGTTCACCTGCATCCAATGGTAACGATATGCACTCCCTTCAGGTTTTGGCATTGTTGCTGGCTTCCTGGAAGAACAGCTGTACAGGTGGCTGCGAGCCGCGGAGCTGACTTGTGATAGGGCAGCTCTTCTGGTAGTGCAAGACCCTATGGTACCATTCACCGAACAACTTTATTTTTTTCAAAAATGTTGGTTGATAATTTCTGAATGTAACTGTAGCATCCAGCAGAAGAGTGATATTTTTAATATTATTTTTAGTGTACAGAAGGAATAGTAGCTGTTGTTGAATTTGGCACTAATAATGCTTCAAAACTAAATTCGGTATCAGCTAGCATCTAATACCGCCGTGTTAATTGTCAGGAGGTTGTCATTTCTGTTCTGATGAAACTGGCAGGAGGATGCCCTTGTCTGGTGGACCAGCTGAACGTGGACGCCTTCTTGGAGCAAGCTCGTTCCTACGACAAGGCTTCGTCGAACCCAGTTGGGTGGTACATCCGGTTAGAACCTAGAGCTAGCCAGCGAGTACACTACCTCTTGCTTGACACTATTATGAAGCTAGCTAGCACTTGTCCTCTCAGCAGACATTTACACGTTGCACACTGCAGGAATGCTCAGATGAGAGAGCTATCACACCCTTTGCCTGTGATGCGAGCCTGTGAGATCGACGAGTGGTAAAGGAGCCAGGAATTCAGGACTTTATTGCAAAAGGCACCAGTGTTGTCCTTTACAGAAATCAGTAAAGTAGAAAGGTAGAAATAAAAAATTAGAATATTTATCTGTACTTTGATCAGTTAAACTAACATTTTTCCCTCTCCTTTGTGATTGGCACTGACATCATCGATATTTGCATCAAATCCAGCATCAATTTGTTGCCGGTAAGCTCTCTGTCTTCTTTTGAATTAGATAAAAACAATGAGCTTCTGACCTCAACATTTACTCAAGTAGCCACCATGATTTTTATTGCGAGATATGTTTTTAACAACTTGAAAGGAATGAACATTTTGCAAAATTGCAGTCAAATGTTGAAACATAGTTAAGAAGAGTTTGCTATTTTTTTACAGAAAATGCTTCACACACTACACATTTTGTAGTACATACGCACTACAAGAAGATCTCAACCTTTGATTTCTTCACACCTAATCCTACCCATGTTCTACACCAACAACTTTTGATCTACACCATCCAACCAAGTGTTGTATGCATGTATAACAAAAGGTTGGTGTGTATAGCATTGGCGGGTTTTTTTTTGGTTCATTTTTTGTATTGGTCTGGACTTCGGAGAAGTAGCCTTTGGTAACTGTTACGCAACATGTATATTATTCATGCAGCTAGTTGTTCGTGTGCCTGGTAGTGTTTGGCTTTTGTTCACACACTCGGATTGACAAATATTAATATTTCTCAGAAGTTTGGATAGTTCTCCCTCTTGAAAAATAAAATAATGTGTTACTTTTCCGTGTTTGCTCAGTCACTGAGTGGACTGGTGGGCTGTATGTTTCCCCTACTATCGCTGGAAGCAGGCCAGGCGGATTAATTGCGGGAGCTTGGGCTGCTATGATGTCTCTTAGACTGAATGGTAACGAGTTTATTATTCTTGAAATCCATCAGCGTAGTGGTAGTTTGGTAATAGAACAACAGCAATGTTCAAGAAGACGCTAGGCGCTAGGCGGGCGGCGAGGTGGGGCCTAGCGCGTAGGGGGCCTAGGCGGTGGAATTAAAACTAAGGTTTATTAATATCGCGCGGCGTGACGACGCTTTTGAAGGGCCTAAATAGAAGAAATATAAAGGAAAAAGGACTTTATTGCAATTTCAGAAAAGAAGAGGACTAAATTGCAAAATGTCAAACACAACACCCCCTATCTGGCATCCAGCCGTCGCCCGCGCCGCATTCTTTCACCGTTTCGCGTGGCTCCGCCACCTTCCGCTCTCCCTCTCTCCTTCCCCCATCTCTAGTGGATCCGGCGGCGGCGATAGCGACGGCGACCGTGGATCCGGCGGGCTCTTTGCTCCTGCCGATGGCGTTGCTCCAGTGGATCCGGCGGCCTCTTTGCTCCTGCCGATGGCGTTGCTCCAGCGGATCCGACGGCATCGACGGCGGATCCAGCTGTGGCGACGGTGGAAGCAGCGGATCTGGCGGCGGTGACGGCGGATCCGGCGGCGGCGACGGAAGAGGCAGCAGATCCGGCTGCAACGACGACGAATCCAGCTGCGGCGATGGCGGATCCGGCTGCGGCGATGGCGGAGGCAGTGGATCCGGCGACGACGACGACCGACAACGCGCGAGCTGACAAGAGATCTCCAGGTGCCTCTCTCTCTCTCTCTCTCTCTCTCTCTTTCCCTAGAACACCTTCCGTCTGCCTTGGACCATTTTCCTAGACTCCGCCTTTGACCCCGCCGATGGCCGCCTTTGACCGCCGACGGCCACTTAGGCGGACTCGCCGCCTAGCTCACCGATTTTGGCCAAGGGCGGCGGGGCTCCGCCCAGCGTCTAGGCCCGCCTAGGCGGCCGCCTAATACCGCCTTTTAGATCACTGAACAACAGTACTGATGCTGACTGGTGCGTGTTTTCCAGATTATTTGGAAAATACGAGTCATATCATGGAAGTCTCGAAGAAGATACAAAGAGGGTAAACTTGTTTGCTTATCATGCTTGAACGCTGGACTATAAACAGATCTGTAAAAAGGATTGACTGTTTTTGTGTTTTGCTAACTTTTCAGTTTGAAACCTTTATTTTTTTTAAAAAAAAAGTACCATTCACATCAATATTTCTTATTGTTGTATTCATCATTCCCATTTGTTTTGAACTAATAGTCAAATGCCAAATTAATTAGGTGTACTTAAAGAATTTGATGTTTTACACAGAATTGAGGATATTCCAGAGTTATTTGTGATTGGAAAGCCAGACATGACTGTTGTGGCATTTGGCTCAGATGTGGTTGACATATTCGAGGTGAATGACATAATGTCATCAGAAGGTTGGCGCCTTAATGCTCTGCAGAGGCCTAACAGGTAAAACCTAGCTTCAGACAAAAATAACTGTACCTTGAGCTATCAGTTGTATTTTTCATGTATTGGTCTCGTCTGACAATCTTGTTGGTTCAGTTTGCACATTTGCGTGACACTGCAACACACGGCTATCTACGTGAAGGATCTGAAAGATTCTGTGAGCACTGTGAGTTACTACTCACTAGAGCTGCTTGTGGAGTTCATGGACAGCTCTTGCTGAACATGCATACGATTAATTGCCCTATATATGTATGTTTTGAGAAGACCGAAGGACAGAATACGCCTTTAGAACTAAAGAAGCGAAACATGAAGAAAGGCACAAACATAAACACCAAACAACCACTCTAAAGGCTGCAGTGGCGGCGGTGCCACCGGAATACGACGGACAGGTGGAGGTAGCAGCTGGGGGCACCGGAATCAGTTTGCCCATGCCCCGCCCAGCCAAACCCCCCACTGATATCGGCAACTACCTCATAGGCGCGGTGCCACGCCGCGTCAACCACCATGTATATCGAAGTAAAAAAGGCGATAATTCGTGAGGAGTTTTTTAAAAAAATTCGAGGGCACATGTGTATTTTCAAAAAAGTCAAAGGTCTTTTTCGTAAAAAATCGAGGACCTGTACGTAACTAAACGAGGATCCGTACGTAATTTAGAAAACCGCAGGGCGCTATCCTGCAAAGTATGAGGGTGTTTTCAGAAAAAGTGTTTTAAAAAAAACTGGCAGGGACCTTTTCGCGAGAACCAAGGGTCTTTACGTAATTTCCAGAAAATGGAGGGGCTTTTTCGCAAAACGGCTCCCCCGACCGTACGGGAATTCGGCGGCCACGCGCCGGGCGCAGCGCGCGCAGGGGCGACGTGGCCGCCTCGCCCGGCCGGGAATCCCCCGCTAATATGAAGGGTATGATGCCGCTGCCAATGTTACTGCCGTGGCCTTCCTCTGGTGGCTCGACGCCTTGCTAGATCCCATTGGGGGGGGGGTGAGTAGGACTGTTCGTTCGGTTTTTTCGGTTTATACGGTTCGATAAATACGGTTTGATCAGTAAATACGGTTTTAATATTTCGGGAAATACGGTATTTTTCAGAATACAGTGTGGTATCGGTAAATACCATTTTATTTCGGTACGGTATCGGTTAATACCAATTTTACCAAAGTTTGCGCGAATTGTTAAACGTTAATCTCATCTCCAAGACTTCAATTCTCTATTCAATAATCAGTACCAAGAGCATGAACATAGTTAAGAAATACTGAATCACTGAATCATCACCAACGCACAAAATCGCAATAATACAACACTGCATACAGAAACACCAGTATCAAGAACCCAAAAGTCATCAAGACAGTTCATAATTTCTACACAGCAACTCATGGCTGCATCATCTTCTTGATACCGACATTTTCTATCAGCAATCAGATGGTCAACACTAGGTTCCAATGTGGAAGCATGGCTGCCAAATGCCTTTTCAGTCTAGTCGCCTAATCTATCTTACTCGGGACATTTGTAGTCATCACAGTCTCTCAGCAATGCCAACAGGAATTGGTAGCGGAGATCTCTGATAATCTGCAAAAGATGGAGGCCCATTGTTCGTGACTTTAGTCATCTGGTCAGTAGACCGAGCAAGACTATTTTGCTGCAGTAACTGAACAAGTGACAAAAATATGTACATCCTTGTGCTTGCCTGAAAATAATATGATGTTGTTACTCAGTAATTTAAACAGGATACATATGATCCAACAATGGATTCATTCTTACTTCTTACTCAGTAATTTTAACAACGTCTTGCTCTGTTAGACACTGAAGAACTACACCCATACTGTAGAATCCCAAGAGGACTAGCTCATATCAGAATCAACCAATCTCATATACTACAGACCACAGTCGCAACCAGTTCCTAGAACACATAATCTAGTTGTAACTGACTACCCCATTTCTATAGAAACTACAGATTTAGAAGAACAAAAAAAAGCAGAACTTTAACTATCGAAGCCTTAGGACCAAGTCTACAGAATGACAACAAGACAAGCTCTAGGGTTCGTATTTTTAACAAAACGGCGCTCAAATCAGTAAATCTAATGCCAGCAAATATATGGAACTAATCATGAACACATCAGACCCGCAAGTTTCTAAACAAGCTATTGGTCCAGACCTGGTGCACCGGGTAGCACAAATCTACTGCACGAACCATCACCAACCTAGAATCCAAAACCTAAAACACCCCCCAAGCGAGAGTGGTAGTCTGCATTCAAAGTTACAAAAAACTCGTTGGAACCCAACATCTGCGAAGTCCGAAAAATCAACACCACAAATCAAATCTAAAATCCTAAACCGATGGATCTGGAGCGCGTGAAGACGAGTCTCACCTGCGCCTGGCAGCGGGAGGGGAGTGGCTCCGAGAGGGGGAGGACAACGAGAAGGAGCGGGATGAGCCGGAGCCAGAGGAGACGGAGCGGGAGGAGGAACCGGAGGAGGACCGCGAGGCCGACCGGCCGCGACGAGGTTTCGCCATCGTCCCCGACGGCAGCGGAGGCCGGGCGAATAGGGGTGGGTTTGGGGGTGTTTGGGTTAGGGTTCTGTTCGGGGAGGGGGAATAAGGGTTTGGGTAATTAAGGCCGCAGATCTGAGCCGCAGCGTGAGAGATGGACTGTTCGGTTTTTCGGGAAATTCGGTTTTTCTTCGGTTTTTACCGAAAAAACCGAATCAGAGAAATACCACTTTTCTAGCTACCGAACCGAATACCGAAAACCGGTCAAACCGAGTTGACCGGTTCGGTTCGGTTTTTTCGGTACGGTTTTTTCGGTTCGGTTTAAAACTGCACAGCCCTAGGGGTGACCCAGGCCCTATCAGCGGGGGGATGGGCTCCTATTTACGGCACAGCTTGGAAGATGCCAGACAGAGGCATGGTGAGGGAGTTGCTTGTGGAGTTCATGGACAGCATGGTAGGGTGCGGCTCGGAAGAGGGATTCTACGGCGGAGAGGTCGCTGGTCCTAGAGTAGCCGGAGAGCATGCGGTTGAGGGAGAAGGCGTTCTTGTGGGGCATTTGGTCGCGGGCGAGGCGGCCAGAGGAGATGAGGGAGTGGAGGTGGAGGCGGTAGGTGGCGGGGTTGAAGCCCGTCTTGACCATCAGTCCGTTCTAGCGCGCATAAAATGTTTCTACTAAGAGTCCAGTGCCTCATGACAAATACTTCATGCCGAAATCCCTTGAAACAGACACCATAGCCATACCTTTAGCATTACGATTTCACTGTTTTTGCATCATACAAGTAGAAGTAGTTGCAATCATTTGTCTTGTTCGTCCTACTAATTAGTTGTGTATTGAACAGAGGTCCTTTTATGAATTCATTTCTCACACTGCTAGTTCCCAGGCTAAACAAAAAGTGCAAGATTCTAGAACACCATTGCCATATGTGATATGTGGTTGTACAATAGAGGAAGATGTTGAGCAAGGTAAAAGTTTAGATTAAAAGTTTACAATAGGTCCCAGACTAATGTTTGTAGTGGCACTAAACAAAGATAACACCTTGAGCTTGTTATGTACTCCTTTTTTGTTAAATGAATTATTGTTGAATGTACGCATTTTGTGATTTTACCAATTCATAAGTAAACATCCAGTTGGAGACTAGGAGAGCAGAAACCTTCATTCTGCTGCAATGTCGTTTCATTGGCAGCAGCAAGCGAGCTCGGAAGATGAGGATGAGCCGCCGTTCGGGTTGCCCAGCGCTGTTGGCAGAAGGGCCGGCAAGCAGCCTGCTTGAGCGCAATCCAAAGACACACGCTCTAGCAAGCGCTCCAAAGGTAACCACGCGTCAGACTGCATGGAGCGCGTTTGCGACTACTACGAGGCTCAATTGCTAGATTGTTGCTACTCTCCTGCTGTGCTGTGCAGTTCATGGTGGTGGTGGCGCACCGATTATTGGTGGGCACTGCAGCACCGGTTATTGGTGCCAACGGTAGGACTGGCGTACTATCCTGGATGCCCGGCTTTTTTGACTGGGGTGTTCTCTACTACGAGTTCATGTATGTGTAGAAAGTAAAATTAGTATAGCTGAAAATCCTGATAACTAGCTAGGCTTATGCAAATGTAATTTAGCTTTGTCATTCGATATTTGCACAAGCCATCGAAACAAATTCAGTCCCAAAATTGCATACGAAAGATGACTGCACTAGGTTCGTGATAATGTACCTTGTAAACCACTTTCGTACCTTTGCTCATACGTACCATACCAGGTTTGCCGCGGCCAGGCCTTCTCTATGTCGTAAAACATGCTTACTCCGAACGAAAACACTTTGCGGTTTACCAATTCGACTCCATATATTATATTCCAAAATCAGTAATAAGCTATAAGCCATTAGCCCAAAAGAAAACAACAGTTTCAGCCAAAAGCTATAAGCGACAAACATAAACCATAAGAACAATAAGAACAACACAAAAGAATCCACCATAACTTGACCTTACCATGTCTTGCATCTTTTGTGTGCTACTCGTACACAAATAGCTTTTGTCACTTCAATAGGTTCCGCAGGTAGGTGTCGGGACCCCGGTTTTTCGAACCCGGACCCTCTGTGTATTACTGTACTAGTCCCAGATCAAAGCTAGTACACACAGTTAAACAGAAATGAATACATAACCAGCAACGCTTTATTACAATATTAAAGAGTACAGACCGAAAGGTCTCATTATTACAATTGAGGTTTCAAGACCTCGCACACATGAAACACAGCGGAAGCAAAAGATAAAATCGGTGAAGACCCATCAATACGCCACAGGCAATTGACTGGGGAAGCGCGACCTAGAACTCCTGGAATCCTTCGTCGAATCCACCCGCGAAGAAGTCGAGGCGCCTTCTTGAGCTTCGTACTCCTCTGGTTATTATTTTTGAGTGTAGCATGTGAGTACATAAAGTACTCCGCAAGTCTTGGGAAAAATACAATAGATGGAAGGCTTGACAAAGGAAGGCTATAAGGTTCTTTTGCACAAAGCAACATTTTCATTCAATTACTTCTAATTATTTTCGAAGGCATCAATTTAATAAAGTAAATGTTTTAGCAGAACTATCATTAACTTTCTAGTGAAGGTTCCAACTACCAACACTAGCTGACCAATTACAATTGATTAAGACCCCGTTTGGCACGGCTCTAGCTCCGAGATCTATGCTGGATCTGTAGTTTGTTGACTAAATTAAAATGATTTAAATATTTTTATTTAATATATAATATAAATGAAATGAGTCATGTAAATGCACTTAACATGCCTGCAACTCTAGATCCAGGATTTCCTAGAGCTACAGATGACCAGCTCTAGGAAATCTACAGATTTTCTAGAGCTAGAGCTCTACCAAACGGGGCCTAAGGTTAAAACTTCGGGTTCCATCCACCCTCTCTGGCTCCAACTGACAGGATTCCCTTCCAAGAGTTCCCTCCACTCTCGGAATACAAAACTTTGATTTTAAAACCAAAAACCAGAAATCTACCATGTGAATGCATTCCTTGCCCGCCTTTGACCGTGGGCACGGCTATTCGAATAGTTTGACACTCTGCAAAGGTTGTACAGCTTTACCCACAAGAGATAAATTATCCTAAAAGTCAACACGCTTCCTTTGGCATGAGACCCAGATAAAATATCACAAAGTCTTTATCTTACTCTAATCTAGCTAGATACCACCCGCTGAGGTTTCACCGCAGGTAGGCTAACTGCCCGAACCGAAGCCCCCTCTTGCGCCATATGAGTATAGTAAATCCCTGTCCCTCACTGTGAATAACCAGTCCATCCTTAGCACCCACTTTTCACTGGTGGCACCTAAACTAGACTATCATAAGTTAGTCAGCTAGGTCGTACCCATATAGACTTGTGGTTGTACGGTTAATGCTCAGTCTGGACAAACACAAGCGTCGGTCCTTAATTGACTAGGGTGGAACATACACTTAACAAGATCTCGTGCTTCCTGCACCAATCCAAACCAACCATCCACCCTAATCTAAACCAACTTTCACATTTTAGTTTATTTTAAAAGAACAGTGGTAACTCCAATTACCACTAAATTTTAGAAACACAAGTTATTACAACAATTCATAATTTCCCATTTTCAAGACTTCAGGGGTAATACATAGCATGGCTAAGCATTGTACTACCATTCTAATACCAACAATTAAATATATTACTCTCATTAATGAGTCAAAGGAATTTCTAGGGTTGCAAAGGTACATGGTAATCAACTTCAAGTGAGGGCATAACAAGGTTGGATTAACTATTACCTTAAGATTTGAACTAATGTTTTATGTAAATAGCAATGCACATAAATTAAAATAAGTAAAACATTTAAAAATCATAGGTTCAAGATGACCAAAGGAGACTTGCCATCTTGCAGGTTCTCTGGGTCTTCCTGCTGCGAAGTGGAGGGATCGTCGACAACGTTGAAATCTACGCGGGAAAAGACGAAGCAACAAAACAAATAAATACAAACAAAAATTCAAATAAACTCAAAAACTCAAATAGAGGCCATATTTGGATAGATTATGATTTTAGACGAATTTAGGAGAAAGATTCAGCGGATTTGAGGTTCACACGATGGAGAACGAATATCTGGAAGATCGGTTGGGAAAAGAAATTACTGAGACAATATTTGGACCAAGAAAGATAAAATGGATTTTATGGAGACTTTGCAAGATTTGAATTTGAATTTTGAAAGTGCACAGAAAATTTGGAATGGAACTGAGGCTTTGCAATTAAACTAGGTATTGGAATTTGAAATTTAAATATTTGAAATATGAAATAAATTTCAAATATTTGAAAGTATGGAAGAAATGGATAGTTTGGAATTTTTGATGAATTTAGAAATTTGAATGGGCTCAAACGGAGTTACGATGAAGGAGAACGGGCTTCGGGAAGTTTAAAAAGAGAGAAAATGGAAAAGACTGATTTCTGGAATTATTTTTCTACTGAAAAAGGGATTTATGACGTCAGCAGAGATTAATGGATTTAGTTTTCTGAAAGAAAATCAGACTTATGGCGTCAGCCCTGGCCTAGAGGGACTGACAGTGGGCCCCTGGTCCACAGACCGGGTCCACGGTTGATGGGAGGCGCTGAGGTGGCGGGGGTGGAGGTGTGGCGCTGACTGGGCGGGGGGAGCCGAGGTGGCTGAGGCGTGGCGCGGCGTCACCGTCCACGCTGGCACGGGCGAGTGAGGTGGCCGGCCGGCGAGGGAGGAGCTCGTGGACGGCGGGGTCACCGAAGATTGGCGGCGCGGCGACCGACGGTGAGGGGCTGAGGAGAGAGAGGAGGAGACAGGGAGCTCGGGGACGGGCGCGGAGTTTACCAGAGGTGGCCGGAAATGGCCGGCGGCGAGCGCAGAGCGGCGGCGGCTCGGGCCCAACGGCGTGGTGGCACTCCGTCGGCGCTCGGACCAGGGGGAGGAGCGCACGGGCATGGCGGTGAGGCGGGAAAGCCGGAGGGGTCGACTGCGAGGCTCGAGGAGGAGCGAGGCGGCGGCAATTGCTCGCCGGAGGAGCTCGCCGGCGTACGCACGGGAGAGCTCGGTGCGGGGCTACTCGGCTCACCGGAGAGGGGAGAAGAGAGCGGAGGGAGGATGGGCGGAAGGAGGAAGTGCTCGGGTGGGGTTTAAATAGGGCGGAGGGGCGCAGGGGCGGGGCGGATTTCTCGCCGGAGATGGCGGGGGCGGCGGGAATGGCGGGGAATTAGGGGGGACACGGCGCGGGGATTGGGGAAGGATGCGGTGCGCGACTTGCGGGAGAGGAAAGGAGGTGGTGGCGGGGCGCACGGAAAGGGAGGGGCGGGCGCGAGGTGGCGGGACTCAGAAGCAACTAAACACCTGAGAGGATCGCCAGAAGACTCAGAAAACTCAGCACGAAAGATCCTCCCATAACGAGAAATCCCGCAAACCAGACTACCCGAAGAATCAAGAATTTTGCAATTGTTTTTCTTAAAGCTCACCTCGAAACCGTCATCGGTAAGCTGAGAAACTGAAAGCAAATTGTACTGCAGCTTACTAACCAAGGCAACATCTTTCAGAATGAAAGAGTCATTAACGCGCACTGTACCTTTGGTGATGATGGGCCCAGATGAAGCATCTCCGAAGGTGATCTTCTCATCACCTGGAGCACGGGCAAGGGAAGAAAACCAACAGGAATCTCCGGTCATGTGTCGTGAACACCCGGAGTCTACGAGCCAAACCTTTCCCTTCCCTGCCTGGCGAACCTGAGTCAACAAGAGAGTAAAGTCTCAGTACTGGGGTAAATCAACAATGATTTTGGCACCCAATACTGAGTAACACGTGGTGCAGATGAAGTAGTCAAGCATGATTGACCTCTATCTACCCTACGCTCCCTGTTACTCAAAGCAGAAGGTCTAAGAGCAGACCTGAAGCTGTTGCTGGGTCCGACTGCTACGAGGGAGCGAGTCGAAGCACCTGCAACACGCTGAACACGCCGCAGGTAGCTATCTCGATGGGGAAAATGAGATCTACCCTCAGGACGACGGAAGTCACGACCAGGAGCGTATCGAGGACGAAAACCAGAAAACTCAGTAAAATCAAGTCCTCGATACTGCCCAAACCCAGACTCAACAGTCCTAGACCTCGTGTTGGTCTTAGGTGCACTCAAGGTCTGGGGCCGACCCTGAATGCGCCTAAGAGACTCAACACGGTCTCTACGCGCGATCTTGGCGCGCCTGAAGCATCGATCGACTGTGTGTCCATCCTTCTGACAGAAGGTGCAGTGATACCTCACCTTCTGAGAGGTAGAAGCAGCACGGGGAGACTTCGCCTTCTGAGAGGCTGTAGCAGCAGGTGAAATCACTTTACTGTCAGAAATCCCCTGGACATATCCCGCTGATTTGAAATGGACTTTCTTGGTCCTGGGCTCAGTCTCGATCGCACCTGGTGCTATGGGTCTGAGCACAGCAGGTGGATGCTTGCTCATGTCCTTATAAAAATCATATCCTAGACCCTGATTAAATCTGCAGATCTTAGATTGGTCTAGAATAAGATTGAACTTCTTCTTGCCGCCTACAAATCTCTCGAGAGTGTTCATAAGATACTGACACTCCCGGAAGAGAGAGGTGCAAGAAGAGCAGGGGGAAGAGGAGATAGCAGAAGGTAAGGGAGTAGAGGAAGAACCAACAGTAGAGGGAAGAATGGCTTGTGCACGCACAGCCGACTCTGAAGGGACAGTCGTACTGCTAGCCAGTTGGTTCACGTCGCTAAGCGTCTCAACCTTACCCTGGGGCTTGCCTTCTCAGCACAGACAATACAAGCAGATGGTGGCTTCTCTAGTAGGTCCTTAGTTAGCTTCACATATTTCTCATCCAATGCAACCAAGTCAGATTTTAGTTTGTTACAATTAATGCATGGTGAGCTAACAGGGTCCTTAGAAGCATACTGAGCCAACTTCCTATCATGATCAATCATTTCTTGAAACTTTTTGGAGTCAGCTTCAAGTTCAGCAGTTAACTTAGGACAGTTCAAGCATGAATCAATCGGCTCAAGCAAAGAAGCTTGTAGTTCAGCAATTTTATGATCTGCCCGTTTTAGGTTCATCTTCAAGTTATTGCAATTTTCACAATACTCGGGCAGATCAAGGAGCATGTCATAAGGTCCTCTAGCAGCAATGTCCTTAACCTCACATGAGGTGGAAGAAGTAGTCTCATCAGTAGTAAGTAGGGTAACAGCCATCCTACTCAACTCTAACTCAGCAAGTAGACTAACATTCTCCACCTTAACAATATCAAGCTCGGAGGACACACTATCATGCGAGGTCCTTAGTTTCTCCATATCACCCAACAGAGCACAACAAGTATCACAATCATCACGGGAGGGAGCAGATGTAAGTGAAGTAAGCTCCCATGATAGTCTATCTACTTCCTTCTCTAACTCAGTACACCTAGCCCTAGCTCTAGCATGAAAACCACCTAGCTTAAGAAAAGCATGGTTGAGCTGGTCGTAGGTGGGACATACCTCGTCCGAGTCGGAGTACAGCTCGCTGTCGCTCAGTTCGCCCTCGAGGGCCATGAAGCACATGCCAAAGAAGTCGTCGCCACCATCCTTGGGCTCTTGGTCACCCGTCCCGTCGTCGTCGCTCCATCCCTCCACCTCGCTGAGGTCGAGGTCGTCGAAAGCGGTGAGGACGCGGTGGAAGAGCTTCTTGGCTTTGCCAAAGTTGCGGAACTTCTTCTTTCCCGGCGTCTGAGCTGGAGGCTTCTTGTTGCGGTTCTTATCGGTGTAGTCGTTCTTGCCTGAACCGCCGTAGTCGTTCTTGCCTTTCTCCAGCTTGGGGCAGTTTGCCCGAATGTGGTTGGGGCCACCACACTCGAAACAAATCATCGGTCCTCCTCTCTTTCTATCCCTCCTCCCCTTGTAAGCATGGGAGAATCTTCGAGCAAGGAGGGCCAGCTGCTCATCCGCAAGCTGCTCTAACTGATCATCAGTTATGTCACAGAGAGCAGCAAGGAAGAATCCGCAAAGAGAATCAGAAGAAGAGGAACCAGAAGCCAACGTGGGATCAGTGACCAAAGCCATCGACTGTGACTTCGACCTACGAGAGACAACGTCAATCTCGTGAGTCTTGAGGCGCGAGTACAGCGCGTCAAGAGTCAAGGTCGAGAGGTTTGTCGTGTCCTTGATGGTGGTCACTTTCATCTCCCAAACACGTAGATCAAGTGCCGCGAGCATCTGATGAGCGTTGTCCGAGTTGGGGTATGTGAGACCGACCGCTCGGAGGTTGCTCAAGATTTTGTGAAATCGCGAAAAGCACTCGTCGAGGGACTCACCAGCAAGCATATCGAATTTGTTGTATCCTCGCTTGAACTGGTCCTGTCGAACCATCTTGATCTGGGTGGTGCCCTCATGGTATGCGTCGAGGGTCACCCAGATATCGTAGGCTGACGACAGTTGAGAGATGCGATCGAATTCGCTTCTGCTCAAGCCCTGGATAATGATGTTCCTTGCCTTCGCATTTGCCTCAACATCGGGTATGTTTGCCACGTTGATGTTCTCATTGGCAGGAACAACATATCGCACCTTCACCTTTCGCCAGATGGCGTACCCCTGAGCCTGGATGTATGTCTCCATTTGGCTCTTCCAGAAGGGGTAATCGATGCCAATGAAAACGGGCGGTTTGGTGGAGTACTTGTCCGTCGCCATGGCTCTAGAGATCGGTTAAGATCTATGAAGAAGAGCTAACCGGCTTTGATACCAATTGTTGGACCGAAATGGTGACAGAGGGGGGGGGGGTGAATGTCGATCTTTAAAAATCCCCCAAACAAGTATCTTCTTCTCCAATAGCTATGTGAGCTATGAAGGAGGAAGACCAGTGTTCACAAGAAGATACTGCAGAGGAAAAACACAAATCCAGAGACCCGCAAGCGAGAAAAATCAATTCGGGAAAATTCTGGCCTCAAGCGGTAGTACCGGAGTGCTATCCGCGGTAGTACTGCTTGAGCGGTAGTACCGGGGTTAGTACTGCATAAGCAAGAAAAGATAAACGTTGAAGCTCAGAAATCTGCTGCTCGCGGTAGTACCGGAGTGAACCAAACGGTAGTACCGCAGCTCGGGCGGTAATACCGCACAATAGGCATTGTAATCATTCCTCTTGTTCTAATGTTCATGCATATCGGGACTCCTTGTAATCCTTGTTGATTTGGGAATGAAAACTCTGAAGTTCATTTTCTGTTCGTGCCCTGTTTTCCTTCGTTCTCTTCTCTATGCATGATTTGTGACTTTTTGAGATTTGAGTTGTTTCTTGCTGGGAAGGTCCAAAATGGGTTGCTCTTTGATGGGATGGTGCCCCAAGATCATTTGATCGATTTTCCCAAGAGCTAATCTCATTTAATCTCAAGTTTCACTTTTTGGGCTCCCCTGTTCATCTCTTTTGTTTCTAGGGTTTTAGTGTGATCTGTGTTTTCCTTCTTGAAATGGCCTGAAATTTGTCATGATAAATCCTGTGGTTATTGAGTAGCTATCCTCAAAGTTTCAGGGCCAAATGATCAAAGATTTGGTGGGAATTTAAGTTTTTGTCGAAGCTCTCTGTAATTTTTCAGATTTAGGCTCAAATCTGAAATTACTTGTCATAAGTTGTTTTCTCTTGGTGCTTATGGTCCCTCTAACTATTCCAGTTGTTTCTCTGCTGTTCTGGGCCATTTTATCCCTCGGGAAATCTTTAATTTCTCTGCAGTAGCCTCATTTCTGAAGTTGCAGTTTAACTATCTGAAATTCAGGGTTTCTGGGCTGTTTTGCCCGAGGGGCGGTCAGACCGCCTATTTGGAAGCGGTCAGACCGGACACAGAGTGGCGGTCAGACTGGCCCTATGTGGGCGGTTAGACCGACGGCCAGGGAGCGGTCTGACCGGCCCACATAAGGCGGTCTGACCGGCCTTGCTTGGCAGCCTGGGTTGTTTGGAATTTTTGTGAGTTTTATGGCCTCTTTTTGATCCCTCTGTCTACAGTGCTTATTTCTTCTGTGTTTTTGAGGTTCCAGAAGCATTGAATTTATCTTTTCATAGCTTTTTGTAGCTATTGAAGAGAAGTTCCATTTGGGGTACTTTTGGGGGACGAAATTTTTGAAGTCGACATTCACCCCCCCCTCTGTCGCCATTTTGGTCCAACAGTGAGGAAGATCTAAGAGCAGAGTTCCCTAGCCTTTTTCCTAGTCCGTCGGAAGGCGAGGTGGTCTTCGAGCTCGCCGCGTAGACTTGTGAGGGCGTAGTGAGGTGCCTTTTCACGGGGACGGAGCCGAAGTCAGAGCCGGAGTCGCCTTGTGGAGGCGGGAACCACGCCGAAGATGCAGTCAAGGTTGACTGGTCAATGGCCTGCCGATGTTGCATTGATGGCCCCGAGAATCGTGCCGACACGCAGCAGAGGATACGCCACGTCGTGCGACCTGATTCATTCCCAAGGGAGCAGACGCGTGGCGGAACGCGATTGGCGCGTCGTGCGCTGTCAGGCCATCGCACGACCGCGGTCATGCGCCTATTTCTGACAGGGCACGACACGCGTGGGCGGCTGTGTCACTTCGGCTTTAATCGTGGGGAGGCGAGCTGTTCGTCCCCCACCGGTTACGCTTACCGGCGGTGCAGGAGATGAAGGGGCTTTAAATACCTTCTGTGGCACCACGTCTGCGCTCTCCTCCTCACGCCTTCTGGTCCCTTTTCTTGTGCCCTGCTCTCTTGCCTTCTTTGCCGCCGCGCTGCCCCCGTCGTCGTCTAGCTCCAAGAGAACGATGGCACCTGGCGAAGAATGCGCTCAACCAGCCGGTGGTAGCTCTTTATCCTGGCGGTCGACGCCGCTCGAGGTGAAGTACACGCTCGAGGGGCACGAGTCATCGCTGGTAGACAAATGGTGGGTGGCGATGGAGAAAATGGAAGGTCTGTGCTCCCGTGTCTTGGGCCTGACGCTCGCGATGGAGGAGACGATTTGCACCCTACTGCGTGAATAGAAGCTGTCGGACCGCCGGGAGGTACGGCTAACCGCCAGCGACGAGACGGAATCGCACCGCGAGAAGTCGGAGGCGATCGTCTACGTCGCTTACTTTGAAGCCAGGCTTCGCATCCCAGTCGCCATGATTGTCGGTGACGTCTTGCGAACCTTCGGGCTCAAGCTGGTGTAGATGACTTCGAACGTGATAGCCCGCCTTACCATGTACAGCTGGGCCTTGCGTATGGAGGCATACTGGCCCAGCGCCTCGCTGTTCGCCTTTCTCCATGACGCACGTTGTCATTCAAAGAAGCGGAGAGATGGGACGTTTTCCAACTTCGGCAGCGTCAACTTCATCCTGCGGTCATCGTGCGGGAAGATCTTCCCTGCAACTTGACTCGGGCGAAGTGGGAGCCGAAGTAGATGAGACGGTGGTTTTACCACCATGTGGCGAGCGGTAGCGGCATCGAGTGCTCGGGCTGGCTAGTGGCGTTCAATACCACGCGTGGCACGCCGATCGATGATGATGACAGGCGAAGGGCGCGGAGGCTCGTGGGAATCGCGGCCCGCTTCAACATACACGACCTCGCCGAGGAGTTCATCATGTATGGCGTGGCACCACTTGCCGATGGATGGCGCATCACATCTGGGAGCCTTCGGCGCGACAATGTCCGCCCGTCCGTGTCCTCACTGCTGAGACCCTCCGATCCCTGTAAATGTTGGTGGAGCCTTGCTTTTCGCCTTCTTCCTATTGGGCTGTCTTTTTAGCTCCGCCTCTTGCCGCCTATAGGGACTCTCCTGGAGGACGGGGAGCGTGTGGTGGGCGTGTTCCTCGGACCGTATACGGCCAAGGAGCACGGCCTACGTGCAGCTGCGACCGCGGAGGCGAAGCTGGGGTAGATAAATCGTGTGTGTGAGGCCCTGAGCATTCACATGTCAAAATGCGCCACTCTGGCCCCGAGACAACATCGCCGCCGAGACGACAATGCCAAGGGGAGAGGAGTGGCACCTTGTCGGGGGGCTCGTTCCTCCGCGATCGCATCGGCTGTCGCTCCTGTCGGCTTTGTCATTGCGGACAGTGCGGCAAACTCTGACTCTGATTCGGTGAAGTACGCCAATTCGGAGCTGGAAGTAGGTTCGGAGGACGAAGGCGAGGGGTCCTTGGGTGGTGCCAACGACCAAGAGTGCAGTGCGGACAATCGGGAGGGGGAAGCTTCTTCGCCTGCGGCGGTCGCTGAGGCAGAGCCGTCGCCCACAGAGGATGCTGGAGCAGAGTCCTCACCCGCGGTGGTTACTGGAGCGGAGCCCTCACCTGTCGCGGTTGCCGAGGTGGAGTCCCCGCCTTGCTCCCCAAAGGCGAAGCGACTGCATATGCGATCACCCCCTCGTCCGAAGAGGGGGTTCGCTGTGGCGACCAAGGTCAGGGGCCTGTGGGATTCTGACTCCGACACTGAGGCCCCCTGCCCCGACGTTCCCGTGGCTCCCTCCAAGGCTATGGCTACCGAGGTCAGGACCCTGCTGGGATTAGACTCTGACACGGAGGCCGCCCGGTCCGCAGGGCCGGCTTTGTCAGGGGGCACTGGCATCCCTGCGATTCCGTCTGAGGTTGAGGGACACCTCGGCGGAGTCCACCAGCTGATGCTGAAGGTAAACTCACCTTCCTTGGCATAATCTTGTGGTGCGTTCGTAGGGCTCTAACCGCTCCGTCCCTTCGCAGCGGCATGCCTCCCCGAGCGCAGACAACCTTCGGGGCGTGGGGACGTTCCTTCTAGAGGGACGCCAGACCCTCTCGAAACTGCCGGCGTGGAGGCCGCGCGCCCAAGCTTAGCGGATTTCGTCCCTCGACCGGAGGTGTTGGGAGCGTGGCGGGGGTCGCGGATAATGCGGCCGCGAACCTGGATCGCCAGGCGCTGCTGACATTCAGGTCGGAGCTCCTTGGAGGCGCACTGGAGGCCTCAGAAATGAGGGTGAGTACTTGACCCTTAACAACGCGTGGTCCTTTAGAAGTTTACTGACCGCTTTGTCGTATAGACCCTCGCCCTTGGCCGGGCATTGCAGGCGGCTCACGCCCGCGAGCAGGATGCGTTAGAGGACCAGCTGCGCACTGCCAAAGGGGCCCTTCGCGCAGCCGAGGAGGCGCACTCCGCCAAGGACGACTGCATCCAATGCTTGGAGGCGGAGCGTGCGGAGGCAATTTCATACGCCGAAGCGCTCGTGGCGGCAGTGCGGTTAGCGGCCACAGAGGCGGCACGACGAGTAGCCGTGGAGGAGTGGGACGGCCTGCTCTATTAAATTGCTGCGCTGGAGGAGGAGAAAGGCCGCCTCACCGCGTCTCTTGGGGAGTAGGAATGTGCTCTAAGCGATGCCTCGGTGGTGACATGGAACGCCATGCTGGCACTGGAAGGCTCCCTCGAAGACCTCGTCGCCGAGGTGCCACCTCGTTCCTTCGGTCCCAAGGAGCTGCCGCAGACACTCCATTGAATTGCGAAGGCGTCCAACCTTGTTCTTAGTGCTGCCAAATCTTTCGGCAACCACTGCTCCTTCGCGACCTTGCGCC
The DNA here is from genome assembly GCA_017311315.1 of Dendrocalamus latiflorus. Classification (NCBI taxonomy): domain Eukaryota; kingdom Viridiplantae; phylum Streptophyta; class Magnoliopsida; order Poales; family Poaceae; genus Dendrocalamus; species Dendrocalamus latiflorus. Next base: position 18,868,281 of record CM029629.1, on the reverse strand, counting down.
TGGCCTTTGCGCTGCTACATCACCGGGGCTGTCGGCATGTCGACAGGCTAGCTGACCCCGAGCTGGAGATGCCTGCCAGAGCCGGGGTGATGTCAGGCGCTGTACGCTTCGTTCGTTGGGCCGCTCGGGCCTTCCACGAACGAATCTGGGACTACATCGGGGATGCCACGGCGATGCTAGAGCTGCGACGGACCATGGACGGTGAGGAGAATTTCGGCCAATGGGTTGACGAAGTGCCACGATGCGGCGGAGGCGGTGCTGCCGCCGCGGGGCAGGGCGCGGACCCACAGGTGTGATGCTAGGGTTCTGGCGTTTAGGCGTGCATTACCATGTATGCGCCCCCCTTTTTTATGAATAAAGTGGAAGCTGTCCTGGTGTTCTGACCGCGCGAGTCGTTATGCTCTAGGCAGCTACTTGAAAGGGACCGGCCGCTTGTTTCTGACCTCGTGACCCGACAACGCCTTCGACGCTGGCGGTGGGCCGAAGAATCGCTAGATTTCTGGGCGGCCCGGGTCTCCTCGGGTGAGGCTTCAGCACGGACGCATGTTAAAGAGGAGCCAGCCGAGTAGCTGCTCTGAACATCCGAGTATGCTTGTACATTTGATTCTTACCGCACCCCCTTGTAAACATCCTCTGACGAATGCAAAAAGGGCTTTGGTTGAAGTATGTGTCTCCGCCACTTTTCATGACCGCACTTGCATCCAATAGACTCGTAGGACTTTATCTCGTGGTGGCAGCAGAGCTGGCGCCAAATCAAAGTAGACGTGCGAGCGCTCCGTCCCCTACCGTTCGAAGTGATGGCAGCGGAGCTGGCGCCTAGTCGAAGTAGACTCGCAAGTGCTCCGTCCCCTACCCTTCGAAGTGGTGGCAGCGGAGCTGGCGCCTAGTAGAAGTGGATGCTCGAGCGCTCCGTCCCCTACCCTTCGAAGTGGTGGCAGTGGAGCTGGCGCCTAGTCAAAGTAGACACGCGAGTGCTCCGTCCTCTACCCGTCGAAGTGATGGCAGTGGAGCTGCCGCCTAGTAGGAGTAGGCGCTCGAGCGCTCCGTCCCCTACCCTTCAAAGTGGTGGCAGCGGAGCTGGCGCCTAGTCAAAGTAGACGAGCGAGCGCTCCGTCCCCTACCCTTCGAAGTGGTGGCAGCGGAGTTGGCGTCTAGTCGAAGTAGATGCGCGAGCGCTCCGTCCCCCACGGAGGCTGGCCTACGGACAGGGCTGCTTCCCAGCACTGACGACTTCCATACTATCTATTGTGGGGCGCGCTCGGGGACAACATCCGTGCTCTTATTTGTGATCCCTGGGGTACGCACGGGGGCAAGCCTTTGCTGCGCCTTATCTACATCCCGTAGAGTGCGTGTGGAAGCAAGCCTCTGCTGCGTCCCATTTACACTGCGTAGAGTGTGCGCGGAGGCAAGCCTCTGCCGTGTCTTATTTATACTCCGTAGAGTGCGTGGGAACATCAACCACGTCTTATTTATACTCCGAGAAGTGCGTGGGAACATCAACCACGTCTTATTTATACTCCGGGGAGTACGCGTAGGGAGAACACCCACGCGTGCGCGGGAACATCCGCGTCTTATTTATACTCCGTAGAGTGCGCAGGGACAACATCCGCGTCTTGTTTATACTCCGTAGAGTGCGCGTGGAGGCGGACCTCGATGCTGCGTCTTAATTATACTCCGTAGAGTGCGCACGGAGGCGGACCTTGACGCTGCGTCTTATTTATACTCCGTAGAGTGCGCGCGGAGGCGGATCTCGACGCTGCGTCTTATTTATACTCCGTAGAGTGCGCACGGAGGCGGACCTCCACGTTGTGTCTTATTTATACTCCGTAGAGTGCGCGCGGAGGCGGACCTCGACGCTGCGTCTTATTTATACTTCGTAGAGTGCGCGTGGAGGCGTCCCCCTATCCATCTTTGTTTATACTCACAGAAAGTGCGCGCGTGAACGCGTGTCTTTGCAGAAAATAAGACTAGCTTCGCAAACGGTGAACTTTATTGAATTCCCGTTTGCGCGGGTGAGCGATTACAAGACAGAGTACTAACCACTAATCGCTTCAGGGCGGGAATAGCAGCGACTGCCGTTGACGTGGCGGCAAGGTAGGCCACACAGGGAGCCTCTATTGTTGGAGCGGTCCACGTGGGAGCCCAGCAGGGTGCTTCTTGGAGCCGCCGAGGGCCCTGGCGCTATCGTGCCCACTCTAAGAATCCCGTTGAGCCCGCGGTGCGGGCCTCGGGTACCGAGTTTGATGCGCCGGGCCATATCCTGATCGTCGTGGATGGTGATGATGCCCCGCGGGCCTGAGAGCTTCATGCATAAGAAGCTGTGGTGTGGAACTGCCCCGAAGAAATTGAGGGTTGGTCACCCCAATATGGTGTTGTAAGGGTACGGGATGTCGACGACGTCGAAGGTGACATCTTCACTCTTTACGTTGTCGTCCCGGCAAAAGGAGACCTGCAGGCATATCTGGCCCAGCGCCCTCAGGGGCTGACCTCCGAAGCCCTATAGCGGGGTTCCCGAGGGGCCCAAGCGACTACGGGGGATCCCCATCTGGTCGAAGGCCGCTGCGAACAAAATGTTCGCGGAGCTTCCTCCATCGACTAGGACACGCTTGACATCGCATCCTGCAATGGCGACCAGGATGACCAGGGGATCTTGGTGGGGGGAACTCCATGCCCTCGACGTAAGCGGGTGTGAAGGTAATTTTGTGCTGCGCCTAGTCCGGCGGTGCCTACGCTGGGTATGCGCCATGTGGTGTAGCCTCCGCGCGTAGGCCTTCTGCTGCCGCGCCGAGGCGAACCCCAGCGAGGAGCCCTCAGAGATGACGTTTATAACCCTGCGCTGGGCTCCCTCCGGGGCTTGGATCGCAGGGGCCCTCCTGAGGTTGCTGCACGTGGGCTTGAATCTGCAGGGGGCCCTCCTGAGGCTGCAACCCCTGATCCTGGATCCGCATGGGGCCCTCCAAGGGTTGCTGGACGTGGGCCACGACGGGCGGCCACACCTCAAGGTTTTTATCCCTGGCGACGCTCTGTCGAAGTGCCGTGATGGTGGTGCATGTGCGCGTTTCGTGGCTGCCTCGACCATGTACCTCGCACCACTGGCCGTGGTGCTGGTCGTCGTATTCCGCGTCGGTTCTATCATCGCGACCCCAGCCGCGCCCCCACCCCTGACCCCGGCGAGCCCTGCCGCCGCGATCGGCGGGGGTGTTGTCTTTGGAGCCGCCCTTAATGTCGAAGACGTAGCGGGCTCTCCGAGACTTCTGTTGGCCGCGCTTAGGCTTGTCGCCCGACGAGTCCTTGTATTGGGCATCCTTGCGCTCGAGGGCGTCCTTCGATGGCTCCTGCTTGCGCTTGCCCTTCGAGGAGCCTTCCTTCGGTGAGTCTCCATTCTTCGTCATGCCCTCCGCCTGATTGGTGTCGGAGTCGTCACCTTGGTGCCGCCGTGCGTCTTCTTCTGCTTTGGCGTGCTCTTCCATCTTATCAAAGAGCTTCACCACCGTCTTGATTGGTTTTCGCGCGTTGTATTTAGCCAGCAGCCCCGATTGGAGGCCCTGTACCGCTGCGTTGATGATGGTTGTCTCGTTGACATCCTTGACCTAGATGCGGACCTTCGCGAAACGTTTGAAATACTCCCAGAGCTTCTCCGAGGGTTTTTGCTTGACAGCGAAGAGCTGATCCGTGTTGACGCGCTCGACGTAGTTCCCCTGGAAGTTGTTGTAGAGGTGGTCGCGGATCTGTTCCCATGCGTAGATGGAGTTTGGCTCTATAGTGAAAAACCAAGAGAGCGCCACTCCCTGCAACGCGAGGGGGAGTCCCTTCGCTTTTGTGGTGTCATCCCCGCCTGCAGCCTTGATGGCAGTCTCGTACATGCGCACGAACTCCGTTACTTTTGTACGGCTCGATGGCGCTAGGGAACTTGAAGTCCTCCAGCCATGCCGACTACTGCAGGCCCGCAGAGAGCGGGGACTCCAGGTCCACGCGTCGCAGCGGGACGCGGCTGGACGTGGGGGCATCGCGACTATCCGCTCGATCTGGCGTGGGCTCCAGCGCAACCACCGGCAGGGTCTGCTGACTCCGAGCCTCTTGCATATCCCGCACAGCTCCCCGGAGATCCGCTAACTCCCGCTGGAGGGTGCCGATGGCCGTCAGCAGGGCGCTCTCCACTGTTGGCGTAGCCGGGGCAATCGGCACACCTGGTCGCATTGCTGGGATAGCGGCGACCACGGCCTGTGCTCCCGGGTTGCTCGATGCGCCAGCGTGGTAGACTCCGGAGTCGGTGATGAGGCCTGCGTTGCCGCCGAAACCGCTCGCAACCATTATCTTCCTCTGTTTCCACATGGAAACTGTTACTATGGATATCTGAAGAATCATCTTGAGAATATCGTTGGTTCATGTGTGTTGAACAATTGACAATCATGTGAAGTTGAGATTTTTGCCAGGAGCGGTCTGACTGGCCTAGGGATGACGGTCAGACGGGTAAGGTACCTGTGGCCTGATCAGCCAAGCGTGGTAGTACCGGATTAGGTTGGTAGTCGAATCAAGGTTGCGGTATGGCTAGAGTTTAGTGGGTGGTAGGTATTTTCCAGAGGGGTTCTTGCTTGTGTGCATGAAAATTTTGGGAGTGGTTTGACCGGTCACTATGTAGCGGTCTGACTGGAGCTGGACAAGCGGTCAGACTAGCTCCCCTATTACTGGGGGTTGACTGGTTTGACTGACATGGTCCGACTGGCCATCCTAGCAATAGTGGTTAGACTGGCCATGTCTGAAATATCTAAGGGGTTTTGGATATTTGTGGGTTTTGGTCGTGGGTTGATTTTTGGGGTCTAGGTCTTTGCATTCATAGTGTATAAATCATATTTGTATTAGTGTGAATCAAGTTGTAAAGAACTTGTGCCTAAAAACAGTTTCTTGATCATTGATGTGGATGGTGCTTAGAGGTAGCCACGGTCGACAGCGTGGACTAGGACTAGGCTCGGGGATGAGCTGAGATGCTGTCAAGGAAGCCGAGTGGGATGGTTGGGCTCAAGAGGAGCACAGTTGAAGTCAAGGGATGTGGAAGGGAAGGTTTGATCAATGGTTCATCGAATAGTGTAGTCAGTGCAAGTGAGGTATGGTCAGGGGAACTGACACGGAGAGGCTTGCCGATGTATAAGCCGTTGGTGAACCTATACGTTGCAACATGTGAATTGCTTGCAAAGGAAGATATGACCATGGACTCAACTCAAGGAAGATATCGAGACCCAAACATACAATCCAAATGTCTCTGTGTATTCTGCACCAGTCCAGAATCATGCTAGTGCACACAGTGAAAATATGGATGAAATATCAACCATAATAACGATTAACTAAAAAAAAGACTCAAATACTATTACTTATCAGAGTAGCGACCATTTAACAAAGATTACAAATAATAGCCTGAAGGGCCTAACAAAAACTAGTAGCAAAAAGTTAAGATAAACATAGTGGTCATTTGACATGTCCATAGACAATCGATTGGAAAGCGAAGTCCTATTCTGAGAAATTGTCAAAGAATCCTCCTTCAAGTACCTTTAACTGATATGGTTCTTCTTCAGCAACTGAGCAACAATGTATATAGCTATGAGTACATAGAGTATTTAGCAAGCCATTTATAACAAGATGCAATATAAAATGATGCAAGGCTTATCAAATGATGGCTGAGTGGTTATTTTATAGAAAGCAACAATTTAAGGTAAATACAGTAAATAGATTAAAATATATTATTTGGAAATAAATAATAACTTATTATGTCAAAGGAAATCGAGTAAACCACAAGTGAACAGACCATTTAGATGCCATCTAAACCCAATCAAAACTGAGTTTTATGAAATCTCTACCCCTCGCGTGAAATCATCGAGCATTGTACATAACTAGGGACACGACTATTCGAATAGTTTCACACTCTGCAGAGCTTGCATAATTTTACCCACATGATATGACCATCTTGTGGTGTCATCGGTATAACACGCTTTCTAATGCATACTGGCCAAGAGGATTATAACAAGACTTTTACAATACTCAATCTTAAATTGACCTCACCCTCTAAGGTTTTGCTGTCGAGTAGGCAAACCACCTAGTTGAAAAGCCCCCTCTTACGCCTATAGAACATGTCAAATTGCGTCATGAAATCAGTCCTAACAACTTATCCACCGTCGCCACGGCAATTCGGCCGTTAGATCGACGGATCATGCGGTCGGCAATTTGGATCAGAGAGATCAATCAAACACAAAGCTCAACACTACATTTTTTCCATGATAATTGGTCTGATCGAAGTCAATTTTGGTCAAACGGCTTATGGTACGCACATATGCGGTCGATCGTAACATGATTACAACGGAAATTAATCTTACAAGACTTGGTATTTTAGCCATCATGAAAACATGTTCGCATATAAATCTCAAAACAGCAGGTTAATTTATTTGTTCTAATAAGCCGCTTCAAAATGGTGGTGAAAAAAAATCATTCTATTTATTTATTTGAAAGAAATGATAATCTATAAATTAAAAAGAACTGAACCTTATTTTTTGATTTACATCTGATGTGGGTAGGTTTGCGCATGGACGTGGGCCACGTGGCCGTGTTATCTGAAGCGAAACAGAGAGGAGAAGCGAACAAATGATGGACTGCCGTTTAGGGGTGGACAATTGGCTTGAGGCTCGCGAGCCGGCTTGGCTCGCAACAAGCTCGAGCCGGTTCGGGCTCGGGCTCGAAAAGTTTCAAGCCGAGTCGAGCCCAGTGACTAGCTCATGAAAAAAACGAGCCAAGCTCGAGCCGCTCGCGAGCTGCTCATTGGCTCGTGCAACTGCGGTTGATCCATGCGAGTCCACTCCAGTCGGCCCAGTCCGACACCGACTCCGAACGATGTAGTTCGAGTGTTCGACTGAGCAACCAACCGGCCCAGTTGACCGCAGGTCCGCAGCTCCCTGGTCAGAGCCAACAAAAAAAATTAGAACAGCTCCCTCGGATCCTCTCGGATGATCCTCCGCTCCACCTCCCACTCGTCTCGCCCCTTCGGCTTCCGCTCCGGTCTCCCCGCCACGCGAGGGAGGTGATCGCTGGCACAGGAGGATGACGGCAGCAGCGGCCCCTACGGCCTACGGTGGCGGCGAGGGTGGGGCTATTGTATGACGAGAGGATGTGCGCCCACGCGACGCCAGACGGGGAGGAGCTGTAGAGACCCGAATATACAAATCCGGACTCTCCTGTGTATTCTGCACTAGCCCAGGATCACGCTAGTGCACACAGCATAAACAAAGATAAATATCATCCACATCACGATATTCTAAAGAAAATCCAAACTATATAAATAAAATATCAGAGTACAACCTTATGGTCAAGCTTACAATCTCAATAGCCTGAGTGGCTAATAAGCTAGCAGCGGAAAATCCAAAGTAAAACGTAGTGGCCAATCGACATGCCCACAGGCAATCGAGTGGGGAGCGAAGCCTAGAACGCGTAGTCGTCGAAGTACTCGCCTCCTGGAACCTCCTGCTGGTAGTACTCCTCTTCCTCAACTGAGCAACATAGGCGTAAAGCCGTGAGTACATTGGTACTCAGCAAGCCGTTTGTAACAAATGATGCAATATAGTATGCAAGGCTTAACAATGGATGGCTGAAAGGTTAATTTGCATAGAACGGCATTTGAAAATACAATAAATAGATTGAAGGCGCATTTGAAGTAAAACAATAATGAATAATAATCAAAGGGATAGAAGTAAACTACTTATGGACCTCCCATCCACAAGCCAAACCAACCCACTCATGGATATCCCATCCACAAGCCAAACCAACAGTGAATTAACTATCCACTGACCAGCTACAAAGTTTTCCAAGAGTAACTATACCTCGTGTGAAATCACCGAGCATTGTCCATGACCGAGGACGCGGCTATTCGAATAGTTTTACACTCTGCAGAGGTTGCACAACTGTACCCACACGATGTGATTAGCCTCAGCTTAAGGTAATCACAACAAGGCCTTTACAATGTTCAATTCCAACCCAATCCCGCCCGCTAGGGTTTCGCATCACACCCCCCCTTGCGCCCCGTGGAATGTATACGACACCCACTGACATCCCAATGGCGGAACCAGAATTGAAACATCACAAATTAATCAGCCAGGTCTGTCCCATACCAGACATGTGGTTTGCACGGTAAGACTCAGATCAATGGCGCACAAAGTTAAGTCCTTAAGTGTTCTCGGGCGAGACTACCACATCCCTCGAAGTGCTCCAACACTTCCCCCTTTACTGCACGATCATTCGCCCGAGTGAAAACCAATTTTGTATAACCACCGCCAATGACGCACCAACGTCACGGCACAAATTTTATAACAGTGACACCAACCACGATTCAATATCTCATTAGGTCAAATTAATTAATCACATATGATGATGAAACCTTTCGCAAAATAAGCAAGGCTAAGCATTCTAATCGTACCAACCCAATGTGACAAATAGCATAGCATCACTAATTAAATTCCCAACCTAAAGTGACAATGGTATCAAGGTATTTCAAATATCAAGGAGGGAAATAACCAATTGGGACGATAACTACCAATACAAGGGTTTGAATAAAAATAGCGATGCAAGATAATTTAAAACAAAGTAATTAAATAATAGATTGCAAACTGGGTTCAACATGATCAAAGGACATGACTTGCCTTGGCCTTGCTCAGTTGACGGCTCTTGATCTCCAAATCCGACGGCGGCTCCCTCGAACGCGTGATCTAACGAGAGGGAAAACAAAACGAAGAGACAAAATAAATTCAAATAAAATTCAAATGAACTCCAAAAATTCTCAAACCTGAACCAAAAGGTAGATCTCAATTTTAGATGAATTTAGGAAAAAGAATCGGGTCAATCGGAGCTAGGACGAGGGAGAACGGGCTCTTGGAAAATTGGATCTAAAGGAAAATCGGGGAAATTAAGAAATTGCACTGTGCTGTGGACCGGGCGCACGGGAAGCTGAGTCTACGGTGGAACCGGCGCACGGAACAGTGCGGCTGACTGGACAGGAGGCGCGGCGGCTGGGGCTGACGCGGCGGCTGACGGGGCGAACACGCAAGCCCTAGGGCTGACGTGGCCGGCTTGCGTGGCTAGGCTGGCGTGGCGGCTCGGGCGTGCGGCGGCGGGGTTAGATCGGACGGCTGCGGTGCGAGGGCGTGGACGCATCCGAGCCGTCGGCCCAGATCTGAACGGGCGGCGGGGATCAAGCGGCTCGGGCGGGGCGGCGGTGGATCGAGGGCGACGCGAGCGGCGCGGCGGCTGAGTCCTCACCGGTGACGGCGACGACGACGGCGGGCGGCGGCGGGACTGAGGGCGCGGGCGGCTGAGTCCTCACCGGCGACGGCGGCAGGACCGAGGGCGCAGGCAGGCGACGCGGCGACGGCGGAGGAACGGCGGCGAAGACGGGAGGCAACCGCTGCGGCGACGGGTGAGCACGCGAACCGAGGCGGCCGCGCGTATAAAAACACGCGAACCGAGGCGGCCCGATCGATCTCGGCCCGGCGCGGAGTCAGACACGGTTTGGGACACGCGTACGGCCGGGATCGCGCGCGGGGAATCGGACGGCTGCGGTGCTCGCGGGCGGCGGCGGTTTAGGGTTAGGCTTAGCGGCGCGCGCGCGCGGGCGAAGCGGACGGCCGAGATGGCGTGCGCGCGCGGCGAACGGCGGGGATGGGCGACGCGCGTTGACCATCGGGCGGAGGGCGCGGGCGCGGGCCGAGCGCGGATGCGCGCCGCGTGGCGAGGCGGGGCGCGGCTGGGCCGGCGGTCGGACCGGGCCGGTTCGGTGGGTTTCGGCCCACCGGCCGGTTCGGGATTTTCTTTTTCTTTTCTTTTTCCAGAAATTCAAATAAAAGATTTTGAGCTCTAGAAAATAGCAAATAAATCCAGAAAAAATCCAGAAAAATACCAATAAATTCCTTGAGACACCAGGAACTCAAATAAAATAACTTGGCAAATGTTAATGTTTAATTTAATCATATTAAATCCAAATAAATTCTGAAAATTCCTTTTAAGCTTTAATTAATTTCAGAAAATACAAATGGTGAATTTTATTTTGAAAACTTCAAAAAGGCTCTGAAATTCAGGATGTTACAGGAGCACCCGGAGAACCCCGAGAGGCTGCGCGCCATCTGGCGCAAACTCGCCGCCGAGGGCGTCGCATCCAGCCATCCAGGTACTCGCCGCTCACCACTTCCAAGTTAGAACAGCGTGATTTTGTGTGGGATCGGTGGGGGAGGCGTGCCGGCTTTGTTGTTTGCGTTTCCGTCGAATCTCCGGGGAGGCGAGCGGCGGAGAGTGAAATTCGTCATAAATGCGTTGAAAAGAACAGAGTCATGGGAATCATGATTTGTGAACTGCTGCTATTGCTGTGAGATGTTGCCTGCTACCGCTGCCTGCTACTGCTGCTTGCTGCTTTCTCTGTGATCTGCGAGCTGTTTTGGCTCGCGAGCCGGCTCGTGTCGCATTTCGAGCCGAGCCTCTCTTGTAGCTCGTTTCTGAAACGAGCCGAGCCGAGCTGAGCTTACTGTTCATACGAGCCAAAACGAGCTTGGCTCGAGCCAGCTCGGCTCGGCTCGGCTCGTTTCCACCCCTACTGCCGTTTGTGTACAAGAAGGTAGCTTTCCTGTAGAACAGAAAAACTAACAAACGGAGAGGGTTAAGCGTACTGACAAACAAGCAGACATGTGTGTGCGCAATGTGCGTACGTTACGGACGATATGGACATGCACGAAAAGCATGGGATGGCATAAAGACGAAACTAGAACGTGTTTACATGCATGAAAAACTAACAAACGGAGAGGGTTAAGCGTACCGACAAACAAGCAGACATGTGTGTGCGCAATGTGCGTACGTTACGGACGATATGGACATGCACGAATAGCATGGAATGGCATAAAGACGAAACTAGAACGTGTATACATGCATGCATGTAAACACGTAAATTAAAAGTAGATGCAAAATTCATTAGTGAATTCATATATTTTTCTGAAGGAATAGTAAATTCATATACTTTATTTGCGTACGAGGCTAACATGCATGTATACATACACACACATGTATATATATATATATATATATATATATATATATATATATATATATATATATATACACGCACAAAAACAAAGAGCATGTAATATATAGTACCATGATGGCAATCATGCACTATGTGATAAACTCAGCACTCTGCGAGGATATTGTCGGTTCCATTCTGACCATTTGAATTAAACTTTAGGTATATTTTTAGAGAAATAATTTGAAAAACAGGATGTTACAAATCTCCCTCCCTTAAACAGAATCTCGACCTTAAGATTCGGGCTTACTAAGAGAATAGGTTTAGAAACTCCGCTCTCAAATCCTCCTTGTGCTCCCAGATTGCCTCCTCCTCTGAGTAATTGCTTCACTGAACTTTGCAAAAATGAATAACCTTACTCCTAGTCATACGCTCAGACACTTCCAAAATTCTGACAGGGTGCTCCTTATAAGTCAAATCCTCCTGAAGATCAACGGCTTCCACTGGCACTGTCTCTTCTGGCACTTGCAAACACTTCTTTAATTGAAACACATGGAAAATGTCATGTATCCATTGAAAGTCCCAGGTAGCTCCAACTGATAAACAATCTCTCCTGTACACTCCAAAACCTTAAACGGCCCAACGTACATATCTTCGCATAAGCTTCCCTTTCATCTGGAACCTCTTGACTCCTTTGCACAGCATAATCCTAATATACACATAATCATCTAGCTTGAAACTCAACTCTTGACAATGAGTATATGCATAATTTTTCTATCTAGCTTGAGCAGTTCTTAACCTTTTCTAGGTTAAATGAACTTTCTTCTTGGCTTCCTTTAAATATTTCAGACCAAAAACTTGACATTCCCTAGTCTCTTTCCAATTGAGAGGGGTTCTGCATTTTCTGCCATACAAAGCTTCAAACGGTGACATCTGCAGACTAGTTTGATAACTGTTGTTATAGGAAAACTCTACAAAAGGCAAATATATGTCCCACTTAGCTCTATGATCCAACACACAAGCTCTTAGCATATCGTCAATAATCTTATTCACACATTTAGTCTACCCATCCACCCATCTATTTGAGGATGATACACTTTGCTGAAATTCAGATGAGTGCCCATAGCTTCATCGAAACTTCCCAAAAATTGTGAAGTAAATTGTAATCCACGATCTAACACTATTTTCTTAGGCACACTATGAAGACTTACGATTCTGGACATGTATAAATTTGCCAACTTATCAACTGTATTGGTTGTGTTGACCAGTATGAAATGAGCAACTTTGTCAAATGATCCACAATTATCCAAATTGAGTCAAACCATTCCTTTGTCTTAGGTAATCCTATAATAAAGTCCATATCGACTTCTTCCCATTTGCACTCTGAAATTTTTAATAGTTGCAACAAACCTGCTGGTCTCTGGTGCTCAGCTTTAACTCTCTGACACACATCACAAAGTGCAACATACTCGACTATCTCTCGCTTCATGATAGGTCACCGATATATCTTAGTATTGCCTGGATGGATCGAATACAAAGACTCATGGGCTTCAACTCCTTTTTGTGTGGTATGCACAAATGCTCCTTGAACCACAAGGTACCTTGATAGTCCTTGGTAAATCCCAAAGCTTTACCTATTTCTAGATTAGCTTTGATACACTGAATACCTTCATCACCAACTTGAGCTTGGTGAATCTGGGCATCCAAAGTTGGCTGCAACTCCAATGTAGCTAGGAGTCCTTTAACCAACTCCAAACGAAACTACTAAAACTCCTCATGTAAAGTGGGCTGACTTTTCTTGATCATCACAATACTAAATTAATTCTTCCTGCTCAATGCATCTGCTACCACATTGGCCTTTTCTGGGTGATAATGAATCATAAAATTATAATCCTTTATCAACTCCAACCACATTCTTTACCTGAGATTAAGATTAGCCTGAGCGAAAGTATACTTCAGACTCTTGTGATCTATATAGATCTCATAACGATTACCCTTAAGATAGTGACGCCAAATTTTTAGGGCATGTACCACAACTGCTAACTCCAAATCATGCATATGATAGTTCTCTTCATGTGGTCTTAGCTGACGCGAATCATAAGCTACCACTTTTTTTTGTCTTACATCGACTCACATCCCAAACCTTTATAGTAAATTTCAAAATCCTTGTTGATATCTGGCAACACTAACACTGGTGCGGTAGTTAAGCATTTCTTCAATTGCTGAAAACTCTTCTCACATTCTGGCACCCAAACAAATTAACATATTTTGTTTCTTTGATAGCTGTGTAAGCGGCCTTGCTACGTTACGACATTTTTCAATAAAACGATGGTAATAACTTGCCATACCAAGAAACCACCTGACTTGCAGCACTAAAGTATGCAACTTCCAATTAAGCACATCCTTAACTTTTCCAAGGTTAACTACAACTCCTCCTGCTGACATGACATGGTCTAGGAAAGCAACTTCCTTCATCTAGAACTCACACTTGCTAAACTTAGCATACAACTTATGCCCTCTAAGTTTTTGCAACACTAACCACAAATGCTCCTTATACTCTTTTTCATTCTTGGAATATATCAAAATGTCATCAATGAACACAACGAAAAACTTGTCTAGATACTCCATGAACCATTGTTCATCTAATACATGAAATAGGCTGGGGCATTGGTTAAACCAAAAGACATCACTGTGAACTCGTACAGACTATAGCGAGTTAAGAACGCTGTCTTAGGAATATCCTCTTAATGAATTTTCAGCTGATGATATTCTGAACTCAAATCAATCTTGGAGAACACTCCTACTCGTTTAAGTTGATTGAACAAATCATCGATCCTAGGCAAAGGATACTTGTTCTTGATAGCAACCTTATTGAGTGCTCGGTATTCCACACACATATGCTGACTGTCATCCTTCTTGACAAACAACACTGGCACTCCCCACAGGGATAAACTAGGTCTGATATAACATTTGTCTAGCAACTCCTGAATTTGCTTCTTTAGTTCTTTCAACTCATTAGCGAGCATTCGATATGGTCTCTTGGATATAGGTGAAGTACCAGGCACTAACTCAATCAAGAATTCAACTTCGCGGTCAGGCGGCATCCTTGGGAGATCATCTGGAAACACATCGGGAAATTCTCTGCACATCCTCTAACATGATTCTTTTACTTTGACAAACCATAGCCTTTCCTAACTCGTTCATACTAGCTTCAAATTTCACCCTGCTCCCATTTGGACTGATTATTGTAATGGCTCTATTTCCACAATCCAGTACTAACTAGTGTTTCTTCAGCCAATCCATTCCCATAATTACATCCCAAGATAAGATATCCAACACGATAAGATCAATAAGAAATTTCACTCCTTGAAAGGCTATCTTAACTCCAAAACATCTTTGGTTCATACTCAACTCAAAGCCTGGGATAAACCAAAAAAATAGTTCCAAGAATAATAGTTTTCAACCATTGCTTAAGAGCAAAACTTCGAGAAACAAATGAATGCGAAGCTCTAGAATCAAACAAAGCTATAACAGGTACTGAGTTTACTAGAACTTACCCATGACAACATTTGGCACTGCTTGAGCCTTTTCTATGGTGACATGATTCACTTGTCCTCGGACAACAGATTGCGGTGCTCGATTGGCTTGGCTTGAAACTTGGGGGTGCTCCACGACCTAATCCTGAAGCAGGGGTTCTTTCTGGAGTAGTTCCTAAATTGAAACAAACTGGTGTTGGGGCCTGCTTTTGTGGACACTTCTTGGCATAGTGACCCAGCTCATGGCACATGAAATAGGTGATTGCAGCTACAGGGTTGGCATTTCTCTGTGGTTGGTTACTAGCACTGATAGGGCATGGTCCTGACATATTATGATGAGGCACCAGTGCTAGAGTCCTGAACCCCGACTATTGAGATACACGTGCTAGTTGATAAGCATTGAAATGAGCATTTGGGACTAATGCATCTGGACTCCTTGCTGCATCATCTTTCTCTTACGAGACTCCTCCAAGTCGTGATGATTCTCTTCGATGAGAATTGCTTTATTCACCATATTATGAAACCTAGCGTAATCGTTGCCCACAACTTGAACATTCAATCTGGGATTCAATCCCTTCTTGAATCATTTATGGTGAGCATCATTCGTGCCAACATCCTCAGGTGCATAGCGAGCCAACTAGGTGAACTTGTTGAGGTACTCACTCACTGACATATTCTTTTGCTGTAGCTCATGAAACTCTTTCTTCTTCATTTCAATTACCCCATCCAAGATGTGGGTATGGTGAAAAGCTACTATGAACTCAGCCTAAGTGATGCTATCTTATCCTCATGAGCAGCACAGTAATTCTCCCACCACTCTATGGTGGCACTCTCCAATTGGTGAGCGATCTAAAGAACCTTCTCCTGGTCTGTGCATTGAGCAAGATTTAGCTTCTCCTCTATAGAATGAAGCCAATCGTTAGCTTCCAAAGGTTCAAAAGAATGAGAATATGTAGGCGGTATAGTCCTCATGAATTCCACAAACTTCGACTACTGTCACATTGGCTAAGGTGCAAAAGCTTTCTGATTCTCTTCGTTCATTATGGTATTCATGTTCTGCATCATGGTGTTCACCAATTGGGTCTGTGCTACCATAAACTGACTCAAAACTAGATCTAGTCCCAATGGCATTGCCTACGGCCCTTAGGTTGCGGGATATGCAACACTGCTGCTTGTTCCTGGTTCATCTGACTGCGACCAGCTGACTTAAATGTGTCAACCATCTTTGCACTGCTCTGAAAGGTGACTGCTAAAAGTCTGGCTCCACTGGTCTAAAAGAAAAGAGGGAAACACATAGATAAGTGGTAAGCTCATCTAAGAGTGATACTAATGGCAATCCTAAAGTAAGCAAACATTAGCCGGAAGGCTAACAAAAGGAGCATTAAATTACTCAAATAAAAATCCTTGACATGACTGCAACATAATGCGGAAAAAAAACTGTAGCTCACGTCACAAGCAACTGCAAATAAAAACCAAAACGTTCTATTTCGCACTAGAACTATAGAAGGGTATAATCTAATGGCTCCCACTCAGGTTCCACCAAGTAAGACCCACATGACTCTACCTCCGAATCACTGTAGAATAACCATGAGTTGTGGACTTGTGGCGACGGCTCTCTTGCTTCATCTGGAATGAAGAACCGGAGATACTCTTGACAGTTGCCCATTATGCGTCACCTCTCCTCTAGACTAGGTGGTGTAGGTGAAGGTAGTGATACTGGAGACTGCGGTGGGGGTTCCAACATAGCTTCCTCTTGTTCTGCTACGCTAGGAGCAGCTACGTATTGCTTTTCAAACTTCTGAATAAGCTTTGATAGATAGATATTGCACAGTCTGCAAAGGTGTCAAACAGCTTTGCACATAGCTCCTTGCATAGACAAGTCTTCACGCACACTGGTATACTTCAAGCCGTGGTGAATAACTTATCTGCCAATCCTTGTAGTGAAGTACAATCTCGTTATGAATCCAATGCATTGACTTGTTGCCTTCTCATCCTTAGTGAAATAAATTGGCTGCCTCTTTGATCCAAACTCTGTAGCAACATTGGAGAAGTCCATGCCAACCTCCACTCAGGTTGTGAGAAACTCAAGACATCTATGGCACCACAACTGAAAGAAGTCAAATTAAGATGTGGAAACCAGTTTTAGATGAAGGCGAAGAGTGAGAATCTTAAGAATGGGGAAGAATGGAAAAATTACTAGATATCCCATTTGGTTGGTTTAATTTAGAAAATAGGTTTTGAAAATTTTGCTAAGTCGACCATTCTAACTAGGGCTTCATCCTACAGTTGATTTGGCTCTGATACCACCTTTGTCGAGATCCACATATGCAAATGCAAACTCTTTGTGTATATTGCACTAGTCTAAGATCACACTAGTGGACGCAGTGGAAACATACATGGGATATCGACAATATTCAGGATTAACCAAAGAAAAAGACTAAATATTAATAATTATCAGAGTTGTGATGTTATGGCCAAGTTTACACTTTAAGAGCCAAACGGGCTTAATAGAACTAATAGCAAAAACACAATAAAAATGAAGTGGCCATTCGACATACCCACAGGCAATCGACTTGGGAGCGAGACCCTAATCCAAGAAGTCATCGAAGTATCCTCCTTCAAACATCTCCAGTTGATATGATTCTTCTTCTTTGACTGAGCAAATGTGGATATCGTCAAAAGTACATAGAGTACTCAACAAGTCTTTTGTAGCAAGAATGCAATATAATTATGCAAGGCTTACCAAATGATGCTGAGTGATTATTTTGTAGAAAATAATAATTTAAATAAAATATAGTAAATAGATTGAAAGTGAACTTTGAAAAATTAGAATAAATACATAATCAAAGAAATTGAGTAAATCACAAGTGAACTGACCATTCACGCAATGAACCTCCTGTGAACTAACCATTCACGTAATGAACCACCAGTGAACAAACCATTCACTAATTAAACTTAACCAAATTTTTTTTAAAAACTCTACCCCTTGTGTGAAATCACTGAGCATTATCCATAACCGAGGACACGGTTATTCGAATAGTTTTACACTCTACAGAGGTTGCACAACTTTACCCACATGATATGATCATCTCATATTGATATTATAGCAATACGCTTCCTTGGGTATACTGATCAAGAAGATCATAACAAGCTTGTCACATCGTTCAATCCTAACTCAGTTTTGCCCACTAAGATTTCATCATCGAGTAGGCTAACCACCTAGTCAAATAGATCCCTCTTATTCCCCATGGAAATGTCTAACTGACACCAACTGACATACTAATGGCAAAAATAAAATTGAAACATCACAAATTAATTAGCTAGATCCATCCCATATTGGACATGTGGTTGTATGATAAGGCTTAAATTAATGGCACACAAAATTAAGTCCTTAGATATTACCCAAGCGAGACATCCACATCCCATGAAATGCTAACCACACATTTCGTTTTACTGCAGGATCACTCGCCTAAGTGAAAACCGATTTTGTATAACTATGGCTAACCACCACGATTCAATATCTCATTAAATCAAAATTAATTAATTAACATGTGATGATGAGCAAAACATACTACAACATGGCTAAGCATACTAAACGTACAACCCATGTGACAACTAGTATTCATCACTAGATAAATACCCATCCTATGGTGATAATAGAATTATGGCATTCAATCCATCAATTGGGGGATTAATCAAATTGGACAATAACTACCAGGTACAAAGGTAAATAATAAATAATGAAGCATACTAAACGTACAACTCATGTGACAACTAGTATTCATCACTAGATAAATAGTAATGCATGATGATTGAAAACAAAATAATAAATAAATAGATTTAAAAACTAGATTCAACATAATCAAAGGATATGACTTGCCTTGGTCTTGCTGAGTTACCAACTCTTGGTCTTTAGATTGCGCTTCAACTCCTTCGAATACGTTATATAACGGAGAGAAAATGAACAAAACACAAATAAATTTAAATGAACTGCAAAAACTTTAAAACCATAACCAAAATATATAGCTTAATTTTAGATGAATTTAGAAAAAAGAATCATGTCAATCGGAGTTAAAACAGAGAAGAACATGCTCTTGGAAAATTAATTGGCTAGAAAATATTAGAAATTAACAAATACTGCTATGCTGTGGACCGTTGAAAGCATCTAGGCCCTTAAAAATGGTTTTGGTAATTAATGAATTTATGTGAATATGGGACTAAAGCGTTTAATGAGTGTTTAAAGGATAAGTCCATAAGTGATCAACAAGATGCAGGCTATGGATCAATGTGAAGACCAAAAATGGCTCAAGACAAAGGTATACTTAGAATAGGATCCCTTTTTTACTTTTACCGGTCTTAGGAGAAAAGGTGGAAGACCAGATTATAGGCTAAATAATCGTACCATAAAGAGGGATCATGGCAAGTAGCTTGATAGCAAAATTTATGTGCCATTGGGATTAAACTAGGAGCATGCATTCATTAAAATTTTGTTTTAAAAGCCAATCTGTGCTTTCTGGAAGAGCAGTAGTACCGCAGTTTTCAACGTCGGAACTACCGCAAAGCGGAAGTTCCGTGGCCAAAATTGGTACTACCGGCGACCGAAAGCTCCGGAATCCGAGCGAAGCCTTTTTTCCAGAGAGCACCCTCCGGATACACCTGAGATTTTAATGCTGGAACTACCACTGGGTGCGGTAGTTCCGCTGTATAGAGTGGTACTTCCAGAGCTCAGAAGCTCCGAATGTAGAGCGGAACATTTTTTCTAGAGAGCACCAAGTTGGGGTCTAGCCCAAGCGGTAGTACCGCGCCGACTTTGCGGAACTACCACAGAGCGATAGTACTGGATTTTATAACAGCGGTAGTACCGCGCTCACTTTCCAATGGTAACTACAGAGCCTCTGACATAGCCGTTCTGCCGCGCCAGAAGGGGAGCGGAACTACCGGCCATAGGTCGGCGGTAGTTCCGCTCGCCTTGATTTTTTTGGAATTTGTTCCAAATTGCCAGTTTTGGTTGGTGAGGGGTATACCCGTACCACTGCTCAAGGACAGAAAAAAGAGACTCATTGAGCATTTCTTGAGCATAGAGCATTCACTCCACACCTCCTTTTCACTTTGAGCATTTAATTTGAGGTGGTTGAGCAAAAAGTGCATTGCATTCATTAGTTGATCCTTTGGCACTTGTTTGCATTCAAGTGAAGCCCTGGTTTATTACTCTTGGTGCTTGTCGTGCACCTGGACGATTGGGCGGAGTTGGATCGGTGATCTTCTCAAAGGAGTTTGTGAGAAGACCAGGCGTTCGTGTGAAGGTTGGAGCTTACCTACTCGGAGCGGGGAAGAGCTACCTCTAGTGGACTCGAGGTGTTTCGGCTTAATTTGTGGAGCCGGTCCGATTTGTTCGGGCTAACCTCAACGTGGATTAGGGGAAACCAGCAAGTTTCCGAACACCACGGTAAAACATCGGTTGTGTACATCTCTCTCATATTTCCTTCTAGCTCTTATTTGTTAGTATTATTTTGATCATTTGCTTGATATAGAGCTAGCATTGTTTCTCTCTTGACTAGAATTGTGTAGGCTTAAGTGCTTTACATTCTTGCTACATTGAGATTGTAGAAAATTATTGAGTAGATAAGAGAAATTTAAAAAACTCCTATTCACCCCCTCTAGTTGATATCCTTGATCCTACAACTGTGTGCATGGAATAGGATAGTCCATGGTGAACTCAACTTATGGAACAATGCACATGCAGCAGGGGTTGCTGACGTGGCACCTAGGGTTGACGTGGCAAAACACATGTGCACTAGGGCTGACATGGCTGCTGAGGTGGCATGGTGACATGGCTGCTGACGTGGCATGACACGTGGGATGGACACATGGCTCAGGTGGCTGAGGTGATAGATACGTGGCTCCTAGGGCTAAGGTGTCTGCTGACCAGGACGACAACAGCTAGGGCTAACGTCATCCCGATGACATTATCGAGCAGATGTCATCCAGTGTGGAGTGCAAAACATCGCTGAGAGCTAACAACTGCAATCTTGCCATGTGGATGAATCCTGGTCGTTGGATCAGAGTGTCAGTATAGATCTGATCAGACGGTCGCGATGACAGTCGGGTGGGCGAGACGATGACGCGTGGCCCACGGGGATTGGCTGACGGTGACAAAGCATTGGCAGTGGCCGAACGGGCGAGGTGGCGCAACGGCGAGGCCACCATGCACGTGGACTATGGTAATGGTGACTGGCTTTGGCTTAGTGGCGCACGATTGATAGACAACGGAAAACGGCGGCGGCTTACCGGTAAGGAAGGACTACGAACCGGTGATGAAGTCAGACGTCATCGATTAAGAAGATGAAGGCAATGGTGTAGACAACTCTAGCAACATCACACGAGTGAGAGTGATAGCGGAACTCAAGGGGCAGCGCGGATGCCAAAAGTGCACAATAGGCACGACTTAGACACCGAGTCCACAGAGAAGACGGCAAGCGCGGCCTCCGAATCGACCACGGTGGTGGAGTTCCGGTCAGAGATGATGATTAACAGTGCTTAGTCCACTAGATGCTCGACATGTGGCGCACGACGAGATCCAACAGCCGGCGCGAGGCACTAGCCGGATGGTCGACACATCTCAAGGCGCGAAGTGGATGACTGAGATATGATGGGCTAAAAAACTTATGAGTCAGGGGCGGAGAGGGAGAATGGGCTGGGTTTAGATTTTGGCCCAAAGACTTTAGGGGATTTTTTTAAAGGGAATTTCATAATTTCAAAAATAGGATTTAATTCATTTGAGCTCTAAAAAATAGCAAATAAACCTGAAACAATTCTAAAAAATTTAGAAAAATTCCTTAAATCACAAGGTATCTAAATAAAATATTTTCAATAATAATTGATGTTTAAGTTAGTCACTTTAAATCCTTTTAATTCATAAAAAGTTAATTTAATGTTTAATTAATTCCAGAAAAATCTAAATGGTGAATTTTATTTTAAAAGCTTCAAGAAAACCCTAAGAATAGAATGTTACACTGGTGTATATCACCATTAGAGTAGCTATGTATCCACACACCAATCTGACAATAGCGATGCCCAACTTTCGATCGATCAAATTTAGGTAACGTATATCTCTAGAATGCTTCAAGGATAGACCTATAGGATGTCTTAGTTAATTGTGTATCATTTTAAATGAGCCCATGCCCTGTAAGCTCTAAGTGAGGCTAGTTGGGTCCATTCCTCTTGAGGTTGCGTGGGGGATGGTGTTTCCCTGCTAGGAGGTTACACTAAATTCCATGTGGA
Organism: Dendrocalamus latiflorus; assembly: GCA_017311315.1. Lineage (NCBI taxonomy): Eukaryota > Viridiplantae > Streptophyta > Magnoliopsida > Poales > Poaceae > Dendrocalamus > Dendrocalamus latiflorus. The sequence continues at coordinate 18,846,432 of CM029629.1, read as the reverse complement.
CATGGTACGTGACCTTGTCATGGCTGTACCACTAGAGAAGCCCCCAAACGAAGACATCATAACACTAGGGGTTGCTGTGCACACTTTTGTTCAGTGGCCCAAGAGGGACGCCATCCTTGACCCTACAGTGTCGTGATCTCCACATGACCATGCCTCTCTAAGAGAACCCTCCATGACTCCACCTTAACCTCTACTTCAGAAGGCCGTCGTATAGACTCCTGTGGAGATGGCACCGAAGAAACAAGAAAAGGATGCTGATTTATCTCCCGAGAAGATGCATCACAAGCGATGTGCTAAGGCCAAATCGAAGAACATTAAGCCACAAACGCATACGATCATAGCTCTTAAGATTGAACAAAAGATGAATTTGTTCGTTCAGTTTCCATTTGTTTTAAATGAGAATATGATGCCACCTAATGATGAAAATGCATATTTGTGCAGCTATATAAGGAGGAATGCATCAGCACTATGTGCTCGTGGTTGGGGTCTACCTAAAGGGAAGCCAACCTACATATCTAGACTAAGTCGACATCTTCTCCAACTCCTCCTTAAGGTTTCCATTTCACTTTGGTTACAAGTCAGGCAATAGTTCAGGTTGGACATGGTCTGGAATCCAATTTAGCCTCCGAAGATAGCACTGACTTCAAATGTGCATAGAATTCGCATACGGACTCCGTTTGAGGTGTATGACAACAGCATGGAAAGCTTATCTCGTCCTCTTTCTAATGGATCTAGCCTCACCTCTAATTCCTTTTGAGCATTCTGCAATCACCAAAATAAGTCAGGGCTGATTCTGAATCCGAGTCAAAAGGTGCTACGCCACCTCCACTTGGACCCATGGGCCTTTTACCTTCTAGGGTTACGTGCCCACCTCCTTGGCTGCCTCCTCTTGCCCCTCTTTCTCTTATAAATAGCCCTAGACACCTTCTTCATCCTCAGATATTATTTAGATCAGTTTAGCCCCTTGTGTGCAAACTCCACATGTCTCTTGTGTCGATTAGACCAACCGATTTATGTTACAGAATCTCAACTATTCTTGTACGACTTTTATATCTAGTAATTTTTATATTGCTCTTTACTTAAATTATTGCTTGTTCTTTGATTACATACAGGAATTGATCTTCATGATCAGGTCGACTGCCATTCTTAACAAGATTGATAACGACAAGAGAGTGGTGTAGTGATTGTTGGATGGCTTTATCGGGTTTTAGTCAATTTGCCCCATCATCAACATCATCCTCTACCAATTGAATTATCATCCACCTAAAGATCGGGACTAATCCTACATCGTTGCAAGCCCTGGAAGTTCTCCCTCGGAATATCATTGGTCCCCAACACACTATTACCCAAACTTGGAATGAGTTGCGGGGGTTGGACTAAGGAACGAGGACAAACCGGCAGATTGGAATCACCGTCAAATACACAGAAAGGTATTTCCTCCATGAGCTGGGCTACTTTCTCATGGGCTTTGATGACTTATTTGATCTATTCAACCTCGATGCCTCACTTCTACGATGATGGACACTGTATATGTGTACAATCAAGTTCTTCTTTCACATAATACCGATATATATAATAACTCAATATTGCTTATGTATAAATATAAGATGCAAGGAGCCCGACTATCGAGAGAAATGGTGGGTTTTCTCGACCCATATTTGATCTCTGAGTAATGCATCATCGAAGACACACCCTATGTCGAGAATTATATAGTAACAAGATTGCTTTTTTAGAGCAATAAGGACTACATTCTGGTACCCTACAATCAGGGGTAAGTGCTTCACTAGTTGCTATACAAATTTCATTTGTATTCTATACGCAACACAAACTTACGTTTAATGATTGTGGATATGACTTGGTAGCACTAGATTCTGATTGTGGTTATACCAAAGTACAACAAGGTAATATACCTTGATTCCCTACTCAAGAACAACCATGACTTCACTCATATGCAATAAATAATTGACAGGTAAACTCATTTCCTCCATAGATAACTCTATTGTATTCTTACCTTCATTTGCAATGGCCAAGGCAAACTTTTTAGAAGCACGTAGGTCGTTCAGCACTTACGTTGCCGAGGGATGGAGACACAAGCATGCTAGCGCCACACTACAACATAGCATCGACTTCTGGTACCTGCTATAACACAATAATCCTATATCACACTTTGTCATAATGCCTCTAGAATTGACTATACCTATGTATGTAATTCTATTTTTGCAGTGCCACCAGCATCTATAGGGCAACGTATGTGTATTTTATGTTTGCCTCCATATGTGGGAAATCATGTGCGCTAAGATGAATGATCTAGAGGTTTGTCAATCTGGTAATAATTATTTTCTAATTATATTATATATACATGCTTACAAATTTACTCCTCCTAGCTTTGGGCATGAAAATCAACTCAAGTACATTCGATCTTAACGCACTCTTGGACGATTGAGAATGGCTCTCCACTTTCTTAATGATGGAGGTTATTGACCCAAAAGGAGAGTTTCACTCCAACAACAAAGATTAATACATGTTCAAATATTTGATTTAATTATAATTCATTCAATTGTAATTCACTTTGAATTACAATTTAATTCTAGCTCTGGCGACAATACATAAACATTCTTTTGCAATTGATTTTGAGTTATAAATCACTTTTGTAATTAACTTATATGTCACTTATCTGTAATCTGCTTGTTTGTTTTTAGAGGGTGTGGCTAGTATTTTCTGAGGCTAGCCGAAAAACAAGCAATTTTTTTGGCTATACAAAGAACTACAATAGACGGATTCTAGCACAAAATTGTCTGTGATATGTAGGGCATCATAGATGTTTTTTTTATAATCACCATTTATAATATGTCAGATATCAAGTCAGTTTTTAAAAATAATTGTCTACGGCTAGTAAAAAACCATCTGTGATGGTCTGTATCATAGATAGTTTAGTGTTAGAAACCATCCATGTTGTGACTTATCGTAGATGGTTTGAGAGCCGTCTGTGATAACTGCCTGTTATCACTGACGCTATAAATAAGATGGTTCAGAATCTATCTCTGATGAAAGTTATGAACCATTTGTAAAGACCTTATTTGTAGTAGTGCTCCCTGACTCAGCAACAGTCAGACCTTCTAGCCCCCAATCCGTTATAGCGTCAAATCTCCTATACGTAGGAAGGCTGATGGTGAGAATGCAAGTTGTGGTTTCACGTCTGGTTGCCGCATGTCAGGCCACATCAATGACAACTCTCCCTGCAACTCGTCGATGATGAACAAGAGGATGACGGACAAGAGGACAAGGCAAGGGCAATATGGTCTTATTAAATGAATGGTATGCACAGGTGATAATGATATGGTTTGAGATAGGGACGAAGGAAAGGGATAGGCTTAGTAAGGCTCAAGCCTACCCTCCCCCGATGGCAAAGAAACCCTCCAAACACGGCACACCTCGTTGACGGCTGGCCAACGTGGCGACGAGCACAGCACGGCAGGGAGACCCGTGGCAAGTTGCAAAGAAAAACAAAAATGAAAAATGCCAAGTGAAGAGTTGTCAGCCCACTGTCCTTAACAGGCCCAACAAATCCATCTCACCAGCCGACTAAGACATCAACTCCAACTCACAAACCCTACCAACGAAGTACCAAATTAGTAGGAAGTTTGGAACTTAGAATTTTAGAAGCCACTGACCTACAGAGAGAGGGCTGATGGCGCAGGGCGACTGGGCGAGCATAAGGAGGGACTGGGGCCGGGTTGCCACCCCGCTGGGGGAGCTAGATCTGATGGCCAAGGGGAGGTAGATTTGGGGCGGGGTAGCCGGACTAGGGTGTGGGGGCGGCGAGAGGAGCTCAGCCAAGCCGGGCCACCAAGGGAGCCAGATCTGACGATGACTAAGCGAGGGCAGGGCCACGGGCCTGCGGCCAAGGGGAGGCAGATCCAGGGATGGGGGAGCTGGGTCAAGGCATGGGGGCAGCAAGGGGAGCTCAGCCAAGCTGGGCAGGAGCACTGCAGGGTGCAGGCCGCGGCGGTGGCTTGCCGGTGCCAATCACCCCTTGGTAGTGGTCAGTGGGCACTGAGATGGCAGAGAGCATAGAGAAGAGAGTGAGAGTGAAAAGTGAAAACTGAGGAGAGGATAACTGGGAGGGTGAGAGCATAAGTCGATTTATTATTTTTAAACTTTAGAGTTTAGATTTTTATTATATAGATAGTTTAGTCCTTATAATTTATTCATAGATTTATAGCTTTGTATTAAAAAATTAATAATTTATTCATAGATTTTGCTATAATGGAGAAACGAACTTTGTGTAACTATTTTGCAAGCAATTCAAGTAATTCTCGTCTAACCGATGAGCGTACAACTCAACCAAAGAAACTTCGACTACAATTTAATCCAAATGAATATTATCAAAACAGATTTGTGCAATAAGGTAGCGGATGAGTGGCTCAATGACTTGATGGTGTACTACATTGAGCGAGAGATTTTTAAATACATTGATGATGATAAAATTATAAACCGCTTCCAAGGCATGAAGTCACGTAGAATGCATTTGCCCCGTGATTCAAATTTATCTCATGGTTCAAATTAGCTTATTTGTGGTATATTTCAAATGATCTAAATTTTCATTGTCATTCACGATTTTCAATTATATCACTAATTTTCATATGTTTCATACACATGTGACTTATCGCTACTCCACATATATTTATGGTAGAATACTTATATATTCTTGGGTATGCGTTTTCTATTATTGAGGTACCTACTTTGTATTTCTCTGTTCTTATTGTTTGTCTCCAAATGTGTAATTTCTGTTGAATTTGAAATTCTATAAGAGTAGAAGACTATATTTGTGTCAACTTAATTTTGTCCGATAAATGGTTTAACACATCCTCAATTTTATTCCTAGCTTCGCCACTGGTTTGAGAAGTGCTTATATGATTTCCTCCGTAATAATATTAACACTAATTTCAAAACACATAAAGAGATAAGTAACATCTATCTAATATTCATTTTACTTTAAAAATTATACAAATCATTATTGAGAAAATCATAAAAACACCTTCCATATAGTTTTTTTTCCTCAAAAGATTCACAGTTAGTATCTACGCCTAAGGAGTCCGTCCGCAGTTTAATTTGTTTCGAGTGCTTGTTTTCAAAAGTTGCACTAGCGTTAACTCTAGGTACTTTTACACAACATGTAAAATTAAAACCGATTATCTAATTTCACTTTTTTGTTACTTTTTCTGACAAGATACTATGACCTATTTATATTGAAATCAGAAGTTAATATGAACACTCAGTTTTCTAAAGCAGTTTTCTCAATCCTATCACAGCGGAGATAAAAGTAAGCATCAACCAAAATTCAGCTACAGTCAATATGAACGAACCATAGAGGATTGGAACGGTCAATCGCACTAGATACACTAGATACATTGTCATTTGGTTACTTTAGCAACCCCTCCCCCCTCACTCCCACCCGCCACCACTGTTGTCACCTGCGCACACCATGGAATTCCACGTACATCACCAGACCTGTTTTCAACGTACAACTTCTTTTCTTTTTGAAATTTTTGTCCAGGAGCTCCGGCGATCACTGTTAGGAAAAGAGGAGCACCAACATCGAGCTGGGACTCGAACACTGGCGAGCAAGGGCGCCACCTGCATGGCTATCCAACTGACCTTTGGTCAGTCTCTTCGATGTGCAACTTTGATGGATTACAAATTTATGATACTACAAAAATATTTTTTGAAATCAGATTGTAAACTGCTAATTAGGGAGTCCCTCTGTAATTCCCATTCCTTTCTTTGCACTAGTATAGTACCCGTGCTAACGCCACGGCGGCATTTTAGGGATGCACACGAAATCAACCAAACGAATTTTTGAATGGCCATACATGTTTTGTTCCCTGCTGTCAAAGCCAATTTTTGAATGGCCATACATGTTTTGTTTGGATAATTGGGTTGCTGCTGGCAACAAAGTCCATCCATGAATGAAAGCCAGACATATACATCAGATTATTTTGGTCAGTCACTACAAATAATTGAAGACATCCAAATGGCAAAAGTTCAGTTACAAGTCAATGAACGCTGAAATATAGATGACCACATGTGTATGATATGGTGCTTCCACATAATACATGCAACATGTGTATAATACCTATCATGGAGCAGGATGAAACATTAATTTTTCATTGTCCGGACATAATTATTATTGCTTAATAAAAAGTAACATTTCAAATCACAAAGGAACCATTATTAAATAATAAATAAGCAATACCATGATCAGGTCCTATAGTATGTGTTGATGATTCTGTCCTCTTCAATACTCGTTGTTCCCGGCGCCTTTTATTCCTTTCTTCTCTTTGCTCGGTGGATTCCTCAGCCTTTATCCTTGCTCGGCAATCATAGAGAAAATATTCCCATGCATTATTAAATCAAATTAATTGTCAAAAATTGAATGAATGATAGTGAGAAAAAAGATCCACCATATACTAAATCCTCTGGGTTCTTGCCTGCATTTTTAAGAATTGGTAAAAAAGCTACAAAGCTAAACCATGCCAACTGACTTAACAAGCATAACAAGGACAATCTCAGGGAACCATAACTACAAAGAAAAAGAAAACGTCATGATTTTAGCAAGTTGGCAAGCACTTGGAATGCTGCCTATCTCTCAATGCATAAAACTAGATGTATAAACAGGTATTACTCAGGCATACATATAGTCTTTTATGCTGTCCTTCCAAAGAAGATACACATTTTATTACATTGAGATTGAATGTCACTGACACATTTAATGTAGATATCAGAAGACAAGACGGACAATAGCATTGACAAGAAAATACATACCAGTTAGTACCCCGAGTGTAGCCGCGGGCAAAAGTAGGAAGTCCCAAATATGAATTGCAGCAAATCTACAAATGTAAAATCAACAACACAACCACTCTGAATACTTAATTTGTGACATCAGAAGGCATCGCCGCAATTTGAACTCAGGCATTCAATTCAGATATGAAACAGTGAAAAGAAATCCTTCATCCATGTGTAGAGTAGCAACGTAGCAAAAGGTCAATACACAAATGAAGTGGCTAGTGAATACTAACTCTCAACAAATGGTCATGAAGCTTCCAGCATACGATATCAGATATGTATCGCATGTATAAAATAACATAGTGGAAAAATAATATCAACTTCAGAAGAACTTTGTAAGAAGACCCATACACAATAAGCAAAATCTGGAGCTGCAAGGGCAAATAGCAATAATTCCAAAACTCAGCCCAGTTAGGGCCTTCATTCTATAGCACTTGCGAGTGCGAGCTGGCCCCTACAAATAACAATGTATCAAATAATCATATTTGCTCCAGATAATGCAAGCAGGATACTAAATTGATTCATTGTAGTTTTAAAAAGAGTAATTCAAAACTAACAGTGGGACGTGAGTTTCATATATGAGTAAAACAAAAATAGACTCGCAAAAAACAATAGATATAAGCCAATTTACAGCAAATAGGTTAAAGTGTATAAAACAATGTATATATGCAATGTTGGCATATAATGGAACACAAATAGGTGCTTTGGCAGGCTAAAGTGTATTTGGCTACAGAATATGAGAATAAACACACAACTAACTCCCAAAGGACAGCTAAATCCACTGAATCAATGTTTGAGCATGTTACCAGCAATAATAATTTGTTTTGTCAGCTTGTTGTGGATTTTTTCAGCTTTACAGCAGCTTACGACAAATAGCCGCATATCCTTTTTCTTGCATAGTGTTAATTTCCATTCTCATCCTAACTATTGGAATCGATCAGATATTGTTCTTATCTTGCATGGTATAAGCTTCTAATAAGTGACCATAGAAAAGCAGCTAGCAAGAACATCAAATCTCAATTATGTATCAAATGCTAGCCAACAACAAATCACAATTATTATATACAGTACAGAGTAAGCAGAATGAAATTCTGTATCAAATGTAACCTGCAGTTCAATCTTATTTGTACTGACAAGTATGGAAAGTCTATTTTAAGACAGATGGCACTATGACAAAAAACTACAGGCGATCCATCTAATGTCTCAAAAAAGATGAGGATGGCAAGTATGGAATAATAAGAAGTCACAATAGCAATAGCTGAACATTGCATATAATGAAAAGGGAAAAAATGCCTCAAATTCTAGAGAAGTTCATAGAGCAATAATTACCGTGGAGGTTCTTTACTCCCTCTTATGAATCATGTCCTCACAAAATGATTGCAATCTTGCATCTCCTACTGCTAATCATCAAACAACAACTGAAAAGGAAATTGGCAACCATTTTTATTACTTACAATTTAAAAACTCAGCACTTAAACTGAAAAATTAGGCCTCAAAACCCAAATCTAGCAAAACAGATATGCCAAAAGGGAATTTTCTAATAATAAAGCTATAACCTTGAAGTGAACAATTCAGATAACATTGGAGTTGATCAACCATACGACATCTCTTATTGACCTTTTTTTACTCTTATTAACCCATGTTCTTCCTGACACAACATAGAATCGTTATCCATTTTGTCCATTTATGAATATCTATACCTAATGAAGTGGTCAATCCATATGTAAGAAAATGAATATTGAAGAAACAGCTAATAAAATGTCAATCGTACATTGCAATTAGATAAGAACAAAGTTATGGTGATCAATAAAATAAGAAACTGTAAAAGATACAATAGAAGTCTTAATCATAATCAGCACATTCTATGCACTGGCAAGAGGAGCTTATGCAAAACATAATCGCCAACAATCTCTAGAAGGGTAACTAATTTTATTATTCTACAATCATGCCATGAGTTTTAGGATTTCAAAAATGAAGAACAACTCGTGATTTTCCATTGTCACTTCCTTCAACTTCACAATGTTAGGGTGATTTAGTTTCTGGAGGACCTGCAGAAGGATGGTTCTGTGTTAATCAAACAACTTGCAGACAGTACAGTTTGATCACATATATGATATATTCACTACCGACAAAATAAATTACCTTTACTTCTCGCAAACTAAAGCTCAAAATAGGTCACTTGGATGATATCATACTCATGAAAGTGTGCTGCCAATATTGGTAATGAGCCACTGAGGCCCTTCGGTAAATAATAGCAACAAAATTCCAAACACATAAAAAACAGGACACAAATGCCTACTGCAGCACCCTCTTAACTTAGATGATGCCAATCTTGTTGGCCACATCGAGAGCATCATAGTCTGGAGTCAGCTTCACGTAAGCCTTCTTCTTCCCATCAGGCCTGCAAGATGCAAATTTGATCACTTAGCTACACGACATAGCAAATCAAACAGTAAAATTGAATAAACATAGCAAATCTAATGTTGTAGCCAGTAAGCCATACTTAAAAAGCCAGATTGAAGAAGGTTCATGTATTCGCATGAGATGATTAAGTACAGTATGAGCCAAGTTTCCGGCACGCTGCAAACAATAGTGTGCGTAGTATATTGCTAACAAAACAGAGAGCATAGTGTCAAAGTTCCCTTAAATTTGCAAAAGAAATGTATGCATCATAATTTGCCAGTTCTATACCTGTTAAAGAACAAACATAAATGGACCACCAACTAATTGTGTAGATCATTGCAATTAATTCATAATACCAAAGACCATATTCAATTCAGCAGTGAGACCAATATATTACGACATGCAAAGCAGACAAGAACTACTGAATGATCCCCAATCTAAAACAATTGACATGTGGACATCAATCTTCTCAATCAAAAATAGGCACAAATAGAAACCTGCAATAATATTTCTGTGCCTTTAGGAGCCATTGGAGTTTCTCAGGACAGCCTCTTGAACTGCACACAAAGAAGAGCAGTGATCTCAAGAATGGAAGGGCATACTTAGCAAAGCACTGATAAATGAAGATTTTCCAACATTTGCTGAACCCTGTAAGGACGTATGAAATACATCAGAGTATCAGACATATTACACATATTGTTTTAAGTTCTATTAATTATTTGCTTTATGCTTAAGAAAACCTCAAGGATTTACAGCACTGCTGTAAGGATGCCTCTAACAAGATGCAATGAAGACTTATAGAAAGAACTATCAATGATTGTTTTGTTTCACACATGGAGAGTAAGAAACCTGCAGATTACAGTGTACCAGGGATTACCATGTTCGCAAGGGAAGCTAGCATCCACATCTACAGTTCTGGACAAGACTGAAATACGACCACACTATAATAGCACTGAGATAGTACACTGAAATAAGCATCTGGGATTATTTATTGCATTTCTTAGTAATATAAATAAACAAACCTGAAATATTATCTAACCGTAAACACAAAATGATAAACCCTGCTGATGTCAATTCTGCATGGCCATAATGGTCATCTCCTTGGCAAGAACCAAACACCATTCTATAATCTGTCATAGCAGAAACATGGAAAATTAGAGAGCCTGATCCAGACATTGTTCCAGAATATAAAAGGCGTGTATAGATCTCATTATTTCGTGCTCATTTTGAGATGTTAGTATCGCAAAAAGTTCTACCCTGCACTAAATGTTCTTGTAAGCTGTAACAGTGCTAGCCATCAGTTTACAACATATGTACAGTGAAAGCAATGTAGGGATCAATGGTATGTATCTCAAGTTGTTAATAGAAAGTTTTGGCTAGCACATGCTACACTCTAGTACAACACATCTAAACTCGGGGTGCTACAAATGCCATTAGACATAATCACAGTATATAATCACAGTATCACACTGCTGTAACAACTAACAGCAAGTCACACCAAATTTAGCACAAACTGGAGTTGGGAGGTTGGGGGTAGAAGAGTACCTTTCCCGCCGCTAACGATCTGTTGGACGGAGAGCCGGTAGCCGCCGACAGCTCGCGGACGGATCACCATGGCAAGAGCTGCAAGAGTTCCAGCCAGAGTGATGGAGCTCATCGCCTACATGGGTGACCAGGAGCCTGTGGATCACTTGGGAGTATGTAGGGGAATTGGGGTCCACGTCCACCGTAGCCAGGTAATCTGGCTTGTCAATTCCAGTACCTGCACACAAGTTCATACATAACCCATTAACACACAATTCCTAACACCTACAAGACCGAACACTCCTACATCTCTCCCCATCTTCACATGGTTTCTTCTGTGATCAGAAACTCTCCCATCTCATACTATGCCTAACACAACAAAACTACTCCAACCTGTTAAATTAAGAGAACAATTGTCAATCGTGAAGCATTAGTATGCGAAATATTCATCTCAAGGCATATGAATTTCCAAAGTCGCATATATGCGGCACTCAAATAACTAATCTAAACAGCAATTAGACCACAACATATAGCTTAACACAATCAGCCACATTCAAACTACTGATGAGCAGATGCACGTTACATCCAATACGCCCCGTTAATCTACCCAAACCGATGGGCAACAAAAACTGGCAAACCTACCACACCGGACCTCAAATTTCCCAACCACCATACCCTAGAAGAGGATCTTATCATCGTCACGAACGGTAGCGTACACGGGGATGGCACTAACCTTGCATCTCCTTGGCAACCTTGGCCTGCATCTCGCGGAGGGCGGCGGCCTCCTCCTCCATCTCCTGGAGCCGACGCTTCATCTCGTCGAGCTCCTGCAACTACATACACCAACAGGGTCAGCACCGGAGTTAGGGTTAGGGTTGGGATTTGGGAAGAGGAGAGAAAGCAGCGGCGGCGGTAGATGCGGAAGGAGATGCGGGGATGGGGAGAAGGAGATGCGGGGTGGGGAGGGAAGGAGGCGGCGGCGGCAGGTGGGGAGGGAAGGAGGAGGCGCCGGCGCGTGGGGCGGAACAGGAGGCGGTGCTGGATGGGGAGATGGAGATGCGGGGTGGGGAGGGATCGAAATTCTCCCTGAAGGCGGCGGAGGCGGCGGCCTTCGGGGGAGGCGGCGGCCTACCCAGGAGACGATCCGCCGCGGCGGCCTTCGGGGCAGGCGGCGGCCTTCGGGGGAGGCGGGGGAGGCGGCGGCCTTCGGGGGAGTCGGCGTAGGCGGCGGCCTTCGGGGGAGTCGGCGGAGGCGGCAGCCTTCGGCGGAGGCGGCGGCCGGGAGTCAATTCGGCGGAGGCGGCGGCCTTCGGGGGAGTCGGCGGCCTTCGGGGGAGGCGGCGGCCGGGAGTCGATTCGGTGGAGGCGGCGGCCTTCGGGGGAGGCGGGGCCTTCGGGGGAGGCGGCGGCCGGGAGTCGATTCGGGGGAGGCGGGGGGAGGCGGCGACCTTCGGGGGAGGCGGCGGAGGCGGGGCCTTCGGGGGAGGCGGCGACCGGGAGTCTATTCGGGGGAGGCGGGGGGAGGCGGCGGCCTTCGGGGGAGGCGGCGGAGGCGGGGCCTTCGGGGGAGGCGGGGCGCGCGGGGGAGGCGGAGGGAGCGGAGGAGGCGCGGGGGAGGTGGAGGGAGGGGGCAGCGCAGGTCGAGCGGGGGCGCGGGGTGGAGGGGGATGTGCATACCCCACCAGCAAGCGGGGAGGAAGGGGGAGGCGAAGGGAGGGGAGGCGCGGGGGAGGATGGGGGGAGGCGGAGGGAGGGGAGGCGCGGGGGAGGAGGGGAGGCGCGGGGGAGGCGTGGGGGAGGCGGAGGGAGCGGAGGAGGCGCTGGGGAGGAGGGGGAAGCGCGGGGGAGGCGGAGGGAGTGGAGGAGGCGCGAGGGAGGGGGCAGCGCAGGTCGAGCGGGGGCGCGGGGTGGAGGGGTACTGCAGATCCATTGAAGGATCACCGTCGGATATGGTTGAGTAAGGAGAGAGAATGAAGAAGAGTTAATCTGGTGCGCACATTTTTATGATGATGTATTTCTGGGTGCATATTGTGGTGTGGACGTAGTTAAGGTTATGACTGTGGAGCAGGTAATTGTTGGGTGGATATAGGATAATTTTAACTGGTGGATTATTAGTTTAGATTAGAAGATTAGATTACATGATAGAATCAACTGAAACTAATGGAACAACATTTTCACGGACATATACGGATCAGTAGTAGGCATGACCCGATCTTCTATAAATTCCTCCCGTTAATTGTGTGGCTCGTGCCGGGGCAGAAGGTGACCTTGTAGCCCGTGGCGTTGCCGCAGGTAAAGGTGCTGCTCCCGTCGTCGAACGCGTAGCTGTACGCCTGCGGGCACTGCGTCTTGAACAGCCTCGAGTAGCTGCTCGGCTTGCACGTCGCCGGCGACGCGAACCGCCCGCGGCAGCAGTACTCGTCCGTGCTGAACGCCAGGCACGCGCTCTTGCACGCCACCGCCGCGCCGGCGCCGCTGCCGTTTCTTGCCGACGATGACGGAGCCATTACCGCGAGCTCGTTCGGGCACACGCGGTTGATGTTCGCCGGGCACGAGGTCGGCCGGCAGTGTCCCTCCTCCGGCTCTATCTGCAAAGTGCAAACCATGCAAAAATCAATGAAGGCCACCACAAAGAGTGAAGATTAAAATTAATTTGGTGATCACCGTGCATGCATTTACCTCGACGGGCAGGTTGAATCCGTCGACGTTGCTGACGTCGTAGAAGTCCTGGAGGGCGCCACCGCCGAGGGTGAACTCGGCCAGCGTGGCCGGCGGGGCGCCGCCGGCGCCGTTGCACCCGACCTGCCCCGTCCCGCAGTCGCCGGACTCGCACGAGAAGCGGGCGCCCGAGGAGCTGCACCGGTAGCGCCCCCACACCCGGCCCGACCACGTGGCCGCCACGCCGGCGACGGAGAGGGAGGCCCGCGGCGGCAGGGCGAAGCCGGTCGTCGGGAACGCGGGGTGGCCCGCAGTAGTCAGCGTCGCCGGCCAGACGGCCTCCGGGCAGCTGTTCCGGAAGGTGAACTTCACCGCCGTTGCACCTGAGGATGTGTACAAGATCGATTGCGTCATGAAATCAGTCCTAACAACTTATCCACCGTCGCCACGGCATGCAATTCGGTCGTTAGATCGATGGATCATGCGGTCGGCAATTTGGATCAGAGAGATCAATCAAACACAAAGCTCAACACTATATTTTTTCCATGATAATTGGTCAGATCGAAGTCAATTTTGGTCAAACGGCTTATGGTACGCACATATGCGGTCGATCGCAACATGATTACAGCGGAAATTAATCTTACAAGACTTGGTATTTTAGCCATCATGAAAACATGTTCGCATATAAATCTCAAAACAGCAGGTTAATTGATGTGGGAATAGATTTGTGCAAGAACATGGATCCCATAGATAGAATTAGGGTGCGTTCTTTGCTGCTGTTTATGTTTTTATAGCTGCAGCTGATGGTTTTTGATCTAAACGTGAGTGTTAGTGCGACGACACAAATACCAATAAACCGTTTTAAAAAATTGTTCTAATAAGCTGCTTCAAAATGGTGGTGAAAAAATCGTTTCATTTATTTGTTTGAAAGAAATAATAAGCTATAAATTAAAAAAAACTGAACCTTATTTTTTTATTTACATCTGATATGGGTAGGTTTGCGCATGGACGTGGCACTGTTATCTGAAGCAAAACAGAGAGGAGAAGCGAACAAATGATGGACTGCCGTTTGTGTACAAGAAGGTAAGCTTTCCTGTAGAACAGAAAAACTAACAAACGGAGAGGTTAAGCGTACTGACAAACAAGCAGACATGTGTGCGCAATGTGCGTACGTTACGGACGATATGGACATGCACGAAAAGCATGGAATGGCATAAAGACGAAACTGTATACATGTATGCATGTAAACACGTAAATTAAAAGTAGATGCAAAATTCATTAGTGAATTCATATATTTTTTTCTGAAGGAATAGTAAATTCATATACTTTATTTGTGTACGAGGCTAACCATGCATGATACATACATATACTGATATACATATACACATATATACACACACAAGCAAAAAGCATGTAATATATAGTACCATGATGGCAATCATGCACTGTGCATGTGATAAACTCAGCACTCTGCAAGGATATTGTCGGTTCCATTCTGACCATTTGAATTAAACTTTAGGTATTTTTTTAGAGAAATATACTGAGTTTCTATAAATTAAAAATCTGGTTCGAAAAAGGGCGCAACACATGCATGCGTGCACGCTTCAGCAAGAACACAAGATTATCGGCCCTGATCAATATGGCTTCAGCTTCTGGCTTCAGCTTATTTTTGCACTATTCATAAATTTCGTTTTTTTCTGAACTTTTGGCTTTTTTTTGAGTTTTTTTACCGGTTCTTTTTTCCTCGTATTTGTTTACATTATACGTGATGGGCTAATATGTTTTTTCTATTTTTAAATTTTTTTAAATTTAATTATGGTAAATAAGCCTCTGTCAGCTACAGTACTTTTTTCAGCCAGCTACAGTGTTTTCAGCCATAAGCTATGAGGCTTTCAGCCGAACCGATCACCACCATCATGTGTGAGCCTGTCTGCTGCCTGGCTCACGGTCGCGCGGGCAGCCCAAGAAATTGATTGATTCTAATCCAATTGGGCCATGCTTGACGAGTTAATCGATAGTTTAGTGCGTCATAGGAAATTAAACAAACAC
This sequence comes from Dendrocalamus latiflorus, assembly GCA_017311315.1. Lineage (NCBI taxonomy): Eukaryota > Viridiplantae > Streptophyta > Magnoliopsida > Poales > Poaceae > Dendrocalamus > Dendrocalamus latiflorus. Next base: position 18,830,952 of record CM029629.1, on the reverse strand, counting down.
TGGAATCTAGTATAATTTTTTGATAGAAACAACTGATAAGATTGAAGACCACGATCTCTTCACTCTGTAAAACCATGCAAAATATATACTTCCTCCGTTCTTTTCTAATTGACGTTTTTAATTTTTTGTAGTCTTTAAAATACGATTTTGATTGCTATGTTTTACAATTTTACACTAAGATATATTAATAATATTACAATATTATAAAAGTATTTTAAATATAAATTTAATGATATAATTTTTGTATAATCAATTTAAATAGCTTTAAATATATTAATGATCAAAATTTAACGGTATAGATTCTAGAAAATTAAATAAAAAAACAAAGAGAGTATATGGATCCGGCATTCGAAAGCACACACGAAAGCGGTAGGGAAAAGATCGAGTCGCATCTGGAAGGAAACATGCAGACATGCAGTCCAGTCCAGAGATCCGGAAGAACACCCGGGGGGGGGGGGCGTCTATGGGCAGAGCTATCAAGTGCTAAGACCGTACCGTACGCCCAATGACAGGTGGGCCCATGACATTCGTTTTCTTTTTTGAGTGGGTGTTACAGGTGCATACGAGCAATGGCATTTGTTTTCTTTTCTGAGAGTAGAACAATCTCATCCCTGGCACACAGGTGATCGAGTGATATTGGACCGCCAATCAGATGGAGAAACGCATAGGGAGATGGAAAAACAAGAAAGAAGCAAAACAATAGTATCTATACACATTGATCGGTTTGGAACCAGTATCAAGAATTTTGAAAAAAAAGTACAATTTTCCGTAGAGATCCTGTAAAATAACGAGCATAATACGTGAGGAGTGGTATGTACGTACCATGGATACCAAGGAGTAACGCGAGGAAGGCAACCGGCAGTAGATCGGGCGCGCCTCCGGCCATGGCGACGGATAGATGGATTCTCTCTCCCTCTCACGTACGAAATAATAATATGATTAGAGTCGAAGAGAGGAGCGCCAGGGCGCCTACATAACCTATATATGTCTCGTACTGTTATCTGTTGGGCGCGGGGAGGCTGGATGCGGCGGCCTGCGTTCACCGATCCACGTGGAAACGTACGGGGAATTACTCCTTCACACCTCTTGTATCTCTTCGGCACAATGTACAGAAGCACCGCCTATTAGTTTTTGCTGCTAGTTTCTTTTAGATAAATTAAAAGTTAATATAAATACCTATCTTTTTGAAACGGTTTTTTCACTTCTCTCACTCCTATCTCACTCTGAAAATAAGGCAGAGGATCACGCGTATATCACACACCCACCACTCTCGCTCCTGTCTTGCACATGTATCATTTCCTTCTCACTTTTCCTATCGCTCTTGTCTTCTTTCTAAAAACCACCACTATTAGTTTTCAGTTGAAAACATCAACCATAACAAAAAAAAAAACACCAGCCACAGCCAATACGGCCACCCCATATATGGTTTCGTCTTCCTGGGCACAGTGTACGGACGCCAGCCTTCTCATTTCTCACGGCGAGTTCATGTCTCGGTGCCAATTTGGTTGGTCCGAAGCTGCTTCCACCCGGAACTCGAAGATGATCAGATCTCGACGGCTCAGCAGTTCAGCACCGTCAACATCAACATCAACAAATCGAACAGGCTAAAGGGGTGTATCATTGTATCTTCAATCTAAAGATCAGTGGCGGAGGACTCGATAGGGCAAGGTCTGGCGTGCGCCAGACCTTGATGCAGGCGGCGGGAGGCGGGCGGCGCGGGAGGCGTGCGGCGAGCGGGGGGCGGGCGGCGGAGGGAGGCGGGCGGCGGGAGGCGGGAGGCGGGAGGCGGGCGGCGCGGGAGGCCGGCGGGCGGGCGGCCGGGCGGCGGGCGGCGGGTGATCCGCCCTACCTCATTTTTTCCTCGTCCTCCGCCACTGCTGAAGATGACACACCAATCTGAAGTGACAGGATACAAAGTATGATGCAGCTATTTCACTCAACTTCAGAGTCAGAATGTGCTGTAAATCCGTCGAGCGTCCAGCTGCCAGAGATTCAGCAATAAGATCACTAAGAACAGGAGGATTCAACAATAAGATCACTAAGAAAAATATCTCATTTCACCACAATTGGTAGGAAAACTACGTATTTTTTTACGAATAATCTATTTTTTATTCAAAATTACAGAAATATACCAACGGTAATATTTTTTATATAAATAGGCTCCAATCGCTTAACGGAGTAGCGACTGGAGCCAATTGCCCAACAGCCAGGCGACACGCGAGCAATCTGCCGACTGTTGGGCGAATAATTGTTGTCTCCGTGGAGCTGTACTCTTGCATTCTCAGTAGTATTTTGGCGAGACATCGTAACCTAACGTCCACCTTTATAGTCAATTTGATGTACGGAGAGATAGTGAAGAAGAAAGACATAGAGGCCACGCATATCGTGATAGCTATCGAGAAGAAATTCAAGTACAAGTCACTACAAGAAATTTAGTATCAGTGACGAATATAGTTATGACGAGAAACGAAAATGTCATAGATTAGCTATCATTCCGTGACGATTCAAGTGATTTCGTTATTAATATGCGGGACGGTACCTTCGACGCCTAGTTTTGTGACGAAAACAAATATTTGTCACAGAAAATATAGAAAACCATGATGATTATTTATATTCGTCATAAAATAAATTATTATTTGTGACGATTTATTGGATGACGAAAAAAGTGTTGTAAAAAAAAGTTAGGGCGAATGGGGCCATTGTGAAGTACTAGCCATGACCCAACGGCAGCCGCCTCCCGCGCAGTCAAGGACATCGCGCACCCTTGCCCCCCGGCTAGGTCGCCACGCCCCCTTGCCCCCCGGGTAGGTCGCCGCCGCCTCATCACCTCCCACGAGCCGGCGGCTCCTCCTCCTCCTCGCCTCTCCGCCGCCGGCTCTGCTCCCATCTTCCCCGAACGGCCCGCCGGCCTACTTCCCCGCGCCGACAAGGCGAACCGCCGTTCCTTGCGTCCCCAGCAAGGTCGCCGCCGCCTCACCGTCTCCCCCAAGCCAGCGCCGCCAGATGCTGCCTCCTTGCTCCCCGGCTAGGTCATCGCGCCCCCTTGCCCCCCGGCTAGGTCGCGCGCCCCCTTGCCCCCCGGGTAGGTCGCCGCCGCCTCATCACCTCCCACGAGCCGGCGGCTCCTCCTCCTCCTCGCCTCTCCGCCGCCGGCTCTGCTCCCATCTTCCCCGGACGGCCCGTCGGCCTATTTCCCCGCGCCGGCAAGGCGAACCGCCGCTCCTTGCGTCCCCAGCAAGGTCGCCGCCGCCTCACTGTCTCCCCCAAGCCAGCGCCGCTGGATGCCCCGTGCTGGGCCGCCCACCTCGTCGCCTCCCGTTGAAAAGGTTGGTATGATTCATGTGCACAATGAAAAGGCTGGCAGGAGGCTAGATGGAGAATATTAATGTGTGTATATGTAGATTGTTGATGCTATGCAGTTGAGGAATGCAATTTTATTGTTTGATTGTTGTATACATATTTGATCCTATGCAAAATTGCTAGTTTTGTAGATGTAGTTCCGTCAATTTTGTTACTGAAATATTGACATCTTGTTGGAACTGAAAATTGCCTGGATTGAAAGTGCAAATTATGTAGAACAGCTTGATAAAATTGCATGCTTGTGCTAGATATTGAAATTATATCTCAAAATATCAGATTAGTTGATTGGCTAAATTTGTTTTTGTTGGTCAGATCATATACAACCTTTTTAAAATAACCGTTGCAAAATGGTGGTTGTAGGATGGTAGTTCAAAAATATTCGTAAAATATTTGTGGTGAATACTATAATTAAGAAAAAGCTGAGTTCAACCCTACATGTTAGTTTATGGTTTTTTTTTTCTCCTATGTGTTTGAAAAACTTAATGTATCTCTTATATTTTTCAGATGGATAAGTCTTGGATAAATGATAGGCAATTTTCCGCTACATATATTAAGGGTGTGAAGACCTTCATGCGCTTTGTTCGGGAACGGTGCGATGTGAATTCTCAAATACATTGCCCATGTTCAGAATGCAATAATAGAAAGTATGGACATCCAGCTCAAGTGGAAGACCACACATATATTTATGGCATGTGCAGTACATACACTAGGTGGATATATCATGGGGAGCCACTTATTGCTGAAAGCAATGAAGATGTTGGGCATGAAGTTCAGGTTCCTGATCAAATGGTCACTGATTATCTTGATGAGATTGCTCCACATGACTACCAAGATGATGATGACGATGATGGAATTCCAGAACTACTAGGTGACTTGTACACAAGTGCAAATAAGGATAAGAGTCAGTCAATGTTTGGAAAGATTTTAGAAGATGCCAAGTGTGAACTTTACCCTGGGTGTGCCAAATTTACAAAATTCTCTTTTCTTATTAAGCTACTTCATCTCAAGTCATATTATCGGATCACCAATGTTTCCTTTGATGCACTTCTCCAGTTGCTGTCCTTGGCATTTCCAGCTCACAATGCACTACCCAAGTCATATAATGAAGCAAAAACTCTTCTTCGCGAACTGGGGCTTGGGTATGAGTCAATTCATGTATGTGTGAATAATTGTGTCCTATTTTGGAAGAAGTATGCCAAACATGATCATTGCCCAGTATGTAAAGAGTCAAGGTGGAAAGATCCAAATGGGAAAAAGCGAGTTGCTCAGAAGGTACTACGCTATTTTCCTTTGAAGCCAAGACTTCAGAGATTGTTCATGTCTAAAGAGACAGCAGAGAACACTCAGTGGCACAAGTTAAAGCGACAGATTGTTGAGAATGAAATGAGGCATCCTGCTGATGGTGAGGCATGGAAAGATTTTGATAGAAAGTATGAATGGTTTGCACAAGATGCTAGAAATCTCCGACTTGGTCTCGCCACTGATGGTTTTAACCCATTTGGTCACATGAGTAACTCCTATAGCATGTGGCCAGTGTTTGTAATCCCGTACAATTTGCCACCATGGGCATGCATGAATCAATCTAATTTTATGATGACCTTGCTTATCCCAGGTCCAAATGCTCCAGGAAAGGATTTTGATGTATTCTTGCAGCCATTAATAGAGGATTTGCTTGAACTATGGAAAGGAATTCAGACATATGATGCATTTACTGGTGAAATGTTTAGTTTACATGCTGCAGTTCTTTGGTGTATCCACGATTATCCAGCCTTGGGTACATTGTCTGGGCGTAGCACAAAAGGTTACTTTGCTTGTGTTCATTGTGATGAAGATCCTCTATCGCAGGCTCTAAGGAACAAAATTGGTTATTTTGGTCATCGCCGTTTCCTTCCAATAAATCATCCTTGGCGGAAAAGCAAAGTATTTAATGGCAAGCATGAAAAGAAGGGCAAACCAAGAGAGTTTTCAACATCTGAGCTATTGGAGAAATTGGAAGAAGTAAAAGACGTTAGACCAGGAAAGCATAGTCTCAATAGAAAGAGGAACCGCACAAATAAGGATCAGCCAACTTGGCACCGAAGGGTTAGTTTGTTCGACCTAACTTATTGGTCAGAACTAAGACTGCGGCATAATCTTGATGTCATGCACATTGAAAAGAACATATGTGAGAATTTACTTGGGACATTTCTTGATATTGATGGAAAGACAAAGGACACTATCAATGCTAGGCTTGATTTGGAGGATCTTGGTATCAGAAAGGGGCTACACTTAAAACAGAGCGGTGATTCATATGAAAAACCACATGCTTGCTATACAATGAAAAAGGAGCAGAGGGTTGCATTTTGTGAATTTTTAAGAGATGTTAAGTTCCCAGATGGATATGCGGCTAACTTGACAAGATGTGTTAATATGGATGGGCATAAGGTTCAAGGGTTAAAAACTCATGACTGCCATATCCTTTTACAGCGAATTCTACCAGCTGCATTACGAGGAATGACCCGTAATGATATATATGAAGCCATATGTGAGCTAGGAAACCTTTTTAGGCAAATATGTTCAAAGACTCTTAAGGTGGATGTTCTGCATAAACTAAAGGCTGAGATTCCAATAATTCTTTGCAAACTTGAGAAAATTTACCCACCTGCCTTTTTTGATGTCATGGTACACTTGGCTGTGCACTTACCTGATGAGGCACTACTTAGAGGTCCAGTACAATATGGATGGATGTACCCTATTGAAAGGAGATTATGTACTCTGAAGCGTTATGTGAGAAATATGGCTAGACCTAAAGGGTCCATTGCTGAGGCGTACATAGTTGATGAATGCTTGACTTTTTGCTCAAGATATTTTAGTGATGTAGAAACAAGATTTAATCGGCAGGGAAGACAAAACAATTGTCAAGGTACTAGTCTACGAGCTGATGGTCTCTCAATTTTTAGGCTTGGTGTTAATTTACTTGGAGCCTCAAAGGTTTCATATAATGATGCTGATTATGATAAATTGGTTTGGTATGTGCTCAACAATTGTCCAGAAGTTGATCAATACAAGACGTATGTACTCACATTTGCCTTGTTCATTTTCTTCATAAATGTTTTCTTGGCTCCATTGCTGATGTTTTATGTAAATTTTTAGCCTTTTTAGAGAAGAGTTGGAACGTGAAAATGCAGTTAATATTCACCAAAGGCTGGAAAAGGGGTTTGCAAAATGGTTTAAGAACCATGTAAGTTATATTCACATTTAGAGAAATATAGATTATTGTATGTTTATTTATTTGCATAACATGCTCTGTTGTATTTTTATGGACAGATTGCAAAGTTGCAGTGCGATGGGACAGAGGAAGTAAGTGATGATATCTATGTGTTGTCATGTGGCCCAGATAAGCGAATTGAGATTTACTCATCTTGCATTGCCAACGGAGTCCACTATCGAACTGTCAGCCGTGAGAAACATCGAAAGACACAGAACAGTGGTACCATGACTGAGGGTACTCATAAAGATCAATACATTGACTTTTATGGTGTTCTTAATGAAATTATTGTGCTGCTATATCCTTCAAATAACCAATTGACTCGATCGGTTGTTTTATTTCAATGTGACTGGTATAATCTTGAAGGAAAAAAGACAGCCATGAAAGATGATGGGTACTTTAGAAGCATCAATGTAGAGCGTTATTGGTATAAAAATGACCCTTATATTTTAGCCACTCAAGCAGCACAGGTATTTTATTTGAATGACACAGCTTGGTAAAGGGTGGAAAGTGGTGCAAAAATTTGAGCATAGGCATCTCTATGATGTGACTGAAACTGAAGATCATACTCCTGATGTTGCAGTTCAGGATGATATTTCCTCCGGTACAGAGCATATTTTGAGTGATATTGATCCACATATGGAGAATGTGCATCGTATTGATGAGGATGGCTGTACAATTGATGCTGAAATAGTTGATAATATTAGAAATAGCACTGATGATACTTCTGATGATAGTGACAGTGATGAATAGATTTGTATGTATCTTCTTGGATTGCTCTAGGGGCTTTTTGTAGAAGCATTGCTGCTACCCTGTCAAGAATATATATGTATAACCTTGTAATCGTCCTGGCAAAAATGTAGAATTGTCCTGGTTTAAATATCAGCTAGTACTGCAATTAAAAAATTTCCTCCTAATTACAAATGTACACAAGTATAGCACTGCCACTTGTTGAATTGGCGAAAAATGCCACGATTTCCTCCTAATTACAAATTTCCCTCTTTTTTTCTTGTATATAGCTCTTTTTTTAAATATATACCGCAGCAATTTAACATAATTCACGCAAAATACCACGATTCTTGTAATTTTTCACGACATTTTTCATGCGCGCCAAACTTTCGCGCGGCGGGGCATGAAATCCCAGACTGGCGCGCCGACAATCCCTCCAGTCCAGGTCGCACCGTCACGGGTTGCCCCTCACTCTCTCCTCGCTCCCATCGGCCCCCTCTCCCTCCCCAGATCGCCCTCCTCTCCTCCCCAGATCGCCCCCCTCCCTCCCCAGATCGCCCCCTCTCTAAACCCTAGCTCGTGGCTACCCCCTCCCAATCTCTAAACCCTAGCTCGTGGCCACCCCCTCCCAATCTCTAAACCCTAGCTCATGGCCACCCCTCCCAATCTCTAAACCCTAGCTCGTATCCTCCATCTGTAGAAAATGCAGCAGTCATGAGCATGGTTATGGAGGTTGCAGAGCGATGAATCTGCATGTTAAGGTAATGTTAGACAATTTTGTTGTATCTTTTTGGTTTAATTGATCCCTTGTTGTTGATCTATTTGACAGAACCTGTTGACATAAGGAGTAGAGTTTATTTTGCTGGACGAAATCTCTTTCTAGTGAACTCAGGTGTCCTAGGTAAGTCTATTCGAATTGTCTCCTGCCTATGCTATTTCAATGCTTCATTATCTAATAATTGATATGTGAGTTGTTGGCTTCAATTACTATTTTTCACTTATAAAGAGCCAAATATAACATCATTTGTAGCTATGGTAACCCATGGTTCATTCCTATATCCGCTCTAATTCTATATTTAATATGCTGATACAGATTATGTATAGTGTTGTAATATTAAATTTGTTAACCAAGTGGTTAGTTTGTATGCTTTTATTTAACACTATCCTTATTGGACCATGTAAAGCAATGCCGATCAATAAATATGAGGAGGAGAGATGTAACAATATCAAGAGAAACATAGCACGAATGGGATCACTTGGCATAGGTCATGTAAAAAACATTTTGGATGAGATGGGCAGAGGGAAAAAAGATGATTACAGAACAGTGCCAAGCAAGAAAATTAACTCTGAAGAATCCACATCAGACTACGACCCTCTTGAGGATGACACCAATCAATCAGATGAAAGTGATGACAGTTTAGGAGAGGAAGAGGAAATGCCCGTGACAGCGAACATATCATCTAGGTTCAAGGTTGTCACTTATTCTTGTAAACTTTAGCTTATGTGTAGGGTCTTCACTTAAAATATATTTTCTACATCTAGTACAGCTCACTGATTTTATTTCTACGGGATTCTTTTGCTTTTGCTTTTGATATTGTTGATGGTAGAAAATTTATTCTCTTTATTTTTGTGTGTTATGTAGGTTTCAAAGTATTCTCAAATGGCTCCTGGATCAAGAAATCCAAAGGCATCAAGGAATTCCCTAGGTGGTGGACCATGTTCTAAGTCAACAAGGTCAGGATCAGAACCATCAGCTAACACTTATGTTCAAGAAAGGAACCAAAATAGAATGGAAGAAGGGCTTATGTCACATTCTGAATCTGAGCCAAGAGAAGTCAACAAGGCAATGCTTTTGAGGACAACTTAGCTAATTACTGATGGAAATGAGGGAACTTCTAGCATGAATTCAATTGATAATGCTGGACAGTTTGATGAAGGTAAGAAATTGCAACATATTTTCATTCCACTTTGTATCTTGCAAACATAGTTCTAATCCATTATATTTCTGATCTACTTTGTACCTTGCAAACATGTTGTGAGTTGCAGCACCAACCGCCAAGGGACATCGGAAGCCAACTTGGGGAAGAGGGCTTAACAAGCTTACTAAAGCTATGGGTTCTAAAATGCATGTCACATTTGTCGAAGGGAAGAAACGACCTGAACAGCCATTGCAAGCAGCAAAGCTAGCTTCGGAGTCTGGCATACTGGTGAGGGACCATATGCCTATCTACCCGCATTGGAAGGATTACAAGAAGAACAATGATAGAGATATCCTAAAAGATCACATGAGTTATCTAGCTGTAAGTTTAAACTTTTTCCTCAAGTAAAATTTTTTTGTAGTACTAAATATGTCAGCTTGATTAATACTGAATTGCTTGTGCAACCCTTAGCCACCTTTGTTAGGAACAATTGCTCATGCTTCTGTCTTTTTATTCTTGCTGCACTATTTTATTTATAGAAAAAATACTTCTTATGAGTATTGAGTGCACAAGACCAGTACATAGTAACTAAGGAAATGATGCAGCAAAAGAGACTAGAAGTAGAAAATTTATGCCAAGAATTAGTTCCAAATTTATAATACAGAAACTTTTTCTTCAAGCAGAATAATCTGATAATTTGTGCCATTTTAAGTGCATTGATCTTACACTATTATCTAACTTAAATAGATTCGCTTTGATATGGATGTATCTGATAATACAACCAAAAAAGTTTTTATGACACTAAGTAAATCATCATAAATATTATTGTATGACGATAAGTTATTCATCATAAATGTGTACTATTTTATGACGATTTCCCAATGATCGTCACTAATACCATTCTATGACGCAGATCTGTGACGATCCTAGTGACGCAAAAAAATCGTCATTGTTATGCTTTTATGACAAAAATCCATGATTTTGTGACAAATACGTATCATCACCGATGCTCAAATTTCTTGTAGTGAAGATTAGCTACGCGAAGGCGTGGCATGCCAAGTAGAAGGCATGGGAAAAACGTTTCAGGTCTTTCGAGGCGGCGTACGACAATCTTCCTCGTATGCTTAGTGTTGCAGGACAGGAACCCGGGCACGTATATCGCTATGCAGGACAAGTCGTCCACAAGTCCACCAGGGTATACAGTGTTGTAGAGGGTCTTGTTAGCATTTGGTGCTTGCATCGAGACATTCAGGCACATGCTGCCAGTGATATTAGTTGATAGGACTTTTCTGACCGGCAAATACAAGGGGCAGATTCTAACGGCCATAGGCGTTGACGGTAATAACCAAATATTGCCGCTGGTCATCGCATTCGTGGAAAGTGAGAATTATGAAAGCTGGTTGTGGTTTCTCAGATATTGTAACATCCTAAAATTTGAGTGTTCAAAAATATGGGGATTTAAAAAAAACTTTTCTTGAAATTTGCTGGCATTCCAAATTGCTTTTGAATATTTATTCGAAATCTTTTGAGTTTTGAGAAATATAATTTAATGTACTGAGAAGTAATGCCCAAGGTAAAAACAATATTGATGTTAAATAATATAAATAAAAATATGAAATTCAATTTACTTAATTAAAAGAGAAGCAATGGCCAAAAGAGTATATATATATATATATATATATATATATATATATATATATATATATAAAAGAACTCACATCTAAATAATAACAATCTAAATTTAAATTGTAAATGTCATGCAAAAATTGAAATGGACAATCTTAAATGGGAAAAACAGAAATTTAAATTAAAAACTTAAGATTTCAAAAATAAAAATGGCTAAAAGCTTCTCATGCTTCTCTTATTCCTTTCCCATTTTCTTTCTCTTATATGTGGGCCCGGCCCCACCCCTTTCCTCTCTCCTCCCTTTTATTTTTCTCTTGCGCGTGGGCCACGGCTCCTGCCCCTGCCTCCTCCCCTTTCTTTTCCCCGCGCCGCACGCCTGCTCCTTCTTCCTTTCTTTTTCTCCTTCCTCTGCGGCCAAGCTTCCTCCACATCGTCTCCTTCCTCCGCGTCTCCCTCTTTCCTTCGCCCTGCTCTGCGCCCCTGCACGCCATCATTGCCGCGTGGCCGTCTCGTCTTGTTGTCGCCTCCCTGCCATGCGCCAAGCCCCGAGCTTTCGTACGTTGAGCCCCGCGCGACGCCTTGCCCGGTGGTTCTTCCGCCGCTTCGCCCGGTCCTCCACCAGCAACGCCTCCTCTCCTCCGGTTATAAAGAGGCCTTGGCCCCTCCCTCAGTCCCTGCGCGCCGCTTTTGCTTCCCTTCCTCCTCTGTCTTCTCCCGCGCCTGCCCGAAGCCCAGCCGCCACCGCCTCACGCCGTGTAATATCCCGGAAGAGTTTCGACCGTTAATCATTTAATCGGAGTAAAGGACCTTAAAGGGAAGAATAAAATATCAAGTTTAGAGGGGGTTTTTCTGATTTTCCCTGGCAACCTGGGCCTGGGCCTTGGCCCAGGTGGGGATTTCGGCCAGCAAAGGGGGGCGCCACCTCCCCCCTCCAACCCTAGCCGCCCCTCCCCCTCTCCCCCCTTGCGCCTCCCCCTCTCCTCCCCTTGTACGCCCCTCCCCTCTGCCTTGCGCCGTCCAGCAGCGCCTCCTCCTCCCCTCTCCTCCATTGCCGGTGATCAAGACCTCCAATTGATGCCGAATGATCGGGGGAAAGGAATAATTCGCCCGTCCCCATCCATGGAGCGGCCACATCCCATCCTTCTCACCCACAACATTGTTGGATCTAGTTGTCTCTAGCCACGTCGCGGAAGAGATGTGGTGGGAGGAGGCGGGGCGAATCCGTTCATCCCCGTCCATGACATTGATGTATCCTGTCCTCCCAGTCCACGGCTGGGTCCTGAAAGGCGTTGCAAACGTAGTGCATCTGCTGGATTTGGCGCTCCCGGAAAGCCTTGATGTAGTCCGGGTCGAGGTGATCAAGCACAACGATATCCTCATCCAGCTTGTCCTGCACTACCTTGGCCATGGACAACACCTGCTTCTCCAACATCTGCAATCGCCGGGACATGCCGTGTCCGTGAGAGAGAGAGAGAGGGGAGTGTGGAAAGCGACCGGAGCAGCAAGAGCGGCATAAAGTGGGAAGGAGAAGGGTGGGTTACCTGGTTGACGATGGACTCATCCATGGCAGTGGCGGGATAGATGTGGAGATTGGAGAGGAGAGAGGCTGAGATCAGTGTGGCGATCGGGGAGGAGATGCTGAAGCGGTGCGAGGAAGGGTGAAGCCTGGCGAAATACGCGAGGTGGGGAAATTAGAGGGGAGGGGTGGTTAGATCATGAGAGAGACGGGAGGGAGAGAGACGGATGGTCCACGAATGGTTGCAGAGAGAAGAGGGAAGAACGCACCGATAACCAACAACTTGTGCTTTTAAGGAGTAGAGATAATCAGGCATGAAGAACAACCGCGCACCTTGGGAACCACCTCTTTAGAAGAGTTGTAGAGTTCTCATCAGAGTTGAAATCCTAATGCCCACTTTTAAAAGAGCGTCTCCGTATTTCTAGACATGAGTTAAGGAGATGTATGTACTCGCGTGTGTATGCGTGTAGTATGCAGGTGTGGTAGTGTGTGTGTAGGACCGAACTGGCAACAGAGGGGGGGGGTGAATGGTGCCTTCAATCTTCCCCAAGTATTCACATAAAAATTCTTCTCCGATAGCTATAGAAGCTATGAAGCAAGAAGATCGAGTGCTCACTGGAGAACAGAAACCAGATCGACAAAACAACTGAGCAGCAGCTGGCCGAGGTCAAAAACAGAACAATCTAATCGGTCTACCGTGGTCGATCTGATCAGAGGTATGCTGTCTATGACTGAGAGGTCGAATACCTACTCGTGGTCAATCGAATTGCTCGGTTGAAGACAGATGCTCCACTGGAAATCAGACAAACAGACCGATAACAGAAAACGCACAGTAACGACTGAAAACAGTGAAAGATCGCATGACCGCTAAGACCAGAACCTGAATAACTTGAGAGTCTCGAATCAAATAATCATGGGACCCTAAACACAGCAGTTGAATGACCTCAAGTTGAGAAATTACAAAGCGGTCGAAGTCTTTTTGCTGCATCCGAGAAGAACAGCAAGGTCGAACTCAGAACAGAGCAACACGAGACGCATGACCGCAAGTCTAAGACTTTAGAGAACTTTGACTCATGGTTCAGATGAAAGTGAGATTTTAACCACAAAGAGTCAACATCTTCTGAAAGATAAATTACCAAGAAAAACAGAAGTCTTTGCTATGGTTGGAAAGAACAACATGGTCGACCAGAGAATAGAGGACTTGAAAGCGCACAACCATTCGACACAGAAAGACTCCTCCAACCACTTGCTGCTCTCGGGAAGAACTCACCAAATGGCCTTGAGATTGATTCCCCAGATCAGAGTAGAAGAGACCGAGGCAGTCTTGAGCAACAACTCAACACAAAAGAGAAAAGCCAATTAGAACACCCGAGGAGAATCAACAAAACCAAGAAAGACACGAGTAATCAAGACATCTCAGACAAAACACTTCTCAGATAGATCGATACAGAGAGATGAATGATTACACAGGAGGTTTCTACAGCCACTCCCCTCAGGAGGACAAGCTCTAATCCCTAGAGCAAACACACGCACAGACTCTCATGGGAGGGAGAGGCGGCTGCCTCCAAGGCCCAGCCGGCAAACTCAAATCCAACACTTGCCTCCCCTCTCCTTTTATAGCCTCACACACGAGACTTGTCCAAATGGATCCACCCATTAGTCCTCACTGGGGCTAACCCGTAAACCCCACCTAACACCGGGTTTTCCACTGCTTTACCCAACTACACTGACCATCCGACTGCTTTACCCGTTAACTCAGTGCTTTACCCGCACTTTAGCTGACAGAACCAACAGAATCCACTTCCACCTTGCAGGCTTTGCGCATTTCACCAAAATGCCATCCCCGCATTTTTCTAGAAGCTTCCTCCTGCCTTGCTGTCCACGCATGCAACCACCTTGAGCCCCAAGTCTTCTTCGGCTTCACCCAGCCGTTCTGGACCTCAACATCTCCCATGTCTAGTCCCGACCACTCCAACCTCACCAAGACATGTTTCCAAGATCCTCTAGTAGCTCTAGCTCCGGTTCCTCGTCTCCTCGGCTTGCAACCACCTCACCAGCTCTTGATCATCTTCGGCGTCTCCAACCGTCTGGACCTCAACACCTCCTGTGCCTAGTCCCGGTCCTCCCACGCCTCACCATGAAATAGCTCCGAAGTCCTGCAGCCACACCGACAAGTAAACCGTCACATAGCACCGCACAAAACAATCAGACCATCAATCGGTACAACCAACAAGTTTTCCAGTGCAACACCTGGTCGTAAACCCCCTACGACCATTCCAATGCACAACACATGAAGTGCCAGCAGCCTATGACCACTCACTAGGCTGCTACGACCGCCAAGACACAAGCTACGACCATCGCAAGCTTGCAACGATTACCACACAGCGGCTACGACTACCGACTACCAAGACTGGTCGCTATGATCACAAAGTTGAATCAACTCCTATGACTACCAAGTCGTAGAGCCAGACATCAAGTCGCGAGCCTTTATGACCACCAAGTCGTAAAGCTCAGCCGGCCACCAAGTCGATCCCACGACTACCAAGCCAGTCACCAAGTCGAACGGCCTCAGCCGACCACCAATCAGTCGCCTAGATCACCGATCACATAGGCTTCGACTTCTGCACCCGATCGCGACAACTACCAAGTCGTAAGGCAGATCACCAAGTCGTACTGAGCTTACGACCGCACACAACATTGCTACGACCACCAACCAGAAGTCCATACGACCGGTTTCCAAGTGTTACGACCGCTTCGGGGACCTTCCGACCACAACCGACCACGTTACGACCGCATTACAATGTGATCGAAGTCTGTCGACTATTCAATGTGGTCGTAAACTCGAGCCCCGACTACCGATCGCAGCGGTCGAAGCATCGACTTCCGACCGTAGCTCTCGATAACGTGGTTGTAGATTCGTCTGGGGACTTCCGACCACGATCAGAGATGCATTCGACTTCTGACCACTCATAAATGCCCTGTCGACTTTCGACCAGCGACAACGTGGTCGTAAACCTTCCGTCTGGCCTTCGACTTTCAACAAAGTGGTTGTAAACTTGCCTGATGGCCTTCAACCACGGCCAACGTGATCGTAAAGCTTCCTGGGACCTTTGACCATGACCAGAGTGGTTGTAAACCCTTCTGATGTTCTTCAATCACGCCCAATGTGGTCGTACCCCTTCCTGATGAACTCTGACAACATCCCAAGTGGTCGTAAACTGTCCTGGTGGCCTTCGACCACAACCAACATGGTCGTAAAGCTTCTTGGGACCTTCGACTACGCCCAAAGTGGTCGAAACGACTACTGCTGACCACAGGCTGCCAACAACGTGGTCGTAAGCGGTCTGCCAACCTATCTCAAGGCTTACGACTTTGCAAAGTCTACTCAAACCTCAAAAACTAAACTCAATCTTTCTAGATCAAGAGTCAATTACTCATCACAACCATGGGGTGACCTCCATATGGTCCTACAATCTCCCCCTTGATGAGTATATTGACAAACACCGAAAAAGGCATGAAAATGAGTTTGTTTTTGAAAAGAAAAGGAAGGAGATGCAAAAGCCACACATGGTCTTAGAAAAATGAGGAAGGAACTCATGACCATGTTGACACAAAATGAAATGGAGCAAACAAAGAAGGAACAAATTTCTACAAAAAGCTCCAAATCACACAAAAAGTCCAATCTTGCTCATGGTCCAAAAAGCAGATGCTCACATGACCATTGTCATAGCAAGGCGACCAAACATTCTCCCCCTTAAAGCCCTTTTTCAATTCTTCTCCCATCCAGGCGACCAAGCATTCTCCCATTTTAATGCCTTTTTCTCTATCCTTCTCCCCCTTTTGGCAATAGAGTCATCAAGATGCAAGGAAGAAAAATAGAGCATGAATGAAATGAAGTGCCTACAAATGATTCAATTTAAACAATGGGAGCAAGGGGAGCCATGAAGATTATCCTAATTGATTTTACAAAGAGTATACCAAGCCATAAAAAGTGACAATGCTATCTAGATCATAACAAACCATGTATTGCCAAGCTCAAGCCAAATAAGTCATAATCTGAATTTAAATGGTTTGATTAGCATGTCAAGTCACTCAAGATCATAGTCTAGAAGAAGGTATCTAAACATGAGTCAAGCCATGTCAATATTCTAAGCGGAATCAAGAAGCTATAGTTGAGTTGATTTAGAGAGCTACAAGCTCAAAAATGAGACATTTTGTTCAAGCACTAGGTATCACTTGTAGCACTTTGGATACCACTTGTAGGATACTTGTAGTTGAGCAAAATTAGCACATTTGGCTTTTATCAAAAATTCATTATTGGTTTCAACCATTTTTCACAAGAATTTTTGTTTTCATAGCCATGTGCTAAATCTCAAGCCTTATGCGATCACTCCAAGCAATAAGCTTAAGGAGGTGATCTTGGTCATCCAAAACTCCCCTTGAGTTCATGCCTAGTGTAATGGCAAGCCATCTCATGAGACAGAATTGGTGAGATCAGTTTTTTTCCGCACAAAAGAGATCTTTTTGCATTTACTTGAATTAGTTCAAGAACAAAGAGTTAAAACTTAACTCATGCATCACTAATGAACTAAATTAAGTGATGAACTAAATTAGCTCAATCTAAACCTCAAAAACAGATTCAAGACTCAACTTAGCCTATTTGACATGGCTTGAATCAAGAGAGGATCACTAAAGCCAGACTAGTCACAAATTTGAACAAGACATGTTTTACTTTAAGTTGTTCACATTTAAGTAGGCTACTATGGCAAGAGCAAAGCAACACATAGAAGGGTATGATAAATCAAGCTATCACAAGATATGGCAAGGTATAAAACATGATATTATGTCACATAAAGATAATAGTCAGAGCTCCAAAAACTGTACAGGCATTCAAGTAAATGATATCCAATATGATACAAAAGAATGCATAAAAGGTGAGCTCCCCCTGAAAGATAGCCCAAAATAGAAAGAGAAGCTCCAACTCCCTCTAGAGAAGGCAGAATGAGAAGAACCAGGAAATTTAGCACAAGATGCAGAAAGAGAAGGTTCTATCTCAACGAGGTGATTCCCAAGCACACTCTATCCTTATGGTCTCTAGCCTATAACCTCATACCACAGAGCAAAGGCACACTATGTCAACTCACAAGACTCTAGTGGCCAAGAAAAAGTTCAATCTAGGTAGGAGAGAATCCTAGAGAACCAAAGCCCAAACTAGGTAGTAAATGATCCTAGAGAACCATTTGGATGAGATGTGTGATTAAGACAACATCACCTAGAGTTGGCTCTTATCTATCCAATCGAACCCTTTCTATCACTAAAAATAATATTCTAGACAAAGCCAAGTGATAGGAAGCAAGACACTGAAGATCACAAGGGAACTAACCTCTGTCACAGTCGTTCGGAAGGTAGTCGTGATCGTAGACGATTCCAGGGTCGTGATCGTATCTGAGTCCAGACCGTGGTGGAGTGATCGAAGTCGTGTCTTGGTCTGGACCGTGGTCATGGTTGAGTCCGGCTCATGGTCGTAGTCGAGTCTGAGTCACAGTTGTAGACAAATCCGGAGTCGTAAAGGCTGTACCTGTCTCCCCCTCACACATAGCTTGCAGGTTAAACATAGAAACGACTGGTGTCCTAGTACTGGGGTAAATGATATACAACATGGAACCAGTACCGTGACAAATGACAACAATAGTAGTAACACAAGTACTAATGACAAATAACACATGAGAACACACACCCACACAAGCTCAATCTAGCCCTCATCAAAAGCATCTAGAGCACCAAGCCTAGTGCCACCCAATACTTAGAAAAAGCTTGTGACTTATCCACAGTTCTCATGAAGTCTAAGTAAAAGTACCATCTAAAACTACCAAGATGTCATACAGTTTATTTCATGCCACAAATGAATAATATCAAGGTATACATGCATCTCAATGAATCACAACCATACACATAGCAGGTGACAAGGAAAGTCACATAAGCATATGCTAGCATGGATATAAGCATGTATACATAAAAAGATAAGAAGGCATGAATAAACACAACATCATGACATGGGAAAAACTATCCAAGATATAATCAAGCTCATGCTATCCATACACAAACATACATCATGTAGGCATACATCATGACAAACCAAAATCAAGAAAAAGTATCCTAACATGTATAAATAATGGTGAATGGACATGAGGAGCAAGATGTAAGCAATAAACCATGATAGATACTACAGAGCACAAGGTCATGCTGATACTTGACTTCTAATACGCACATTCTACTCAGCTCATGAAGTCAAGTCAAAGCTTAAGCATCTAACAAATATGACAAGATACATGGATACTTAAGCAACATACACATAAAGGCATGACATGGAAGTATTGAAGGAAGAAAATGCCAGTATGGTATCAGTGAGCACCTGAACAAACACATCATGCCAATTAAGACTAACACATGTATATAGAGGTATGAAGGTAAAGAATAGCTCACAAAGTAGGTGAAGACGCCAACGTGAGAGCATATGCCTCTTGAAGGCCATGAAGTGGAGAACCAATGAATGTTATAGTCACATGATGAAGCAGAAGACTAAAACCCAATCAATCCCATGTTCCCCAACCAGCGTCTGGAAACCTACAAATGACAAGAATAGTGTCCAAGTCTTGGATCCCAGAGGGTCAGTAGACATGTACTTAGGAGCCCAAGACTTGACACATTCACAAAAGAAGTATGCAAGATAACAAGATGCAATGGATGGTCCAAGCACGAAGATCAATCCCTGAGGCACACCGCAAATGGACAACTCAATAAGTGAAATGAGTCCCATAACCGAAAAAGCGGTGAATACCTTACTTGAAAGCTCCAAGACAAGAACCAACCAAAGCACCAATGAAACTCACAACTTCTCCTCGCCGAAGGTGCGATCCTCGTTTGGGCGAACGAGGTCCACCAAAAAAATAGCGGAAATCCTTTCTCGGGATAGCATGAGGACAAATATCAAAATCAAAAGAAGCAAGTCCGCGATGCTAAAAATGTCCATCCTTCTCACACAATGAGCAATGGTGCAAGTGTCTACTACGAGACATGATCCAAATGGACAAAGCACCATCCTTGCTCAAAAAGAGAAGTCCCTTGGATCAACCAAGAGAGCCAACAAGAATTGCACTTGCCAAAAAAAATAGGAGCATCTAAACATAAGGCACAAGTGCTGACAACGAAAGAACTATGCTCACTAAAAGAAGGATCCATCTCCTAACTGAAGGAAGTGACAAGGTCTCAAGAGCAGTGCTCGTATCATTGCACTCTTCTCCTCAAAGAATTTTCATCATCTTAGAATAAGTGACAATAAATGCTAGAGATAAAAAAACAAGTGTTTGAGTTGTACTCTTGTCTTCAGTTCAGAAGTCGTAGTCGTGTCTGCCATGGTCGAAGAGTAGAGTATAAAAGCCAGGCCAATGTACCGAGATCCATGCACCGAGGGAAAGCACCAGGGCGACAAAATGTAGTCGCAGATGGGGCCACTGAGACCGTGGTCATAACTCTTTATGACCACGTCCCAGCACGTGCTCTCGTCGCCATCCTCGGTACGGTGACTATGGTTGAAACTTCTTACGACCATAGTGATAGGCGGGAGTGTCTGCCAGCAGACATGGTCGCATGAAGCTACGACTACAGTCATGAAGCCGAAGCTGTGGTCGTAAGGCATTACGACTACAACGACGAGATAACAGAGGAACTTGGCTCTACTAATCCAAACTTTAGCAAACTCAAGCTCCTCTACACATGTGTGGTGAGTCAAAATTTTAATTTCTCATTTTCAGATTTTAGCATTCAAGTAGAGAAATTAAATTTTCGCCGTCTACAAAGAAAGACTCACAATCTACACATGCTTCAATGAGATTTCAACCTAGCAAGATCAATCTAGCAATTTATCATCTAGGCATCTCATATTCTCCCTAAGAGCAAGTATATTCATCTTGGACAAGGCCAAGGTCCCATTGAGATTTTACCTTGCTCATGATGAGTTGTCGTTTGTCCTTCTTAGCATCATCATCCGTATGTTCTCCAAGACTTTCTCCTTTCTGGCACTTGAGCAATCAGAGGTAAAGAATGTACCACAAAGCTCACACTTATGGTTTCTTGCAAATAAAATCACTCTAGCCGAAATCAAGCCTCTTGTCTCAAAGGACATCATTGGCAAAAACACCCCAATAAGATTCAAAGAAAAGCGCACAAGATTCCCTACTAGTTGCCAGGCTCACGATCGGTTAAGATCAAATATAGAGCCAAACTTGCTCTGATACCACTTGTAGGACCGAACTGGCAACAGAGGGGGGGGGGGGTGAATGGTGCCTTCAAACTTCCCCAAGTATTCACATAAAAATTCTTCTCCGATAGCTATAGAAGCTATGAAGTAAGAGGATCGAGTGCTCACTGGAGAACAAAAACCAGATCGACAAAACAACTGAGCAGCAGCTGGCCGAGGTCAAAAACAGAATAATCTAATCGGTCTACCGTGGTCGATCTGATCAGAGGTATGCTGTCTGTGACCGAGAGGTCGAATACCTACTCGTGGTCAGTCAAATCGCTCGGTTGAAGACAGATTGTCCACTGGAAATCAGACAAACAGACCGATAACAGAAAACGCACAGTAACAACTGAAAATAGTGAAAGATCGCATGACCGCTAAGACCAGAACCTGAATAACTTGAGAGTCTTGAATCAAATAATCATGGGACCCTAAACACAGCAGTTGAATGACCTCAAGTTCAGAAATCACAAAGCGGTCGAAGTCTTTTTGCTGCATCCGAGAAGAACAGCAAGGTCGAATTCAGAACAGAGAAACACGAGACGCATGACCGCAAGTCTAAGACTTTAGAGAACTTTTGACTCATGGTTCAGATGAAAGTGAGATTTTAACCACAAAGAGTCAACATCTTCTGAAAGATAAATTACCAAGAAAAACAGAAGTCTTTGCTACGGTTGGAAAGAACAACATGGTCGAACAGAGAACAGAGGACTTGAAAGCGCACAACCATTCGACACAGAAAGACTCCTTCGACCACTTGCTGCTCTCGGGAAGAACTGACCAAATGGCCTTGGGATTGATTTCCCAGATTAGAGTAGAAGAGACCGAGGCAGTCTTGAGCAACAACTCAACACAAAAAAGAAAAGCCAATTAGAACACCCGAGGAGAATCAACAAAACCGAGAAAGACACGAGTAATCAAGACATCTCAGACAAAACACTTCTCAGATAGTTCGACACAGAGAGATGAATGATTACACAGGAGGTTTCTACAGCCACTCCCCTCGGGAGGACAAGCTCTAATCCCTAGAGCAAACACACGCACACAGACTCTCATGGGAGGGAGAGGCGGCTGCCTCCAAGACCCAGCCGGCCAACTCAAATCCAACACTTGCCTCCCCTCTCCTTTTATAGCCTCACGCACGAGACTTGTCCTAATGGATCCACCCATTAGTCCTCACTGGGGCTAACCCGTAAACCCCACCTAACACCGGGTTTTTCACTACTTTACCTAGCTACACTCACCATCCCACTGTTTTACCCGTTAACTCAGTGCTTTACCCGCACTTTAGCTGACAGAACCAACAGAATCCACTTCCACCTTGCAGGCTTTGCGCATTTCACCAAAATGCCATCCCCGCATTTTCCTAGAAGCTTCCTCCTGCCTTGCTGTCCACGCATGCAACCACCTTGAGCCCCAAGTCTTCTTCGGCTTCACCCAGTCGTTCTGGGCCTCAACATCTCCCATGTCTAGTCCCGACCACTCCAACCTCACCAAGACTTGTTTCCAAGATCCTCTAGCAGCTCCAGCTCCGGTTCCTCGTCTCCTCGGCTTACAACCACCTCACCAGCTCTTTATCATCTTCGGCGTCTCCAACCGTCTGGACCTCAACACCTCCTGTGCCTAGTCCCGGTCCTCCCACGCCTCACCATGAAATAGCTCCGAAGTCCTGCAGCCACACAAACAAGCAAACCGTCACATAGCACCGCACAAAACAATCAGACCATCAATCGGTACAACCAACAAGTTTTCTAGTGCAACACCTGGTCGTAAACCCCCTACGACCATTCCAATGCACAACACATGAAGTGCCAGCAGCCTATGACCACTCACTAGGCTGCTACGACCGCCAAGACACAAGCTACGACCATCGCAAGCTTGCAACGATTACCACACAGCGGCTACGACTACCGACTACCAAGACTGGTCGCTATGATCACAAAGTCGAATCAACTCCTACGACTACCAAGTCGTAGAGCCAGACATCAAGTCGCGAGCCTTTATGACCACCAAGTCGTAAAGCTCAGCCGACCACCAAGTCGATCCCACGACTCCCAAGCCAGTCACCAAGTCGAACGGCCTCAGCCGACCACCAATCAGTCGCCTAGGATCACCGATCACACAGGCTTCGACTTCTGCACCCGATCACGACAACTACCAAGTCATAAGGCAGATCACCAAGTCGTACTGAGCTTACAACCGCACACAACATTGCTACGACCACCAACCAGAAGTCCATACGATCGGTTTCCAAGCGTTATGACCGCTTCGGGGCACTTTCGATCGCTGCCGACTTCTTCCCGAGCACGTCCGACCGCTTACAGGCCCTTCCGACCACAACCGACCGCGTTACGACCAGGGGCGGACCCACAAGATATGCCGAGTGGGCCACGGCATACCCTGGGCCCAGCCGGCTCCCCTCTGCCATTTGTGGACTTCTGTGTAGGTGTGGACGCGTAGCTTGTGTTTGTTTGCGTGTTCTCGGTTTGAATATTACTGAGGCAGAGCGAAATGGATCGTGCAGGATCCCTCGACCGTGCGGGCGCAGCCTGCCCATCTGAGTCTCAGCACAACACGCTCGGCCCATGAATGTGAACGCGAGCCACGCGCTCTGCATGAATATTCACCTTGGCCCATGAAAAGAGGCGAGCCCAACTGGAGAGATACTATTGAGTCGTGGCTTCTCGGGTACGTATGGTTTGATTATAATCCAAATTCCACCTAAGAAAAAAAGGGACAATGTTTACTAGTTATAATCACAATGCTAATTGTCATTTCAGGATACATTTGTGGGTGGCATTGACACTACTGCTGTCACTACAATTTGGATGATGTCCGAGCTCATGAGAAACCCAAGGGTAATGCAGAAAGCCCAAGCTGAGGTGCGCAACTTGGTGAAAGGGTATTTTCTGCAATGATTTTAGTGAAAACAAAGTTAAAAAATAAGATGGGTGATAGTCTTTTGGATGATTGTCTAGTCACATTCATTGAGCGGGATATTTTCTTTGAAGTTGATGAAGATGATATAATCGAGACTTTCATGTCCTTTAGAAAAGCGTAGGCCAAAAAAGTCAGACAAGTAGCATTGTAAGTCTCTTTTATGTATATTTGAGACTATTAGTATGGTGTTTGAACTATTTATATTGTAATTTGTGCAAGTTTCCAACTTAATTCTTGAATTTAAGACTTATTATATTATTTAGTGCCTGTATACCGAATTATGGTGCAAAATTTACAATTATTTACCGAATTGGCAAATGGTTTTACCGAATTGCATATGAAAATTTTGGTGCGGCATACCCTTTGGTAAAATCCTGGGTCCGCCACTGGTTACGACCGCTTTATAATGTGGTCGAAGTCTGCCGACTATTCAACGTGGTCGTAAACTCGAGCACCGACTACCGACCGCAGCGGTTGAAGCATCGACTTCCGACCGCAGCTCTCGATAACGTGGTCGTAGATTCGTCTGGGGACTTCCGACCACAGCCCAAGTGGTCGTAAACTGTCCTGGTGGCCTTTGACCACAACCAACGTGGTCGTAAAGCTTCCTGGGACCTTCGACTACGCCCAAAGTGGTCGAAACGACTACTGCCGACCACAGGCTGCCAACAACGTGGTCGTTAGCGGTCTGCCAACCTATCTCAAGGCTTATGACTTTGCAAAGTCAGCTCAAACCTCAAAAACTAAACTCAATTTTTCTAGATCAAGAGTCAATTACTCATCACAACCATAAGGTGACCTTCACATGATCTTACAGTGTGTCTGTGCATTGTGCCGTCTACCCTGTGATCGAAGAAGGTAGGCAACGATATGGTCATGCTGACCGCATCGCACGACTGTATGTCTCTTTTGGCGGATCGCCTAGTCAAGTGGATTTCACAAAAGAGAGTAAATTGGTCAAATACAATGAGTGAATATTCTAGGATTCACAAGGCAGAAACTAGCTTCTTCTTGTTCTTAACATATTGCACGACGAAAAAGCTCCGTCTTGCGTCGAGCAGTACATTGCTCATGATTGTAATCCGTGTTCTGAATCGATAAAGTTCTCTCTTTTCTCGAGAAGAAGAGAGAAAACTTTTGCGGACCGGAGGGAGTAGTAAAGGTGGATAGGTGCCACGCGCATGGATCACACCCGTCCAGTCTGTCGCCCTCGTGATCCTGTGGCCACTATAATCCGGTCCGGGTAGGTTTCACCTAGTTTTGTGCTTCTGTAGCTCTGTTTCTGGGCGGCTCGGAAGGAAACGGAAGGCATAGGGAACAAAAGGAGGAGGGCTTTACGCACGCGCACATGATACGCGTATGCACCACTTACCTCCGGCGAGTGGTGCCGCCCGGTCCTCTTGCACATGCGCGCCTGTCGTCGTGTCGATCCAAATGGCCTGCGTGTATGCTAGGCAGTACTCCAGCTTTCGAAAAGGAACAAATTACAAAGCTTCCATCCTAATTCCTATAGCAATATCAGCAGCAAACTAGTGCTGCTCTGCTCCTTAGAAGCACATCACACGCGAGAAAAAAAAAGAAAAGAAAAACTGCAGGAGTGCCGGTCCTAGATGTGCATGTAAATTTGTCTTGGCAAAGTTAGATCTGGTCAGCCACAAGATCGAGTCACTGCATGCATGAAAAAAAAACTTTTCTTTTGTCTTGAGAAAGCGCGTGATGCTACTTAGTAGTATCAATTAAAGAAGCAGTGCAATGTTAAGAAGAAACGATGGAGCATGACAACGACTCGGCACAAAATGTTGTTTTACGGCCCAGTCCTTGCTCTTTCCTGATCGATCATCCACTTTGGCTGGTGGGCGCAAAGTTACACAGACAAAAAAGATTGATCGCTAGTGGCATTGCCAATCACACAAAGGGAGATGGGCACGCGTCCGGCGGCGGTTGGCTCGCCGTGCCTATAAATCTCCTAGCCCTTCCCTGCCATCTGTGCACAAGCTACCACAACTCTTGTATTGTGATCAAACGTACTAGCTAGCAAGTGAGACCAGCAAGTGTCTAGCACTGGCAACGATGAGGTCCGTCCTCTCACTGTGTTTCTACTTGGCACTTGTCATTGCACTGGCCGCCGACGTTCCTGGCCTTGCTGATGGAAGGGTGATTGACCCTAAACCAGACCCTAATCCTTCATCCAAGCCTGACCCCAAACCTGATCCGAAGCCAACTCCAAAATCAAACCCGCAACCTGACCCTAAGCCCGAACCCAACCCAACACCACAACCAGACCCAAATCCCACACCACAGCCAAACCCCAATCCGCAACCCAACCCAAAACCTGCACCTCAACCTGAACCAAAACCTACACCACATCCAAACCCACAACCAGATCCCCAACCAAACCCGCAACCTGAGCCAAAACCTACACCGCAGCCTGATCTAAAGCCTGACCCACAACCTAACCCAAAGCCTGACCCGAAAGTAGCACCGCAGCCTAACCCCCAACCGGACCCCAAGCCAAGTCCTAAGCCCACCCCACAGCCGGACCCAAGCCCTAACCCCAAGCCGCAACCTGAGCCAAAGTCGGAGCCTCAGCCGAGCCCCGAACCTAAGCCGGAGCCCAAGCCCCAGCCGGAACCGTCGAAGCCGAACCCGCCGCCTCTTTCGCCGGCCATTGGTACGGGCATGCCCGGGAACTGATTGAATGCTCGCGTGCATGCGACCTAGCTATCTCCTGGCTATGATCCTTTCAACTTGGGTGTGTGCTACTGCCATGTACATATGTTTTTTTAACCTACTTCTATCTACTTGCGCAGTAGTGTCTATGTACGTGTGCTCCGTGCCTGCAGCACGCGGTATGTATACCTACGTGAGTATATCTACAATATTGTCCATCACTGTGAGTAGTGAGCTTCCTGGTCGTAGCATGTACGTTCCATTGTGTGATCAATAAAAAGAAACAGGTATAATGTGTTTCAGTGTTTTGCGACTGTTGCTTTCGATCTGATGTGACTGACGTATTGATACTCGTCCGATCAGGACAGAAGATCCAATTCCATTCTTAAACTGTACTTGTTTTGGCATGTGCATTGATCACCCGGACAGAATGATTCTTAGTGGCCAAGCCATCAACGTCGATCGATCGACATTTTTATGCACTTTATTAACCTAGTGCATGCCGCTTTTGCAGCAAAGAAGAAACGTGTAGTACTTATCACTTATCAGCTGTGGCATATCCAAGAACGACAATCTGATATCTCCTCCTCTGTAGACACTTCTATCAGCAATATCCAAGAACACGACGATCTAATAATAATCTCTCGTCTTGTCGCCTTCTTTACAGCAGACATGGCACGATCTGGATGGGGTATACTACTACAGTGTTTATTATTGGGGCTGTCAACATATTGGTGTTACAGCTAATTTAAAGATAAAAATCAGTGAAATTTTGTGGCTATTGGATCAAATCTGATGGATCGTCTCCTCTCACCTTCCGGATCTCCTTATATACTAATATACTCCCCTCTTCCCGATTCTCAATCTTGTGTATGGCTAATCAGCTTATGTGCTCTGAACACGCGTTTTCCGACCGCCGGCGCCTGTTGGAACGCACGGCCCCATCCTTCTCTTGAAGTGGATCGGATATTCAAGATCAGGCGAATTGAGATTCCTTTTTATAAAGCTAAATTAAAATTTTAGGGCATGTTTGGTTGGTGCCTAATCTTGCCATGCCTAAGCTTAGGCAATATGTGGCTGCCACAGAAAGTGTAGCTAACAAAATCGAAGCCACACTTGTGGCAAAGTTTGGCAAGAAACTGAGTCTATGACGTGTGGGGCCGGGTGCTAAGAAAGTGTGGCATGCCACAGTTACGTCAGTGAACCAAACAGCTATCTAAAAACTGTGGCACGCCTAACTTGTGGCTAGGCAACTTCTGGTCATGAACCAAACAGACTAATTTCCAAGTGTCTAGCCCAGACCAAGTGTCTAAGGTTTCTAGTGAAATTTTACAACCTAATTTCCAATTCTACACAAATCTGGTAGTCTAGGAATTGAAAGATAAGAAAGTAAATGTGGAAACGTAAGAGATACAAGGAGCATAACCAATTTTTATATATCGAGGTCTCAAAGAATCACTGATATCCCCTACTCCTCCTTGGAGCACTCTTGCATATCAATCTGACTTGAGACCGCGCAAGGAATCAAGCCATCCACTCATGTAGTCCTTCTCCACTCTGGATAGGTAGACTTTGAAACTTTACAAGTCTCCCGGTGCCTCCCATAGGAGCCTCTGAGGAAGTTCACCATGCCAACGCCTCCAAGCCGTCTAGGAGACGCTTCTCTCCAAGAATAATAAGCCCAATATAGTCACTTGATCCCAGTTAGGATAAGCAACTAAGAGTGATGCACAAATTAGACCTATCTACTCTCCATCTCTCAAATCTTCAATCAAAACTCTTCAATGGCCCTTAAACTCCCTTATGAGTTTGCTATAGGTTTGGAGTCATAGGTGTGCTAGAATGAGTGCCTAGAACCTCCTTAAATAGATTCTCCATTCAAAAATTAGCCGTTTGACATACTTTCTGAAAAGTTACTGCATACTCAGATTATCGACCTAGACCAGATCATTCATCTCAATTCATTTTTTCGAACATTGTACATACTTGGATCATCCGCCTGGCCCGTATAATCTACCTAGTACAAGTGTTACCCTTTTAATCCATTTGACAAATGATCCACATCAATGAGCTGGCCTGACCCGGATCATGACAAAGATTTAAATATTTGAGACAATACTTAAACAATAATAAGCACAAGCTTGATCAAGAATATGACAATAAGGAATATGATTGACCACATGTGTAAACAATACCATGAAAGAGCATGATATAAGATAATGATATTGAAATCACAAGATCTAATAATAAATACATGGAAAATTATAAAATGCCTCCCCCAAAAAGGGCAATGTATCCTATGCACATAGCCATCCTTGTGCACTCATACACTCAGCGACTGTCAGCCGTCTGATCTTTGTCCAACGTCGCAGATCTACATGCATCATTTTTCACAAAAAACCACATGCACTCATGTTGATTATGCAAAATTCCCCTTGAGCCATCCCTTCCCATCCTGCCTTCGCCCATTGTCTTCCCCGAACCTGTTGGTGATATGCCCTAGAGGCAACATGGAGATGTTGAATATATCACATACTATGTTTATGATACATTGCTTTGTTCCTTGAAATAGACATTATCATTATTGATCAATGAGTATGTGACTTATTCATGAGACTCTTAATGCCAAAATGTTGCTATTTCTAAATGATCCCTGATCATATATCATATGAGGAACAAATATGATTCAAAGATCAGCATATGTATTGATTGATGATCATGTCTCATGGATCATGGTATGGAGATACCAAATCAATAATATGGACATGTGTTAGTGAACATATGTTGGATAGACCCGCCATGAGACACTGCAGAGATTCCATGTGTCATTAGTTGGTCTCAAGTAGTGTTTATGTAGAATCGTTAGACTTGAGATCATCATGGTTCCCAACATGTGTAGTAGCCTATTTTGGGACTACTAACCACTACTCCGTAACTGGGTAGTCATAAAAGTAGTCTTCGGGTTTGCTATGAAACATGTAGTGGGATGTGAATGATCAAGATAGAATTTGCCCCTCCTTATGGGAGAGATATCTCTGGGCCCCTCGATGTAATAGATTATGAAAGTGCATGGCCATGCCAATGTGATTGAGGAGTCAATCACAAGTTTATAATCCATCACGGAATCGAGAGAGTGATTGGGCTATTAAGAGGATGACACAGGTCTCGCCTTGAGCTTAATCTATATCGTGAGGCAAAGGGATTCGTACATGAGAACATTACAGGTTCAGCCGATATGATCTTTACGTATACTTTGGGATTAATATGTCTTGCTAGAGGCCGCTTTTAACAGGGTGACCGGAAAGGTGTTTCCGGGTCGCGACCAAGTATACGTGAACCTACAGGGTCGCACACTTAACGGGTTGGAACACTAATTCGAATGTGATTCGGATGTGGGCTCAATTCGGATAGAGATCCGGATAGACTCCTATTGGGCCTCGGTCCACGAGGCCCAAGTGAGGAGGTCTATATATTTGGAGGTGGGGGGCTGAGGGATGCACGCATATGTTCCTCCCGAGCAAAACCCTAGCCGCCACCTCCCGAGCCAAACCCTAGCCGCTCGCGAGTGCTGGTACACTCGCGATCGGCGTTCCAGCCCCGGACGTGTGGATACCGGTGGAGGCGCTGCTCGGTGCGGCGTTGATCGGCATCAACAAACTACAGATTGGATCTGCTCGTGGTGTGTTTGATCGCGTGGAGGAGACGATCTGTTCGGGACGATCGGCTACTTCCACTACTACCTCGACGCGCGTGGTTGGATCGGCTTCTCCAACTCTTCTTCCGCTGCGCTGCGCGTCTAGTGGTAACGATCTATGATCCCCTCTTAGCATGATGTCCTGGTGTGCGCGGTAGAAATTTTTATTTTCTGCTATCATAGCCTACGCGCGTTCCTCCAGAACCTCCACCCACCTTCATCCTCATCCCCCCAAGTCACCACTTGCCTCCGCCCCTCGTCTCAATCCCCTCCCTCCTCACTCCCCCCGTGACCTCCTCCCTTAGTCTTCCTCCCCCAAGCTGCCTCCCCAAACTGAACCTTAGTCCTAGCCCTAGCCTGCACCAATGGAAGAATGCACAGATTCCCATCCCCTTCCTCCCACCATGGAACCCTAGCTCTAGCCGTCACTGCGCCATCTAGCTGTCTCCTCCGCCACCCCCACCTCCTCCCCTGTTCCAAACCCCGCCCTACTTGTATAGACACCCCTATTGTCGCTAGCCTTTAGGCAGCACACAAGGATGCTAGTGGTTGGTGGCAGCTCAGGGGAGGGAGACTGAGGGAGGAGGTCATAGAGGGAGTGAGGGGATCAGGACAACCAATGGCCATAGCGAGAAGGGCTGCTCGACAAGGATGGATTCCAGCGCCGCCCCTTGACATCTAATCGATTTAGGTATTTAAATCGAGAATGTCATGTACATTGGATTTGTTCATGTGTTCGTCATGTAAAACCTAGATGAAACCGAGTACCATTTGTTGGTTGAAGCAGCAATGATATCTATCAATATCCCACCAATGGAAGAATGCACTGATTCCCATTCGTTGGTTGTGAGAACCTCTCCACTGAGGCATGATGGTGAATTCAGTACACCCAAAAGGAAAGCTAGCATGCCTCACCGCCGTGCGTACCCGCCTTGTATAGCGTCATGGGTTCACATCGTTAGGTAGAATACGATTCTACGTCTAACTTGTTTTTGCAGAGAATGATGTGAATAGTATGGCCCTATATCTTATTGGAATGTATGAGATGTATGTGATGCATGTAACATTCGTTCATGGCCTGCGTGTCATGATTATTTCAGCTATTGTTAGCTGTCTATATTGTATTTAACGACCTGCGTGTCGACCTTAATGCTTGAATCTATCTTTGTAATCTTCAATTTCTAGCTATTATAGGTAGTAGCCTAGTTTTGAGGTTACAAGCTTTCAAGCATGGTGGCCTAAAGGAGTGATGTGGAGGATGGAGATCGTCTACACCTACATGGAGATGGAGATCACCATTTGTTTGGGCCATACTACTTCACAGTTAAATGTGTTTATCTGTGATATTATCTATCTTATTCTTATGCAATGTTTTTGTCATATGTTGCTTTGGTAGGATAGAATCCCTCATAAAATTAGGTGTTCATGCCCTTCCATATGTTGCACCAAAAGATAATGATCACCGCATGGTAGGTCTACCAAAGTAGAGTGCCGTCGGTTATCATCATTATTTGGGGTAGATGTCGGACATCTACATGCGGAAGCATTTGGTTTACTTAACAAGGTTATCAAAACAGTTTTGGACCTTGGGGCATAGGTTGGGGCCGGGGCATGTTGATGTCACCCAACAAGCAAGAGTCACATAGGGATGTGATTAGCAAGGTGTTGCTTACCCATGTCACTAGTTTTCTAGCCGTGATGCCAAAGCTCACTAGGAATTAGTGAAATGAGGATCTTGACCCACTATGTAACTTAGAGGGAGTTTTGTTGCAAAACACATAGTGGGAGTCTTTTGTTAAATTGTTTAATAAAAGATGAACATAAACATAGTGCTAAACTTTGCATATTCTTTGTTGTAGATCATGTCAACTAATGCCGCATCCAGTTCTTTTAATTTGCGATCTATTCTTGAGAAAGAAAAACTCAATGGAACGAACTTTTTGGATTGGTATCGCAACTTGAGAATTGTTCTCAAGCAAGAGCGCAAGGAGTATGTCCTTGAGTCTCATTATCCTGATGACTTGCCTGATAATGCTACTGCGGCTGCACGGAGAGCTTATGAGAAGCAAACGAATGATTACCTTGATGTGAGCTGTCTCATGCTTGCCACAATGTCCTCTGAGCTTCAGAAGCAATATGAGAACACAGATGCCTACAATATCATTGTGGGGTTGCGTGGTATGTTTGAGAACCAAGCAAGGGCTGAGAGGTTCAACACTTCAAAGTCCTTGTTTGCGTGCAGGCTTGCAGAAGGGAATCCCGTCAGCCCTCATGTGATTAAGATGATTGGCTACATTGAGAGTCTGGAAAAGCTTGGTTTTCCCCTTAGCCAAGAGTTGGCTACTGATGTGATTCTCCAGTCGCTCCCCCCGAGCTTTGAGCCATTCATACTGAACTATCACATGAACAACATGGATAAGACCTTGGCAGAGTTGCATGGGATGCTAAAAGCTGCCGAGGAAAGCATTAAGAAAAGCAGCAATCATGTGATGATGATGCAGAAAGGCAAGGGCAAGCCCAATGTCAAGAAAGGCGCGGTCAAAAGAAAGTTAGCTCCCGATGAGATCGCGAGCAGTTCTAAGGCCAAGCAAGTCAAGAAGGGCGCTGCTCCTAATGCAGATTGTTACTACTGTAAGCAATCAGGTCATTGGAAAAGGAACTGCCCAAAGTACTTGGAGGATCTTGAGAAGAAGAAGGGAAGTACGACTTCCTCTCCAGGTATAAATGTTATAGAGATCAATCTTGCTACTTCATCCACTGATTCTTGGGTATTTGATACCGGATCGGTTGCTCACCTTTGCAAATCGTTGCAGGGGCTAAGAAGAAGTAGAAGTTTGAGGAGGAGCGAAGTGGATCTTCGCGTTGGCAATGGAGCAAAAGTTGCTGCGGTCGCTGTTGGCACCATGCCATTGTCTTTACCTTCAGGATTAGTTTTGGAATTGAATAATTGTTATTGTGTTCCATCTCTTTCCAAGAACATTATTTCTGCTTCATGTTTGCAAGCAGAAGGTTATGACTTTAGATCTGTGAACAATGGTTGTTCTCTTTATTTCAAAGATATGTTCTATTGTCATACTCCATTGGTGAATGGGTTATATGTCCTTACTCTTGAAGAGTCACCGGTCTATAACATTAATGCAAAGAGGCAACGTTCAAATGATTTGAATCCCACGTTTATTTGGCACTGTCGCTTAGGTCACATAAATGAAAAACGCATGGAGAAGCTCCATAGAGATGGTATTCTGCACTCATTTGATTTTGAATCATTTGAGACATGCGAATCTTGTTTACTTGGCAAGATGACAAAGGCACCTTTCACCGGTCAAGGTGAACGGGCAAGTGACTTATTGGCACTCGTACATTCTGATGTATGTGGACCAATGAGCTCAACAGCCAGAGGTGGTTTTCAGTACTTCATAACTTTTACTGATGATTTTAGTAGATATGGGTATATCTACCTGATGAAGCATAAGTCTGAATCCTTTGAAAAGTTCAAAGAATTCCAAAATGAAGTGCAAAATCATTTAGGCAAGACAATCAAGTTTCTACGATCTGATCGTGGAGGCGAGTATTTGAGCCATGAGTTTGGCAATCATCTGAAGGATTGTGGAATTGTTCCACAATTGACTCCGCCAGGAACACCTCAATGGAATGGGGTATCTGAACGGAGAAATCGCACCTTATTGGATATGGTGCGCTCCATGATGAGCCAAAGTGATCTTCCGTTGTCTTTTTGGGGGTACGCTCTTGAAACAGCCGCTTTCACACTAAACAGGGTTCCATCAAAATCAGTAGAAAAGACACCATATGAGATGTGGGCAGGACAACGTCCTAGCTTGTCTTTTCTTAAGATTTGGGGATGTGAGGCTTATGTAAAACGTTCACAATCTGATAAGCTCAGTCCTAAATCTGATAAATGCTTCTTTATCGGGTATCCTAAGGAAACAAAAGGATATTACTTCTATAATCAAGGAGAAGGCAAAGTGTTTGTCGCCCGGCATGGTGTCTTCTTCGAGAAAGAGTTTCTCTCAAGAAGGGATAGTGGGAGCATGGTGCAACTTGAAGAAATTCGGGAAACACCTGAAAACGTTTCAGCTCCTACAGAACCACAACAGGATGAACAAACTGTTGAAGAACCTGTTGTGGACACTCCGGCACCACGTAGGTCAGAGAGGTCACGTCGTGCACCTGAGAGGTACATGTTCTTGACTACTCAACAACGGGACATATTGTTGTTAGGCAACGATGAGCCTAAGACCTATGAAGAAGCGATGGTGGGACCAGACTCTGAGAAATGGCTTGAAGCCATGAGATCCGAAATTGAATCCATGCACAGTAATCAAGTTTGGAACTTGGTTGATCCACCTGATGGTGTTAAAACCATTGAGTGCAAATGGATTTTCAAGAAAAAGATAGACATAGATGGAAATGTTCACATCTATAAAGCGCGATTGGTGGCCAAAGGTTTCAAACAAATTCAAGGTGTTGATTATGATGAAACTTTTTCGCCCGTCGCAATGCTAAAGTCTATTCAGATCATTCTAGCGATTGCTGCATATTTCGACTATGAAATATGGCAAATGGATGTCAAAACAGCTTTTCTTAATGGAAATCTGAGTGAGGATGTGTACATGACACAGCCCACGAGTTTTGTCGATCCGCAATCAGCTGGAAAGATATGCAAGCTACAAAGATCCATTTATGGATTAAAGCAGGCATCTCGGAGTTGGAACATTCGTTTTGATGAAGTAATCAAAGGGTTTGGTTTCATCAAGAACGAAGAAGAGCCTTGTGTTTACAAAAAGGCTAGTGGGAGCGCACTCGTGTTTCTGGTCTTATATGTGGATGACATATTATTGATCGGAAATGACATTCCTATGCTCGAATCTGTTAAGTCTTCATTGAAAAATAGTTTCTCTATGAAAGACTTAGGAGAGGCGGCATATATTCTGGGCATCAAGATCTATAGGGATAGATCAAGAAGGCTAATTGGATTAAGCCAAGATACGTACATTGACAAGGTGTTGAAAAGGTTCAACATGCAGGATTCCAAGAAAGGCTTCCTACCTATGTCACATGGTATACATCTTAGCAAGAGTCAGTGTCCTAGTACACCTGATGAGCGGGATAAAATGAATGCGATTCCATATGCTTCGGCTATGGGATCCATTATGTATGCCATGCTTTGTACACGTCCAGATGTCTCGTATGCTTTAAGTGCTACAAGTAGATACCAGTCAGATCCAGGTGAAAGTCACTGGATTGCCGTAAAGAACATCTTGAAGTAGTTGAGAAGAACTAAAGATGTGTTCCTCGTCTATGGGGGTGAGGAAGAGCTCGTTGTAAATGGTTACACCGATGCTAGCTTCCAAACTGACAAAGATGATTTTAGATCGCAATATGGATTTGTGTTCTGCCTGAATGGCGGTGCGGTGAGCTGGAAGAGTTCCAAGCAGGAGACGGTTGCTGATTCTACGGCGATTTCATCTCATCCGCGAGATTATGGAGAGAGGCGATGTGAAGATATGCAAAGTACAAACAGATTTGAACATTGCAGATCCGTTGACAAAGCCGCTTCCCCAGCCAAAGCATGAGGCTCACACTAGGGCAATGGGTATTAGATACCTACATGGTTGACTCTAGTGCAAGTGGGAGACTGTTGGTGATATGCCCTAGAGGCAACATGGAGATGTTGAATATATCACATACTATGTTTATGATACATTGCTTTGTTCCTTGAAATAGACATTATCATTATTGATCAATGAGTATGTGACTTATTCATGAGACTCTTAATGCCAAAATGTTGCTATTTCTAAATGATCCTTGATCATATATCATATGAGGAACAAATATGATTCAAAGATCAGCATATGTATTGATTGATGATCATGTCTCATGGATCATGGTATGGAGATACCAAATCAATAATATGGACATGTGTTAGTGAACATATGTTGGATAGACCCGCCATGAGACACTGCAGAGATTCCATGTGTCATTAGTTGGTCTCAAGTAGTGTTTATGTAGAATCGTTAGACTTGAGATCATCATGGTTCCCAACATGTGTAGTAGCCTATTTTGGGACTACTAACCACTACTCCGTAACTGGGTAGTCATAAAAGTAGTCTTCGGGTTTGCTATGAAACATGTAGTGGGATGTGAATGATCAAGATAGAATTTGCCCCTCCTTATGGGAGAGATATCTCTGGGCCCCTCGATGTAATAAATTATGAAAGTGCATGGCCATGCCAATGTGATTGAGGAGTCAATCACAAGTTTATAATCCATCACGGAATCGAGAGAGTGATTGGGCTATTAAGAGGATGACACAGGTCTCGCCTTGAGCTTAATCTATATCGTGAGGCAAAGGGATTCGTACATGAGAACATTACAGGTTCAGCCGATATGATCTTTACGTATACTTTGGGATTAATATGTCTTGCTAGAGGCCGCTTTTAACAGGGTGACCGGAAAGGTGTTTCCGGGTCGCGACCAAGTATACGTGAACCTACAGGGTCGCACACTTAACGGGTTGGAACACTAATTCGAATGTGATTCGGATGTGGGCTCAATTCGGATAGAGATCCGGATAGACTCCTATTGGGCCTCGGTCCACGAGGCCCAAGTGAGGAGGTCTATATATTTGGAGGTGGGGGGCTGAGGGATGCACGCATATGTTCCTCCCGAGCAAAACCCTAGCCGCCACCTCCCGAGCCAAACCCTAGCCGCTCGCGAGTGCTGGTACACTCGCGATCGGCGTTCCAGCCCCGGACGTGTGGATACCGGTGGAGGCGCTGCTCGGTGCGGCGTTGATCGGCATCAACAAACTACAGATTGGATCTGCTCGTGGTGTGTTTGATCGCGTGGAGGAGACGATCTGTTCGGGACGATCGGCTACTTCCACTACTACCTCGACGCGCGTGGTTGGATCGGCTTCTCCAACTCTTCTTCCGCTGCGCTGCGCGTCTAGTGGTAACGATCTATGATCCCCTCTTAGCATGATGTCCTGGTGTGCGCGGTAGAAATTTTTATTTTCTGCTATCATAGCCTACGCGCGTTCCTCCAGAACCTCCACCCACCTTCATCCTCATCCCCCCAAGTCACCACTTGCCTCCGCCCCTCGTCTCAATCCCCTCCCTCCTCACTCCCCCCGTGACCTCCTCCCTTAGTCTTCCTCCCCCAAGCTGCCTCCCCAAACTGAACCTTAGTCCTAGCCCTAGCCTGCACCAATGGAAGAATGCACAGATTCCCATCCCCTTCCTCCCACCATGGAACCCTAGCTCTAGCCGTCACTGCGCCATCTAGCTGTCTCCTCCGCCACCCCCACCTCCTCCCCTGTTCCAAACCCCGCCCTACTTGTATAGACACCCCTATTGTCGCTAGCCTTTAGGCAGCACACAAGGATGCTAGTGGTTGGTGGCAGCTCAGGGGAGGGAGACTGAGGGAGGAGGTCATAGAGGGAGTGAGGGGATCAGGACAACCAATGGCCATAGCGAGAAGGGCTGCTCGACAAGGATGGATTCCAGCGCCGCCCCTTGACATCTAATCGATTTAGGTATTTAAATCGAGAATGTCATGTACATTGGATTTGTTCATGTGTTCGTCATGTAAAACCTAGATGAAACCGAGTACCATTTGTTGGTTGAAGCAGCAATGATATCTATCAATATCCCACCAATGGAAGAATGCACTGATTCCCATTCGTTGGTTGTGATAACCTCTCCACTGAGGCATGATGGTGAATTCAGTACACCCAAAAGGAAAGCTAGCATGCCTCACTATGTGAGTATGAGTAGCTTCCTCAATTGACAAAGTTGTCGTCAATGAAATGTTTGTTATTTCACACCATTTCATATGTTATATTGTAGAGTTCGTCATTTACACCCAACTGTAAGGATGAATTGAAGCCAACTATAGGAATGGAATTTGAAGATATCGAGTCTGTCAAGGATTTCTACAAGTCGTATGCACATCAAGTGGGGTTTTTAGTCCATGTTAGGTAGCAGAAGTTGTTGAATAAGGTGGTTCAGTGCAAGTGCTTTATGTGCTTGAGGCAAGGTTATAGGTCCAAAAAAGGTAAGGAGCTTGGTAATCCCTCAAATAAGAAGACACATAATATGAAGAATACTAGATGTGGATGTGATGCACATATTTTTGTGGAGCTATGTAGTGGTAACAAGTATAAAATAGTTTCAATAGTTGAGCACCATAATCATGGATTTGTCTTGCCTGATAAGCTTCATTTGATTAGATTGAATCATAGAGTTAGTGAGAGAGCAAAAATTACATTGTACACATACCACAAAGCAAGCATAGGCATCTCGTAGGCTTATAGGCTACTTCATGTTAGTGAGGGTGATTTGAGAATGTTGAATGCACGAAAAAAGACTTGTAGAATTACTACTGTGACCTTAGGGGGAAAAAATCAAGAATGCAGATGCTCAAATGTTTGTGGCCTAGCTTGAGAGAAAAAAAAGAAGTGAATTTAGCCTTTTTCTTTGATTTTGACGTGGATGAGCAAGGTAGGTTGGTGCATGTGTTCTGGGCCGATGCCACTAGTAGGAAAAACTATAGCCATTTCGGTGATGTGGTGTCATTTGATTCCACATATACTACCAACTAATACGACATGATTTTTGCACAATTCACTAGAGTCAATCATCATTTACAAAGCGTGTTTTTTGGTGTTGCATTCTTAGCAAACAAGAGGACCGACTCATATGTTTGGTTGTTTGGGACCTTACGAGAAATAGGAGGATAAGCACCTAAACTTATCATAATTGATGAGGTTGCTAGCATGAAAGTACTACCAAATATGGTACACAGGTTGTGCATGTGGCATATAATAGAAAAGGTGGTTGAGAAGGTTGGACCTTTGGTTAAAGAAGATCCTAATTTTTGGGTAACATTGAACTCATGTATTTGGGGTTTAGAAACCACAAAAGAATTTGAGTCACAATGAAATCTTGTGATTTCTGACTTTGGCTCGGAGGGAAATGAGTGGTTGGTTAAAAGGTATCAGATTCATGAATCGTGGATACTGGCCTATTTCATGGACATATCTCTTGTAGGCATTCTTAGAAACACTTCAAGGTCGAAGAGTGCAAATTTATTCTTTAACCGGTCCATTCATCACAAGCTCACTTTCATTGAGTTTTGGCTTAGGTTTGACACAGCTTTGGAATGCCAGCATCAGAAGGAGTTAAAAGCAGGCAATAGCAACATCCGTACAACACCCCGATTGATGACACCATGTCCCATGGAGAAATAGGGTAGTGTAGTACTCACACATGAGGTGTTTGAGAAATTTCAAGAAGAGATTATTGTTGCTAGAGATAGTTGTTGTGTTCGGACCATTATGCACGCTGAAGGGACCAAAATTATGACCATCGGTGATGAGTCCAATATAGATAAATATAAGGAGGTTCACTGCAACACATCAACCATGATACCTAATTGTTCTTGCAAATTATTTGAGGCAAAAGGAATCCCATGCAACCATATTATTCAAGTGTTGAGGGGTGAAAAACAAAATAAGTTACCGAATAGCTACATTATGAAAAGATGGGGAAAAGGTGCAAAAGGTAAATATCTCAATATTTCATATTCTTATTCTTCTCAAAACCGGTGGACTAACTATAATTTTTTCAGGAAAAGTCTACGATGGCCAAGTGAACCTATTAAAAAAGAAGCCCATTGACACATTGGTGGCCGCATTGACTCAGAAGGCTAAGTACTCAGATGAAGGCATTAACTAATTGATACCAATTATCTTTAACCTAGAGGCACATCTTGATCAAATGGTCCCCACATTAAGAACACAAGGTAAGAGGAATATGAGGCCTTCATTAGTTGCTACATTCCTACTGAGGTTGATATTCACTCACTGACTGATATCCATTTGAGGGGGATAAGCAAAAGAATGAGGAGAAATAAGGAGGAAAGGCAATCTAGTAAGAAGTAAGGAGGAAAGGTGTCACACTTGTGTAAGATTTGTAAGCAAATGGTGCTTCACGATGCCCACAATTGTCCAAATTAACCGGGAAGAAGCATGGAGACAAAAAGTAAGAAGCATGGAGTTCAATGTAGTTATACTATGCTAAATGTCCAAGTACTCAGTGTAATTCTATTTGACTTGTCCGTTTGACAATTTGTGTCAGTTACATTTCAAGTACTAAGACTTGTCCGTTTGACAAATCCTGTTTCAGATTCATGTAGTACTCATCCTTGAGGTGTTTGACAAATTCTGCTTCAGATTCTGTTTCACATTTGAACGTGTTAAACAATTTCTTTTTTTAGATTCATGTTTCAGATTTTTTAAGTCCACCCAATGTTCAGAATTTAAAGTAATCATGTTTTAGATCTTATCATGTATGACAAAATCCATTATTTTTAGCTGGGATCATTGAATCAAACCTTACAATCTGCATGAGGTTGTAGTTGCAATTGTTCTTCCAAATGCTAAACATAGAGAATGCATGAGGCACTTGTACACAAACATCATGAAAATGTTCTATGGTCCGGTATTTGTGGATAACTTGTACCTGGATGCATGGGCATACACTGAAGATAGGTTCAAGTTCCACATGGGAAACATATATAGAGCATGTTCCGAATCTATAGAGTACCTGGAGGTACACCATATGGGTATCTACTAAAGGTGTGGATTTTCTGAGTCTAGCAAAGTGGATTATGCCAATAACAATAGTTTTGATTTTCAACAAACAGGTAAAACCATACAAATGTTTGAATATTGATGACCTTGTTGATAGTATAGGGACATGATTATGCAGTTTTCAATGCTTTCACTGCTACCTTTCCTTTCTTATGTGTTGAACCTGGTTAT
Source organism: Dendrocalamus latiflorus (assembly GCA_017311315.1). Lineage (NCBI taxonomy): Eukaryota > Viridiplantae > Streptophyta > Magnoliopsida > Poales > Poaceae > Dendrocalamus > Dendrocalamus latiflorus. Next base: position 18,790,103 of record CM029629.1, on the reverse strand, counting down.
CTAGTCTTTTAAGTGTTGAACCTGGTTATATATGGTTATGTATCGAACCTAGTTACATATGGTTGTTCTTGTGCATGCTATTTTGTATTCTATCCTGGTTGTTCACTGAACAAAATGATAACAAATGCTTCAATATAACAGGACAATAGCGAAGCTGAATTTCATTCACTTGGCACAAAACATATCTTACCATCACAATGACAAAATCCTCACAAATTCCCAATTGTTCACAACCAAGCAAAGAAAACATGCATAGTACAATGCAAACACCAAGCCTTACTAGCTTATCATCACGAGCCCTTCTATGCTCCTTCAAAGCTCCAATGGCGGTAGCCATCTGAGCATTTTGTTCCCTGATTTTGCCTAGAGTATCAACCATTTGCATGCTATGTTTCTTAATTTCACACACAACTTGAGGCAATTGGTAATTCTGCTCCTTCATTTTAGAGAAAACTACAGCTTGCTGTACATTCTGCTCCTTCAGCTGCCACACAACACTAATCCACCTACCCTCTACCACAAGAGGCTGCACAGCACAGCTATTTATTTCACAAAAATGAGGGTAAAAAAGTTTGATTTAATTTTAAAAATAAGTATATTTGGTTTGCCTGAGTTTGGTTTGCTTGTTTTTCAACTGAAAAAATTCTCTTTTGGAAAGTAATTTATGTAAAAGTAAAAATATTATTAAATAAAGTACAATTTGAATTTTGTAAAAATGCTAATTCAAATTAATTAGTTGAAGTTATTTGGCTATTATTTGAATTTTTGGAATTTAAAATTCAAATTAAAAATTAAAAGTATTTTGTGTAAAAACATAAAGACCAACTTTAAGTTGAAAATAATTTTTCTAAGTCTAAAATGGCTCTAGGAATTTATGTGAATTGTTTTAGAATTTTTTTAGACTTTATTTGCTATTTTTGAGTTTTCTTGAATTAAAAAAAATCCCAATCGGTCACCCATCCGACTGCTCCTCCCAGCACAACACAATGAACCCCCAAGGCCCCAACACACTGCCACATTTCCTTCATTTTCTCCCCTTTGCTTCCTTTTCTCCTCTCTCTTAATTCTTCTTCTCTCTCATCATATATCTTCAATCTGAACTGAAGTGAGCTCTTCTTCAATGTCAACAGTAGGTAGCCATGGCTTCTCTCCCTCTCCAAGCAAACTTTCAAACCAAGCCCCAACTCTACTTCGTGCCAAATAGGAAACCTAAACTCTAAACTCAAAACCCAAAACCCTCTAACCCTAACCCTATCCCAAATTACGCAGGCAACTAATTCCTAGTGGTTTCTCTTCACTTGACATGCTAATTTTTCTCTTTTTTTTGTTTTTGTAGCGAACAACCCATTAATTCCGGCCAAAATTTTGGCAACTAATTTCCCAACCCCGGTGAAAATTTTGGTGAGCTCTCCTGCCCTCTACCATACTCCACTGTCCCTCAAATGTTTTCTGGAGATTCCCAACACCATTATGAACAATGCCTTTTTTTAATTTTGGTAGACACCCACCAGAGCACTACCGGCCATACTTGCATCCTTAACTCCAATGAGAACTTCGTCTAGCCTGATCTCTTCACCCATTAGGTATTTTCAAACAATCCTTTTACCTACATGATCATCTACCCTTTGCCCACATTTGTATCTAAGTGGATTTTTGGTTTATTCAAGAATCGCCGTCGGCCACCACCTCGAGCGCCGCCACTGTCAGTATGTTTCGTTTGACGTGCCGCCACATTTCAAGTATTTCTCAGGTCCCTAGCAACCCATTTTGCCATTTTACTCCACCTCCCGTGCCTTCTCTTGCTGGCGCCACCACCAAAAATAGGAATATTCCTTGTGAATATTCCTTGTTTTCCTTTTTTCAGTATTTTCTCGTCCGACAATTTTTTGATCGCTTGTTCTTCATCGTCTAAAGTTCAAATCAAGCGATTCTAGTTTCTAAATTCATATAAATTTGTAGTCTATCTCCCAGTATATATTTAACATATTTTTGAGTTTTTTGGATTTTATTTAAATTTAGTTTGTTCAAGCTTTTCGCGTGTAGACTGCGACTTCTCCGAAGAGTGCGACTTCACCACTGATTCTCACCACTAGTTCGTAGAGCAAGGCAAGTTGCACACCTTGATCATGTTGGTCCCAGCTTGCAAATAAAATTATATTGTTTTAAATTATATTGTATTGCTTAATTTTATTCATAGTATTTCATTTCATGTTTAACTTTAGTTAATGCCCATTTGTTACGACACCTTTGACATTGCAAATCTTTATATCTTGTCACCCTAGAATAAAACTTTAGTTAGTATATTAGTGATCGTGCAAAAATAGCACACCCGCAAGTGCATGGGTTACCACTGAAATAGCGGTGAGTGTCGTGTTCTCCACAGGGATTAGACTAAGGCTATCGGTGCTCAGCTAAAGCTAGGTCAATTGAAATAGGGGAGAAAACTAAACCTAAAATGACTACCAAATTAGCCGAACGAACGAACTACCAAATGAACTCTAACTCGCACGGACGAAACAACGAATGAACTAAACAATCGAAAGACAACGGGACAAACGACCGAACGAATGGACGTTGTATGACCGAATGAACTACACGACGACTGACTACACGAATGACACACGAACGACACTGACAACTACACGAACGAACACGACTACCTACCGACGACCTAACTAACTACCGACCGCAAGACAGAAGGAGGGAGTCTAGAAGCATGGAGGGAGTTGAGAGAGAATGATGGAGAAAATTGTTGACGGGTAACTAGACGATGGCGGCAGGACAACATAACAAACTATAACTACGATAGCTCAACCTAACTATCGACAGACCGTGGAATGAAGAAAAGAGGAAGTCTAGAAGCAAGGGGGAGTGTAGACAGCACGAGGAGAGGAAACGGTCGCCGGCTAGCTAATTCGTGCAACACAAACACTACGGCACAAAACAAATCACTTAACACAAACAATTGACAGAGGGATACTAATAGCTAACGCAACAAACAACAGCAGAAATCACAAATACTAGCCATACTCACTGACTAACACAGATAACACACATCTACAGATCACACACAAATTCTAGAATTAAACTACCGGCAACATGAACATATAGCAATTCTGGAACAAATTAACAGGGCATAATCACAAATCTACTGAACACATGCATAAATCATAGTATAACAAGAACATTCAAGGTTGCAAATTGTTGGACAGAAATGGCGACAGAGGGGGGGGGGGGTGAATGTCGACTCTTTTTAAGAAAAATTTCCCCCGCAATTTTCCACTAAAAGATACTCTTCTCCAATAGCTACCAAGCTATGAAGAAGGATCAAAAGGCTTACTGAAAATGCAAACTAACACTCACAAGACAGAGGCAAGAAAGAACAAACCAAAAGGGAAAAACAGCACAAGAAGAACCACAAATCAGAACGGGCTACAAAGGAGGCCGGTCAGACCGCCACACATGGGCCGGTCAGACCGCCCTCTGGCCGCCGGTCTGACCGCCCGCATATGACCGGTCTGACCGCCTGGAACCGGTCTGACCGCTCTGCATGAGCCGGTCTGACCGCCCTTTGGGTTTCCGAACAGACTGCAGTCTGTATTTTCAGGCAGCAAGAACAGAAAACTCACAGCAAATACTTTGAGGCTTTCCCTCTGGTTTCTTCAGCCCAGAATTGCATGACTATGAGCAAAATACCCAGTGGAGCCTAGGGAACCAAGAAATCCAACACAGAACAGAGGAAATGAGGACTTGACCTAAAAACTGAAAATGAGCAGAGAGCAACACTAAACTTTAAATTCCCATCTATCCTTTGATTCTCTGGTCATGAAACTTTGCAGATAGCTACTTAATAGCATCAGAACTTAACATGCCAAGTTTCATGCCATCTCAAGAAGGGAATCAAAGGTTTACACCAAACCCTAGAAAATCCAAACAAAGAACTCAAGAACACAAAAAAGAGAAAAACATGATTCTTGCAAATCGATCAAGTTGCTCTTGGAACTAGATGACCAAAGGGTCTAGAAATGCAATTCCATCATAGAGCAACCCATTTTGCCACTCCTCAGCAAGAATCGAGCCAAAACACAAAAACTCAAGAATCACTAAAAAGGGACATCGAAGGAAAACAGACACGAATAGGAGAAATGAACTTCAGAGATTTCATTCCAAACAACACAAAGATCACAGAGGAGTCCCCATACATGATTGAATATAGAGGAATGATTACATGATGGCTCAATCCATTCTCTCCCTATCCCCAAGCTCTCTCACACACAAGAAGAACACAAGAACAAGAAAGCTACGGGAGACAAACAACAGAACACCCTCTGTCCATCTCTCCTGCTCTCAACCACTAAAGCCTAAAGCACAACAACCTCTCCAAAGGCCATTTTGACTAAAGCAAACCCTAAAAGCCCCTTGAATCCATGGAATCATGTAGCCATAATGAGACATCCTCTCCTTATATAGGCTCCGGCTAACGGGTCTCCAACTCGTTATGCCCGCTAAACCCGAACGGAACTGCTTCCACCTGTGCAGCTTTGCGCTTTTACCGAAACGCCCCTCCTGCACCTTCCGGGAAGCTTCCGCGTTTCCTTGTCGTCCAAGCCTCGCAACCACCTTGAGCTCTCGCCGTCTTCAGCACATCACGGTCGTTCTGACCTCAGCACCACCTGCGCCTAGTCCGGTCACCCCGTGCATCGCCACGACTCCGCCTCGACGTCCTGCAGCCATCACAGACAGGAAACACATCACATAGCACCGCTCGACACATGTAAACATAAATAGCATCAATGAATCACATTAAGCATGAGATAGCCCAAACCTGACAAGACAACATAATCGGCATCCTAATCCCTTTGACCGTGTTTGACCAAGTCCGACCGAAGCCGATTACACCACGCAACGACATGGTCCGAACCACACAAACCAAACTCGATTTTCCTAAACCAATGTCAATTACTCATCACATACTCGTGGTCACTTCCACATGGTCCATCACAAAATTAGAACGATTTAACAATTAGAACAGAGAAAAGTAAAGGGAGATGTAGATGAGTCAACCGAGAGGAATAAGAGCAGAGGTGATGTCGACGGGGTGGAAGCTGGTGATGTCGAAGAGGAGGCAGAGGAGAGGTCACCATGTAGAGGAAGTTGGGGAGGATGCCGCAGAGGGCGCTGCCGATGGTGAAGTTGACGGCGATGTGGATCTTCGTCAAGGTCGTCGGTGGTGACCAGTTGATGAAGAGCTAAGGCACCGGTGAGGTCTTGGTAAAGTGGATGAAGGTGACGGCCGGTGAAGGAAGCAGTGGCACAAAGGGGAGAGCTGCCGGAGGGAATTGAGGTGGAGTCGAGGATAGGCGGCGGCGAGCTCTGTGGTGGAGTGGAGGAGCAGCAAAGGAGGAAGGGGATGCAGCAGCAGATGGATAAGGTGGCGCAGGTGGCGATATGGCGGTGCAGTAGGGGAAGTAAGCGCAGAGGTGGAGGGGATGTTGCGGCGCGCCAGAAGAGGAAGACGGCAGTAGAGCAGCATACTGGAGGAAGAGCAAGGCGGCGGCATAGTGGAGTGGGGGCGAAGGTAGCGTGCGGTGGCCTGATCTGGAAGTGGCGAGGTTGAGGTGGCCACCGGTGAGTTTGGAGCAGCAGAGGAGGAAGTTGGCGGTGCGGAGTGGCGAGAGATGGTGTGGTGGAGAAGGTAGGTGGAAGAGGAAAGGGTGGCATGGTGGCGAGCCAGCCTGGCCTCGCCACCGGCCGGAGCTAGAGAAGAGAGGAGGGGAGAGCAAATGGGGGCTAGGGTTAGAAGCAATGCCAGGCCAAATGGGGAATTGGTGATTTTGCAATGCCAGGCCTGTGGAAAAGTACAAAAAATGTAAAATGATCCAAATTGAGCAATTAATTTTAGAAAAGCGTGTAAATAATGATAAATGATCTCAAAATGCAAAGAATATGAAGGTAAAATGACAGGTAAATATATGTAAAAATGACGCATGTCAACTGGTATGGCTAGAGAATTTCGTAGTAAATTCTTAGATCTGCATAGATATACCTTATTTTCAGGTCCTAAATTGAGTCACGTTATAGATTGAATGTGAATGTGGCTAGGCCATGAGATGTCTCACACAGCACAAGAAGGGGCCCCGATCTGGTGAATTTCTTATTGGAGTGAAACCTTAGTAGAGGCATGGCCAGGTTGTTGGCTTGCCTTGTAAATGCCTCGTTATGTTTACTCAGTCGCACACTTATGGAATCATGCAGTGGCCAACATCATGAGTTAAGTATATCTTGTGGGTAAAGTTGTACCACCTCTACATAGTGTATAAACTATGCTGGATAGCCGTGTCCACGGTTATGGGCATGCTGAGTAAAGTTTTGGATGGATTAGACTTTGGTTTTTCACAAAATGGTTTTGGTTGGAAATGTGGAATCATTTTGGAGAAAGATGGTCTGGGTGGGATGGCCATGCTTAGGTTGGTATCAGGTCGGTGCGTGCACAAATGATATTATTTTGCTAAAATTGCTGTCTTTACTTATTGTATTAAAATTAGTAGTTTATATCTATTTACTATATTTCTTTAAATTCTGTTTTATGCTAAAATAACCATATATGCCTTCCTTTGTTAGTCTGGCGTTATTATTGCATTTTTCGTGTAACTTGTGAAGTACAACTTTGTACTCACCCTTGCTATCTCTACTCAGAGGGGGACTGCTTCGAGCATAATGAGGATCATGACGAGTAGGCCATGTCTTACTATCGCTTGCCTATGGTAGGCTTGTTGGGCTTCTTCTATTTCGGTGTTTTTTTTCTGCTGTTATTATTTAAATTTGGCCTATGAGCCATGGATATAAACTTTGGCCATAAGACCGTACTCTTTTAATTAATAAAGCTTGTCATTGTGCTTGATATGTATCCATATTATCACTGTGTGCACTAGTCAATCCTAGACTAGTGCGATTTACACAGAGTATCTAGGAGTTGTTGCTCCAGGGTCCGACAATAATGATATCAGAGCCACGACGACTCCAGAATGTGGCCGTAGGTAGAATAGAGTAGTCAGACTGTAAGGACATATTTTAAATAACTAGTGATTTCAAAAAGCTTTGCTTACCTTTACCTCTGAATCTTTGATTGTCCTTATCTCTCAACCCTTTCTCATCTTCATGTCTGTAATAGGGGTGGTGCCCACCTAAGCCCATCCGACCTGTTAGGGAGTTGTAAGGCTCGGTATGATATATGTAATGACCTACGTACCCTTGTGGGAGGCGTATGACTATAAGGGCAAAGTTTTAATTGTGCTTTATGGAAATATATATACACGCCCTACGTATGGAGAAGGGGCAAGCATTGTTCATCCATCTCAACCACTCCACTACTCTCCCACTTCACTGTTTGGTCAGTAACCACAACAGTTGGCACCGTTCGTGGGGACGACGAAGAGCAAGCCATAGAATTTGAGAAGTGATGGCACCAAAGAAAGCTTCGTCGATGATGACGAAGAAGCGGAGCAGCGCTTGTAAATGCCAGGGCCTCGATCGGCGAGCTGCCTACGTCGTCATCAAGAACTGGTGCTGAGGGCAACGCTGGTGTTGTGAACATCGACATCCATGGCACAGCGGCCAGCCTCGCCGATTGTGCCAGAGGCTGGCCTCGTTAGCGGCACTCGGATCAGCAGGAGCAGTAATGCCGATGCTCGTGCTAGCGTGCTCAATGAACCAACGTCCAAGGGGGGGGGGGCAACAAGTGGCTCCGATGGCCGCACCAGTCTTATCGCCGACCTCAGGTGAGCAAGCCGTAGTCGCCAGCAACCCACACCACCGCTCAGGCCAGTGCAATCGCCTCAACGGTGGTAAATGCCCTTTTGGCGGCCCTTGGTACACTGCAGCGTGAGCTGGCAAATCTCTGAGGTGCTGTGTAAGAAATGCAAGAGGCTTGGAGCCAGTAGGAGGCGTGGAGCCAGCAAACCCCACCGGCAGCAGTGGTGGAAGCTACACCCGATCGGGCAGACAGCCGTGACGCCGCCACCTCCGGGCGGACAGCCGTGTCGCCGCTGCCACCTCCGATCGCGTTGCACTTTGACGCGTAGATTTGGAGTCCCCCCTCTCTACCAGCCTGCAGTAGTCGGTATGGCTAGAGGACTTCAAGTTCCCCGCCATCGAGGCGTACAAGGGCGACACGGACCCTAGAGAGTTTGTTCGCGTGTATGAGATGGCCATCGAGGCCACCGGCGGAGATGACTCCACCAAGGCGAAGGGGCTACCACTCGTGCTACAAGGAGTAGCACTCTCCTGGTTCTTCACCATAGAGCTGAACTCCATCTATGCGTGGGAGCAGATCCAAGACCGCCTGTATAATAACTTCCAGGGAATCTACGTTGAACGCGTTGATGTGGACCAACTTTTCGCCATCAAGCAGAAGCCCTCGAAAAAGCTCCGAGAATACTTCAAACATTTTGCCAAGGTTCGCTGCCAGGTCAAGGATGTCAATGAGACCACGATCATCAACGCAATTATCCAAGGCCTTCACCCGGTGCCACTGGCCGAAGCGCAAGCCGATAAAGATGGTGGCCAAGCTCTTCGACAAGATGGAGGAGTACGCAAGGGCAGCGCCCCTGCTGGCTGCAGGCGGGGTCACAGAGGTCACGAACCAGGGCGAGGCCAGGGCCGGGACGACGGAACGCGTGGCGAAGGGGAGCGCCAACAGCACGGGCTCTGGCACGAGGTGCACGGCCGCAACGATCATCTCATGCGAACGTGCCCCACCATCGCGACGCTGCACCAAAGCATCGCCAAGGATAGAGTTCTGGAAGTGGGGACCCCAGTGGTGGTCCACGTGCAGCAGCCTCCTGAGGGCCTGTTGTGAATGCCGGCCCCGGACGGAGTCCAACGTCACATCATAAACGTCATATCGGGGGGCTTCTCACTAGAATTTTTGTCTACACGGCAGCAGAAAGCTTATGCTCATCGGCTGCATCACGTGGCGGTGTACCCTGCCCAGGTGCCGCTAGCCTGGGTGCAAAACGGCATCACTTTCACCATCACCGATGCAGACGGAGTCGACTTTCCCACCAGGATCCCCTAGTCATCCAAGCCGCCATCGCCGACTACGATGTTAAGCATTTTGGGTTAACCATTCGTTTTGTTAGCAATTAACAAACCCCACATTTTGGGTTAACCATTCATTTTGTTAGCAATTAAACCCTTAGATAACATTACATCTTAAACTATCAGAAATATAAACTCTAAGATTAATTCGACAAATTAAAGTTATACACATTGTGTGTGGAAGTCGCGCCCTAAATTCTAAATGTTAACACTTGATAAATAAGACCTAGTCCCCCGTGCAGACTTGCATATATATCATAGGTGTAACCTAACTTATGGAACTTTCTTAATAAATATAAAATACTAAAAAAGTCACTAAATTAGAATCAAGCTATGGTATTCTACAATTGACTATGTCTAGCCATGAATCCAAAGTGGAATATTGCTGTGAATGGTCCTTCATCATTGATCCTTCTTTGATTTCCTTCATGGCAGAGTTTCTCCACTATTTCCTTCTTTACTCAAACTTCATTTGACTATATCAAGCATCCCGCACTCGCTAAACCTTATCACATATCACCAACTCACTCATAATAAAACTTAAAAGAATTCGTTCAGATTTATTTGGACTTTTGAATTATTTGAATTTATTTGGAATTCTATTGTTTATCATGTGATTAGAGAATTGAAGTCTCAAAGAAACAAAAAATTAAGTGAGATCAAGAAATCAAATGGAGACGAAGACCAAGAGCTTAGGACCATCGATTGAGAAGGCTTTGAGTAAGTTCAAGGCCACTATTGAGCAAGGCACACATTTCTTTGATCATATTGTATCTACATTTTAAATGCAAATTATTTTATTTGAAAATATTGATTTTTCATGCTTTACTTTGTTACACAAATTATATTCACACTAGTTCATAGTTAATTCCCTATAGATAATTATTTAAATATACCCCACTCCTTGGCTTTGGATAGAAACCCATGTCGCCCTAGAGATAATTGTATACATGCTAGAAATAAGTCTGTATCTAGCCTTACTTAGGTACATTCAAGCAATAATTCACCCAGGCATCATTTCAAAAAACATAAAAACTTGATATGGCAGCCACTGGAGGCAAGTGGCTGATATTTGAACTAAGGAGGATATTATGGATCCCAAAACTCTACTCTTGCTTAACTATCTAGGTGGATGGAAAGAGAGGCTGGTGCATATATAGCACAAGAGTATGGTTTGTGGTAGAACCACCTAGATACCCCTAAGGACTGAATCCTATGACCTTCCAAGTGTAAAACAATGCAACCACAAGTTAATCATGGGTGTGACTTGGCTTGAGTAATTTAGCAAACTTTATAATTATCTCGATTCATTGGAGGATAGAGTGCATGCATATTATAATCCGACTTGAATAGAAGACCTGGATGTATGGTACGGTCCCCCTTGTGTTGCTGGGGAACTTCCTACACAACTCCCGACTAGTGCAAGCTGGGATCTATGTGAGCCATCTTGAATGGGACACCTAGATGTAAGGTGCGGTTCCTCCTGCATTGTCGAGTAATTTTCTGCACAACTATTGGTTCTTCATCAGAAGGAATAAACCCATCAATTGATATAACAGTAAGGCGAGGTATTGTAAAGGCCTTGTGGTGACTTCTTGATCTGCATGTCTTAGGAAATGTGTGGAATATAAAAGGTTAGATATCTCTTTGTGGGTAAAGTGTATGATCTCTGTAGAGTGAAAATTGTTCGAACAGTCATGCCCATGGTCATAGGCATGCATAGGAGCTTACTTGAGTTAGTGTCTATTTCTAAAACTTTATGGGTGGGATGAAAAGCTCGTCAGGTGGATACAAACCTGATTTTATTTTCCCTAGGTGGATATAACCCGGTGATGGCATTGGGTGGATGTAACCCAAGTGGTGGTAATGGGTGGATGTAACCCTAATAATAAAACTAGCATATGGTGGATGGAACCTGCACTACTATTATTACTGCATACTCTCATGCTTTTTAAAACATGGTTTAGTTAAAATGCTAAGTTTTAGGTCTCCTATTTATTGTATTTCAAATGTGGCTTTCTACAAGTAAAAGAACCCCAAGCCTTCTTCAACAGCCTTGCATCTATTATTATTGTATTCTGTGTGGTGGCTTGCTGCATACCTTCGTACTCACTGTACTCAAATTACTATACATCATTCAGTAAGAAGTAGAAAATCAAGTCATGTGGTCATCTAAAGACGTTGTCAAGACTGGAAGACGATAAGGCTAAGAACTAGGTCCCTTTTGTGGGCAGTTTCCATTTCTACTGCTGCTTTTCAATGATTTCAGCCTAACCGGCCCATGTGTAAGTCCACAATTATTTACACTTTCGCAAGATATGTATTTAAGGTTTACTAATGTCTACTGATCCAAGAATAGTACGATGAAATCACAAAGGATTTTAGATTGATAAAATCTGGATCCGACAAATGTTGCCATATTGGATTATTGGATCACACCATATAAGTGTGCTCATTTAACCAACCCAAAGGGCTCCAATGTGCAGAGCAGTAAGCATTAGCATGGACCAGGTTGTCATGTCGTCTTCTAAAACCAGAAAACTACTAAGCGTGTTGTAACATATTCACAGGTCATGCTGGAAATGTGATGAGCTTCTAGAGGCCATTAATCAAATCTCCATGTAAGATTATTTGATCAATTTACATCTTTCTGGGAGGAAGTTAGATTTTCAAGAGTCAAAATGAATACCACAGTTACACAAAGGATCTAAGGTGCTGTTTGGTTTGGGATTTTTTTTATGTAATCTGATTACATGTAAATGCACTACGTTGTTGGTTGTTTGGTCCATGAACTCTGTAATCTGAATGATAAGAACATGTACCCTATGGATATAACCATGTTTGCTATGCTTGTTGTTCTAATTGCAAGAGCTCCTACGCATCACTTAAATTATCAGGTGAGTTCGTTTCAAATAGGTTTCACTTTGTTTGACAAATAACTTATGATATTACATAATGAGAGTTTGTTGCGTCTATTGTTATATACTGAGATTTATGATCAAGATCATGCAATACGTGAGGCTACACATTTGTTAAAACTGAGAATGATTTTTTGTCAAGAAGGGGAGGATGATGTGACCATGCCACAAACGCATATGACCATAGCACCCAATATCAAGATTTAACAAAAGGTGAATTTGTTTCTATCTATTACTACCCATGTTATTTATGAGAATAGAATACTACCTCATGTCACTACTTTGTTCATTCTCAGTTTTGACAAATGGAATATTTTCGAACCGAGAGGGAGGTCGGCTCCAAAGCAATTGAGAAAAACAAGGAAGAATAAAGCCAAGGAGAAGCCATGCAGTGGGAGAGTAAAAGGGTAGAGGTCAAAGAATTTAAATTCCAAGTTTTGGATGAGGTTTCCAAGCCCAATTCGGAATTTCCTTAAGCTCAACCAAAATCAAACTCGGAATCAACTCAGAACTCAATATAAATATTTGCAATTTTAGATTGCTTGTTATCTTGTTCTTGCGTGTTCTTCGGTTGCATGCAGGAATAGACCTTCGTGGTCAAGTCAACCGCGTTCTTGGCACGGTTGATAACAACTTGGAGTGTGGTTCAGTGATTGCTAAGGCGCAAGCGACGTCGTACGGTTGTAGTCGGATCGCAAGAGTCACCTCCACCAAAATCGAAGTTATCATCCTATCGGAAGATCGGTACCCCATCGCCTCATCAATTGGTATCAGAGCTTCAGTTGATCGGTAGGAATTTTTTTGTATCCCTAGTTAGTAAATTGATTTTTATCTCCCATAGTCCAGAAAAATTGCCCCACAAAAAGAGTTAATTTCCGCTGTCCAAACCCCGTTGTGCCTTTCAATCTATTAGTTTTTGTTTGCTAAATTGAATTTGTGTCCGTGTTAGCATTGTCTAGTTGCTGGTCATATCTTTATTCCTATAAAAATTCAAACAAAAAATTTCCCCCACCACAAACCCTAATTCCAATTCGGCTGATTTTTTCCTTTCTCTGCAGCCGCCACCAAAAAAACCTTAACTTTTGATTCTTTGATCCTTTTTGAGCGATACCACTGCCGTTAGTTTCATAACTTCATTAGCCATCTTCCTGTAAAATTGTACATCATTCCAATAAGGCAGTTAAGAGATATCTGCGGTGAAAGTTGACCCAAATTTCTGAATTGAATCTGCAATAGTCGGTACTTGTGAATTTTGTGCGAATTGTTCAGTCAGTTTCCAGAACTTCGCCCCAAAACAAAAATTGTAGAAACGGCCGTCAGGAAATGGAGAAAAAAATTATCATAGAAAAAAGGCAACTGAAAAAAAGTTACGGCCAAAATACCAATGTGTTGTCCAGTGGACAGAAATCTTCAGTTTTCAAGTTTTGGGTCAATCCTTGTGTTCTTCAATTCCATATTGTATTCGATTGAATTATCTTATATTTACCACTCCTATACATTGTCATACACTTATTTTAGCCTTCTTCTATCCTTGGTTGATCAGCAACATAGGCTAAGAGCTAGATACGAACTATAATTCAATTCTGTGCAATTTCTGAAATTAACTGATTGTTTTCCATTGCTACATATCGAGCTTTCCAAGCTACACCTTATACTAACCAAGCAGCAGATCACGTCGAATCGTCCCTTACAATCGCTTTACTTATCACCTAAGTCAGATTTATCATGAACCAGCCACCGGTTGCACCACCTATTTGCTTTGGTAAGAACTTGTAAGAATTTGGTAAGAGCTTGAGAGATGCGTTACTTGATTTGAACCTCCATATCCTAGTAGTTGATAGTAATATATACTTTTGATTTATTTCCTTATTTCTTATTAACCATGCAGGTTCACGGGATGATTACGAGATAGATCCACATCTTCGTGCCATTGATCGGGAGCTCAAAAAAATTCGTCAGGAGATGCATGCTTGAGACAAGTTTCTTCACCACAGGAGGTATATGATCGTGATAGTACATCCGGTAAAACTAAAATCACTTTGCCATCCTCTTCTGGTGAATTTGATCCTGATGCCTATATTGACTCGGAGATAGCGTTAGATAAAAAAATTTGAATATTATGATTGGTCTGATAGGCAAAAGATTAGAGTTGCCACTACTATGTTTATTGATGATGCAATACTTTGGTGGAAGTACTTAAGTAGACATCGAAGAGTGCCTCAAACGTGGCATGCATTAAAGAAACTTTTGAGAGATCACTTTGTTCCTAAATATCATGCTGATTATTTACTAGCTAGATTGCAATGTTTAAAACAATGAAGTAGAACTGTAAGGGAATATTATCATGAATTAAAAACTCATTTATTGCGTTGTGGCTTAGATGAACATGCTGAAGCTACAGAGAATAGATTCTTATGTGGGCTTAATAAATAAATTCAGGACCTTCTCATTCACGAAGAATATAATTCTCTCCCTTATTTGTTTATACTTGCTTGTAAGGTTGAAAGTCAGATTGAGAAGAAATTGAGAGTGCTTGATGATAAGAAACATGAGAACAAACCCGTGTTTGTGCATTTTTCTGTGACTAATAACTTGCAGGTAGTTGAGAACCATGTCGAAGAGGAGCATGAGCGGATTGAACCATCGACTCCATTTGTTGAGAACAAAGATGAGGAGATGGATGCACCTACATCATTTGAGAGGAGCCAAAAACGTAAAGATCATGGTGCTATTATCTGTCACGGTAAGTATGCTTGTGAAGAACTACAATTATGCACTGTTCATGCTATTTTAGAGCAAAACTTAGTGGAAAACAATTCTGACACGTCCATATTTCAAGTAGAGAATTCACACTGCATTGATTTGAGTGTTGAGAATGACTTGAGTGCGCCTTGTCAAAAAATAATTGAATTGCCTGCTGTTTTGAGTGATTCATGTGATGAATTAATCACATACAATGATCATGTGGCTTTGGTTAGATATAAAGAAGTTTTGACTAGAATTTCTCCTGCTAATTCATTGTGTTACATCATGTTGGATCTACGTATGAAATTGTCACATGCTTTGGAGAAAGTTTCTGAACTTGCATGTTCAAAATTCTTGTTTAGTGCCTACACCCCTGGGTATAAGTTTAATTTGATTGGAGATTATGGTGTAGAAAATCAATTTCTTATATATCGAATATGCATAACTTGCGATCACATGGATGAACTGAAGCTTGCTGTTTTGGACAACAATTCTTGTGTGTTGAATCTTGTTCAATATGAGAGGGAAGTAAAATTTAGTACTCATCCAATGCCTACATGTTTATTTCTTTTTGCACCATCTAGTATGACAATCTGAATAAAGATGATAAATTATGAAGAACTTACAAATCTTTTCACCCTTGCTAGATAAATTTGCTATTGCTCAATTGAGATATGACTATATGGATGAACTTTGCTTGATTCCAAAAGTTGTAACTTTGCCCATATCTGCCACCACTACAAGTTTACAACTTCAGAGATTTGGATTGCATAAATGCTTCACTTACATTTGCAAAACTAGTTGCAATAATTCATGTGTGAGAAATTTTGCTTTGCTTATTAACATATATGATTACTCTTGTTAATAATACAATGAGTTTTTATGATCACTGCTGTTTTATAACATTAATTGTGCAACAACGAAGAAGTACTAAAACGGATGATATATACATATACCATGCATATACTTGGGCTTTTTTGTTACCCTATTTTCAGCTTATCAAAAGCCGAGGACGGCTTTGTTTCAAGAAGGTGAGAATGATAAGAACATGTATCCTATGGATACAACCATATTTGCTATACTTGTTGTTCTAATTGCAAGAGCTCATATGCATCACATAAATTATCAGGTGAGTTCGTTTCAAATAGGTTTCACTTTGTTTGACAAATAACTTATGATATTACATAATGTGAGTTTGTTGTGTCTATTGTTTTATACTGAGATTTATGATCAAGATCATGCAATACGTGAGGCTACACATTTGTTAAAACCGAGAAAGATTTTTTGTCAAGAAGGGGAGGATGATGTGACCATGCCACAAATGCATATGACCATAGCACCCAATATCAAGATTTAACAAAAGGTGAATTTGTTTCTATCTATTACTACCCATGTTATTTATGAGAATAGAATACTACCTCATGTCACTACTTTGTTCATTCTCAGTTTTGACAAATGGAATATGTTGTAGGGGTGGCCCCCACCTAAACCCAGCAGGCCTGGTAGGAGGTTATAAGGCTCAGAATAGGCTATGTGTAATGACATAAATGCCCCTGAAGGGGATGATCAACTGTAAGGGTATAGTTGTAAAAGCACTCCCCATGTATGTATATATATGGAATACATGCCATGGGGAAGACCCAAGCCATTACTCATCTCCCTCACTCTCCACTACCATCTCTCTCTCTGTTTGGTCTGTAGCCACAACAGTTGGCGCCGTCCGTGGGGAGGGACACGAGCAAGCCTGAAGATCGAAGGAGGATGGCACCGAAAAAAGCTTCGTCGGCGGCGGCGAAGGGGAAGAAGACGGTTGGGGCGGAGCGTCGCGTGAGTACCAGGGCTTCGGCATCGGCTGCCGCGGGCGTGGCGGTCGAGGACGTTGACGCTCGTGCTGCAGCAGCCGACCCTGTCACCGGCGCTGCGGCAGCCGGCCCCGTCACCGGCGCTGCGGCAGCCGACCCCTTCACTGGCACTGCGGCGGCCGACCCCGTCACCGGCGCTGCGACGACCAACCACGTTACCGGCACTGCGGTGACCGACCCCGCCGACGCGACAGCAACCAACCTCACCGCCTTTGCCGCGACGCTCGCCAGTAGTGCGGACCGGGCAGTTGGAGGTAGCCACAACGGAGCGACCGGCAGCTCGGGAGCTCGCGACGCGGTCGTGCCCGCGCCGGTCCGTCCGTTGGGCGTGCCGGCGGCCCCGCCCACACAGGCGGTGGAAAGCGCCCTGCTGGTGGCCCTCAAAGCGTTCCAGCAGGAGCTAGGGGATCTTCGCGGGGCTGTCCGAGACATACAAGAGGCTCGGAGCCAGCAGGCCGCGCCGGTGGTCGCGCCAGAACCCACGCCGGAAAGGGCGGACAGCCGCGACGCCCCCACATCCAGCCGTGCCCCGCTGCGGCGCGTTGATCCAGAGTCCCCGCTCTCGGCAGGACTACAGCAGGCGGCGTGGCCCGAAGACTTCAAGTTCCCCAGTGTCATCGAGCCCTACAAAGGCGACACAGACCCCCGCGAGTTCGTTCGCGTGTACGAAACCGCAATCGAGGCCGCGGGTGGCGATGACACCACAAAAGCGAAGGGGCTCCCCCTCGCGTTGCAGGGAGTGGCGCTCTCCTGGTTTTTTTACCATAGAGCCGAACTCCATCTACGCGTGGGAGCAGATCCGCGACCGCCTTCACAACAACTTTCAAGGCAATTATGTCGAGCGGGTCGACGCGGACCAGCTCTTCGCCGTGAAGCAGAAACCTTCGGAGAAGCTCCGGGACTACTTCAAACGCTTCGCGAAGATACGTTGTCAAGTCAAAGACGTTAACGAAACCACCGTGGTCAACGCGGCCATACAGGGCCTTCGTCCGGGCCCGATGGCCGAGTATAACGCGCGGAAGCCAATCAAGACAGTGACGAAGCTCTTTGACAAAATGGAGGAATACGCCAGGGCGGAATAGGATGCACGGCGGCGACAAGGCGGCGACTCCGACACCAACCAGGCCGGCGCCTCGGCAAAAGCCGAAGATCCGTCAAAGGATGGTTCTTCGAAGGGAAAACGTAAGCAGGAGTCGTCCAAGGACGCGCCCGACCGCAAGGACGCCCCGCACAAGGAGCCGTCCGATAGGCCCAAGCGTGGCCAGCAGAAGTCGCGGCGAGGCCGGTACGTCCTCGACATCGAAGGCGGTTCCGACGACAGTGCTCCCGCGGGTCGGGGCGGTCGGGGGCGCCGAGGCCGGGGACGCGGTCGTGGCCGGGGCCGCGACGATAGAGGCCGGGGAGATTACGACGACCAACACCAGGGGCTGTGGTGCGTAGTCCACGGTCGCGGAAACCACGACACGCGCACATGCACCTCTATCGCGGCGCTTCACGACAGCGTCACCACGGACAGGAACCTGGAAGCACGTCCGCCCGTGGTGGCCCACGTACAGCACCCATACGATGCCCCCGTGCATATACAGGCGCAAGGAACGCAGCCCCACGAGGGCCCTCTGCGGATCCAGGCCCACGTGCAGCAGCCTCAGGAGGGCTTTCTGCAGCTACAGGCTCCGGAGGCCACCCACCGCAGGGTTATCAATGTCATCTCCGGAGGCTCCTCGATGGAGTTCGCCTCGGCACGGCAGCGGAAGGCTTACGTGCGGAGGCTACACCACGTGGCGGCGTACCCAGCGCAAACACCGCCGGACTGGGCACAGAAGGAGGTCACGTTCAGCCCCGCCGACACCCAAGGAGTGGAGCTTCCTCACCACGATCCCCTGGTCGTCCAGGTCGTCGTAGCGGGATGCGACGTGAGACGCGCCCTGGTTGATGGCGGCAGCTCCGCGAACATTCTGTTCGCAGCAGCCTTCGACCAGATGGGGATCCCTCGAAGCTGCCTCGGCCCGTCGGGAGTCCCGCTGCAGGGCTTCGGCGGACAGCCTCTAGGGCGCTCGGCCAAATATGCTTGCAGGTCTCTTTCGGTCAGGGCGACAATGAAAGGGTCGAAGACGCTACATTCGACGTTGTCGATCTCCCATACCCTTACAATGCCATACTGGGGCGTCCGGTCCTCAACTCCTTCGGGGCAGTACCGCATCACGCCTATTTGTGCATGAAGCTCCCGGGGCCGCGGGCCATCATCACCGTTCGGGGCGACCAGGACATGGCCCGGCGCATCGAGCACGGCACCAGATGTCCCCGTCGCGGCGGGCAGCGGCACACCTAGGACCGGCACCGCCATGCGAAGGCCCACGGCGCCATCCGGGGGCGACTCCGCAAGCCCTGCCGATAGTGCAACTACTAGAGGCTACGGCCGCGCTGAGCACAAACGGTTAGTACCCCCCACCCCGTCGTATGTAATCGCTTACCCGCGCGAGCGGGAATATAATAAAATTCCGTTTGTCGCCAACATATTACCGTTGTGCAAAAATACGCGGTGAGCACACGCGGAGGCCTCGCCTACGCGTGTGCTCCCGCAGCATAAACCAAAGACGCACGTTCGCGTGTGCACTCCGTAGCCAGGGGGACGGGTATGAGTATAAACCAAAGACGCACGTTTGCGTGTGCACTCTCCATCAAAGACACGGGCATGAGTATAAACAAAGACACACGTTCGCGTGTGCACTTTCCGTAGCCAGGGGGACGGGCATGAGTATAAACCAAAGACGCACGTTCGCGTGTGCACTCTCCGTCAAAGATACGGGTATGAGTATAAACCAAAGACGCACGTTCGCGTGTGCACTCTCCATCAAAGATACGGGCATGAGTATAAACAAAGACATGTGGGGGGACGCCTCTGCACGCACTCCACGGAGTCTAAATAAGACGCGGATGTTCTCCATGCGCACTCTATTGAGTATAAACAAGACGCGAACCTCGCGCACGCCAGGGACTTCGTCCTTGTGCGTACTCTCCGGAGTATAAAAATGACGTGGATGTCGACCCCACGCACTCTACGGAGTCTAAATAAGACGCGGATGTTCTCCATGCGCACTCTACTGAGTATAAACAAGACGCGAACCCCGCGCACGCCAAGGACCTCGTCCTTGTGCGTACTCTCCGGAGTATAAAAATGACGTGGATGTCGACCCCACGCACTTTACGGAGTCTAAATAAGACGCGGATGTTCTCCCTGCGCACTCTACTGAGTATAAACAAGACGCGAACCCCGCGCACGCCAGGGACTTCGTCCTTGTGCGTACTCTCCGGAGTATAAAAATGACGTGGATGTCGACCCCACGCACTCTACGGAGTCTAAATAAGACGCGGATGTTCTCCCTGCGCACTCTACTGAGTATAAACAAGACGCGAACCCCGCGCACGCCAGGGACCTCGTCCTTGTGCGTACTCTCCGGAGTATAAAAATGACGTGGATGTCGACTCCACGCACTCTCCGGAGTCTAAATAAGACGCGGATGTTCTCCCTGCGCACTCTACTGAGTATAAACAAGACGCGAACCCCGCGCACGCCAAGGACTTCGTCCTTGTGCGTACTCCCCGGAGTATAAATCAGACGTGGACGCCGATCCCACGCGAATCCTGCGCGGCTGCCAATCGCGCACTTCAGCGCGTGGAAGCTCGCCTTCGCACACCATGGGGGGTATACGCAGGGGGCACTACGGAAACCAATTCCGGGAGCCCTAGAGTACCGACGTTGCGCGCCAGAGGCTGGCCCCAGCGTCGGCGCGCACATGGAATATGCGACACACCAGAGGCTGCCCCCACCCCGCGGTGGGGGGACGAAGGTCCGCCTTCGCACGCGCCAGTCTACGGACTTTAAACAGGTTGCAGTGCGGAGGTCCGCCTTCGCACGCGCCAGTCTACGGACTTTAAACGGGTCGCAGTACGGAGGTCCGCCTTCGCACGCGCCAGTCCACGAGACTTTAAACAGGTCGTCGTGCGGAGGT
The DNA here is from genome assembly GCA_017311315.1 of Dendrocalamus latiflorus. Classification (NCBI taxonomy): domain Eukaryota; kingdom Viridiplantae; phylum Streptophyta; class Magnoliopsida; order Poales; family Poaceae; genus Dendrocalamus; species Dendrocalamus latiflorus. The sequence goes on along the minus strand of CM029629.1, from coordinate 18,769,469 downwards.
CCGCCTCCGCACGCGCCAGTCCACGAGACTTTAAACAGGTCGTCGTGCGGAGGTCCGCCTTCGCACGCGCCAGTCTACGGACTTTAAACAGGTCATCATGCGGAGGCCCGCCTTCGCACGCGCCAGTCTATGGACTTTCGGTAGCAGGCAGCGCTCACACGATTCACACTAACGGCGAACTTGGAATGTGGGGATCTCGGCTCCGCACAGCACGCCCGCGCATGTCCTAATTATCAGGATATCTATATATCAGGAAAATCTTTCAAGTACAGAGGCCCGCCAACATCCCTGCCGCTCTAAGTAGCTATTCGGCAGGCTCGTCTTTAACACGCGGTAAGGACGGGGTTCCACCGGAAGAAGGTCGGCCTGCCCAAAAGTCCAGCGACTCTTCGGCCCTTCGCCAGCGTCGAAGGCGTCGCCGAGTCGCAAGGTCGGCCGCAAGAAGTCGACCCCAGCAAGGAAGCTGCCCGGGACATAGGCGAAAGTCAGAATTTATGAAGCAAGCGTGTACTTCATTCACAAAAAGAGGGGGCATTACAACGCACGCCTACACCCAGGCACCACGGCGTCAGACCTGCGAGTTCCCGGCGCCTTCAGAGGCATCGGCACCGCCCTCGTCGCGTCGAGGGACCCCGTCCAGGAATTGGCCGAGGCTCCCCTTCCTGCAAAGTGACTTTCGGAGTTCGACCCGCGCAGCGTCCGCCCCGACGTAATCCCAGATCCGTTCATAGAAGGGCTTGATGGCGCGTCGAGCGGAGCGAACGGCGTCGGACATTACTCCAGCCCCGCCCAGCATCTCCAGCTGGGGGTCCTCTAGCCCGGCGATGTGCGGGCAACCATGGTGTTGCAAGAGCGCGCACACCAGGCATGCCGATGTGTAAGCGCGGTGGTTGCCGAAGGTCATCGCAGCGCCGCGCGCGACGTTGGCGGCATCTCCGACCCAGCGGAGGGTCCGCAACAGCTCCTCCGGGCCGAAGGCGTGATCCGGCACTTTCGCCACAAGCCCTTGGAGATGGCTTTCCAGTGCTTGCATGGCGTCCCATGCAACCACCGAAGCCTCGCCAAGCATCCGGTCGCGCTCCACTAGAGTCAGGGCGAGTTCGCCTTTCTCCTTCTCTAGCGAGGCGACCTGTTGCAGAAAGTCATGCCGCTCTGCCGCAAACTCCTGCTGTGCAGCCTCCGCGGCCGACTCCCGCGCCGACGCAGCAAGTCCTTCGGCGTGCGCCTTCGCTCCAGCGCATTCCGCTTCTTGCTGGCGGATGCGGGCATCTTGGGCAGAGCGGGCTCTCAAGGCTTCGCGTAGCTCCTCCTCGGTGGCTCGCAGCCTATCCTCAAGCGCCCTTTGGGCATGAGTATAGGCCATTTGTAAGGCCTGCCCCAGCACGAGTGTCTGCAGAATGGAGAGACTTAGCAAGCTCAGCCGGCCCAGGCGTGGTCGTATGAGTACTTACCCTCACACCGGACACCTCGAAGGCGTCCCCGAGGCGCCCCACTCCGTAGGCCTGCAACGCTTGCTGGTCGACGCTGGCAGCCGCGTCACCCACGATCCCGCGCCACGCCTTCAGCGTCTCCGGGGGAGGCACGAATTCCGCGGGGCTCACACGCGCGGAGGTCCCGTGTTCCGCCAAGCGCTCCTCCTCCGGAATGAGCGACGCTGCAAACAGGGATGCAGGTGAGCACCGCAACGCATAAAAGAATACATCAGGGTAAGCTAGGCCACCCTACCTTCAGTAGCGGAAGGAGGGCTTCGGGGACTCGCCCCTACTCCCAGATGGGGCTGCGGTGGCGTAAGCCCCCGCAGAAAGCACGCTCCCGCAGCGAGCAGAAGCCTCCGTGTTCGGGGCCGGCGACGACCGTCCCGGCACGGCGGGCGATGTGGCCAGGGGGCAGAGGGCGCGCACGCCGCAGGGTCCTCGGCATCTGCATCGGAGTCCCACAAGCTTCTGATGCCCGTCGCCACGACGAATCCTCGCGGCGTCCGGTGGAGCTCCAGCCGTACACACGGCCGCTTAGCCAGGGCAGGCAGCAGCGACACCGCCCCTACAGTCACGGCCGGCGAGGCCCCCGCGGCTGTAGCACCCGGGGGCAAAGGTTCCGCTGTGGCAGTTTCCGTAGGGGGCACCTCGTCTTCCGCTGCTGCTGTCGGGGAAGGCAGCACGGCTCCGTGCGCCCCCACGGAGGGCGCCTCCGGCACCACAGCGGCCACGGTCGACGGCTCCACCTCAACATCGCCGGTCCGCACGGACTCTGTCTCGGCGACTGCGGCGGGTGGCAAGACTTCCCCTCCCCGGCTGCTCGTGGCAAGCCCGCCGTCCAGGGCACTCGCCGAAGATCCCTCGCCTCCGCCGTCCGCGCCATCCAAGCCTGAATCGGCATACTTCGCCGAATCCGACTCCGCGTCTGCCGCACCCTCGGGAGCATCAGTAGCAGCGGTAGCAGCTACCGCACCAAGCGCGGCAGACGCCCCGCTTCGGCCCCTCTTCCGAGACGGCGCCTTCTTCTTCGTCGCACCTTCGTCCGGAGCGGCACGGTCCGGCACGGCAAGGCCCAGGGCCTCGCACACGTAATTTATTCGCCCCAGCCCCGCCTCGATGGTGGCGGACGCGCGCTGATCGTGCTCTCTACTGGTATACGACCCCAGGAATACGCGCACGGCCTGCTCCGCCTCCTCCAAGCTAGTCCCTGAAGTAAAGGAGATAACATCAGCATATAATGCACTTCGTGTGAGTAGAGGAGAGACACGGTCGAGGCTTACGAAGACCGGAGGGCGCCAGCAACAAGCAGACCGACGGCGAAACGTTGTCGTCTCGACGCTTCTCGGCGGCAAGACGCCAGTCGAGGGCAAGCGGCGCCACGCCGTACATCACGTACTCTTCGGCGAGGTCGCGCATGTTGAAGCGGGCGGCCACGCCTACGAGCCGCCGGGCCCTCCGCCTGTCCTCTTCGTTGAGCGTCCGGCCGGGCGAGGGCTTGAACGCGATCGGTCGGCTCGTACACTCAAGACTGCTCCCGCTCTCCACACGGTGGTAGAACCACCACTTCATCCAGTGAGACTCCCACTTCCCGCGAGTAGAGTTCGCAGGGAAGAGCTTGCTGCAAGTCGAACGAAGAATAAAGGTGACGCTGCCGTAGCTCGACAGCGTCCCGTCCTTCCGATCCTTGGGCTGGCACCGGGCCTCGTGCAGGTAGGCGAACAACGAGGCGCTGGGCCAGCACGCTCCTGAGCGCAACGCCCAGCTGTACACCGCGAGCCGGGCCACGGCGTTCGGAGTCAGTTGCGCCAGCTCCAGCCCGAAGGTCCGCAGCACGTCGCCCACGATCGCCGCCGCCGGGATGCGGAGCCCCGCGTCGAAAAAGGCAACGAATACGACCGCCTCTGACCCCTCGGGGTGCGGTTCCCTCTCATCGGCGGTGGGCAATCATACCGCCTGGCGCTCTGACAGCTTCCCCGCGCGCAGAAGCCCTTGGATCGTCTTCTCGGTCACGAGCGACGGGCCCAGCTTGCCGGAGAACGCGCCTTCCTTCTCCGCCGCCAGCCACCGCTTGTTCGCCACCGCCGGGTCGCGCTCTTTGAGCGTGTACTTCACCTCTAGCGGTGAAGATCGCTGGCGAATGCCGCAGCCGCTAGCCGCCCGGCCACGCTTGTCGCCAGACGCCATAGCTTCCCACAACAGGAGAAAGCGATGCAAGCAAGAGGGCGTACAACTGCGAGAGCGCGGTCACGAGGGCTACTTCAAGCCGCCTCGCCCCAATACCGAAGCGTCGCGACAGTCCGCGTACGGGACACGACCGCAGACGCACAAAGGCCCGCCCCGCACACTTCCCCATAACCGAAGACGAAGGGCCACGACCACAGCGCCAAGGACCGTCCCAGCATGACGCTCCAGTGGCCTCCTGCCGCGTGCCAACTCCCGCACAAAATAGCTGAAGGCCAGGTGTTGATGACTCCAGCCGCCATTAAAGGCGCCCTAATGGACCATGGGAAAACAACAGCTTCGACGCTGCACCATTCATCGACCGCCCCCGTGTCCCCCTTCCCTAGGGAAGAGGCGAGCAGCCACGAGCACGCAACCGTCCACATCCCGCCGTCCACTAGTTATAAGCCGCCGTGTGTCCTGTGCATGCCGAGGCGGGTCGCACGGTACGGCAACCTAACCCTGGCAGACCGGGGGCCGGCGTGATTCTAGGAACATTTACAGCGCAGGACCACATCGTGAGATCTCAATCACCACATGCGTGGCGGTGCTCGCGGTGCGAGGTCACCAGCTCCGCTGCCACCCGTTCGAAGGGTAGGGGACGGAGCGCGCGCGTCTACATGGGCTAGGCGCCAGCTCCGCTACCACCCGTTCGAAGGGTAGGGGACGGAGCGCGCGCGTCTACTTGGGCTAGGCGCCAACTCCGCTGCCACCCGTTCGAAGGGTAGGCGACGGAGCGCGCGCGTCTACTTCGGCTAGGCGCCAGCTCCGCTGCCACCCGTTCGAAGGGTAGGGGACGGAGCGCGCGCGTCTACTTCGGCTGGGCGCCAGCTCCGCTGCCACCCGTTCGAAGGGTAGGGGACAGAGCGCGCGCGTCTACTTCGGCTGGGCGCCAGCTCCGCTGCCACCCGTTCGAAGGGTAGGGGACGGAGCGCGCGCGTCTACTTCGGCTGGGCGCCAGCTCCGCTGCCACCCGTTCGAAGGGTAGGGGACGGAGCGCGCGCGTCTACTTCGGCTGGGCGCCAGCTCCGCTGCCACCCGTTCGAAGGGTAGGGGACAGAGCGCGCGTGTCTACTTTGGCTAGGCGCCAGCTCCGCTGCCACCCGTTCGAAGGGTAGGGGACGGAGCGCGCGCGTCTACTTCGGCTAGGCGCCAGCTCCGCTGCCACCCGTTCGAAGGGTAGGGGACGGAGCGCGCGCGTCTACTTCGGCTAGGCGCCAGCTCCGCTGCCACCCGTTCGAAGGGTAGGGGACGGAGCGCGCGTGTCTACTTCGGCTAGGCGCCAGCTCCGCTGCCACCCGTTCGAAGGGTAGGGGACGGAGCGCGCGCGTCTACTTCGGCTAGGCGCCAGCTCCGCTGCCACCCGTTCGAAGGGTAGGGGACGGAGCGCGCGTGTCTACTTTGGCTAGGCGCCAGCTCCGCTGCCACCCGTTCGAAGGGTAGGGGACGGAGCGCGCGCGTCTACTTCGGCTAGGCGCCAGCTCCGCTGCCACCCGTTCGAAGGGTAGGGGACGGAGCGCACGCGTCTATTCCGACTTGGCACCATTCCTGCTGCGTCGACGTCGGCACCTTGATACCGGCGGGTCCCCGCTCTAGCTGAGGTACTTGGCCGCCCGCCTCGGCCCTGCGCCGGGGAATAACAACAAGCCGCCGCGGGCCAAGCAACCTCGGCGCCAGCCTCGACGTGACCTAAACCATCAAGGATTCAGGCCTCTGGGTTCTCCATGTTTTGGGAGCACAGCGGCCGGTGTGCGGCAGGTTTTGACAGGTTCTCGTAGGCAGATAAGCTTCAGTACATCAACGTTCCTTGACGATGGCCCAAGTTGGCACAGTCAGCAGACACAGATGACCCCAAGCATATCTGCCTACGAGAACAAGTCAAACCTTGCCATCTTTATACAAGAGCGCGGCGTGCGCGTAGTAGGCCGTCTTCTCGATCGCCACACCAGCCTGGCCGCGGCTTCGGCCTGGACCCTGCCTTCAAGAAACGGACCCGCGCGCGCGAACGGCAAAGGCGAGGGTCATGTCCCGCAAAGTCTGCCTCGTTCTCCTTAACAGGCCACCTACAGTGCATCAGCATTTTTCAAAGTGATGCGGGCGGGCTCCATCAGGAACACCGGCTGTAGGTAGGTCTGCTAAGGAGAACAGGACAAACCTTGCCATCGTGTGCGGAAACGCAGCGCGAGGGCAGGACGCGCGGCTGGCCACCGATCACCGACACTGACCAAGCTCCCAAGAAAAATGGACCTCCATCTATACATCAACATTCCCCAAGCCGCTCAGCGGCGCTAGGGAATACTGATGCACGGAAGGGGCCCATTTTAGGGGAGCAGCTTCTACCAAAATACATGCAGGAACAACGCCGCGCCAGCGCCGTATATATACCCCATCAGCAGGGGAGCCAACCGGCGGAAGTCCAATCGGCAGGAGTCCAACTGCCGGAAGTCCGTCGTTACATATATGGTCACGACGCCTCAAGGCCCGCACCGCGCCAAGCACGCTCCACCACGTGGACGCCCAGGAGAACGAACGTCGCAACACGTCCTTTATCACCTAAGGCGTAGGTGGCAGCCCAGGAGCCCGCTACGCTTACCTGCGCCGGCGTAACGCCCCCGACGCATTTCGGCTAGGCGCCAGCTCCGCTGCCACCTGTTCAAAGGGTAGGGGACGGAGCGCGCGCATCTACTTCGGCTAGGTGCCAGCTCCGCTGCCACCCGTTCGAAGGGTAGGGGACGGAGCGCGCGCGCCTACTTCGGCTAGGCGTCAGCTCCGCTGCCACCCGTTCGAAGGGTAGCGGACGGAGCGCGCGCGTCTACTTCGGCTAGGCACCAGCTCCGCTGCCACCCGCTCAGAGGGTAGAGGACGGAGCGCGCGCGTCTACTTCGGCCACGGCCGTAGCCCCTGGTCAAGTTCAGAAAAATTCACAGGCCGCAGGGACGGAGGGGGCCAAAGGACTCGGCAACATGGCTTCGGCCCTGTGAAGCCCTTCTCCATGAGAGGCTCCTGTTGTAGGGGTGGCCCCCACCTAAACCCAGCAGGCCTGGTAGGAGGTTATAAGGCTCAGAATAGGCCATGTGTAATGACATAAATGCCCCTGAAGGGGATGATCAACTGTAAGGGTATAATTGTAAAAGCACTCCCCATGTTTGTATATATATGTAATACAGGCCATGGGGAAGACCCAAGCCATTACTCATCTCCCTCACTCTCCACTACCATCTCTCTCTCTGTTTGGTCTGTAGCCACAACAGAATACTTTCGAACCGAGAGGGAGGCCGGCGCCAAAGCAATGGAGATAAACAAGAAAAAATAAAGCCAAGGAGAAGCCATGCAGTGGGAGAGTAAAAGGGGAGAGGTCCAAGAACTTAAATTCCATGTTTTGGAAGAAGTTTCCAAGCCCAATTCGGAATTTCTTTAAGCCCAACCAGAATCAAACTCGGAATCAACTCAGAACTCAATATAAATATTTGCAATTTCAGATTGCTTGTTATGTTGTTCTTGCTTGTTCTTTGGTTGCCCAATTGGGCCCAAGGGCTTTGTAATTTTTTTCGAATCGGTGTCCAACTCTAGGACTACCCTTGGCCGCCCCTCTCTCTTCTCCAACTCATGTATTCATCCTCTACCCCCTTTGAACTCTTTGGATTTCGTTGAGTTTAGGTTCAGCCATTGTGCAAACTTCTGTTCTTCAGTTGTGTCGGACGACCACCTGTCAAGACAGCCTTCGGAATCCCATCTTTTGAACTCAATATAAATATTTTCAATTTCATATTGCTTGTTATCTTGTTCTTGTGTGTTCTTCGGTTGCATGCAGGAATAGACCTTCGTGGTCAGGTCAACCGCGTTCTTGGCACGGTTGATAACAACTTGGAGTGTGGTTCAGCGATTGCTAGGGCGCAAGCGATGTCGTACGGTTGTAGTCGGATCGCAAGAGTCACCTCCACCAAAATCGAAGTTATCATCCTATCGGAAGATCGGGACCCTATCGCCTCATTACTGAATACGCGTATTCCAAAATTGGCATGATACCGAATTTTTTCTATTTTAGCCCTTTTTTGAAAAATATTCACATTTAGATCCCTGGTAGTTTTAATTCTGTTTTTGGACCCAGGGGGTCGGCGCCTTGACCCACGGCGTCGAGGTAACACGTCTCGGCGCCGTGGTCCATGGCACCGGGGTCCCAGGCCCGCACCAGCGTGGCGGCCCGTGTGGCGTCGACGTGGCAAGTACCTCGGCGCCACTAGTCACGGCGCCGAGCTCAGCGCCGTGGATCTTGGCGCCGAGCTCTGGCCAGCGGGACCCACGCGGCCTTCTCCTTTCTCCCTCTGTCTCTTTCGTACGGCTGGTTCTTTTCTCCCTCTCCCTCTCTCTTACCCGCCTCCCCGCCGCCGCCCTGTGGTGCCGCCGCCTCCCCTCCCCGCCCGCCTGCGTCCCCGCCGGCGGCCGAGCCCCCACCGCCTCCCCGGCCGCCCGCCCGCCTCCCCTCCCCGCCCGCCCGCGTCCCCGCCGGCGGCCGAGCCCCCACCGCCTCCTCGCCATGGCCGCCCGCCTCCCCTCCCCGCCCACTCGCTGGACGCCGGCGCCATCATCCATTCCCTCTGCTTCTCGCCCAACCGCTTCTGGATCTGGGACCTGGAATCCAAGCACATCTTGTAGGACCTCAAGCCATAAGTCCAGGCCTCCAAGAACCAGGTATATCTCTACCCTTTGCCTGTCTTGTTTGCTTTCTTGTTAGATCTGTTGCGGTGTCTGATTAGGCTGCATTGCTGGATGTATTGTGGATTTGTGCCGTGTAGTGCACTAGTGCTATTTGCTTCAATTGTAATATGCTGTGTTGTTAGCTATGCAGTAGTGTTGTCTTAGTTAATATGTAAGTTCGTGGTTAGTAGAGCTTTCATTTCATTAATTACAGCATGTAGAATGCAGAATTGCTGTTAATGCATCAAATTGATACAACCATACGATCGTGTATTTGTAAGAATCTAGTTTGCATATTATAATGTTAGATTATTTTGTTGGGTGCCTACTTTGCACTATCAATGTCTGTAAGTTTTGCAAATGGACCGAGTTCCACACCCCTAATTGAGCTAATCGGATATTTTTGGACCAATCTTATTCTCAGTTGGTTCCAACTAAATAGTACAAGTATGATCTTTATTTGTAGTTGCATCAGTTTTAGGAGAAGCAAGGAATAAAGCTACGCTCAAGCTAAAGAGAGCATCAAACTAAAGAAAGCCACCCCTGTTGAACTGGAATGTACGGACGGGAACCAAAATTGGGGTGGTTAGGGTTCGCGTTTCAACTTTGGAACTAATCATTGTTTAAGCTAAACAAACCTCTTACCAATAGTGCTCTAGTTTAACAATGCATAAACACATTACCCTTTTTTCCCTTAAAATTGTAGCAAGTACATATATACACTTGCTTCTTTTTCAGTACCATACTACCATCAGTAGTATTTTATTTCACTATAGGATAATTGGTAAAGCGAAAGAAAGAAGAAAAAGGCTCACTGAAAAATTGTATTGGCCATTCTCGAGCTAGCTTATACTCCCTTCATCCAAATTTGTAAGACTTATTTTCTTTTGACATATAGACGGTTAGTGCCTGGCTACACCGAACCTATAGAGCATGGTTTAGCTTTCTGCTTTAGCTAGATGATATGTGGTTGTGGGACTTAAATCGTTTCTGCTTTAGCTTTATTTTTAACTTTCCATCCGCATATTTCCAAGGTATTAAGTTTGGTTTTCTGTATGAACTAGATGGACAACCTAGTCACCCTATATCATGGAGGCAGTGTGACAAGTGATGATTATGGAAATGTTCAATTTGTTGAAATGCAAAGGGTGCCTCTGATATTCAGTGATCGGCCGTCGTTTAGTGAGTTGGTTGCTAGGGCCCGGGAGGAGCTACATTGTCATGCAAACGAGGAGAGCATCACAGTTGAGGGGTTACTTCACTTCGGTTCGAAAGACACAATTCTAAGGCGGTTGATCTTAATTGGTTGTGAGGATCAGTGGGACAAATATGTCAAATTGGTTATGAGGAATGATTTCCAATGTTTGGACCTTGTTGTGCGGAAGGTGTCCATTGATCCCACCCCTCATGGTTATTCACCAGAACTAGGTGATCAGGCACCCTTTGACCCTCCGTTATCGGACCTTGCGGTGGATGTGGAAGAAGTGCCTGAGGTGCCCGATGCTCTATCTGCCCCGAACGAGGTTCAGATTTCTCAACCAGTTCGAGTTGAATGTCGGACTGATGATGTCGTGGCGGCCCCTCAGGAGATCCCTTTGACCCAGAATCATCCCAGTAAGTGTCGAGCAACACTTTAGCCTTTTCCCTTCATTCCATTCTTTTGTCTCAATCCCATCGTTTTCGTGCTTATGATGCAGGAGACATTCCTGATAATGTGGGTGTTCCTCCCGTTGCTCCATCTGGCAACGTTGAAGAAGTCTGCAGGGACTCCAACAGTGTGGATGTTCAAATTGTGGATGATCTGGAGCCTTACAAGATCACAAGGGCCGTTGATTCTGATGATGACCGCCCTTTTGGAGAGCTGACCGAAAGTGATATTGAGCTGATCAGGCGTTATTGCCCAGGCCGGGATCCATCAGTTCATGAATTTAGCGATCTTAGGCATCCTTATGAGGCTTATGCAGAAGGAAGGGATGACGAGCTGCTAGATGCTCCTGAGGCCGGGTCAAGCATGACAATTGAGAAGGGCATGGTGTTTGAGGACTTGTCTGCATTGAAAAGGTGGCTGCAGGAGTATTCAGTGATTCGTAAAAGGCCATTCAAGGTGAGACATTCTTATGTGGAGCGGAGGTACACAGTTGTGTGCGAGAAGGAAACATGTGAATGGAGGGTTTGTGCTAGGAAACAGAAGGGCACGGGAAAGTTCAAGATCACAAGAATCGTTGGCCCACACACTTGTGCCGAAGCAGAGCTCAAACAGAAGCATCGGCAGTTGACCTCTACCATTATTGCGGCTGGTCGTTGTGGTTGCAGCACAGGCGCGGGGAGGGACGTACACGTGCCTTCACAAGACTTGCAGACTTGTTGACCTCCATTTATGTTTTATTTCCTTTAATTCTAATTGGGTGGGTATAAAGGAATTCGCGCTCCTCATATACCCCTATGGCTGGGTAGTAATTTTCAGTCACAAAAATTTTCCTAGGTCCGCCTCATGGTATCCAAGTTGAAAAGGATAAGTTGAACATGACTCTATTATGGATTTTTGACCACATTCTCCATTCTTCTTTCTCCAATCTTGGATTAGGGAAGAAGGAGATATTCGCGATTCGCGACTACTGGCGGTTTCATTATGGGGCAGCTCATGATCTTCATATCGATCAATTATCCACCTCTGCATCTATTCTTTCTTAGCTAAACGGGTGGAACATCCATCATGGAATAAGAAGAATTCTTCCATTCTCTTTTTCTTTGGTTTGGGGAAAACCCGAACTAAAACTTTTCGAGGGAGTGGAATTCCTAGTAAAAAAATACTGGATCGGCTGCTCGGAGGCATTGCCAATTACTCGGCGCCGTGGATCCTGGCGCCGAGAGCTCGGCGCCACTGATCTTGGCACCGATCTCGGCGCCGTGACTAGTGGCGCCGAGGTGCTTGCCACGTCGGCGCCACGCAGGCCGCCAAGCTGGTGCGGGCCTGGGACCTCGGCGCCATGGACCACGGCGCCGAGATGTGTTACCTCGGCAGCGTGGGTCACGGCGCCGACCCCCTAGGTCCAAAAACGGAATTAAAACTACCAGGGGTCTAAATGTGAATATTTTTCAAAAAAAGGGCTAAAATAGAAAAAATTTGGGGCATGATACAACCCAATATTCCTCCGAATACAGCCCATGTTGGGTGTACTCCCATCCTGTTACACACCCACGACTCCCGGCCAAGGTTCGTGATATCAGGTAGGATCTTTTTCATCTAACGGATCGGATCGTAGAATCATGATTCTATTAAATTTTTAATAGCGTATATATTTTATACAAAAATTAAATTATATTTATAAATATGCAAGCCTATAGTAGATTTTTTGAATTTAATACACTTATTCATGTTATATTGAATTAAGGTTGATTTTTGAAAATTATTTAATTATTTTTAATAAACTAATAATCTAAAAATGCAATATGTTAAAGATAATACTTTTTTTTACCTTAGAACAACATGTAAACAACAAAATAAAGCAAGTTACACTAGTGCAACTTAAGCTAGCAATAGGTAATATCAAATTTTATATGCTAATATAGTTTGTTATCAGGATCACGATCCCACTACGATCCTAATGATTCTACAAATAGGATCACAATCCCACTGCGATACTACCTAATTTCGATCTATATTATACGATATATATCATTTATCTCCGATAGAATTATAGGATCATACAATACTACGGTACGCATGGTGATACTCACAGCATTGCTCCCGGCACACCTCAACTTTGCATCTTCCTCGTTGAGATCTCGTCTTCCCATGGCGGCAGCGTGAACCTCGTCGCATCCCTTTCCTGATCATGTCACTCCCTGTGCCCACCTCACCGGAATGTGCACCGCAGCCCCAGAGGCGGGTGATGGTGGCAGCATCTAACCCTGCACCCCTATTCAATGCTCAGCACCACCACCTAGAGCACTTCTTTGAGAGGTTCGACTTGTCGTAGGCGGTGGTGTTTGTGTAGGCATTGCTCAACGCGTCGGTGCGGTGTTCTTCACCGGCGTCAGCAAATCTGGCATCGTCGCACCCAAGCTTGCGCAAATGCTATCCTTATTGGGCTTCTCCTAATAGCAGATGCACCCGGAGTGCGACCCGGTGGCAAGCAACAGATTGCACGGACCAAGCCACCCGAGCATGGTCGCCGACATCGCCGCCAAGACGTCCGCACCGAATGCCTCCTTCCACCCAATTTCGGCCATAGGTGACAGATAATTCAGGTCGAACGCTACCACGGCGCTCGAGTTTCGTTGCGCCGAGTTGAAGCTAGCAAAGAGCCATGGCGAAGGTGCTTCTGAGGCTGCCATGGCCGCCATCAAGAGAACAGTTGCAGGCGGCGAACCCGGCCACGAAAGCACCTCCGGAGCAGCGGTGGGAGCGTCGTCCAGGAACCAGCAGAGGAGTGAGTCGATGGCGAGGAGGGAGGTGGGGTGTGGAGATGGAGACATGGCCACGGTGGAGGCCTGGAGGGGGCGACACAACCAGTGACGGTGAGGCAGGCAGGCTGGGGAAGAAAGGGGACCGACCAGGGATGCCGAATTTTTTCTATTTTAGCTCCTTTTTTGAAAAATATTCACATTTAGACCCCTGGTAGTTTTAATTCCGTTTTGGACCTAGAGGTCGGCGCCCTAGGTCACGGCGCCGAGGTAACACGTCTCGGCGCCGTGGTCCACGGCGCCGAGGTCGCAGGCCCGCTCCAGCGTGCCGACCTGCGTGGCATTGACGTGGCAGGCACCTCGGCGCCGTGGATCGTGGCGCCGAGCTCGGCGCCGTGGATCGTGCCGCCGAGCTCGGCGCCGTGACTGGTGGCGCCGAGGTGTGAAACATTCAGAAAAGGATAGGCGCCGTGACTGGTGGCGCTCCAGCTCGGCGCCTTGAAAATAATCCCTAGCTTTTGGAAACATTCAGAAAATTGATCAACTGTGTGAAACACAATTTTCTATTAATTTTTTGATGTTGTCGTGTTCAATCTAAAAATTTCGGGTGCTATTATGGTAATAATGTTTGTAACTTTTTTCCTAAGCAGGGAACTCCGATGGTCAAACACTAATTGTTAGAGAAGGGGATAGTGGTGTTGCTTATTCATGGAATTCAAAAGAGCTAAAATGGGACAAGGTAAGAACCTATGTGCCTTATACTTTTCCATTATATTTCCCTTAAGTAATTATGTTGCTATCTCAAATCACATGGTATAATCTGCGAAGTTGAGGATATAGTTTAATGTCTTATTGTTCTTTTGCAGACATTTATGTGCTTGAAAATGTGAATTTTCCATGTAATGATTTACAATTTTGAACTGAGTAGTCATTATTTCCCTGTTCTTTTCTATATGCAGACTAATCCATTCGACCTGTTTGAGACATTCTTTGGAGCAAGCATGGGTGGGCAACATTATGCACTCTATTAAATTGTAGTTTTGTGAAGCACCGATACGCAATACCGTCATACCGGTAGTCTCAAGTGCAGTCGATACAGCTAGGCAAACACAATAGAGTGCATAATAATAGGATTACATAGACCATAGATAACATAAAGAAATGCAACGTGGGTGTCTAATTCTCGACTTCCATGGCTTCTCCCTAATTCAGCAGAATGTTCTGAGCACGTGGCACGTGGAACTCTGTACTTCTAATGTTTAGAACTCAACCACTAGTCCTAACATGCCTTAGGGAATATAATTTGCTGGGTCTATTACATTTTGTCTACTGGGTGTAGCGTGGTTGTTTCCCCTTTTTCTCGCGCCCTGAAGATGGCTCCGCTGCATCCTTTGTCCTGTCACTCTTGGTCTTGAGAGCTACCTCACGAGCTTGAAGCTCTTCCTCCTGACGCTTGATGGCTGCTTCACGCAGTCTTAAGTGCTCCCGCCTCCTTTGCAGCTCATCCTCCTTGCCCTTTAGACGGATTTGGTCCACCCTCACGCGGCGCTCTTGCTCAAGCCACATCTGTCGTTCCAACTCGCGAGCTTGAGTCATCTTGACAAAGTATTGTCCTTTGTTTTCCACCTCCATTGGCCGGTTCTGTGGCCATGCCGGCGGCACCCGATCCACCCATTCGCTGAACTCGCAAGGCTACGTGTGGCGTGGTAGATGTCACGGATCAAGTTGAAAAATGTTAACGAGAAACAAGGGATTTAGTTGTCGTCGTTACCATGAAGTCGTCATCCAGGTCTGGACACTTGAAGAACCTACGGCCATAGTTGGCTCGTTGTACTGGATCCGTCCAGACGCACAACATCGTCCTAAAGCCGCAATGCACTTCGGGCGCTCATGCCACTCCGGCACTCCAAATGGGTCGGACCTCCAGGAAGATATTGTTGTGGAGTAGTATTGTGATGGCTTGAGGAGATGTGGTATGGAAGACATAGGAGGCCTTTATGTAGGCAGGTTATCTGGTGCAGTGGGCATAGTCCATGGAGAGGACGACATGCGAATCTTTTTGCTTTTACAGGATTCCAGTGTAGCAATAAATGTCCCTATGTAGGCTTTTCAGAGCCTGTAGTCTCGTAATAAATTCATAGATCGTAGCCTTTTCAGAGGCCAGTAATCATAATTCCTGTAAAGGCTAAAGGCCTACGCCCCTATATGTGTACTGGCATTACTTTGTTGAAGCGACAGAAGCCTGAAAAACCTAGAAAGCTAATTGTTGCGTCATTAGTCTATCTCTCATGTTGTGTCATTGCAAACGTGTCGGCATATCAACTACTTTTATCGTGGACGTCAGAAAATCTCGGCAAGTTTCCCCTGTTTTTGGAGCCACTCTAAACACAAATATCACATGAATATAACATATACACATATATACAACAAGTAGCTCATTACAAACCCATCTCAGTCCATACGAACAAATAGTCCATAACGTTATAACAGTCCATACAAGTGAAACGGCTAGTCTCCGACACTGCCTCCTAGCCTTACCCTTACCAAGTGCGTCGGTGCCTGGAGTGTAACGGCTTACCTCTAGGAAGCTACGCGTCCTGACGTCGCCGACTGTCCTGGAGAAACGCTCTATGTTTTGTATGGACTGCTTCAGGGTTTTGCCCTGCAAACAAGCAAAAGAATGGATATTTTGCTATATGTAGTGGTATTTATGTCTATTGGAAAATAAGCAATGAGATTGAACATTACCACTTGGTCCAGGATCGGTGCCATCTCCACCTGCGTCCCAAGGTGAGTAGACTGGTCGTACGGTGTGTCTTCGTCGTCCTCGGACTCAATGTCGGCATAGTCATCTTGAGTCCATTGTCCCTTAAGCTTGCTCCGTGTCACACCCTGGTACCAAATTTGGTACCGCCGGAAGTACTCGTTGGTGTGCGGCTCGTCGTTGTCGTCCACGTTGTCTTGAAAGTGTCCCCACTCCTCAACGTACACGTGGTGGTGCTGCTCGAAGTCTGTCACCTTCTTCTGTCGCTGACGATCAAATCCGCATGTCACGTAAACCAATAGTTAAAATTAGTAGAAACTCTGTGCAATTGGAATCCAAGGTTAGAATTGAAATTGCATAGCACTTACTTGTGCAAGGCCACAGATGTCGAGAACGACGCTACTGGCCACAGCTGCCTCATACCAAACTGGCGTGCAACTCTATGTGGCAGGTGATACTCAACAGCATAGAAACAGATTAGGGGGCACCTCATCCTGTAGAGGGCCTCATCTATGTAGCACAGTGCGCAGAACTGAATGGCCTCCACCTCTTGCTCGGCATACAGCTCCCACTTAACCTGCATAGCAAGAATTTACTTGTAAGGTACTATACTAACAAATAAAAATCACGATACCAAATGGAATTAACTTACATTGGAGGCCGTGAGCGCATCTAGCTCGTTCGTGTACTCTAGGTAGGCCCGCTTCGTCCTGGTGTAGGGAACTAAGACATGGTCCCAAAGACATGCAACTGTCGGACATCGATGAAGAGGAACCTCTGCGAACCATGGACGAGGAGGCAAAACCGTGGGACGACCAACTGGTAGACGACACCACATCCATAGCTGGAGGAGGTAGAGGCAACCACCTACTGACGAGTTCGCCGAAGTCCGACGACACGCCTCGCTGACGTGGCGATAAAGGAACGCCAACACCCCGGAAGCCCAGCTGTACTGCCCCACCGTGTCCCAGTCAGTGAGGCAGTGGATGTACATCCACGACGCGCTGTCCCCCTTTCCGTCGGGGAAGAGAACGCAGCCAAAAAAAGTGAAGGATCCATGCTCTGCAATTATATGTAAAATGATATTAAATCAAACTATGTCAATTTTAGAAAAAGCTCGATAAGACGACGAGTTGGCTCGATATCCACCCCTACCTGCAGTAGTAGGCAACTGTCTACTCATCCGCACCTTCAAGACACACTGCGAAAGACTGTCGGAGCCAGGTGATTGGAACTCCAGAAGTGCGAAGGCCTGACTCAGGAGGAAGCTCTCTCCCGAGGAAGGCCTCTACTTGAGCTCTCCAACCAGCAGCCACGCACGGTCCGATCACTGGACGGCCGTGAATGGCAACACCAAGCATCTTCTGAGTGTCCTCGAGCGTAATTGTCATCTCCCCGAAAGGGTGGTGGAAGCTGTGAGTCTCCGGCCTCCACCTACATGATACAAAAAAGAGAACTACATGTCAGAGAATTCGAGGCGCACATAGCCGATAAACAATGAACATGCAAGTGGAGCAATGGTTCAGGAGAATACCTGTCAACCAGTGCAGTGATGGCCGGGGGGTTGAAGGTGGGCAACCCACGGCGAACCTGGTAAGAGATGGCGTCTAGGCCAGCCCTCTCCAGGAAGGGAGTGTACCTCTCGTCGTACCGCATGTCCAGGAACCCGTCATGGGTTTGAGGACGAAGGATGGGCAGCTCCTGTATAGAATACACCAATTTTTTTAGTTAATGCATCAACATAAATAATTAATTGTACAAGAAGTGATGAAGGCAGTACCCTCCCCTCCGCGGTGAGCCATCCTCGGTGGTTCTCCTCGTAGTACGGGTCTAGCAGGTGGAATTGCGCCATCCAACAAAAAAATTGAATTTCTCAGTCCAACATAGAAATAAACAAAAAATTGAACCTGCATAAAATATGGAAATAATAAGAAATTAAACAAGAAACATAGCAAATTGCATATGGGAAAACAACTAGACGAACTATGAAACATAACGAACAACAAGCACTCGCACCTGAATAAGCGGCCAATGGCATGTGCGTGAATTGTGGCCAAGTCTACCACATCTGCTACATTGGTTCTGCTCGGGGTCAGTAAGAAAGGGGGTTGCTCTCCCTCGCCTCGTTCTTCCTGGAAGCTGATCCATAACCATCTTGTGTCTCGTCCTCTTCCTGGTTCCACGTTTGTTCCAACGGCTACCCGGATCCGCAATGTATTTGGGCCCGGTGTATGGTGGTCACTCTCCCTCATCCCGGTAAGGCTCGAAACGGGGAGACCACGTAAGCACAAGGTTGTCAACACTGAACTCCAGAGGTATCTTGCTCTCGTAGTCAAAGTTGCGATGCCTTGCTGCTGCCACATAATGAGAACATGGAAAGTGGTACTGCCTCGGTTTACCACATGTGCATGAGAAAGCAATAAGGACAACCTTATGCCTCCTCGTCGGCCGGAGCTCTCCATCAGTCGTTGTACCACCCCTTTCTACAACCTCGTAAGTGCCCGTGGCGTTGTCAAAACAATGTACCTCATGTGCCTCAGCCCTCGCCTTTGCCTTTTCAAGGTGGAGCTTCGGTTTTGGCGCCCATCTCTCTTGTTTACTCTGTAGCGCCATTGCATGTGCGTGTCTTTCATTGAACCAGGCAACAAGCTTGTAAAAGGTGAAGGATACGATAGCATTGACGGGTATACCACGTATACCCCTAAGCAAATTATTGAAGGATTCGGCCATGTTGCTTGTCTGAAACTCGTACCTCCAGCCACCATCGTCATGAGCCCTTGTCCATTTGTCGACATCTCTCATCAATCCCATCAACCACTGTCTACCTTCTGTGTTTGTTGCAGTTTTAAGCTGCTCCAACTTCTCCTGGAAGAACTTGACCTCAAGCATTCGCGCAACCTCCTCGAACAGAGAAAAGTTATCCTTCGTACCATCCTTACGGAGTAGATTCTCGGTAAGATGCCGAGTGCACCAACGGTGGTGCAAAGCTGGATACCCGGTATCTGCTCCTGTACGGCAGCATGTATGCCCTGGTGTCTATCAGATATGACACCAACCGCCCTACCAGGGCCGACCACGTGCCTCCGAACGAGCCGTAAGAACCATCCCCAGCTGTCTTTGTTCTCCCTCTCAACCAAAGCAAACACCAAAGGAACCAACGCGTTGTCTGCGTCACAGGAAATGGCTATCAGAAGTGTGCCCTGGTACTTGCCAAGAAGAAATGTACCGTCAATGGAGAAGACGGGACGACAATGCCGAAAGGCCTCGATGGACTGAGCAAAGCACCAGAAAGCACGGAAGAATATCTGCCTCCCATCTTGTGTCCATTTATTTGGTTTCGGGACGAACTCATAATGCATGCCTGGATTAACCGCTTTGATTGCATTGAAGAGTGCTGGCAACTGCTCGTACCCATCTTCCCAGTCCCCATATATCATCTTCCAGATGCGTTGCTTTGCCCTCCATGCTTTCCCATACCTTATCTCGTATCCAAATTTCACCTTAACAATCCCAGCAAGTGTCTTCACCTTCATATTGGGTTCTCCCTTTACTATGTGCCACAGTGACTTGGCAATAATGGTAGAGGTCAACTGCCGATGCTTCTGTTTGAGCTCTGCTTCGGCACAAGTGTGTGGGCCAACCATTCTTGTGATCTTGAACTTTCCCGTGTCCTTCTGTTTCCTAGCACAAACCCTCCATTCACATGTTTCCTTCTCGCACACAACTGTGTACCTCCGCTCCACATAAGAATGCCTCACCTTGAATGGCCTTTTACGAATCACTGAATACTCCTGCAGCCACCTTTTCAATGCAGTCAAGTCCTCAAACACCATGCCCTTCTCGATTGTCATGCTTGACCCGGCCTCAGGAGCATCTAGCGGCTCGTCATCCCTTCCTTCTGCATAAGCCTCATGGGAATGCCTAAGATCGCTGAATTCATGAACTGATGGATCCCGGCCAGCTCAATATCACTTTCAGTCAGCTCTCCAAAAGAGCGGTCATCATCAGAATCAACGGCCCTTGCGATCTCGTAAGGCTCCTGATCATCCACAATTTGAACATCCACACTGTTGGAGTCCCTGCAGACTTCTTCAACGTTGCCAGATGGAGCAACGGGAGGAACACCCACATTATCAGGAATGTCTCCTGCATCATAAGCACGGAAACGATGGGATTGAGACAAAAGAATGGAATGACGGGAAAAGGCTAAAGTGTTGCTCGACACTTACTGGGATGATTCTGGGTCAAAGGGATCTCCTGAGGGGCCGCCACGACATCATCAGTCCGACATTCAACTCGAACTGGTTGAGAAATCTGAACCTCGTTTGGGGCAGATAGAGCATCGGGCACCTCAGGCACTTCTTCCACATCCACCGCAAGGTCCGGTAACAGAGGGTCAAAGGGTGC
This sequence comes from Dendrocalamus latiflorus, assembly GCA_017311315.1. NCBI lineage: Eukaryota > Viridiplantae > Streptophyta > Magnoliopsida > Poales > Poaceae > Dendrocalamus > Dendrocalamus latiflorus. The sequence continues at coordinate 18,749,501 of CM029629.1, read as the reverse complement.
CTGATCACCTAGTTCTGGTGAATAACCATGAGGGGTGGGATCAATGGACACCTTCTGCACAACATGGTCCAAACATTGGAACTCATTCCTCATAACCAATTTGACATATTTGTCCCACTGATCCTCACAACCAATTAAGATCAACCGCCTTAGAATTGTGTCTTTCGAACCGAAGTGAAGTAACCCCTCAACTGTGATGCTCTCCTCGTTTGCATGACAATGTAGCTTCTCCCGGGCCCTAGCAACCAACTCACTAAACGACGGCCGGTCGCTGAATATCAGAGGCACCCTTTGCATTTCAACAAATCGAACATTTCCATAATCATCACTTGTCACACTGCCTCCATGATATAGGGTGACTAGGTTGTCCATCTAGTTCATACAGAAGCCAAACTTAATACCTTTAATTGAAATTGGATACTAGATAGTAACTAATAAGTACCTAGTCACTATTGCCCAGCATAAAAGTAGTGATAGTGCTTTGTGATGCACTATTGGGTTTAGTTTCCTATTCCAGAATAGGTAAACAGATGCTACTTTATTGGTGCTATCAGTGGTTAAAGTGCCTTATATACCACACATCATCGCTCTGCAAGATAAGACATGACCCGCTATGTTACAAAGCACGCTGCCTCTCCTCACGGGCTATAAAATGCACACCCACCCCCTTGAAAGTAGGAGCACTCGACCTTGCTAACCATAGGAAGAAGAACCTTCTTCGTCCTACAGTAACATACCATGGCAGACACTGAGAGTCTAGTCCAACCGGGGTCATCGACGCAAGACCTTCTTCTCGAAATGAGGGAGGACTTCGGCCCTAACTACCGCTTGATGCCAAATAATCATGCTGAATCGATATGGTTGCAATGTAGACACACGGAGGGTGTGATCGTGTAGGTCTTGGATGACCAGTTCGAAGGCGGATGATGTTTTTTCTATTAGACCATGTGGATGGTCATAAATAAAATGATGATGAATTATTAACATTTGGATTGCTTTGGAATTTATGTTTGTGAAAGTTTCAGTTGATTGTAGTCAAAGATTTTGAATCCGAGTGGTTTCGATCAGTTCTGAGTGACATCGGATGGCTATTGAGTAGTAATGGAATATCAGACGATGCTCTACTTCAAGAGTGTTCGAACCAACCAGATCGACTAAGGAGTATTGGACGACGCTCTACTGGAAGAAGGATCGGACTAGTCTGATCGGGTAAGTGGCATTGAACAATTGTTGAGTAGCAACTGAGTATCAGATGGCGTCCGAGTGGTATTGGAGTATCGGACGACATTCAAGTGCCATCGGAAGATCGAACGACAGACTTCGACCTTGTCCGACTTCGACTACATCCTGCTTTGACCACGACAAAATGACCATGGCAAGTAATCGTAGATTTTGACCTCAAATAGTGAATCGGTCATATACGAGTGCTTTAACTCTTGCTATCTTTGAGTACTTTGAGTACTCGTGTTAGGCCAACGGTAGGACAAGCTGGCAGTGTTCGATAAATAGTGTTCGAAGGAACGGTACTCATAGTCGGAAGGACCTGGTACTTGGTAGTCATAGCAATTGGTACTTGGTAGTCGGTAGTCGATGGTTCTCGGTAGTCGATAGCGATGGTTGTTATTCCCGAGTATTTTGAACAGACCGATGGGAATTCCTAAGTATTTGTGGTTTTCGAGTATTCGTTGAGCTAGCGGTTGTAATATGTTGTTTGAGGCTGAGTTTTGGATAGCGGTGGAAATTGTGGTTGTGGACGATCTGGTTATTGATGATGGATGGTGAAAGGTGTGGTTTACGTATATGTGCCGATGACAGGCAAGTTTAGAAGAACTTATGCTGGAAAAATGTTTCTTTGGTCATTGCATGTGCAGGTGAGCGTGGAGATGATCATGGTCGGTGACAAGGAGGATCGAGACTATGAGGAGGTAATCTAAGGTCCAGATGGTCCGGATGTCATGCGAGATGGTCGGGCTAATGTCGGAGCACATGGAGATCGAAGGTGGTGAAGTGTGGAGAAGCTACGAGTGGCATGGTCTTGGAGGCTTCGACATAGAAGTTGATAAGACATGATGAAGATACGGGAGGTGCGATCCTAGAGTATTGTGTTATGAGTTATGGATGAAGTCCATAAGGGAAAAGATTAAGAGTTTGAATGAAAACACGTGTACGGAAGGGTATTGGGTCCTTTAATTTGATATAGAGATAAGATTTTGTGTTCATATTTGAATCGAACACGGTTTAGGTTCTAGCATATAAAAGTAGAGGCAGGATAAGGATTTTAGCCATGAGGCTTTGTGAGGCATTTTGGTGCTAGGGTTTTAGGGGTGCTTGTGGGGACACTTTATAACTCCATGAAAATTCAGCAATAAAGAAGATCTTGAATCAATCTGGTTCTAGATTTCTGGTGATTGCTATTTGGGCGAGCAAAACTGTGCAATAAGTGTTTGTTTGAGCGATCAAATTCGTCATCAACTACGTAGAGATTTGGGGAAGTGGAGGCAATCATTCACCCCCCCTGGTGAGTGCGCCATACGATCCTACATTTTTCTATGCCCACACTCTAGGGTACAATTAGTCAATAGTTTATTTTGTTATTGCTAATAGTGATTCCATGTTAACCACCTTTCCAGCAGGTGGCGAAATGAAACTTTATCCACTTGATCGATCCTCCCCATGAATGTCATGTTGTGACATACATGGATACATTGTGGAACTGATTCTTAGAGTTGGAGGCGCGGATTGACAATCTCAATGAGCAAAATGATGACATCTATCAACAGATGTAGCGCGAGAGGGGCAACGAGGAGGTTGTCAACATAGGAAGTTCCTATAATCCCACATGCTGCTGCACGAACCCTAACTGCACATGTGCGTGTCACTACAACGATAGCCAATTACGTCCGAGGCATCCCTCTATGCAAGACTCCATGTGGGTAGTGCTAAGCACCTTTCACTAATAGCCATGCTTAGAGAAGCTTGTACCTTAAGCTGTGTATTGCCTACCACGTACACCGTGTGAACCCTAGCTACACATGTGCTTTGTGAACTTTTTTTGTTGTGTACGTATTTTGCTTTGTCTTCCTCTGTGTACGAATTTTCTATTGCATCGTAATATTACTTACCTTCCTACTTACGAATTGTTGCTACCTCAATCGTCCTCGTAAAATTCTTCAGAAAATTTATTGCACTATAACAGTATACAACGATCGTAAAGTGTTATTGCGAGTCTAACATATTTCGTACCATTAGAAACCTACAAAAATCATAAATAGACCAATCAACATTATCTGCCCTTTTGTTTCAAAAAAATAGCAACCTATAAACAAAATTTGCTAAATGTATTACCTATAAAAATTGCTATTTACTCTCTCACAATTATTTTCATCGGCTTAATAAAATAAAAATATTATTATTTTAAATCACCCAACCTTTGGACGACTAGGGCTAACTTGCTCAACCAAATTGAGCGACAAGGCACTAGTCGCCGCACGCCCAACCATTGGGTGACTTGGTTACTTGTTGCCCGACCATTGGGCAATTTTCCCATGTCGCCTAACTGTTCGGCGACAATGGCCATTTCTGCCAAATAAAAAATATAGATATATTAGTGTAATTCGGAATTTAAAATTAATTATTTAAAAAAATCGTGTGATATGAGTCTATTCCCAATCCAACAATCCAAACAGGAGTTTAAACACATCCCACTCAACATTTCCCATTCCCACAATCCAAACGCCACCTGAGGGGGATGTTCTTAACAGATTGTCTTGCGAAAAAGGTCCCCAATTGATCCCTCCCGCTGTTAGGGAGAACATGTATGGCATGTTCGAGACAATGTCATGCATGCCCGAGGTGAACTTACTATCCCAAGTTCATTCAGTCAGCGACAATATGATTTGGAAACATTGTCGGGTCTCGTGAGTAGAGGCCTAGATTAAGATGGCGGGATTGTTTTATTGGGTGACGAGACTAAGCCTAACCTGATTCTAAACCAATCCTCTAGCTTATCTGAGTTGAGCTATATATGCGCGTGTCCTCGCGTAGAGCTGAAAGTGAAACTCAGGGCCGTTCGGTCTTGGCTTGAGCTCCATCCGCGAAATTAGAGTTCAGCCAAAAACTTTTTTCCCGAGAGATGATTTGTACTAATTGCTTACTGTGGAGATATGTTTGAAGGATACACGGCTAACACGCTACTAGTCATCCTTTAGCCGTGTGATGCTTGTGTTATGTATACACGTTTTTACATTCTCAGATGTATATTTCTTGCTGTTTTTATTTAGTTTCTATGAATAATTTATTAATAAATGGTTTTTAGGTGCAAATCCCTTGTTTTGGTGCATTCCATGCTGATCTAGAAAGAACCAAAGACGATCCCACGAATTAGGAGGCTAATATGCAAAGTCCAATAGTACCATGGTGCCGTTTACAAGTAAACTAGTTGAGTGTCCGTGCGTTGCTACGGAACAAAAACATTCAACAGACATGAATATATAGGGGAAACACATGTCAGATAGTTCATGAAATATTAACAAAGGAAAACACTTGGTGATGGACCGATTTTTAAGAAACGAAAAAACATTGTTATAGCCTCCTAATTTTTTTTATTAAAAGAAGATAGAGATAAGTCATCATTTCAGTATGTTCGTCCTAACTCTTTTAATATGTATGCCTTGATCTGAAAATGCCAATTCATAGTATACTCTAGAGGAAACAAAACAAATATATATAGCAACAACAGCAGTAGCAAAAGAATCAATGGAACTGGAGGTGCTCAGCATACTATGATACAAATAAACATCACATCATCATCATACGTAGCAATATTTGCTTAACAAGAAGCTGTCATTGCCAATACTGAGATTCTGAGTACTTGAGTGTATGTGTATACGCATGCATGTGTGAGAGGAGTATATCGCCTCCCACATAAACCAATGGATAGAGAGTGTTGGATCGAAATTGGCGACAGAGGGGGGGCGGGGTGAATGTCGTCTTTAAAAAATTCCCCCAAAAGTACACACCTAAAGCTTTCTTCGATAGCAATCAATGCTATGAAGAAGAAGAGGTCATGCTACCTACTGGAATCATCAACTAATAGAGAAAAGAAGAAAAGGATTTTACCAAGGAGATTAGAAATAAAAAATTTGAAGAAAATCTGAAAATGAAGTGAAGGATAGCACTAAATTTCAGATTTCTCGCTATTCATTGATCCTTCACTCAAGATCTTTTGCAATCGATTTAGCAATGATATTAAGACTCTTCTACCCGAATCTAGAGTCATCTCATGAAGGGAATCCAGTGAACACACCCTCCCCTGACATGAAACCCTAGATTTTTGCAAAGCAGAGGAGGAAGGTGCGAAGAGTTCAGATTTCAAGAAGATTTTTGAATCTTTCAAATGCTCTAGAAAATGTAGTGATCATATGGCCATAAATGTTTCCCATCACAGAGCCTTCAAGATTCAACAAAACAAATTACCAAATCAACTCAAAATCAAGTCCAACAGTGAAGAACAGAGAGGAAGATCCAAAAATGAAAAACATTAGAGATGAAGTGGAAGTTGAACATAGCCAGCACAATCATTCTTGAATTGATAGAGAGGAAAAACGATGAATGATTACACAGGAATAACAATCATCTCCTCTCAAACACAAAGACTCAAGAACTCATCTCTCAGAACCACACAGAGAGACCCAGAGCAACGAACACCTGCTCTCCTGCTCTCAACAACTCCTCACCAACTAAAGCCTCAAAGCAAAACAACCTTCCCAAAGGCCATTTTGACTAAATCAAAACCCTAAAAGCCATGCACTCCTCTCTCAAGACATGCATGCACATGGACACACCTCTCCTATTTATAGCCTTCGCTTAACGGGTTTCTCCCTCGCTTTACCCGCTAATCAAAGACCCAAACCGCTTCCTCATGCAGCTTCGCATTTTTACCAAAACGCCCCTCCTGCACCTTCCGGGAAGCTTCCGCATTCCTTGTCGTCCAAGCCTCGCAACCACCTCGAGTCCTCGCCGTCTTCGGCACACCTCGACCGTTCTGACCTCGGCACCGCCTGTGCCTCGCCACGACTCCGCCTCGACATTCTGCAGCCATCACAGACAAGAAACACATCACATAGCACCGCTCGACACATGTAATCACAATTAGCATCAATTAATTATACTCAAGCATAAAATGGCCCAAAAGCTCAAACGGGAAGAAGAATACGCCTCAAGTCGGACTAACCAAACCCAACTGAGCCAAATGCCACCATGGCACGAAACGCACAAACCAAACTCAATCTTTCCAGAAACCTTGTCAATTACTCATCACAAGCATGGGGTCATAACCACATGGTCTCTCAATCTACCCTTTGATGAGTATATTGACAAACCCAGAAAAAACGAAAAGTTGAGTTTGAAAATGAAAGAAAGTCAAACATGGTCTAAAGAAAACAAAGAAGCTCATGACCATGTCAACAAACGGAGCAACAATAGAAAGAGCAAGTTTTCCTCAAAAGCTCCAAGAACTCCAAGATTTCCTTGAAAATGGCTTTTTCTCCACTATTCTCCCCCTTTTGGCAATAAAATCATCAAGGATGCAAAAAAGAGAATAAGGCATGAGAATGTATGGAATGGCTAAAATTATTCAATCTAAGCATTTAGAGCCATGAAGATTATCCAAAATGACCGTGAAGTATTACACCAAGCCAAAACACATAAATATGCTATCAAGATCATGACAAAACATGTATAATCAAGCTAAGCCAAATAATTCACAATCTGAAATTTAGTCGAATTTCTTAGCATGTTAAGTCAACCGTGATTCTAGTCTAGCTAAAGGTATCCAAAGATGATGCAAACCATGTCAATAGTCTAAGTGGAACCAAGAAGCTAGTATTGAGTCAATTTAGAGTGCTACACGTTCAAGAATGAGACATTTGTTTAAGTACTTGTTCTATGTGGAATTAAGCAAATTGAGCACAATTGACAAATTTGTCTTTATAAATCTCATGATTTTTTCAACCAGATTTTTGTGTAGTCATGTGCTAGATCTCAAGCCTTATGCGGCCACTCCTAGCTAGAAGCTTAAGAAGATAGCCTTGGTCATCCAAAACTCCCCCTGAGTTCATGCCTAGTGCAATGGCCACTGTCTCATGAGAAAGAATTGGTGAGATCAGTTTTTTCGCACAAAAGAGATCTTTTTGCTTTCTTAAAAGGTTGTACTAACTTATGCTTCATCAAGGAACTAACATAGCTCAATCTAAAGCTCAACGAAGATTCAAAACTCAACTCAGCCTATTTGACATAGCATGGATCATAAAAGGATAACTAAAGAGAGACTAGTCTCAAAAGCTGACATGACATGAATTAGTTCAAGTTGAGCATTTTAATCAACCCATCATGACAAAGACTAAATTACACATATAAAGTCATGAAAAATCTAGCAAGTAAGCACAGATCATGGCAAGATGTAATGCATTGTAATCATGTCATAAAAGGATAATAATCAAGACTCCATGTAGTTATATTACAATGCAAAATGCTAAAATGCAAGAAAAAACAACTCCCCCTCAACAAGTAATGCAACTTTTAGTTCAAGTTGAGTTATAACAATATTAAGATCCAGAAGCTCCCAAATGAACTCCCTTGAACCAAAGTAATAAGATCGAGAAGCTGACAAGAAAAGCAGAAAAGGCAGTCCTTAGAGCATATATAAGATATAGAGGATAATATGGCTCAGACTGACTCTCATCTACCCCATATGACTCTAGGACTATTAGCTGATCAACTAACATACTAGGGAGCAAACACGTACCCCGTCTACCCGAGGGTAGCCCAACCCTCGCTAGAACCTATAAGAAGTGAGTGAGCTCAACCTAGTGAAAAAAGAAACAGCTAATAAGCAGCATCCTAGAATCACAAGATGAGAGGATGAAGTCTAAACAACTAATTGTGAGAAACACTCTAATCTATGCTAAGAGGACTAACCCAAATGCACCCACATGCAATGCAACAGAAAGGAGTAAGAGCATAATTAACATGATAAAGCATGAAGCACAAAACTCCCCCCTCACAACAGTCCATAAGGACAAACCACCCCAAGCTCTCCCCGCAAGGCTGAAAACTTAGAGCTATCCAAAGGCTTGGTAAAGATATCAGCCAACTGGTGGTCACTCTCCACAAACTAGAGCACTATGTCACCCTTCTCCACATGGTCTCTAAGGAAGTGATATGTAATATCAATATGCTTGGTCCGAAAATGTTGCACAGGGTTCTTAGCAATGTTAATCGCAGAAGTGTTATCACAAAAGAGTGGAATACTGTTGATAACTAACCCAAAGTCCCGCAGGGTCAAGACCATCCAAAGCACCTGGCTGCAGCAACTGGCAGCAGCAACGTACTCGGCCTCTGCGGTGGACTGTGCAACACCAAACTGCTTCCTCGAAGACCAGGAAACAAGAGAAGTGCCAATGAATTGGCAGGTGCCAGAAGTGCTCTTCCTATCTATCCTACAGCCAGCAAAGTCTGCATCCGAGTAGGCTCTCAAGGAAAGACAGGACGAGGAAGAGTACTAGATACCATAGTCAATGGTAGCTCGAAGGTACCGAAGGATGCGTTTCACCGCCTGGCGGTGAGATACGCGAGGAGAAGCCTGAAACCGAGCACAAAGACACACAGCAAAGTATATGTCCGGTCTCGAGACAGTGAGGTACAAGAGGGAGCCAATCATACTGCGATACTCCTTCTGATCAACTGGCTCGCCGTCCTTATCTGGGTCAAGAGAAGCTGTAGACACCATGGGAGTTGACACGGGCTTACCATCACTCATGTCAAAGCGTCTCAGGGGGTCATGAGTGTACTTGCCCTGATGCAAGAAGGTACCCTCCCGAGTCTGCTTGATCTGGAAGCCAAGGAAGAAGGTTAACTCGCCCATCATACTCATCTCAAACTCGGTGCTCATGACATCTGAGAACTGTGAAACAAGAGTATGAGAAGAGCCGCCAAAGATAATGTCATCCACATAAATCTGGACGAGCAGTAGGTCAGTGCCATGCCTACGAATGAATAAGGTCTTATCTACCTTACCCATCTCAAAACCATGACTCAACAAATATGACTTAAGCCTCTCATACCAAGCTCTAGGGGCCTGCTTAAGTCCATACAAGGCTTTGGAAAGCTTGTAAATATGGTTTGGGTATTTGGGGTTCTCGAAACATGGAGGCTGTCTCACATAGACTTCTTCCTCAATAAAGCCATTGAGGAAGGCACTCTTGACATCCATCTGGTAAAGCTTGAAACCTTAGAAGCTGCGAAAGCAAGCAAGATTCTAATGGCCTCAAGTCTAGCTACATGGGCAAAGGTCTCCTCAAAATCTAAACCATCAACCTGGGAGAAGCCCTGAGCTACCAGTCTAGCCGTGTTTCGAATGACTACCCCATCCTCACTCTGCTTGTTCTTGAACACCCACTTAGTCCCAATGATATTGTGACCGCGAGGGGGCTCAACAAGCGACCAGACCTTGTTTCGCTCGAAATTCTCTAACTCCTCATGCATGGCATTGACCCAAGACTCATCAGAAAGAGCATAACAAACATCCTTGGGCTCAAAGGTGGCAACAAAGGCAGAGTGGAGATAGAAGTGGGACATGCCGAATGTTGAGCGTGTGACGCGCTCAAAGAGATCTCCAATCATCTGCTTAGAAGGATGGTCTTTCTGAATATGTCGAGGAGGTCCAGGATGAGATAAAGAAGTGGCCTCTACCTCATGAGCTGACGAGGTAGGAACAGAGCCACTAGCTCCAGAGGAAGCAAAAGTCATGGGCTAATCACCTGGTGGTGCAGTGGAAGAAGGCACCTCAAGGGGAGGATGAGGAACTGGATCGGGTAGACAACCCTCATCTCCATCCTCCTCATCATTCACAAAGATGGTCTCGGACTGCTCTAAAGAACCTGAGATATCGGGCCTAGTCCCCTGACTGGCCTCATCGAAGGTCACCTCACAGGTCTCTACCATTTTACTAGACTCGCAGTTCCAGACCCTGTACGCCCGTGAAGAAGTCGAGTAACCTAGAAAGATACCATCATAAGATTGTGACTCGAACTTGTCTAGGTTTCCGGACTTCAGAATGAAACACTTGCAACTAAACACACGAAAATGAGAGACACTGGGCTTTTGCCCATATCTCAACTCATAGGAAGTGCGATGCAAGTGTGCCCGAAGAAAAACTCTGTTCGAAACATGGCACGCGGTCACTATAGCCTCAGCCCAAAACTTCCTAGGTGTAGAATACTCATCAAGCATCGTCCTGGCCATCTCTACCAAAGTACGGTTCTTCCTCTCCACGACGCTATTCTGCTGTGGGATGTGCGGAGAAGAGAACTGGTGCTCTAGACCTGTCTCATCGCAAAACCTCTCAAAGTAGGAATTCTTGAACTTCGTACCATTGTCACTGCAAATCGCTCGTAAGGCACCCAGAAGCTCAACAGAAAGCCTACTAAAAAGACCTCGGAAATGTGTAAATATCTCATCCTTTGAGGCTAAGAAAAACACCCAAGAGAACCTCGAGAAGTCATCGACCACGACAAGAACATACCACTTCCCTCCTGCTGACTGCACTCGAGCTGGTCCAACTGTGTCCATGTGGAGCAGCTGTCCCGGTGCATCGGTCATAGTCACTGTAACCGGTGGATGAGAAGCAGCAACCATCTTGCCGTGCCGGCATGGAGCGCAAATAAGATCTTTGACCATCTTGAGTTTCGGCAGACCACGAATGAGATCATGGCCTCTAACTCGGGTCAAATGGTCAAATCCAATATGACCAAGTCTCCTATGCCAGAAAGTAAGATCACGGGACTCAGAAGCAACTAAACACTGGAGAGGATCACCAGAAGACTCAGAAAAATCAGCATGAAAGATCCTCCATAACGAGAAATCCCGCAAACCAGACTACCCGAAGAATCAAGAATTCTGCAAGCGTTTTTCTTAAAGCTCACCTCAAAGCCGTCATCGGTAAGCTGAGAAACAGAAAGCAAATTATACTGCAGCTTACTAACCAAGGCAACATCTTTCAAAATAAAAGACTCATTAACGCGCACTGTACCTTTGGCGATACGTGGCCAGACGAAGCGTCTCCGAAGGTGATCGTCTCATCACCTGGAGCACAGGCTAGGGTAGAGAACCAACGAGAGTCTCCGGTCATGTGTCAAGAACACCCGGAGTCAACGAGCAAAACCTCTCTCTTCCCTGCCCCACGAACCTGAGTCAACGAGAGAGTAAAGTTTCAGTACTGGGGTAAATCAAGAGTGATTTTGGCACCCAATACTGAGTAACACATCGAGTAGAAGAAGTAGCCACACACGACTGACCTCTATCTACCCTACGCTCTCTGTCGCTCAAAGAAGCAGAAGGTCCACGAGCAGACCTGGAGCTGTTGTTGGGTTCGACTGCTATGGGAGAGCGAGTCGGAGCACCAGCAACATGCTGATCACGCCGCGGGTAGCCATCTCGATGGGGGAAACGAGATCTACCCTCAGAACGACGGAAGTCATAACCAGAGGCATATCGAGGACAAAAACCAGAAAACTCAGAAAATCCAAGTCCTCGATGTTGCCCAAACCCATCAACAGAAGCAAGCCTAGACCTCGTTTTGGTCTTAGGTGCACTCAAGGTCTGGGGCTGACCCTGAATACGCCTAAAAGCCTCAACACGGTCTCTACGCACGATCTTGGCACGCCTGAAGCATCGCTCGATCAACTGCCCATCCTTCTGACAGAAGGTGCAATGATACTTCACCTTCTGAGAGGTAGAAGTAGCACGATGGGGCTTTGCCTCCTGAGAGGCCGAAGCAACAGGTGGAATCACCTTGCTGTCAGAAATCCCTTGGACAAAGCCCGCTGACTTGAATTGAACTTTCTCAGTACTAGGCTCAATCTCAATCACACCCGCTGCTATGGGTCGAAGAACAACAGGTGGATGCTTCCTCATGTCCTCATAAAAATCGTATCCTAGACCTTGATTGAACATGCAAATCTTGGACTGGTCTAGAATAAGATTCAGCTTCTTCTTGCCTCGTACAAATCTCTCAAGAGTGTTCATAAGATACTGACACTCCCGGAAGAGAGAGGTGCAAGAAGAGCAGGGGGAAGAAGAGACAGCAGAAGGTAAGGGAGTAGAAGAAGAACCAGTAGCAGAAGAGTGAATGGCTTGTGCACGCACAGCCGACTCAGAAGGGACAGTCCTACTGCTAGCCTTTTGGTCCACGTTGCTAAGTGTCTTTACCTTACCCTTGGGCTTCTCCCCCACACCAGCACACACATCACAACAAGATTGTGGCTTCTCTAGTAAATCCTTAGTTAGCTTCACACATTTGTCATCTAATGCAATCAACTCAGATTTTAGTTTTTCACAATTATTGCATGGTGAGCTAACAGGGTCCTTAGAAGCATATTGAGCCATCTTCTCGTTGTGGTCAATCATTTCATGAAACTGTTTTGAGACAGATTCAACTTCAGCAGTTAATTTGGGACAGTTCACACATGAAGCAATTGGCTCAAGCAACGAAGCATGCAGCTCAGCAATTTTATGATCTGCCCTTTTTAGGTTCAGTTTTAGATTAGTGCAGTTTTCACAAGATTCAGGCAGATCAAGGAGCATGGTATAAACACCTCTAAAAGCATTGTCCTTGTCCTCACATGAGGTGCAAGATGTAGTCTCAACAACAGTAGATGAAGGAATAACAATCCTACTCATCTCTAGTTCAGCCAAAAGACTAACATTCTCCACCTTAAGCATGTCAAGCTCAGAAGACAAACTATCATGAGAGGTCCTTAATTTCTCCATGCCACCAAGCAAAGCAGTACATACATCACAATCATCACGGGAGGGAGCAGATCTAAGTGAAGTAAGCTCTCGTGACAAGCTCTCTACTTCCTTCTTCAACTCGCTAACCCTAGCTCTAAATCTAGCATAGAATTTCCCTAGTTTAAGAAAAGGATCATTAAGCTGGTCGTAGGAAGGGTATACCTCATCGGAGTCGGAATAGAGCTCGCTGTCGCTGATCTCGCCCTCAAGGGCCATGAAGCACATGCCGGAGATGTCGTCGCCGCCCTTGGGGTCTTGCTCGTTCGTCCCATCGTCGTCGCTCCACCCCTTCACCTCGCTGAGGTCGAGGTCATCGAAGGCGGTGAGGACGCGGTGGAAGAGCTTCTTTGCTTTGCCAAGGTTGCAGAACTTCGTCTTGCCTTGGGCATGAGCTGGGGGCTTCTTGTTGCGGTTTTTATCGATGTAGTCGTTCTTGCTCACACCGTCGTAGTTGCCCTTGCCTTTCCCTAGCTTGGGGCAATTCGCCTGAATGTGGTTGGGGCCACCACACTTGAAGCAGATCACGGGTCCTCCTCTTTTTCTGTCCCTCCTTCTCTTGTAAGCATGAGAAAATTTTCTAGCTAGGAGGGCTAACTGGTCATCTACAAGCTGCTCTAACTGATCATCAGTTACGTCACAGAGAGCAGCAAGAGAGAAACCACAAAGCGAATCCGAAGAAGGTCCAGAAGCCAGACTGGGATTAGTGACTAAGGCCATCGACTGCGACTTCGACCTACGAGAGACTATGTCAATCTCGTGAGTCTTGAGGCATGAGTACAACGCATCAAGAGTTAGGGTCGAAAGATCGGTGGTATCCTTGATGGTAGTCACCTTCATCTCCCAAACACGCAAGTCGAGAGCCGCGAGCATCTGTCGAGCATTGTCCGAGTCGGGGTATGTGAGACCGACCGCTCGGAGGTTGCTCAAAATCTTGTGGAACTGCGCAAAGCACTCATCGAGAGACTCACCAGCGAGCATTTCAATCTTGTTGTAATCTCACTTGAACTGGTCCTGTCGAACTGTCTTGATCTGGGTGGTGCCCTCATGGTATGCATCGAGGGTCACCCAGATGTCGAAAGCCGACGTCAGATGAGAGATGCGATCGAACTCGCTTCGGCTCAAACCCTGAATTATGATGTTCCTTGCCTTCGCATTCGCCTCAACATCGGGCATGTTTGCCACATTGATGTTCTCATCGGCAGGAACAACATACCGGGTCTTGACCTTCCGCCAGATGGCGTAGCCCTGAGCCTGGATGTAGGTCTCCATCCGACTCTTCCAGAAGGGATAGTCGATCCCATCGAAGATCGGGGGGCTTGGTTGAGTACTTGTCTGTTGCCATGGCTCTAGAGACCAGTTAAGATCTACGAGGAAGAGCTAACTGGCTCTGATACCAATTGTTGGATCAAAATTGGCGACAGAGCGGGGGGGGGGGGGTGAATGTCGTCTTTAAAAAATTCCCCCAAAAGTACACACCTAAAGCTTTCTCCGATAGCAATCAATGCTATGAAGAAGAAGAGGTCATGCTACCTACTGGAATCATCAACTAACAGAGAAAAGAAGAAAAGGATTTTACCAAGGAGATTAGAAATCAAGAATTTGAAGAAAATTTGAAAATGAAGTGAAGGATAGCACTAAATTTCAGATTTCTCACTATTCATTGATCCTTCGCTCAAGATCTTTTGCAATCGATTTAGCAATGATATTAAGACTCTTCTACCCGAATCTTGAGTCATCTCATGAAGGGAATCAAGTGAACACACCCTCCCCTGACATGAAACCCTAGATTTTTGCAAAGCAGAGGAGGAAGGTGCGAAGAGTTCAGATTTCAAGAAGATTGTTGAATCTTTCAAATGCTCTAGAAAATGGAGTGATCATATGGCCATAAATGTTTCCCATCACAGAGCCTTCAAGATTCAACAAAACAAATTACCAAATCAACTCAAAATCAAGTCCAACAGTGAAGAACAGAGAGGAAGATCCAAAAATAAAAAACATCAAAGATGAAGCGGAAGTTGAACATGGCCAGCACAATCATTCTTGAATTGATAGAGAGGAAAAACGATGAATGATTACACAGGGATAACAATAATCTCCTCTCAAACACAAAGACTCAAGAACTCATCTCCCAGAACCACACAGAGAGACCCAGAGCAACGAACACCTACTCTCCTGTTCTCAACAACTCCTCACCAACTAAAGCCTCAAAGCAAAACAACCTTCCCAAAGGCCATTTTGACTAAAAGCAAAACCCTAAAAGCCATGCACTCCTCTCTCAAGACATGCATGCACCTGGACACAGCTCTCCTATTTATAGCCTTCGCTTAACGGGTTTCTCCCTCGCTTTACCCGCTAATCAAAGACCCAAACCGCTTCCTCATGCAGATTCGCATTTTTACCGAAACGCCCCTCCTGCACCTTCCGGGAAGCTTCTGCTTTCCTTGTCGTCCAAGCCTCGCAACCACCTCGAGTCCCCGCCATCTTCGGCACACCTCAACCGTTCTGACCTCGGCACTACCTACGCCTAGTCCGGTCATTCCGTGCCTCGCCACGACTCCGCCTCGACGTTCTGCAGCCATCACAGACAAGAAACACATCACATAGCACCGCTCAACACATGTAATCGCAATTAGCATCAATTAATCATACTCAAGCATAAAATGGCCCAAAAGCTCTAACGGGAAGAAGAATACGCCTCAAGTCGGACTAACCAAACCCAACTGAGCCTAATGCCACCATGGCACGAAACGCACAAACCAAACTCAGTCTTTCCAGAAACCTTGTCAAGTACTCATCACAAGCATGGGGTCATAACCATGTGGTCTCTCAGAGAGAAAGGCAGTCCTTGTAAAAGTTCTTAGAATTGATAAAATCATCACATCAACCTCCAGTTCTTATGTGTGTGCACATATGAACGTTTGAATAGACGTACTGTGAGAGACCATGTGGTTATGACCTCATGTTGGTGATGAGTAATTGACGAGTATTTTGGAAAGATTGAGTTTGGTCTGTGCGTTTCGTGCCATATCGGCATTTGCCTCAGTCGGGTGTGGTTAGTCGGACTTGAGGCGTATTCTTCTTCCCGTTTGAGTTTTTGGGCCATTTCATGCTCAAGTATGTTTTATTGGTGCTAATTGTGATTACATTTGTCGAGCGGTGCTATGTGATGTTTTTCTTGTCTGTGATGGCTGCAGGACGTCGAGGTGGAGTCGTGGCGAGGCACGGGATGACCGGACTAGGCGCGGGCGGTGCCGAGGTCAGAACGGTCGGATGTGTCAAAGATGACGGAAACTCGAGGTGGTTGCGAGGCTTGGATGATAAGGAACGCGGAAGCTTCCCGGAAGGTGCAGGAGGGGCGTTTCGGTAAAAGCGCAAAGCTGCACAAATGGAAGCGGTTCCGTTCGAGATTTAGCGGGCATAACATGTTGGAGACCCGTTAGCCAACGGTTATAAATAGGATAGGGTTCATGGTTGTATGCATGGATTCTAGGGGTTATTAGGGTTTTGCTTTAGTCAAAATGGCCTTTGGAGAGGTTATTTTGCTTTAGCGCTTTAGTGGTTGAGAGAGGCAGAGTGTTGTTGGGTTGTCTCCTCTCTGTGTGTTTTCCCGTGCTCCTCTCCAAGCATGTAGTGTTCTCAAGTTCTTAATCTTGTGAGAGGGAGGGATGAGTTGATGCCCATATCAAGCGCGTATGAGGACGTAGAGATTGTAATCCTTTGTAATCGTGTATCTCTCATCCTCAATATCAATCTGAGATGGCTTTGTTTGAGTTTGATTGAGTTCTTGTCTCTCTGTTGGTTTTTTGTCTCTCGATACTCTCTCTGCTTGATTTCTTAGATTTCTGTTTTTGGGTTGTTTCTTGCTAAGAAGGTGCAAAATGGATTGCTCTGTGATGGAATTGTATTTCTAGACCCTTTGGTCCACTAGTTCCAAGAGCAGAATGATTGAATCGGGAGAATTCATTTCTTTTCAGCATGTGTCCTGTTCTTCCTCTGTGTTCTTGTTCTAGGGTTTAGTGCTATTTTCATTTTCCCTTGGAAGATTATGCCCAAATTTGATTCTTAGAATCCCAAGGCTATTCCCTTGCTAATCCTTGAGTTTCATGATCAAAGAATCAAAGGTTAGGTGGGAATTTGTTTTTGATGCAACTCTCTGTACTTTTTTAGTTTTGGGCACAAATTTGAAATTCTTGCTCTTGAGTTGGTTTCCCTCGGTTCCCTGGTCTCCCCTTGCTATTTAGGGTGTTGTCTAGTTGTTCTGGACTAAGAAAATTAGGGCCAAGTCTCAATTTTCTTTTATGGATGAAGCCTCCAGTCGGCTGTCTAAAAAATCAGAGGTTTCAGCCTGCAGCTCCCGAGGGGCGGTCAGACCGGCCTGTTAGGGGCGGTCAGACCGGCGTCCTAACGGCGGTCAGACTGGCCTATTAGGGGTGGTCAGACCGGCCTTTTGCCCTTTGGCCGTTTTGACTCCGTTTTGCCTTGTTCCTTCTGAGGTTCTTTTTTGGTTTTGTTTAGCTGTGAGTTCCAGAGAGTTTGAGCCTCTATTTTTCATAGCTTGTGTAGCTAGTGGAGAATAGTCGTTCCGTGAGTATTTGGAGGAATTTTTGTAAAAGCAACATTCACCCCCCCTCTGTTGTCGTTTCCGATCCAACATACTGTTTCCTAGCAAACTGGTGGTCGTAAATCTGAAGGCGTCGACCATTGTGCGTGGTCGCAAGTCAGAAGGCCTCGTCCATCGCCCATGGTCGCAAGTCCGAAGCCATCGACCATCGCCATGGTCGCAAGTCTGAAGCCGTTGACCATCGCCTGTGGACGCAAGTCCGAAGCCGTTGACCATCGCCCGTGGTCGCAAGTCGGAAGCCGTCAACCATCGCCAGTGGTCGTAAGTCAGAAGCTGTCGACCATCGCTAGTGGTCATAAGTTGGAAGCCGTCGACCATCGCGCGTGGTCATAAGTGGGCAGCCCTCGATTGTCGCGTGTGGTCGTAAGTGGGCAGTCCTCGACCGTCGTGTGTGGTCGTAAGTCCGAAGCCCTCAACCATCGCGCGTGGTCGTAAATCAGACGGCATTGACCATCTCTCGGGGCCATAACTGGGTAGCCCTCGACCATCGCTCGTGGTCGTAAGTTGGAAGCCCTCGACAATCGAGCGTGGTCGTAAGTCAAAAGCCCTCGACCATCGGCAGTGGTCGTAAGTGGGCAACCCTTGACCATAGCCAGTGGTCGTTTGTTGGAAGGCCACAACCATCGTGCGTGGTCATAAGTCGGAAGGCCTCGACCATTGCCAGTGGTCGTAAGTGGGTAGTTGGCCACCATCACGCGTGGTCGTAAGTCGAAATACATCGACCATTGAGCGTGGTCATAAATCAGAAGCCCTGCACCATTGCCAGTGTCGTAAGTCAGAGGCCTTGGACCATCGCTAGTGGTCATAAGTCAAAGGCCTTGGACCATCGCGCTGGTCGTAAGTAGGTAGCCCTCGACCATCACGCATGGTTGTAAGTCGGAAGTCATCAACCATCGCGTGTGGTCGTAAGTCGGAAGCCCTCGACCATCATGCATGGTTGTAAGTAGGCAGCCCTCAACCATCGTGTGTGGTCGTAAGTGGGCAGCCCTCGTCCATCGCCCGTCCACATAAGTCAGAAACCGTCGACCACCGCCCGTGCTCATAAGTCGGAAGCCATCGACCATCGCCTGTGCTCGTAAGTGGCCAGCCGTCGACCATCACCCGTGGTCGTAAGTGGCAGCCCTCGACCATTGCCTATGGTCGTAAGTGGGCAGCCATCAACCATCACCCGTGCTCATAAGTCGCAAGGCGTCGACCATGAGCATGGTCATAAGTCGGAAGCTCTAGACCATCGCCAATGGTCATAAGTCGGAGGCCCTCAACCATCATGCTAGTCGTAAGTGGGCAGCCCTCAACCATCGCGCGTGGTCATAAGTCGGAAGACGTCCACCATTGCGTGTGGTCGTAAGTCAGAAGCCGTGGACCATCGCGTGTGGTCGTAAGTTAGAAGCCCTCGATCATTGTAACACCCTAAATTTCAAGTATTTAGAAATATGAAATTTTCAAAACTTTTTCTTGCATTTTGCTTGCTTTCAAATTTCTTCTGAATATTTATTTGAAATATTTTTGAGTTCTGTGGCATGCAAATTAGTAACCAAAAATAATCCCAAGTGCAAATAATGATCATGTAAATAATAAAGATGAAAAATGACATTACAGATCATGAATTCAAAATACTAAAACCTTGAATTCAGATTCTGAATAACATGCAAAACTCCAAAAATCAGTAAATCCTAATGCAAATTAAAATTAAAAATCCAAAAATTCAAAATAATGCTTGAGCCTTTCTTTTTCCCCTTTTTCTTTCCCTTTCCCTTTTTCTCTCTCACTTCCATGTGGGCGCAATCTCTTTGCTCTCTCCCCCCTCTCTTTTTTCTATCTCTGCAGCATGGCCCGTGCGCTCCTGCCTCCTCCCTATTTCCTTCTCTTCTCTCCTCTTCCCGTGCAGTCTCTTCTTCCTGCTCATTCCTTCTGTGTGGCAGCCATGTGCCTGTGCGCCGTCCACATCGCCGCTCCACGCTTGTTCCTTCCCCTTTGCTCCCTTGCCACTCCCCTTCCTCCCTTGTCTCTTCTCCAGCCCAGCGCCCGTGAGCCGCCGCCGCTGCCTCCTCGCCATTCTGGCACTCCGGTGCGTCCCCCTCCAATTCAAGCATAGCACCTTGTATTCCTGAGCATCTAGTCCCTCCCCTCTGGCCTAATTGAAAAACAGCGCACCAAGCTTGCCGGAATGCCCCTCTTCCTCACCGCCGGCTGAATGAGCCTCCATCGCCGCCATTTCTCCCTCGGAGCACCACCACCCGATCCTTGCCTTCAGAGCACCTTCTCAGTACCCTCGAGCTCTCCCAACTGCCGCCCAGACGTCCCCTCGCCTAAGCTCCTCCCTCCGCGTGAGCCTCCCCCGCAATGCCCATGGCTTCCATCGCTAGCTCGCCTCGGTGCCTCGCCGGCCATGCCGTCACCACTAGTGAGTTTCCCTAGACCCCCTTATGTTCATGCCCATCCTATTTTGCTCCCCCATCCTCTCCGACGCTATCTCCCCGTTACCACCTCGCCGATGTCTGCTCCGAGCTGTCGCCCACCAACATCATCGCCGCCCGACCAATGTGCCACCTCCTGTAGCTTGCTTACCTCCCCCACAACCCATTTTGGAGGTCACCAACGCCCCTCCGGCCGCCGCTCGCCGTTGGCAAGGCTACTCTCCGTTGGCGTTGCTTCCCCTGTTTTGGCCCCATCCACCACTCAGCATATCTTGGTTTTGTGCCTTCACTCTGTCAGCCCAGGGCTTCCGCCCAGTTGGCTAATAGAGCATGCATTAACTCTTGGGCCGCAGGTCGCAGGTTCGAATTCTGTCGGCCGCACCGTTTTCTTTTATTTTTGTTTTATTTTCTCTAATTCTTTTTAATTAAGAAAAATTTAGGAAAAATTAGGAAATAATCCAGGGAAGCTAATAATTTTGATTAGGATATAAAGCAAGATTATTTAATATTTAAATTTGGATTAGTTATCATATGTGGATAATTAATATGGTTTGAATAATTATCTAAAAGGCTGGTTACCAATTAAAGGCATTAATAAAGAAAAATTACTTTGGTTAAATGTCCAAATTTAATGAAATTACCCTTAATTATAAATAAATATGTCCTAACATTTAACATGCCACCATTAAATAAATCTCATTGGTAGATTTAATTAAATAGCAATATTGAAATATGACCCTGCATAACAAGCTCTGCCCTAGATAAATAAATTAAAAATAAAGCTAAACCTACTAATAACCGAAGTGTAGACAAAATATTAATGGTGCCATTAATTAAATATTAACATTAGATTTAATAGTGTTGAGACATGATTGTATATAACATGCTAGGACCTGTATAAATAGATCCTAATTCAAATTAAACTATACCTAGTAATAACTAAGGGTATATAAAATATCACACCACAAAATGCTATAAATCCAGACTCTAAGATTAATTCTGTAATCTAAAAATTATATACATCGCGTAAGTAGCATATGCCCTGAATATTAACGCTCGACAAAATAACGCTCAGCTAACTCATACACCAATTCATAGGTCTAACCTGACTCATGGAACTTCCTTGATAAATACAAAAATAATAAAAGAACTTATTAATAAAAAGATCGAGTCATCGTATTCTAACACCTGCTATGCCTAGCAATCCCCAAATCTGAAGTGGAATATTCCTATGAATATTCCTATATCCTAAACCCTCCTTGGCATCCGTCTCGGCGGATTTCCCTATTGTCATTTCCTAACTTCGCTCAAGCTTTGTTTGACTCCGTCAACACTCTGCACCCCATCGACCTCGCCTCATATCACCCATTAACTCATAATAAAGCTAGATTGAATTTATTTGGATTTATCTGAACATTTTGAGTTATTTGCATTTATTTGGATTCAGTTGTTTAGCGCATAATTAGAAATTGGAGTCCTAAAGAATCAAGGGATCAAGCCAAATTAAGAGCGAAGTGAAGATAAAGACCAGAAGCTCAAGGCCATCGAATGAGATAGCTTTGAGAGAGCTCAAGATCGCGGTAAACCACACAAGGTGAGCCAATACTTTGATCATGTTGAACCTACATTTCTGCAAATTAATTCAGTTAGTATTACTCTCATTTGAAACCCTTGAATATCTGAGCCTTGTCACCTTAGAGAAAACTATAATGATAGAGCTTTTGAAAATAAGTCTATAGTTATTCGCCATGCTTAGTATTGTTTAGATATTCGGGGGCACCCAAAATGCCCTAGAAACATCACTTTCAATTATGGGAAATTGGTTTGGGATCATGGTGGTAATGACTGGTATATGTTGGTATGATTGTTTTATGCTCCCAAAAACCCTCAAATTGTTTAGCTATATGGGCGGATGGTTCGGGGGTATGGTGCAGCGGTGCACAAGAGTGTGGTTAATAGTAGAACTGCCTAGATAACCTTAAGGACTGAATCTTGTCATGACCTCCTGTGTAATACAAGAGCAACCACAAGTCTGTAAACTACAACTTGGCTTAGAGCATCTCCAAGAGAGACTCAATATTTTGTCCTCTAAAATCTCATATTGGGAGCCTTCCTAAAAAAATTATCCTCTAAATCTTTCCCCTCCTTCAGTAGCTCCTCTAAACTTGGATCCCTAAAATTACCATCTAGGCACTGTATATTTGATGGTGATCCACCTCAATTTTAGAGTACTAAAATTATTGGGCGTGTTTTAGAGTATCTGTTGGAGGCTTGTTTTTAACTTTATACCCAATATTTTAAGATAGGGGGTGAGAAAGAGCATCTCTTGGAGATGCTCTTAGTAGATTTACTGAACCCTGAAAGTCATCTCATCGGTGGAGGAGGTGAGATAGTGCAAGTGGTTGTCTATGTGATGGCTTGAATGGGACACTCGCTGAGGGTAAAGTTTTCCGCGGTGTGCTAGTCGGTGTGGGTAGTCCAGCTGCTTGCCGCATAGGGGAAGAACATCCCGCACAACTTATGGGACCTGCCGCAAGTGGAAGAAGCCCATATGGGTGAGATAATGGAAGGGGCGAGGTATTTTGAAAAGTTAATGTGATGGTCCACTCAACCACATGACTAAGAAATCATGTGGAGCAATGAGCAGATCGTCTCTTGTGGGTAAAGTGTACCAACTCTGCAGAGTCAAAACTATTCGAATAGCCATGCCCATGGTCAAGGGCGGACATGGGAACTTAACCAGATATAGTTCTATTTCAAAAATCTTTGTGGGTGGAATTGGAAAAGTTGAGGGCAGCCAAAAGCCCTGATTTGTGTTGCCCTGGGTGTCGCCTCAGTAATAATGTAAGCGGTTATAACGCAGAAAGTTTACCATATGGTGCAGAAACCATGTAACAGTGGTTGAATCTGAATCGCTATTATTATTGCATTCCTTCACACATTATGTTTTAGTTCAAATTGCTAAGTCTCAGGAAATTTCTATATATCATATTTTAAAAGCAATTTATGGCAAATAAAATAACCCGAGCCTTTGCTTGCTAAGCCATTCATGTTATCTAATTGCACCCTATGTATTGGCTCACGGAGCACGGTGGTTTGTGCTCACCCTCGCTCACTCAATTAATCCAGAATCAAGAGTCAGATCGCGACACACCTGGTTAAGACGGTGTAGAAGATGAATATGTCAAGGACTAGGTCGCGAACCCCCAGTTGGCTGCTTGTGGGCACGTCCTGAGGGTCCCACCTGTGTGCTTCATTTCCGTTGCTGCATTTTATTGATTTCGGCCTAATCGGCCCATGAATAAGTCTGCTAATATATTTACGCTTCCGCATGATATGTATTTTGATATTCAGCACTGTATATGTGAGCACTATCTACTAATCCAGGGAATAGTGCGGTGGAATCACAGGGGATTCCGGATTGTAAAATCTGAGTCCTACAATCATTGTGCGTGGTTGTAAGTTAGAAGCCCTCGACCATCACTAGTGGTCGTAAGTGGGTAGCCCTCGAACACCACACACGGTCTTAACTTGGCAGCCCTCGACCATCACCGGTCGTCGTAACTGGGTAGCCCTCTACCATCGCGTGTGGTCATAAGTGGGCAGCCCTCGACCATCGCACGTGATCGTAAGTTCAAAGCCGTCGACCATTGCCCATGCTTGTAAGTCGGAAGCCGTCGGCCATTGTGTGTGGTCGTAAGTGGGCAGCCCTCGACCATCGCACGTGGTTATAAGTTGGAAGGCCTCGACCAGCGCCCGTGGTCGTAAGTAGGCAGCCGTTGACCAGCGCCTGTATTCGTAAGTGGGCAGCCCTCGACCATCGCTCATGGTCGTAAGTGGGTAGCTCTCAACCATCGCTCATGGTCGTAATTGGGCAACCCTGGACCATCGTCCGTGCTCGGAAGTCAAAAGTCCTCAATTACGACTTACGACCATCGCTCGTGATCGTAAGTTGGAGGCCATAGTCGTAGAGTGTTTTAGCACCGCGGTTGAAGGACATGCTCCTAGAGTACTATAGCCTAATGGTCAGACATACTCATGCAGTCCTGTAGCATGATGTTCGGTGGCTTTACTCGTGAAGTAGTGTAGCCCGATGGTCAGTGGCTATACTCGCGGAGCACTGTAGTCTGATAGTCAGAGGCTATACTCGTGGAGGACTGTAGCTTCATAGTCAGAGAGAGCACTCGGAGGAGTATTCTAGCATAATGGTTGGAGGGCATGCTCGTAGATTACTGTAGCCTGATGGTCAAGGGCCGTGCTCGTATAGCAGTGTAGCCTGATGGTCGAGGCCATACTCATGGAGCACTATAGCCTGATGGTCGGAGACCGTAAGTGTGGAGTACTGTAGTTTCATAATCGGGGAGAGCATTCGAAGGAATACTCTAGCATATGGTCGGGGGCCATACTAGTAGATTACTGTATCCTCAAGGTTGCAGACTTTCGACTATGAACAACAGACCTTCAAGCATCAAGAGTGGTCGGTGACATTTATCTTCCAGAAGCGGTCGGAGACGTTTGTCTTCAACAAGCGCTTGGAGGCACCTGATGCCGGCTTTGCCATTGTGGTTGTCCATACTTTGCTAAGAATGTTCAGGACTTATCTTATCTCCACCACCTCCGCATGTGTGAAGCGGAACGTCAGGCCCCCGCTGCATGGTGGCTACCCCATCCTGCCCCTCTCCTTTGACTCCGACCACCGCTCCTTCTCCGGTTATGCTGCGACTATCAAGGGGAAGATTAAGACACTGTCTTCTTGGCGGATCAAACAACAAAGAAACCGACGAGCTCACAAGGCAGGAAAAAGCATACTGACTTGAAGGCATTGACATCGTTTCCCACGAACGCACCACCGGCATCGTCCACGTTGGCGAGTGCAGCCCTGGGCGATTGGGCGCCATAGTCCGCGTCGGAGGCAGGTTCCGCGGCATCAATGCCCATAGCATTGGGAGATGTTACAACCATTACGACTGCTCCCAGGACCTTATGACCACCTTGTAGCCACCACGACCATCTCCTACAGCCGTACGACCACGTTGAAGAGACTACGACCACCTCCTGTGTCATTATGACCGCTCTGCTGGTTCATTGACCACGCTGACAGTCATTATGACCATGTTGTGACCCCTCCGATCACTCCTCACTGCTTCGACCACGTAGTCATAAACTTTAGCTGAAGTTATGTCCTGGTTGACGATGGACTCATCCATGGCGGTGGTGGGAGGAGAGAGAGGTCGAGATCAATGTGGAGATTGGGGAGGAGAGAGGCTGAGATCAGTGTGGCAATCGGGGGGGGGGGGGGGGGGGAGATGCTGAAGCGACGCAAGGAAGGGTGAAGCCTAGTGAAATGCGCGAGGTGGGGAAAGTGGAGGAGAGGGGTAGTTAGATCATGAGAGAGACAGGAGAGAGAGACGGATGGTCCACGGATGGATGCAGAGAGAAGAGGGAAGAACGCACCGACGACCACCAACTCATGCTTTTAAGGAATAGAGATAATCAGGCATGAAGAACAATCGCGCACCTTGGGAACCACCTCTTTAGTAGAGTTGTAGAGTTCTCATCAGTGTTGAAATCCTAATGCCACTTTTAAAAGAGCGTCTCTGTATTTCTAGACATGTGTTAAGGAGATGTATGTACTACCGTGTATATGCATGTAGTATGCAGGTGTGGTAGTGTGTGTCTGTGCATTGTGCCGTCTACCCTGTAATCGAAGAAGGTAGGCAACATCAAAGAAGGTAGGCAACGATATGGTCATGCTGACCGCATCGCTCGACTGTATTGTCTCTTTAGGCGGGTAGCCTAGTCAAGTGGATTTCACAAAAGAGAGTAAATTGGTCAAATACCATGAGTAAATATTCTAGGATTCACAAGGCAGAAACTAGCTGCTTCTTGTTCTTAATATATTGCACGACGAAAAGGCTCCGTCTTGCGTCGAGCAGTACATTGCTCATGATTGTAATACGTGTTCTGAATCGATAAAGTTCTCTTTCTCGAGAAGAAGAGAAAAACTTTTGCGGACCGGAGGGAGTAGTAAAGGTGGATAGGTGCCACGCGCATGGATCACACCCGTCCAATCCGTCGCCCTCGTGATCCTGTGGCCACTATAATCCGGTCCTGGTAGGTATCACCCAGCTTTGTGCTTCTGTAGCTCTGTTTCTGGGCGGGTTGGAAGGAAACGGAAGGCATAGGGAACAAAAGCAGGAGGGCTTTACGCACGCGCACATGATACGCGTTTGCACCACTTACCTCCGGCGAGTGGTGCCGCCCGGTCCTCCTCCTCTTGTACATGCGCGCCTGTCGTCGCGTCGATCCAAACGGCCTGCGTGCATGCTAGGCAGTACTTCAGCTTTCGAAAAGGAACAAATTACAAAGCTTCCATCCTAATTCCTAAAGCAATATTAGCAGCAAACTAGTACTGCTCTGCTCCTTAGAAGCACATCACAGACGAGGAAAAAAAAAAGAAAAGAAAAACTGCAGGAGTGCCGGTCCTAGATGTGCATGTAAATTTGTCTTGGCAAAGTTAGATCTGATCAGCCACAAGATCGAGTCACTGCATGCATGAAAAAAAAACTTTTCTTTTGTCTTGAGAAAGCGCGTGATGCTACTTAGTAGTATCAATTAAAGAAGCAGTGCAATGTTAAGAAGAAACGACGGAGCATGACAACGACTCGGCACAAAATGTTTTACGGCAAGTCCTTGCTCTTTCCTGATCGATCATCCACTTTGGCTGGTGGGCGCAAAGTTACACAGACAAAAAAGGTTGATCGCTAGTGGCATTGCCAATCACACAAAGGGAGATGGGCACGCGTCCGGCGACGGTTGGCTCGCCGTGGCTATAAATCTCCTAGCCCTTCCCTGCCATCTGTGCACAAGCTACCACAACTCCTGTATTGTGATCAAACGTACTAGCTAGCAAGTGAGACCAGCAAGTGTCTAGCACTGGCAACGATGAGGTCCGTCCTCTCACTGTGTTTCTACTTGGCACTTGTCATTGCACTGGCCGCCGACGTTCCTGGCCTTGCTGATGGAAGGGTGATTGACCCTCAACCAGACTCTAATCCTTCATCCAAGCCTGACCCCAAACCTGATCCGAAGCCAACTCCAAAACCAAACCCGCAACCTGACCCTAAGCCCGAACCCAACCCAACACCACAACCAGACCCAAATCCCACACCACAGCCAAACCCCAATCCGCAACCCAACCCAAAACCTGCACCACAACCTGAACCAAAACCTACACCACAGCCAAACCCGCAACCAGATCCCCAGCCGAACCCGCAACCTGAGCCAAAACCTACGCCGCAACCTGATCCAAAGCCTGACCCACAACCTAACCCAAAGCCTGACCCGAAAGTAGCACCGCAGCCTAACCCCCAACCAGACCCCAAGCCAAGTCCTAAGCCCACGCCACAGCCGGACCCAAGCCCTAACCCCAAGCCGCAACCTGAGCCAAAGCCGGAGCCTCAGCCAAGCCCCGATCCTAAGCCAGAGCCCAAGCCCGAGCCGGAACCGTCGAAGCCAAACCCGCCGCCTCTTTCGCCGGCCATTGGTACGGGCATGCCGGGGAACTGATTGAATGCTCGCGTGCATGCGACCTAGCTATCTCCTGGCTATGATCCTTTTAACTTGGGTGTGTGCTACTGCCATGTACTTATGTTTTTTTAACCTACTGCTATCTACTTGCGCAGTAGTGTCTATGTACGTGTGTTCCGTGCCTGCAGCACGCGGTATGTCTACCTACGTTAGACTATCTACAGTATTGTGCATCACTGTGTGAGTAGTGTGCTTCCTAGTCGTAGCATGTACGTTCCATTGTGTGATCAATAAAAAGAAACAGGTATAATGTGTTTCAGTGTTTTGCGACTGTTGCTTTCGATCTGATGTGACTGACATATTGATCGTCGTCCGATCAGGACAGAAGATCCAATTCCATTCTTAAACTGTACTTGTTTTGGCCAGTGCATTGATCACCCGGACAGAATGATTCTTAGTGACCAAGACATGTAAAAAGTACTAGCCATCAACGTCGATCGATCGACATTTTTATGCACTTTATTAACCTAGTGCATGCCGCTTTTGCAGCAAAAAAGAAACGTGTAGTACTTATCACTTATCAGCTGTGGCATATCCAAGAACGACAATCTGATATCTCCTCTGTAGACACTTCTAACAGCAATATCCAAGAACACGACGATCTCATAATAATCTCTCGTCTTGTCGCCTTCTATAGAAAATCAGAACAGTAAAATTAATGTTCTTTACAGCAGGATGGGGTATACTACTACAGTGTTTATTATTGGGGCTGTCAACATATTGGTGTTACAGCTAATTTAAAGATAAAAATCAGTGAAATTTTGTGGCTATTGGATTAAATCTGATGGATCGTCTCCTCTCACCTTCCGGCCCTCCTTATATACTAAGAGCAAGTTTAATAGAAGAGGTGGCTGCCACCTCTAGGACTAGCCACATAAGCAAAAAGAGTACAAGTGACTCATGTGGAAGTAGCTAATACAATAAGTTGAGTAGAGGTTACCTCTACTAAAGCACTCAAACATTTAATACTTGCATAAATATATCAGGGGTCACCTCTTGCATGAGGGGCAGCTTGCCTCTCTCTCCTCTATGATGTGCTAGAGGTCACCTCTTGCATGAGAGGCAGCTTGCCTCTCTCTCCTCTTCTCTCTCTCTCTCTTCCACTTAGGATTGTGTTGACGTGGATTTCGCTAGAGGCGACCTAGTCAGCATTATTGTACTTGCTCTAATATACTCCCCTCTTCCCAATTCCCAATCTTGGGTATGGCTAATCAGCGTATGTGCTCTAGAACACGCGTTTTCCGACCGCCGCCGGCTGTTGGAACGCACGGCCCCATCCTTCTCTTGAAGTGGATCGGATATTCAAGATTAGGTGAATTGAGATTCTTTTTTATAAAGCTAAATTAAAATTTTAATCTTTTCTAGCCTAGACCAAGTGTCTAAGGTTTCTAGTGAAGTTTTACAACCTAATTTCCAATTCTACACAAATCTGGTAGTCTAGGAATTGAAAGATAAGAAAGTAAATGCGGAAACGTAAAAGATACAAGGAGCACAACCAATTTTTATATATCGAGGTCTCAGAGATTCGCCGATATCCCCTACTCCTCGTTGGAGCACTCTTGCATATCAATCTGACTTGAGACCGCGTAAGAATCAAGCCATCCACTCGTGTAGTCCTCCGCTCTGGATAGGTGGACTCTGAAACTTTACAAGTCTCCCGGTGCCTCCCATAGGAGCCTCTGAGGAAGTTCACCATGCAACGCCTCCAAGCTGTCTAGGAGACGCTGCTCTCCAAGAATAATAAGCCCAAGATAGTCACTTGATCTCAGTTAGGATAAGCAACTAAGAGTGATGCACAAATTAGACCTATCTACTCTCCATCTCTCAAATCTTCAATCAAAACTCTTCAATGGCCCTTGAACTCCCCTATGAGTTTGCTATAGCTTTGGAGTCATAGGTGTGCTAGAATGAGTGCCTAGAACCTCCTTAAATAGATTCTCCATTCAAAAATTAGCCGTTTGACATACTTTCTGAAAAGTTACTGCATACTTAGATTATCAACCTAGATCAGATCATTCGTCTCAATTCATTTTTTCGAACGTTGTACATACTCGGATCATCCGCCTGGCCCGTATAATCCGCCTAGTACAAGCTTTGCCCTTTGAATCCATTTGACAAATGATCCACATCAATGAGCTCGCTTGACCCGGATCATGATAAAGATTTAAAGATTTGAGACAATACTTAAACAATAATAAGCACAAGCTTGATCAAGAATATGACAATAAGGAATATGATTGACCACATGTGTAAACAATACCATGAAAGAGTAGGATATAAGATAATGATATTGAAATCACAAGATCTAATAATAAATACATGGAAAATTATAAAATGCCTCCCCTAAAAGGGCAACGTATCCTATGCACATAGCCATCCTTGTGCACTCATACACTCAGCGACTGTCAGCTGTCTGATCTTTGTCCAACGTTGCAGATCTACATGCATCATTTTTCACCAAAAACTGCATGCACTCGTGTTGATTATGCAAAATACCCCTTGAGCCATCCCTTCCCATCCTGCCTTCGCCCATTGTCATCCTCGAGCCTCCACCCACCTTCGTCCTCATCTCCCCCAAGTCACTGCCCGCCTCCGCCCCTCGTCTCGATCCCCTCCCTCCTCACTCCCCCCATGACCTCCTCCCTTAGTCTTCCTCCCCCAAACTGCCTCCCCAAACTGAACCCTAGCCCTAGCCCTAGCCTGCACCAATGGAAGAATGCACCGATTCCCATCCCCTTCCTCCCACCATGGAACCCTAGCTCTAGCCATCACTGCGCCATCCAGTTGTCTCCTCCACCACCCCCACCTCCTCCCCCGTTTCAAACCCCGCCCTACTTGAATCGACACCCCTATTGTCGCTAGCCTTTAGGCAACACGCAAGGATACTGGTGGTTGGTGGCAGCTCAGGCGAGGGAGGCTGAGGGAGGAGGTCATAGGGGGAGTGAGGGGATCAGGACAACCGATGGCCATAGCGAGAAGGGCTGCTCGATAAGGATGGATTCCAGCGCCGCCCATTGGCATCTAACCGATTTAGGTATTTAAATCAAGAATGTCGTGTATATTGGATTTGTTCATGTGTTCGTCATGTAAAACTGTAACATCCCAAATTTGGCTTTCGGGAAAAATTTAAATTCAAATTAATTATTTTAAAGTAATTGGATTTTATTTTGCTTTTATTTGATTTTCTGCTTTTTTTGGAGTCTAAAACCTATTTTTAAAAGTTAAAAAGTAATTTAAAATATGAAAATTAAATACCAACAGTAGTTGGAAATAATTTTCTTAAGTCCAAAATATGTCCAGGAGCTTCTGTGAAGTTTTCTGGAATTTTTGGAGGTATTTTCTTATTTTTCAGAGGCCTAAATAATTTCCTAGCCTTTTCTAAAAATCAAAATCAAATTCTAAAATTAAAAATCCCTTCCTCACCCTCCGGCCGACGCGTGGACGGCCCAGATCCGCCCACGTCGCCGCCTGGCCCATCCAGGCCGCACCTCCCCACTCCCTCGCTGCCTCGCGGGCTCGGCCCGTCAGCCACCCCGCCTTCCTCCTCCCTCGGGCCGACACCTGGCCGGCCCGATGAGCGCCGCGTCGCCCGTGCGGGCCATCCGGTCGACCGCTTCCCTCTCCTCTCTGACCTATGGGCCCCGCCCGTCAGTCGCCCGCGCCCCGCTCCCGCTGCCACCTGGGCCCCGCCTGTCAGGCCCTTCTTCCCCGCGGAGCGCCCGCCTTCCTTCTTTCTTCCCCCTCTTTCCTTTCTTGCGCCGGCGACCAATCCGAGCCGGATCCGGCCTTGCCTTCCCGGCCTTTCCCCGGTTTTGGAAACCCCGAACCCCGTCGGGAAACAAATCCCCTAACGCCGCGCCCCTTTCCTTCTCCGCCCCCCTATTTCCTTTTCTTCCCCGCCCCTTCCTTTTTCCGGCCGCCAGCACCGGCGAGCAATTAAGCGCCCGTGTCCCCTCCTCCGCCCTATAAAAGCCCACCCTCGGCTTCGCCTCCCTCCACCCAGCACCCCGACGCGCTCCACCTCCCTTCCCGAGCCCTGTAGCGCCCTGCCACCGAGCCACCTCTCTCCCCAAGCTCCTCCGCACTCCGGCGAGCTTTTGCCAACGCCTCGGTCATCCCCGGAACCCGCCGCCGCCACCCCGAGCTTCCTCTCGTCCGTGCGACCCCCCCGATCCCTCGGCCGCCCCTCTCCGCTGCCGGAGCGCCGTCGCACCAGAGCTCCTGAGCCGTCTTCGCCGCTACCTCGTCGCCGGTCGTCTCCGCTACTCGCCGAACCCCGTCGACCGCGCCGTCGTCTTCTACTCCGCGCCGGGATTCCGTTTTTGAACTCCCCCGGACCTCACCGACCTTCCCTCGCCGTCGGCAACCCCGCCTCCGGCCACCTCTGCCCAGCCCTCCAGCAGGTAACCCTCAAAGGGATTACCTACCCTTATTGGGTATGCAAAGCCTCCCCGCCCTACTGGTTATCAGCGCGCTCTCTCCTCCCCCTCGGCTCCCTCAGCGCGTGTTCGAGCCCCCGGCTCCGCACGCTGAGGTTGAGCCTTTCTTTCATTTTTCCGCGCTGACAAGTGGGTCCCACCCGTCAGTAGCCGCCGGTCTGTGCGGGCCACTGTCGTTTGGGTCCCACCCGTCTGCTCTGGTCACTGACATATGGGCCCGGGGTCCAGTGGGTCCCACATGTCAGAGGCTAATCCCGTGGGCTCACTGACCAGTGGGTCCCACCTGTCTTAATCTCAGAATAAAAATAAAAGATTAAAATTTAATAATTCCAATGGGCCCCACCTGTCAGAAATTTCGTAATTTCTGGATTTATTCAAACTGAAAACTTCAAACAAGCATAACTTTCTCATTTTAACTCCAAATTGAGCCATTCAAATTTCTAAATTCATCTAAAATCATAATCTATTCAAATATGGCCTATATGTGCGTTTTTGAGTTTATTTGAATTTTTGTTTGTATTTATTTGTTTTGTTGCTTCGTCTTTTCTCGCGTAGATTCCAACGTTGTCAACGATCTCTCCATTTCGCAGCAGGAAGACCCAGAGAACCTGCAACAAGGCAAGTCTCCTTTGATCATCTCGAACCATGATTTTGAAATGTTTTAATTATTTTAAATTATGTGCATTGCTATTTATATACAAGATTAGTTCAAATCTTAAGGTATTAGTTACCCCAATTTTGTTATGCCCTCAGTTGAAATTGAATGCCATGTACCCTTGTCTCCTTAGGATTTCCTTTGGCTCTTTAATGAGAGTATTATAATCATTTGTGAATAATAGAATGGTAGTATAATGCTTAGTCTTGCTATGTAATACCCTTGAAATATTGAAAATGGGAAATTATGATTTGTTGTAATAACTTGTGTTTCTAAAGTTTAGTGGTAATTGGAGTTGCCACTGTTCTTTTAAAATAAAATAAAATGTGAAAATTTGTTTAGATTAGGGTGGATGGTTGGTTTGGGTTGGTGCAGCAAGCACGAGATCTTGTTAAGTGTATGTTCCACCCTAGTCAATTAAGGACCGACGCTTGTGTTTGTCCAGACTGAGCATTAACCGTACAACCACAAGTCTATATGGGTACGACCTAGCTGACTAACTTATGATAGTTGAGTTTAGGTGCCACCAGTGGAAAGTGGGTGCCAGGGATGGACTGGTTATTCACAGTAAGGGACAGGGATTTACTGTACTTATATGGCGCAAGAGGGGGCTTTGGTTCGGGCAGTTAGCCTACCTGCGGTGAAACCTCAGCGGGTGGTATCTAGCTAGATTAGAGTAAGGTAAAGGCTTTGTGATATTTTATCTGGTCTCATGCCAAAGGAAGCGTGATGACTTTTAGGATAACTTATCTCTTGTGGGTAAAGTTGTACAACCTCTGCAGAGTGTCAAACTATTCGAATAGCCGTGCCCACGGTCAAGGGTGGGCAAGGAATGCTTTCACATGGTAGATTTCTGGTTTTGGTTTTAAAATCAAAGTTTTTGTATTCCGGGAGTCGAGGGAACTCTCGGAAGGGTATCCTGGCGGTTGGAGCCAGAGAGGGTGGATAGAACCCGCAGTTTAAACTTGACCAATTGTAATTGGTTAGCTAGTGTTGGTAGATGGAACTTTCACTAGAGAGTTAATGATAGTTCTGTTAAAATGTTTACTTTATTAAATTGATGCCTTCGAAAGTAATTAGTAGTAATTGAAATTAAAACATTGCTTTGTGCAAAAGAACCATATAGCCTTCCTTTGTCAAGCCTTGCATCTATTGCATTTTTCCCAAGACTTGCGGAGTACTTTATGTACTCACATGCTACACTCAAACATAAAAAGCAGAAGAATATGAAGCCCAAGAAGGAGACTACAACTACTTCGCTGGTGGCTTCGACGAAGGATTCCAGGACTTCTAGGTCGCATTTCCCCAGTCATTTGCCTGTGGCGTATTGATGGGTCTTCATCGAGTTTATCTTTTGCTTCCGTTTTATTTCATGTGTGCAAGGTCTTGAAACCTCAATTGTAGTAATGAGACCTTTTCGGTCAGTACTCTCAATTATTGTAATAACACGATGCTGGTGATGTATTCATTTCTGTTTAACTGTGTGCATTAGCTTTGATCTGGGACTAGTGCAGTAATACACAGAGGGTCCGGGTTCGGAAATCCGGGGTCCCGACAGAGATGGTATGAGAGCCAATTTGACTGTAGGACGTGACCTAGTTAGAATGGTCGTTAAAAGAAGAACTTCAAAATTTTATTTTATAAAATAAAAATTTAATAATGTGATATCCTTGTCTTTCTATCCTTACCTTCGTCATGGCATTCTTCCTTATCTATCTGCTTATTTCCTTTTTGGAATGGTAATTGTACCCCTTTCCTTTGTAATTTCTATAGACGACTCAGTGAGGTTGCGTATGTGAGAGACCATGTGGAGGTATCCCCATGTTTGTGATGAGTCATTGACACTTGGTTTGGAAAGATTGAGTTTGTTTTGAGTGTTTCCTGCTAAGTCGTAGTCTTAAAATTGTTCGGAATCGTTTTCTGGGCAAAGTCGTAGCTTCTGGCCGTGGTCGTAGGCTTTTACGACCACTTTGGTCGTGGTCGGAAGTCTCCCGACTCATTTACGACCACGTTGGCCGTGGTCGAAGGCTAGTACGACCACGTTGGCCGTGGTCGAAGCGCGTTACGACCTCATTGGCCATTGTCTGTAGTCGCGAGTCGTGCTATGACCACCGTGGTCGGAAGTCGGCGCTTGAATGAACGATCACGTTGAGGAGTCAGCAAGTTACGACAACGGTACCGCGAGAGGTAGTCGGAGGTCGAGACTTCGACCACTGTGGTATGTAGTCGGCAGAACTCAACTTCGACCACGTGGGAAGTCGAAGCGAATCCGACCACATTGTGAAGCGGTCGTATGCGGTCGGCTGCGGGCGTAGGACAGTTGGCTGTGGTCGGATGTGCTCTCAAGCGCCCGGGTGTGGTCGGAAAGGGTCTTGACCACTGTAAAACTCGTTGTACGTGGTCGGAAGGTGTTTCGATCATGCGCTAAACGGTCGGAAGTCGCCGAGAGGGTTGAACGTGGTCGTAGACATCTAGTAACATGTCGTATGACCTCCAGGATCGGTCGTTTCACCTAAGAATCGGTCGTATCTACTCCTGGGCTAGTCGTCTTGACATGGAGAGCGGTCGTAGGTCATGTGCATGATCATTTAAGTGATTTTGACCAGTCGTAATGGGTGTACGACTTTGTGGAACATGGTTTGGTTTCTGTTTTGCTTATGCAAATGTTTATACACAATGTTTTGTGCGGTGCTATGAATGTATGCTTGTCTGTGATGGTTTGCAGGACTTGGAGACTAGTTGTGGAGAGGCATGGATGGCCAAGACTAAGCACGGGCGGTGCTGAGGTCAAGAGTGGTCGGGAGATGCCGAAGACGACGAGGTCTGCCAGGTGGTTGCAAGACTTGAGCTACAAGGGAGGAGGAAGCTTCCAGGAAGGCTGTAGGATGGCATTTTGGAGAAATGCGAAAAGCTGCAAAGAGAAGCTGTGTCTCTGCAAAAGCTCTGGAGTGGTTGGCGCTAATGGGCAAAGCAGTGGAGCCGTCGGGAGTAACGGGTAAAGCACTGGAGTTCATCCTCGCTAGTGGGTAAAGAGAATGGTAAAACCCGGTGTTAGGTGGGGGTTTACGGGTTCCCCCCAGTAGCAGAAGGCTATAAATAGAGAGGGTAGAGCTCAAGTGCTCGGTGAGGTTGTTCCCGAGTCACTCTGAGTTTTTCATTTCTATTTGTGTGAGTTGTCTCTGGGTAGAGCACGGTTGCTCTTGTACCTCCGATGGAGTGGCTGTAGAAACCTCCATGATCAATCATTCATCTCTCTTCCTCGATATTGATTTCTGTTGTTATGAGATGTTTTTGATTGTTTTGTTTGCGATCTGTTTTAAGAGCTTGCTCCTCATGTTATATTTTTCTCTCATCTCTTCTGTGTGAGTCCGTTTTTGCTTTGGTGTGCTACTTGTTGCTCAGAACTGAGAATTTGTTTCAAGGCCACTTGGCCAGTACATTCTTGAGAGCAAAGGTCATTTCAGAGAAGTCTGCCTTGCCATGGTCTTGCGCCTCAAAGTGCTCTGTTGTTGTGCTCGAGCGTGTCACTCTAGTCGACCATAGCAAAGACTTTGGATTTCCTTGTTTGTTTCGCTTTCAGAGGTCTGTTTCCTTCAGTGCCTCCGGTTTCAGGATCAAAAGACCAGAGTCTCAAATTACTCGAAAATCTGGCAAACGAGTTCTTCTCTGTTCTTGTTTCGACCACGCAGTATTCTCTGTTTAAGTTCTTTTGTCGGTTCGGGCAAAGGTTTCGACCAGATGGTATTCGACCACCAGTTGGCTTACGACCATGTGTGTTCGACCTGAGAAGCCAATTCTTTCGTTTGATTTGTTGTGTGGGTACAGGGGGAGCTTTTGAAGGCACCATTCACCCCCCCTGTTGCCATTTCGGTCCTACAATTGGTATCAGAGCCGGTTAGCTCTAATCAATAGATCTTAACCGGTCTCTAGAGCCATGGCGACGGACAGGTACTCCACCAAGCCGCCCGTTTTCGATGGCATCGATTACCCCTTCTGGAAGAGCCGAATGGAGACATACATCCAGGCTCAGGGGTACGCCATCTGGCGGAAGGTGAAGGTGCGATATGTTGTTCCTGCCGATGAGAACATCAACGTGGCAAACATGCCCGATGTTGAGGCAAATGCGAAGGCGAGGAACATCATTATCCAGGGCTTGAGCAGAAGCGAATTCGATCGCATCTCTCACCTGTCGTCTGCCTATGATATCTAGGAGACCCTCGACGCATACCATGAGGGCACCACCCAGATTAAGACGGTTCGACAGGACCAGTTCAAGCGCGAATACAACAAATTTGAGATGCTTGCTGGTGAGTCCCTGGACGAGTGCTTTTCGCGATTTCACAAAATCTTGAGCAACCTCCGAGCGGTCGGTCTCACATACCCCGACTCGGACAACGCTCGTCAGATGCTCACGGCACTCGATCTGCGTGTTTGGGAGATGAAAGTGACCACCATCAAAGACACGACAGACCTCTTGACCCTGACTCTTGACGCGCTGTACTCGCGCCTCAAGACTCACGAGATTGACGTTGTCTCTCGTCGGTCGAAGTCACAGTCGATGGCCTTGGTCACCAATCCCGGTTCTTCTTCTGGGCCTTCTTCTGATTCTTCTTGCGGTTTCTCCCTTGCTGCTCTCTGTGACGTAACTGATGATCAGTTAGAGCAGCTTGCGGACGATCAGCTGGCCCTCCTAGCCCGAAGGTTTTCCCATGCCTACAAGGGTAGGAGAGACAGAAAGAGAGGAGGACCCGTGATTTGCTTTGAGTGTGGTGGCCCCAACCACATTCGGGCAAACTGCCCCAAGCTGGACAAAAGCAAGAACGACTACGGCGGTTCGGGCAAGAACGACTACACCGACAAGAACCGCAACAAGAAGCCTCCAGCTCCTGCACAAGGCAAGAAGAAGTTCCGCAACTTCGGGAAGGCCAAGAAGCTCTTCCACCGCGTCCTCACCGCCTTCGACGACCTCGACCTCAGCGAGGTGGAGGGATGGAGCGACGACGACGGGACGGGTGACCAAGAGCCCAAGGATGGCGGCGACGACTTCTCCGGCATGTGCTTCATGGCCCTCGAGGGCGAACTCAGTGACAGCGAGCTGTACTCCGACTCGGACGAGGTATGTCCCACATACGACCAGTTCAATCATGCTTTTCTTAAGCTAGGAGGTTTTCATGCTAGAGCTAAGGCTAGGTGTGCTGAGTTAGAGAAGGAAATAGATAGACTGTCACTAGAGATTATTGCTCTTACATCTGCTCCCTCTAGTGATGATTGTGATACATGCTCTGCTTTGCTGGTTGATATGGAGAAATTAAGGACCTCGCATGATAGTTTGTCCTCTGAGCTCGATATTGTTAAGGTGGAGAATGTTAGTGATCGTGCAAATCTGCACACCCGCAAGTGAACGGGTTGCCGCTAAGATAGCAGCGAATGTCGTGTCCTCCACAGGGACTAGAGTACCGGTGATAGGACACTAAACTAAAGCTAAATCGCACAAACTGGGAGTCTAAGAGTGATTGCTAATCCTATAGAAGCTGAAAGCTAGCGATCAAATCTGCCTAGGAGAAGGAGAAAGGAAGAGCTAAAGGTGCTGTGAGAATGAGTTCCCGACTGAAGAAGAGAAAAGAGACGGACCAGATAGTCTAACTCTACCTAGAGAAAGAAAGAAAGAAGACTAGCCTGAAATAACAGAGGGAAAGCTAAGGGAAAGAGAGAGAGAGAGAGAGAGAAAGAATAAGGCTGGCAGTAGACTAGACTCGCTGCAGGGGGAAGGGAAAAGAAAGAAGACAGAAATAAGAAGAGAGTGCAGAAGACTAGAAGACTAGAGAAAAGGTTGACTGCTAGAGAAAGACTTGAGGTAAGAAAGAGACTAGAGAAGAGAGGCAAGGAAGATCTAAAGAGGGAAAGAAGACTAAGAATTAAATGGGTAAGGAGGGAAAGGAAGGGATAAGTCTAGAGAGCAATCCTTACCGAGAGAAAGGTAGAAGTGCAAAAGGGAGACAGCTAGCAAGGCAGAGGCAAAAGATTGAGATGAAGAGAAAGTAGACAAAGGTAAGAAGAGAATGTGGAGACTAGCAAAAGACAAGATGACAGATGACTTACAGAGAAGCAAAAGAGTCAGAAGAAAGGAAGGTTAGAAAGACAGGGGTGAGAAAATTAAGTACTAGAAAGAATTGAGAATAGATTAGAAGAGACTAATCTAGCGCTACAGACAAAGAGAGGAAAGGAGCTGAGAAAGAAGGGATTGCTAAAAGGAGAAGAGACAGCTACTGAGAAGAACAGAGATCTAGAGGGATGCTAACTGGACAGAAGAATTGGACTCAGAGGGAGAGAGGGAAATCGGAGGAATGAAGGAGGTGCAAGGAGAATGTCGAGAAGAGAGACCGGAGGAAGGATGCAGACTGGGGTGAGCAAAGGAGAAGTAGAGGAAATGCTACTGCTATAGCACTACTTCACAGCAAACAGCAGAGCATTAACAGGAAAACAGTAAACCTAAGCATGCATCTAATAAACAAGCCAAGCTAAGCAGATTTATCTAAATCTGAAACTAAAAGCAGAAATAACCGATCTAGACTATTACTACTTTTTTTTATATCTTTTTTGCTAACAAAACTTAACAAATCAGCATGTACTAAATAAACCCTAACATAAAGATTAAATCTAAAGACAGGAAATAGCATCATCTTCACTGCAAGATATAAATCCTACAAGTAGAGACATAAAACTTCAGAATAACTACTGACAGTCATACAAAATCATGAATATTTAATGACCAGCAAGCGGGATCCTCATAAACAAGCACAAGAACATGCTGAACAATACTTAGACCAACATCCATTAAAGCATCACTCGCACATCACAGATATGGTAAAGTAAATAACTCAAGGAAGGCACAGCAGTATTAAGACAAAAGACTCATAAAATGATACAACCCAGATTTAAAAGCTGATGAAGTTGATGTCGAGATCCGTAGAGGAAGCAGAGAGAGGGAAGCAGAGCTGGTGAAGACGTCGAAGGGGTGGCCGTGTAGACGTAGCAGGTGTTGCAGATCCGGCCGAGGAAGTAGTAGCTGAAGCAGATCCGTGTACCGTCGCCGTAGAGGAAGCAGATCCGGGACTTGGGGTAGCAGATCCGTGAGCTTCAGACTTGGATGGAGTAGATCTCGCCGTAGGGGTAGCAGATCCGTGATTGGTGAAGGAGCCGTAGGGGATGCAGGCAGTAAGAAGTAGATCCGGAGAGGTTGCTTCAGATCCGGCCGTAGAGGAAGGTTGCGGGTGCAGATCTGGTCGCAGCAGGGGATTCAGTGAGGGAGAGGAGCGGCTGGAATGGAGGAGTAGTGAGGGGCAAGTGCAGAATGAGATCTGGATGGGGGCTAGGGTGGCTGCATGGTGGAGTCTCGGTTTCTGGTGGTGGCGTCCTGGAGATGGAGACGAACTGATGAGGATGAAGGCTTGCGGCTTGGGATCTGGTGGCGGCGTGAGGAGATGGGTGAGCTCTGGCTGGGAGGCGGTGGAGAGGTTTTGTATGGGGCGGCTCGCTCTCGATGGGAAGAGGATGGGTGGCGACTTCAGTGTATTGCGGCTAGGGTTTGGCTTCTCGTCGTCTCCCCCCCGTGAAGAGGCAATCTGGAGGATTATATAGTGCGGCGGCCTTAGCTGGTGGTGCATTTAGGGTTTGCTGCGGTTTTTGCAATTTGCTCCCTCCCCTTGTGCTGATTTATAACCCTAACTCCTCTCCACTGCTGATTCTCTGTGGATTTTTGCGCCTAGTTCGCGCCGATCTGCAAGGAAAGTGCGAACACTGTAAACTGTAGCAAAATAAGGGCAAGTTTATGTATAATTGATGAAATTAAGGCCAATTTGAGCTATTAGCAACAGGATAATGTCATAAAATAAACTGCATATATGATGCACATCATATACCCCCAAGCTTAAACATTTGATTGTCCTCAAGCAAATGATACAATGAATTCGAACCCAGGGAAACCAGAAAACAAGAAAGGATATAAGTGAATGCTTGTAGCTAGTCAAATTGCACTTCATAATTCAAATAAGACTGCCTGACTTGATTTTTACTGGCTGTTCAGATTTAGAACCAGAATTATAGCAAAGATATATAAATGATACTAGAGTTTTTGACCAGATCAAGTTACCCAAAAGTGCCAAATTGCACTAAATGTTTGCATGGATCCGACCAGAATTGAAAAGTAATCAAGACTAGATATCACAGTCAAGAATAAGCATATCCTAGAGTCATACTTAGGCATTTACCATTCTAGATAAAGAGACTAATGTTTGCATGAAGTTTATGAAAAAGCCTACACTTGAGCCATGATACTTTACTTTTGCTGATTTTTAACAGGTTTCAAACACACCATGGGCACAAGTGCCACTTATTCCACTCTTGGGCATGCTTGCCACTTATTCAGACTTTCAAACTTCATTTGGGCATAACTGCCACTTATTCAACACTTTTTTTTCTGAAACAATGTGACAGAGTCACTTATTCAACTCACACTTTGCAACCCACAACAGAAATAAAGATTTTTTTTATTTTCTTTTCCCCTTGTTTTTATAGCATCAATAACTGGTTTTCATTATCCAAAAGATCTAGACAATTCAACCATGTTATTGGCTCAAGATAAGACTGCCACTTTCACAAACTTTTCATTCAAGCAGAAGCATCAACATCTAAAATAAAGTATTATGCCCAAGCATGAATCCTAGGATATTGTTATTCTAGAAGTGATAACTAGAATCAATACAATTCGCAAAAGGTAAAGATACATGTGTAACTTGCAATGAATCAAAAACCAAAGGATCACAAGATTTCTAAGCCATTAAGATTTCAATGTATTTCAAGAGTAAGCCAATTGGATCTCCAAAGAATTGATTTCAATACCAGTTCACTTAAGCAATTTTCAGTGTGATAACTCTGAATTATACCATTACAGTCACAAATTACAGACCAAGTATTCAATTTAGCAGAATATAACAGCACATATTAATGATCAGGGCAGTCACATGTATTCAGCAATAACCCAACATGAGAATGATACTAGCCATAAATCATCAATTACACATCATCAACTTCAGTGCCCATGAACATGACAAGAAGAATATGCAAATCATCCACATAAGAACAGATCTTCCCCCAAGCTTAAGTCAAACATACATTCTGAAATAAAAATTCAGTATTGGAATCAGCTCACCGGGTGCAAAAGTTGAATCAGAACAGTTATCTCATCATCCCCAAGAGCTTCCTGCCATGCTTGGATGATGGATCAGCATGTACCTGCAATGGAAAAATAAAAAGGGAAAGGATAAACCGACAAAAGATAAGGTAAAAGAGGAAAACTGCAGTAAAACAGAAAGAATAAACAGCTCAGGTTGCCTCCTGAGAAGCGCTTGTTTTAGGTCTTTAGCTTGACCAACAAATGATAATCAAGTAGGCTCAAAAGAAATTGGAGGATCAAGGTCAGATCTGACTTGATCTCCAGCAATGTCCTCATTAAGTTCAGGAAAGGGTTCCCCAACAAAGTAATGTTTCAATCTTTGCCCATTAACCTTGAAAATGCCCCCAGATTGACTCTCAACCTCAAAAGCTCCACTTCCTAGTACTTTCTTGACTACACAGGCCCAAACCATCTAGATTTGAACTTTCCAGGGAATAAATGGAATCTAGAGTCAAAAACCAAGACAAGCTGTCCAGGTTGGAAGTCACGCCTCAAAATGTGACAGTCATGTATCTTTTTAGATCTCTCTTTGTAAATCCTTGAGCTTTCATAAGCATCAAGCCTCAATTCATCAAGTTCACACAGCTGCAACTTTCTATGTTTCCCAGCTAGACCCATGTCCAAGTTGAGTTTTCTAATTGCCCAATGTGCTCTATGCTCAAGTTCAATAGGAAGATGACAAGCTTTTCCATAAACCAACCTAAAGGGGGACATGCCAATAGGTGTTTTGTATGCTGTCCTATAAGCCCACAATGCATCATAAAGCTTAAGGGACCAATCAGTCCTAGATTTTGACACAACTTTCTCAAGGATTTGCTTTATCTCTCTATTGGAAACTTCAACTTGACCATTTGCTTGAGGATGATAAGGTGTGGTAACCCTATGATTATGGACTCCATATTTGGCTAGAAGAGCTTCAAACTGCTTGTGATTAAAGTGAGACCCTCCATCACTAATCACAACTCTAGGAATCCCAAACCTAGGAAAGATGACTTGCCTAAACAACCTACAAACAGATTTTGAATCAGCATGAACAGTGGGTATAGCCTCAACCCATTTGGACACATAATCCACTGCTACAAGAATGTGCTTGTACCCTTGAGAAGATGGCAAAGGTCCTATGTAATCTATTCCCCAAACATCAAAAATTTCCACTTCAAGGATACCATGCTGAGGCATTTCATGTCGTCTTGACATGTTCCCTGCACGCTGACAGGGGTCACAAGACTGAATGAAAGCATGGATATCCTTAAACATGGTAGGCCAATAGAATCTAGCTTGAAGAACCTTAGCTTGAGTCTTAGTAGTTCCAGCATGACCACCAAAAGGTGCAGAATGACAATGAAAAATCACATTTTGAACCTCATCATGAGGTAGGCAACGTCTAATAACCCCATCTGCACAATGTCTATACAGATATGGGTCATCCCAAAAGAATTTTCGTGCCTCATGAGTAAACTTCCTACGCTGCTGGTAGGAGAGTCCAGGGGGTAAAGCATTGCAGACCAAATAGTTTACTATATCTGCATACCAAGGGGTTTGAGACTGAACAAGTGAAACTTCTAAAAGTTGGTCTCCTGGAAGAGAATCTTCAATAGGAAGAGTAGAAACTAAATCTGAATGAGGCAATCTAGATAAAAGATCTGCCACTAAGTTCTCAGCCCCTTTTTTATCTCTAATCTCCACATCAAACTCTTGCAGCAACAGAATCCAGCGAATGAGGCGAGGTTTAGCATCCTTTTTACTCAAAAGATACCTAATGGCTGCATGATCTGTGTACACTATGCATTTTGAGCCAACTAGGTAGGATCTAAACTTGTCAAAGGCAAATACTACAGCTAGCAGTTCTTTTTCAGTGGTTGTGTAATTAATTTGAGTGTCATCTAAAGTCCTGCTAGCATAGTAAATGACATGCAAGGCTTTTTCATGCCGCTGCCCCAAAACAGCCCCCACAGCAAAGTCACTAGCATCACACATTAACTCAAAAGGCAAATCCCAATGAGGAGGTTGCACAATGGGAGCAGAAATGAGAGCAGCCTTGATCTTACTAAAAGCATCCATGCAAGCCTCATCAAACACAAAAGGGACATCGCAGCCCAAAAGATGAGTGAGAGGGCGTGCAATCTTAGAAAAATCCTTAATGAATCTGCGATAAAAACCAGCATGTCCCAAAAAACTGCGAACACCCTTCACATTAACAGGAGGAGGCAGGCGCTCAATCACCTCAACTTTTGCTTTATCTACCTCTATGCCTCTAGAAGACACTAAATGACCAAGGACTATCCCCTCTCTAACAAGAAAGTGACATTTTTCCCAATTAAGAACCAGATTTGCCTCCAGACAGCGCTGGAGGACAGTTTCAAGATTGGCCAAACAGCTCTCAAAGGTCTGCCCATAAACAGTGAAATCATCCATGAAAACCTCCATGATTTTCTCAATAAGATCTGTGAAAATAGACATTACACAGCGCTGGAAGGTCCCTGTGGCATTACAAAGCCCAAATGGCAGCCTACGGTATGCAAAGGTACCATAGGGGCAAGTGAATGTTGTCTTTTCCTGATCTGATGGATGTATAGGAATCTGCAGAAATCCTAAATATCCATCAAGATAACAGAAATAAGAATGGCGGGCCAGTCTCTCTAGCATTTGATCAATGAAAGGCAAAGGGAAATGGTCTTTGCGAGTGGCTTTGTTGAGCTTCCTATAGTCAGTACACATGCGCCAGCCTGTGGTTGTTCTTGTGGGAATTAGATCACCTTTTTCATTGGCAACCACTGTTATGCCCCCTTTCTTAGGCACAACATGAATGGCACTGACCCACTGACTATCTGAAATAGGATAGATGATGTTAGCACCTAGAAGCTTGAGGATTTCTTTCTTGACAACCTCCTGCATGTGAGGATTAAGCCTACGCTGGTGCTCACGCGTTGGCTTAGCATCATCCTCAAGGTGAATACGATGCATGCAGGTGGCTGGATCAATGCCCTTCATATCATCTATAGAGTATCCAATGACAACTCTATATTTACGAAGGATCTCAAGAAGTTGATCAGCCTCTAAAGGTGTCAAATGGGCGCTAACAATAACAGGACAGGTCTGATCT
The DNA here is from genome assembly GCA_017311315.1 of Dendrocalamus latiflorus. Classification (NCBI taxonomy): domain Eukaryota; kingdom Viridiplantae; phylum Streptophyta; class Magnoliopsida; order Poales; family Poaceae; genus Dendrocalamus; species Dendrocalamus latiflorus. The sequence goes on along the minus strand of CM029629.1, from coordinate 18,704,595 downwards.
GGTCCCAGAAATTCATATCTAAGATGATTAGGAAGTGGTTTCAGCTCTACCTTTGGGGTTGTGGGCTGCCTAAGGTCTGGGATTTGAGAAGGCTCTACAGGAGCATCAATGAGTGCCACATGATGAGAATCTGTAGCAGTGCACTCATCCTCAATTGATGTCACTTCCTCAACATTTTCATATGTCTCAACAACACATTTGTCAACCAAATCAAGTGAGAAACACTGATCTGGACAGTGAGGAAGATGAGTGGGGTGCCTCATATCAAATGCTAGCTTCTCTTGACCAAATTGGAGAGTAAGCTTAGCATCTTTGACATCAATGACAGCACCTGCAGTAGCAAGGAATGGTCTCCCAAGGATGACAGGTTCACTTATATCCTCCATCTCTAAGACAACAAAGTCTACAGGGAAGGCAAAAGTGCCAATAACCACAGGGACATCCACTAAAATACCAGCTGGATGACGATAAGTACGATCAGCCAACTGCAGTGTCATGGTTGTTGGCTGCAGATCGCCCAAAGGAAGCGCGTCACAGACTGAAAGAGGAAGGACACTAACACTAGAGCCTAAGTCACAAAGAGCTCTAAAGTTCTTGGAGCCTAAAATGCAAGGTATGCAAAAGCTACCAGGGTCATCTAACTTAGGAGGTAGCTTATTCTGTATGATAGCGCTACACTCCTTAGTTAGAGTGACCACCTCAAGCTCATCCATACTCCGCTTCTTGGTAAGCAGCTCCTTGAAGAATTTGGCATACATAGGCACATGTAGGACAGCCTCTAGAATGGGAATGGTGATCTGAACATCCTTCATCCTCTCTAGGAATTTAGCAAACTGCTTGTCCTCATTTGACTTTTCTAACCGCTCAGGGAATGGCAATTTGGGTTTTGTGGAAGGGACAGCTGCTGTAGTGGATGATGAGGGGATATCATGTGTTTTGGCTGGTGTTATGGAGCTGGGTTGGTGCAGATTCTGCTGCTGTGAGTCAGGATTTGCTTGCTGGACAGACCTAAAAACAGGGGGCACATACAAGGGTGGTGTGGGAAGAAGTGGGTCTGATGTGGTTTTACCACTCCTAGTAGTGATTGCTCCACAATGGCCACGAGGATTGACCTCAGGCTGTGCAGGAAGCCTCCCAGGTGTGCTGGATGAAGCCTGTGATGCTTGCAAACTCTCCACACGACTAGCTAAATCAGTCAGTTGAGTCTTTGCATCATTGTATTGAGCTTCCATCTTAGCTACATGTGATGCAAGGAGCTGTTCTATTCTGGTCAACTGATCTGAATTAGAAGTGGAAGGTGGAGGGTTTGGAGCATGCATCATTGGCTGCTGGAATGAGGCATGAGAAGGGCTTGCTGCTGTCTAAAGCCTTGAGCTGATGTACCCACAGGGAATGATGAAACACTTGGATTAGTGTTCTTGTAAGACAGATTTGGATGACGCCACCCTGGGTTGTAGGTTTGAGAATACTGCCCATGTGATTGAGCATAATTCACTTCAGAAGATTCAGCTGTGGAAGTTAAAGGGCACTCAGCTGGAGTATGCCCTTGAGATCCACAAATCTGACACCCAGTGGCTATATGGGCTGAAGATGAGGGCATGAGCTGTGCCATTTGACGTGTGAGAACCTGAACCTGTGCAGACAAGGCATCATTAGAGCTCACCTCATAGATACCAGGACGTGGAGGAGCAGAAGCTCTCTCACTAGACCATTGAAAGTGGTGGGAGGACATACTCTCAATCAAGCTGAAAGCTTCATCAAGAGTTTTGTTCATTATGCCTCCCCCTGCTGCAGAATCTACAAAGGCTCTTGTGTGGTGTGTAAGACCTTTGTAAAAAATCTGCAGCACCAGCCACCTTTCAAGACCATGGTGAGGGCACATCCTAAGCAGGATTTGATACCTCTGCCAAGCATCATACAAACTCTCACCCTCAAACTGCGAAAACCTAGTGATCTGGTCACGCACTTCTGCTGCCTTGGATGGTGGAAAATACCTCTCAAGAAAGGCCTGCAGTAAGTGCTCCCAAGTGTCCTTAAGGTGCATGGGGAGAGAATGCAACCAAGTCTTAGCGCCATCTCTAAGTGAGAAAGGAAATAGTGACAGTCTAATGGCATCTGCTGAAACTCCATTGCACTTCAAGGTGTTGCAATACTCTAAGAAAGTGCGAATGTGTTCATTGGGGTCTTCAGTGGAAGAACCTCCAAATCTGGATTGTTGGACCATGGTAATGAGTGCAGGTTTTAGCTCAAAGTTGTTGGCCTGAATGGCAGGTTGGACAATTCCAGGGGCTATACCTTGGTCTCTAGGAATCCAAAGGTCACGAAGAAGAGGCTGGGGGTTCTGATCACCCATTTTCTCTTTGTGGGAGAGTTGATTTTCTTTCAACAGCTTATGGAAAGTTCGCTCAATCTCAGGGTCAAATGGAGCCAACGAATGGTCTCCACTCCTACGCATAAGCTGAGAAGCTGGGCCAAAAAGGGAGGAAGGAAACTAAAGAAATGACTTAGTCTATGGTCTAGCGCGATCACCAATATCTAGTCCCCGGCAACGGCGCCAATTTCTTGATCGTGCAAATCTGCACACCCGCAAGTGAACGGGCTGCCGCTAAGATAGCAGCGAATGTCGTGTCCTCCACAGGGACTAGAGTACCGGTGATAGGACACTAAACTAAAGCTAAATCGCACAAACTGGGAGTCTAAGACTGATTGCTAATCCTATAGAAGCTGAAAGCTAGCGATCAAATCTGAGAAGGAGAAAGGAAGAGCTAAAGGTGCTGTGAGAATGAGTCCCCGACTGAAGAAGAGAAAAGAGAAGGACCAGATAGTCTAACTCTACCTAGAGAAAGAAAGAAAGAAGACTAGCCTGAAATAACAGAGGGAAAGCTAAGGGAAAGAGAGAGAGAGAGAGAGAAAGAATAAGGCTGGCAGTAGACTAGACTCGCTGCAGGGGGAAGGGAAAAGAAAGAAGACAGAAATAAGAAGAGAGTGCAGAAGACTAGAAGACTAGAGAAAAGGTTGACTGCTAGAGAAAGACTTGAGGTAAGAAAGAGACTAGAGAAGAGAAGAGAGGCAAGGAAGATCTAAAGAGGGAAAGTAGACTAAGAATTAAATGGGTAAGGAGGGAAAGGAAGGGATAAGTCTAGAGAGCAATCCTTACCGAGAGAAAGGTAGAAGTGCAAAAGGGAGACAGCTAGCAAGGCAGAGGCAAAAGATTGAGATGAAGAGAAAGTAGACAAAGGTAAGAAGAGAATGTGGAGACTAGCAAAAGACAAGATGACAGATGACTTACAGAGAAGCAAAAGAGTCAGAAGAAAGGAAGGTTAGAAAGACAGGGGTGAGAAAATTAAGTACTAGAAAGAATTGAGAATAGATTAGAAGAGACTAATCTAGCGCTACAGACAGAGAGAGGAAAGGAGCTAAGAAAGAAGGGATTGCTAAAAGGAGAAGAGACAGCTACTGAGAAGAACAGAGATCTAGAGGGATGCTAACTGGACAGAAGAATTGGACTCAGAGGGAGAGAGGGAAATCGGAGGAATGAAGGAGGTGCAAGGAGAATGTCGAGAAGAGAGACCGGAGGAAGGATGCAGACTGGGGTGAGCAAAGGAGAAGTAGAGGAAATGCTACTGCTATAGCACTACTTCACAGCAAACAGCAGAGCATTAACAGGAAAACAGTAAACCTAAGCATGCATCTAATAAACAAACCAAGCTAAGCAGATTTATCTAAATCTGAAACTAAAAGCAGAAATAACCGATCTAGACTATTACTACTTTTTTTTATATATATCTTTTCTGCTAACAAAACTTAACAAATCAGCATGTACTAAATAAACCCTAACATAAAGATTAAATCTAAAGACAGGAAATAGCATCATCTTCACTGCAAGATATAAATCCTACAAGTAGAGACATAAAACTTCAGAATAACTACTGACAGTCATACAAAATCATGAATATTTAATGACCAACAAGCGGGATCCTCATAAACAAGCACAAGAACATGCTGAACAATACTTAGACCAACATCCATTAAAGCATCACTCGCACATCGCAGATATGGTAAAGTAAATAACTCAAGGAAGGCACAGCAGTATTAAGACAAAAGACTCATAAAATGATACAACCCAGATTTAAAAGCTGATGAAGTTGATGTCGAGATCCGTAGAGGAAGCAGAGAGAGGGAAGCAGAGCTGGTGAAGACGCCGAAGGGGTGGCCGTGTAGACGTAGCAGGTGTTGCAGATCCGGCCGAGGAAGTAGTAGCTGAAGCAGATCCGCGTACTGTCGCCGTAGAGGAAGCAGATCCGGGACTTGGGGTAGCAGATCCGTGAGCTTCAGACTTGGATGGAGTAGATCTCGCCGTAGGGGTAGCAGATCCGTGATTGGTGAAGGAGCCGTAGGGGATGCAGGCAGTAAGAAGTAGATCCGGAGAGGTTGCTTCAGATCCAGCCGTAGAGGAAGGTTGCGGGTGCAGATCTGGTCGCAGCAGGGGATTCAGTGAGGGAGAGGAGCGGCTGGAATGGAGTAGTGAGGGGCAAGTGCAGAATGAGATCTGGATGGGGGCTAGGGTGGCTGCATGGTGGAGTCTCGGTTTCTGGTGGTGGTGTCCTGGAGATGGAGACGAACTGATGAGGATGAAGGCTTGCGGCTTGGGATCTGGTGGCGGCGTGAGGAGATGGGTGAGCTCTGGCTGGGAGGCGGTGGAGAGGTTTTGTATGGGGCGGCTCGCTCTCGATGGGAAGAGGATGGGTGGCGACTTCAGTGTATTGCGGCTAGGGTTTGGCTTCTCGTCGTCTCCCCCCGTGAAGAGGCAATCTGGAGGATTATATAGTGCGGCGGCCTCAGCTGGTGGTGCATTTAGGGTTTGCTGCGGTTTTTGCAATTTGCTCCCTCCCCTTGTGCTGATTTATAACCCTAACTCCTCTCCACTGCTGATTCTCTGTGGATTTTTGCGCCTAGTTCGCGCCGATCTGCAAGGAAAGTGCGAACACTGTAAACTGTAGCAAAATAAGGGCAAGTTTATGTATAATTGATGAAATTAAGGCCAATTTGAGCTATTAGCAACAGGATAATGTCATAAAATAAACTGCATATATGATGCACATCAGTTAGTCTACTTGCTGAGCTTGAGATGAGTAGAGTAGCGCCTATTTCATCTACTGTTGTTGAGACTACTTCTTGCACCTCATGTGAGGATGAGGACAATGCTTTTAGAGGTCATTATACCATGCTCATTGATCCGCCTGAATCATGTGAAAATTGTAATAATTTGAAGTTGAATCTAAAGAAGGCAGATCATAAAATTTCTGAGTTGTATGCTTGGTTGTGTGAGCCAGTTGCGTCATGCTCGAACTGTCCTAAATTAACTGCTGAACTTGAATCTGTTTCCAAGCAGTTTCAAGAAATGATTGACCACAATAAGAAATTGGCTAATTATGCTTCTAAGGACCCTGTTAGCTCACCATGCAAAAATTGTGATAAACTAAAAATTGACTTGATTGCATTTGAAGAAAAGTGTGTGAAGCTAACTAAGGACTTACTAGAGAATCCACAATCTTGTTGTGATGTGATTGCTGAGGAGGGGGAGAAGCCCCAGGGTAAGGTAGAGACGCCTAGCGACGTGAACCAACCGGCTAGCAGTAGGACTGTCCATTCAGAGTCGGCTGTGCGTGCACAAGCCATTCTTTCCTCTGCTGTTGGTTCTTCATCTGTTCCCTTACCTCCTGCCGTTCCCTCTTCTCCCTGCTCTTCTTGCACCTCTTTCTTTCGGGAGTGTCAGTATCTTATGAACACTCTCGAGAGATTTGTAGGAGACAAGAAGAAGCTTAATCTTACTCTAGACCAATCCAAGATTTGTAAGTTCAATCAAGGTCTAGGATATGATTTCTATGAGGATATGAGGAAGCATCCTCCTGCTATTCTCAGACCCATAGTGGGAGGTGTGATCGAGGTCGAGCCCAGATCTGATGAGGTCAAATTCAAATCAGTGGGCTTTGTCCAAGTGATCTCTGACAGTAAGGTGATTCCACCTGTTGCTTCGGCCTCTCAGAAGGCGAAGCCTCTTCGTGCTACTTCCACCTCTCAGAAGGTGAAGTACCACTGCACCTTCTGTCAGAAGGATGGGCACTCGATCAAGAGATGCTTCAGGCGCGCCAGGATTGCGCGTAGAGACCGTGCAGAGGCACTTAGGCGTATTCAAGGTCAGCCCCAGATCCTGAGTGCACCTAAGACTAGCACGAGGTCCAGGTTTGCTTCTGACAGGTTTGAACAGCATCGAGGACTTGGTTTTTCTGAGTCTTCTGGTTTTCGTCCTCATGCTGCTCCGGGTCGTGACTTCCGCCGTCCTGAGGGTACATCTCGCTTCCCCCGTCGAGACAGTTACCCACGGCGTGATCTGCGTGTTGCCGGTGTTCTGACTCGCTCTCCCGTAGCAGTCGGACCCCGCAACAGCTTCAGGTCTGCTCACAGACCTTTTGCTTCTTTGAGTCATGGAGAGCGTAGGGTAGATAGAGGTCAGTCGTGCTTGACTACTTCATCTGCTCCACGTGTTACTCAGTATTGGGTGCCAAAATCACTCTTGATTTACCCCAGTACTGAGACTTTACTCTCTGTTTGACTCAGGTTCGCCGGGTAGGGAAGGAGAAGGTTTGGCTTGTAGACTCCGGTTGTTCTCGTCATATGACCGGAGACTCCCGTTGGTTCTCCTCCCTAGCCCGCGCTCCAGGTGATGAGACGATCACCTTCGGAGACGCTTCGTCTGGGCGCGTCATCGCCAAAGGTACTGTGCGTATTAATGCTTCTTTTATTATTAAGGATGTTGCCTTGGTTAGTAAGCTGCAATACAATTTGCTTTTCGTTTCTCAGCTTACCGATGACGGTTTCGAGGTGAGCTTCAAGAAAAACGCTTGCAAAATTCTTGATTCTTCGGGTAGTCTAGTTTGCGGGATTTCTCGTTATGGGAGGATCTTTCGTGCTGATTTTTCTGATTCTTCTAGTGATCCTCTCCGGTGTTTGGTTGCCTCAGAGTCCCGTGATTTGACCTTCTGGCATAGGAGACTTGGTCATATAGGATTTGACCATTTGACCCGAGTTAGCGGCCACGACCTCATTCGTGGTCTGCCGAAGCTCAAAATGGTCAAAGATCTTGTTTGCGCTCCATGCCGTCACGGCAAGATGATTGTCGCTTCACATCCTCCGGTCACTGTGACCATGACTGATGCACCGGGACAGCTGCTCCATATGGACACTGTTGGACCAGCTCGAGTGCAGTCAGCCGGAGGGAAGTGGTATGTTCTTATTGTGGTCAATGACTATTCGAGATTTTCTTGGGTGTTTTTCTTAGCCTCGAAGGATGTGACATTTTCACTTTTCCGAGGTCTTTTCGGTAGGCTTTCTGTTGAACTCCCGGGTGCCTTACAAGCAATCCGCAGTGACAATGGCACGGAGTTCAAGAATTCCTACTTTGAGAGTTTCTGTGGTGAGACAGGTGTAGAGCACCAGTTCTCCTCTCCGCACGTGCCACAACAAAATGGCGTCGTGGAGAGAAAGAATCGTACCTTGGTCGAGATGGCCAAAACGATGCTTGATGAGTACTCTACACCGCGGAAGTTTTGGGCTGAGGCTATAGCCACCGCGTGCCATGTCTCAAATCGAGTTTTTCTTCGGGCACACTTGCACCGCACTTCTTATGAGTTGAGATACGGGCGAAAGCCCAGCGTCTCTCATTTTCGTGTGTTTGGTTGCAAGTGCTTTATTTTGAAGTCCGGGAACCTAGACAAGTTCGAGTCACGTTCTTGTGATGGGGTCTTCCTAGGTTACTCGACTTCTTCGCGAGCTTATAGGGTCTGGAACTGCGAGTCTAGCAAAATGGTAGAAACCTGTGAGGTGACCTTTGACGAGGCCAGTCCGGGGACTAGGCCAGATATCTCAGGTTCCTTAGAGCAGTCCGAGACCATCTTTGTGGATGATGAGGATAATGGAGATGAATGTTATCTACCCGATCCAGTCCCTCATCCACCCCTTGAGGTGCCTTCCTCCACCGCACCTCGAGGTGATCAGCCCGTGCCTTCTACTTCTTCTGGAGCTAGTGGCTCTATTCCTACCTCGTCAGTTCACGAGATAGATGCCACTTCTTCATCTCATCCTGGACCTCCTAGACACATTCAAAAAGACCATCCTTCTGAGCAGATTATTGGAGACCTGTTTGAGCGAGTCACTCGTTCAAAATATGGCATGTCTCAATTCTGTCTCCATTCTGCCTTTGTTGCCTCCTTTGAGCCCAAGGACATTTTTCATGCTCTTTCTGACGAGTCTTGGGTCAATGCCATGCATGAGGAGCTAGAAAATTTCGGGGGGAACAAGGTCTGGTCGCTTGTCGAGCCCCCGTGAGGTCACAATATTATTGGGACTAAGTGGCTGTTCAAGAACAAGCAGAGCGAGGATGGAGTGGTTATTCGGAACAAGGCTAGACTGGTAGCTCAGGGGTTCTCCAAAGTTGAAGGTCTAGATTTCGAGGAGACCTTTGCCCCTGTAGCTAGACTTGAAGCCATTAGAATCCTGCTTGCCTTTGCAGCTTCTAAGGGTTTCAAGCTTTACCAGATGGACGTCAAGAGTGCCTTTCTCAATGGCTTTATTGAAGAAGAGGTCTACATCCGACAGCCTCCTGGTTTCGAAAACCCCAAATACCCAAACCATATCTTCAAGCTTTCCAAAGCTTTGTATGGACTTAAGCAAGCCCCTAGAGCTTGGTATGAGAGGCTTAAGTCCTACTTGTTGAGTCATGGGTTTGAAATGGGTAAAGTAGACAAGACCTTGTTCATCTGCCGTCATGACAATGACCTTCTGCTCGTCCAGATCTATGTCGATGACATCATCTTTGGCGGCTCTTCCCATACTCTAGTTTCACAGTTCTCGGATGTCATGAGCACCGAGTTTGAAATGAGTATGATGGGCGAGTTGACCTTCTTCCTTGGCTTCCAAATAAAGCAGACTCGGGAGGGTACATTTCTTCATCAGGGAAAGTACACTCGTGACCTCCTGAGACGCTTCGACATGAGTGATGGTAAGCCTGTGTCGACTCCTATGGCTTCTACAGCCTATCTTGACCCAGATGAGGACGGCGAGCCAGTTGATCAGAAAGAGTTCAGAAGTATGATCGGCTCCCTTCTTTACCTCACTGCCTCGAGACCAGACATACACTTCTCTGTGTGTCTGTGTGCTCGTTTTCAGGCCTTTCCTCGCGTATCTCACCGCCAGGCGGTGAAGCGCATCTTTCGGTACCTCCGAGCTACCATTGACTATGGTATCTGGTACTCTTCCTCATCTTGTCTTTTCTTGAGAACCTTCTCGGACGCAAACTTTGCTGGCTGTAGGATAGATAGGAAGAGCACTTCTGGCACTTGCCAATTCATTGGCACTTCTCTCGTCTCTTGGTCTTCTAGGAAGCAGTCCGGTGTTGCACAGTCCACCACAGAGGCTGAGTATGTTGCTGCAGCCAGCTGCTGCAGTCAGGTACTTTAGATGGCTTCGACCCTGCGGGACTTTGGGTTAGTTATCGACAGTGTTCCACTCTTTTGTGATAACACTTCTGCGATTAACATTGCTAAGAACCCAGTGCAACACTCTCGGACCAAGCACATCGATATCTGTTATCACTTCCTTAGAGACCATGTAGAGAAGGGCGATATAGTGCTCCAGTTTGTGGAGAGTGACCACCAGTTGGCTGACATCTTCACCAAGCCATTGGATAGTTCGAGGTTTTCAGCTTTGCGGGGAGAGCTTGGGGTGGTTTGTCCTTTTGGACTGTAGTGAGGGGGAGCCTTGGGCTTTACTGCTTTACTATATTGATTATGCTTCTGTCTCATTTCTGTCGCTTTGCACTCGGGGTGCATCGGGCTTAGTCCTTCTAGCATAGGTTAGAGTGCTTCTCTTGTCTAGTTGCATAGACTTCTTACTCTTATCGTGCTTCCAGGATGCTTCTTATTAGCTGTTTCTTATCTCACTAGATTGAGCTCACTCACTTCTTGTAGGTTCTAGCGAGGGTTGGGCCACCCTCGGGTAGACAGGGTACGTGTTTGCTCTCTAGTGTGTGTGTTTTACGGTCAAGCTAATAGTCCTGGAGTCATACGGGGTAGATGAGAGTCTGTCTGAGCCATAGTTGTCTCTATATCTTATCTATGCTTTAAGGACTGCCTGTTTGGTTTTCTTTGCCAGCTTCTCGTTTCTCTTACTTTGGTTTAGGGGGAGTTCATTTGGGAACTTTTGGAGCTTAATATTGACTTAACTCAACTTGAACTAAAAGTTGCATCACATGTTGAGGGGGAGCTGGGTTTTCTTGCATCTTAGCTTTCTGCATTGTAATATAACTACATCGAGCCTTGATTATTATCCTGTTATGACCTGTTTACAATGCCTTACACTTTGCCATGACTTGTGCGTATATGCTATATTTATCATGACTTCATATGTGTAGACTAGCTTTTGCCATGATAAGTTCATTAAAATTGCTCAACTTGAATTAAAACTTGTCGTGCTAGCATTTGAGTCTAGTCTCTCTTGAGCTATCCTTTTATGATCCATGTCATGTCAAATAGGCTTAGTCGAGCGTTGAATCTTTGTTGAGCTTAGATTGAGCTATTTTCGTCTCTTAATAATGCATAAGTTAGTACAACTTGTTTAAAAAGCGAAATGATCCCTTTTGTGCGAAAAAACTGATTTCACCAATGCTTTCTCATGAGACGGCTTGCCATTGCACTAGGCATGAACTCAGGGGGAGTTTTGGATGACCTAGACTAACTTCTTAAGCTTCTCGCTTGGAGTAGTCGCATAAGGCTTGAGATCTAGCACATAACCAAAAAAAATTTGGGTTGGAAACGACCATGAGCTTTAAAAAGATAATGTTTTATGTGTTCAATTTGCTTAAGCTACAAAAAGAACCAAGTCTTAACCAATGTTTCAATCTTGAGGTTATAGCACTCTATTTGGACTCAATATTAGCTTCCTTGTTCCACTTAGCTTAATTGACATGGCCTGCATCATCCTTGGATATCTCTAGTTAGACTTTGCTTATTGATGACTTGACATGCTCATAAAATGCAGTACATTTCAGATCGCCATCTATGTGCTCTAGCTAGGATATACATATCTTGTCATGATCTAGATAGCCTTTTATTGAGTTATGGTTTGGTGTAGTTCATTATGGTCATTATGGATAATTCTCATGCCTCTAAATACTTAGAATAACCAAACTTCAGCCTTTTTCATCCATTGACATGTCATATTCTCTCTTTTGCATCCTTGATGTGTTTATTGTCAAAAGGGGGAGAATAGCGAAGAAAAAGTATTTTGGGAGCTTTCTAGAGTTTATAAAAAAAATTTGCTCTTTCTTGTGTAGCTCTAGTGCTCTTCTGTCGACATGGTCATGAGGCTCAATTGCTCTTTTCGTTGGACCATGTTTGACTTCTTTCTTGCAATTCAAACTCAACTTCATGCTTTTTCTGGGTTTGTCAATATACTCAGCAAGGGGGAGATTGAGAGACCATGTGGAGGTGTCCCCATGTTTGTGATGAGTCATTGACACTTGGTTTGGAAAGATTGAGTTTGTTTTGAGTGTTTCCTGCTAAGTCGTAGCCTTAAAATTGTTCGAAATCGTTTTCTAGGCAAAGTCGTAGCTTCTGGCCGTGGTCGTAGGCTTTTACGACCACTTTGGTCATGGTCGGAAGTCTCCCGACTCATTTACGACCACGCTGGCCGTGGTCGAAGGCCAGTACGACCACGTTGGCCGTGGTCGAAGCGCGTTACGACCTCATTGGCCATTGTCTGTAGTCGCGAGTCGTGCTATGACCACCGTGGTCGGAAGTCGGCGCTTGAATGAACGATCACGTTGAGGAGTCGGCAAGTTACGACCACGGTACCACGAGAGGTAGTCGGTGGTCGAGACTTCGACCACTGTGGTATGTAGTCGGCAGAACTCAACTTCGACCACGTGGGAAGTCGAAGCGAATCCGACCACATTGTGAAGCAGTCGTATGCGGTCGGCTGCAGGCGTAGGACAGTTGGCCGTGGTCGGATGTGCTCTCAAGCGCCCGGGTGTGGTCGGAAAGGGTCTTGACCACTGTAAAACTCGTTGTATGTGGTCGGAAGGTGTTTCGATCATGCGCTAAACGGTCGGAAGTCGCCGAGAGGGTTGAACGTGGTCGTAGACATCTAGTAACATGTCGTATGACCTCCAGGATCGGTCGTTTCACCTAAGAATCGGTCGTATCAACTCCTGGGCTAGTCGTCTTGACATGGAGAGCGGTCGTAGGTCATGTGCATGATCATTTAAGTGATTTTGACCAGTCGTAATGGGTGTACGACTTTGTGGAACATGGTTTGGTTTCTGTTTTGCTGATGCAAATGTTTATACACAATATTTTGTGCGGTGCTATGAATGTATGCTTGTCTGTGATGGTTTGCAGGACTTGGAGACTAGTTGTGGAGAGGCATGGATGGCCAGGACTAGGCACGGGCGGTGCTGAGGTCAAGAGTGGTCGGGAGATGCCGAAGACGACGAGGTCTGCCAGGTGGTTGCAAGACATGAGCGACAAGGGAGGAGGAAGCTTCCGGGAAGGCTGTAGGATGGCATTTTGGAGAAATGCGAAAAGCTGCAAAGGGAAGCTGTGTCTCTGCGAAAGCTCTGGAGTTGTTGGCGCTAACGGGCAAAGCAGTGGAGCCGTCGGGAGTAACGGGTAAAGCACTGGAGTTCGTCCTCGCTAGTGGGTAAAGAGAATGGTAAAACCCGGTGTTAGGTGGGGGTTTACGGGTTCCCCCCAGTAGCAGAAGGCTATAAATAGAGAGGGTAGAGCTCAAGTGCTCGGTGAGGTTGTTCCCGAGTCACTCTGAGTTTTTCATTTCTATTTGTGTGAATTGTCTCTGGGTAGAGCACGGTTGCTCTTGTACCTCCGATGGAGTGGCTGTAGAAACCTCCATGATCAATCATTCATCTCTCTTCCTCGATATTGATTTTTGTTGTTATGAGATGTTTTTGATTCTTTTGTTTGCGATCTGTTTTAAGAGCTTGCTCCTCATGTTATATTTTTCTCTCATCTCTTCTGTGTGAGTCCGTTTTTGCTTTGGTGTGCTACTTGTTGCTCAGAACTGAGAATTTGTTTCAAGGCCACTTGGCCAGTACATTCTTGAGAGCAAAGGTCATTTCAGAGAAGTCTGTCTTGCCATGGTCTTGCGCCTCAAAGTGCTCTGTTGTTGTGCTCGAGCGTGTCACTCTAGTCGACCATAGCAATGACTTTGGATTTCCTTGTTTGTTTCGCTTTCAGAGGTCTGTTTCCTTCAATGCCTCCGGTTTCAGGATCAAAAGACCAGAGAGTCTCAAATTACTCGAAAATCTGGCAAACGAGTTCTTCTCTGTTCTTGTTTCGACCACGCAGTATTCTCTGTTTAAGTTCTTTTGTTGGTTCGGGCAAAGGTTTCGACCAGATGGTATTCGACCACTAGTTGGCTTACGACCACGTGTGTTCGACCTGAGAAGCCAATTCTTTCGTTTGATTTGTTGTGTGGGTACAGGGGGAGCTTTTGAAGGCACCATTCACCCCCCCCCCCCCCCCCCTCTGTTGCCATTTCGGTCCTACAGTATGAGAAGCACCTGGAGAAGCGCGTCATCATGAAGGAGCGAGGACTAGTTCTTTCGTTGTAGTACCCAAGTAAAGTCGTACGATTTTAGAACGCTTATATATTACTTACTTGTGTGTTAGGTGGACTGTACCAAGTCTTTGTATACTTGTAGTATAGCCATCCTTAAAAACTATTTTGATTTCAAGCTAAGCTTCTCCTAGGTGTGGCTTGTTTCTTTCTTGCGTGTTGGTTTGGGATGTTATTTAGTTCCCCCTAACCTCTTACCTATGCTAGTTCCCTCTTACCTTTTGCTAACCCTAGAACCGCTTCAGATGCTGAACACAAGGAGCAACCCTGGCAACAGCCGTGACGCCAACAATCAGCCAGACAACAACATTCCACCACCTCCTGCCCAAGCGCCCAACTTGGAGCAGATGATGGCCGTGCAACTGCAGCTTCTGCAAGCCTTAGCTCAAAACCATGTACAGCAAGCTCCGCAGGCACCCAACCAAGCTCCACAGTCTAAGTTGGGAGAATTTATGAGGACAAGACCTCCTACGTTTGCTGGATCAGTGGACCCCTTGGAGGCAGACGATTGGATCAAGGATGTGGAGAGGAAGTTGAACTTAGCTCAGTGCAATGACCACGAGAAGGTGTTGTATGCTGCCCACCAACTCAAAGGAATTGCTGCTAATTGGTGGGAAAACTACTGCGCCGCCCATCAAAATGTACAAACCATCACTTGGGATGAGTTTGTGGAGGCTTTTCGCACTGCGCATATTCCTACGGGAATAATGGAAATGAAGAAGAGGGAATTCTACCAACTGCAGCAGGGAAACCTCAGTGTTTCAGAATACCTGAAAAAGTTCACCCAACTGTCCAGGTATGCGCCAGAGGATGTCACCTCAGATGCAACAAAGATCTGGAGGTTCATACAGGGACTTGATCCCAATCTCAAGGTGCAGCTAGTGTCTAATGACTACCCAACTTTCCAGCACATGGTGAACAAGGCCCTCGTACAAGAAGATGCCCAACGTCAACTGTACGAGACTCGAAAGAGGAAGTTCCAAGCTCAGCAGGGAGCAAGTAGTTCTCGGTTTCGCCCCAATCCTCCTCAATTCAACAGGCCCTCAATGCCAAGTGTGCCAAGGACACCATCGGCAGGACCTCGTCCAAATCCGCAAGCTCCCAGAGCAGGCAATGGTGGCCGACCACAGCAGAACAGGACTTCAGCGGTAGGAGTGCAGTGCTTCAACTGCAAAAACATGGGGCATTATGCCAGCAACTGTCCCCAGAAGCGCCCAGCTGTGACCCCAGTTCGTTTCAACTTGGGGACTACACCAGCGCGAGCTCCAACTGCAGGACAAGGCCGTGGGCCACCACAAACTCCAAGGACTCCGCAGACGATGAGCAGAGGACATCTTAACCATGTCACTGCGGAGGCAGCCCAGGATGCACCCGACGTAGTTCTGGGTAAGTTTCTTGTCAACTCAGTACCTGCATCAGCATTATTTGATTCTGGAGCTTTGCATTCTTTTGTGTCAAAAGATTTTGTCGAAAGATATAATTGGGATGTGCAGTTACTTAAGAACCCTATGCTAGTCCAATCCCTTGGAAAGGAAATGAGGACTAACACAGTTTGCCCTAGCGCAACTGTGGATATAAATGGAGTAAAGTTCTTAGCGAATCTTATTATAATAGATTCCAAGAGCCTAGATGTCATACTTGGTATGGATTGGTTAACCCAGTATAAAGGACAGATAGATTGTGCCGATCGTGCTGTTACCATTACCAACTCGGATGGAATCCAAGTAAGGTATAAGTCAAACACATCTTCTCGGAATAAGTGTGGATTGAACAGTTTGAAGGAAGTAACTTTGGAAAAGGTGCCTATAGTAAGTGAATACCCAGAGGTGTTTCCTGAAGATTTACCCGGAATGCCACCAGACAGGGAAGTTGAGTATGTCATCAACCTAGTACCTGGTACAGCTTCGATTTCCAAGAGACCTTATCGTATGTCTGCAAATGACTTGGCAGAAGTTAAGAAGCAAATTGAAGAGTTGCAAGATAAAGGTTTTGTAAGACCAAGCTCGTCACCCTGGGGAGCACCAGTACTGTTAGTGAAGAAGAAGGATGGTAGTCTTCGCATGTGTGTGGACTATCGATCTTTGAATGATGTGACGATTAAGAACAAGTACCCTTTGCCCAGAATAGATGATCTGTTTGATCAGTTGAAAGGATCATGTGTCTTCTCTAAGATTGATCTTCGATCAGGTTATCACCAATTGAAGATAAGACCAGAGGACATACCCAAGACAGCATTTGCTACCCGTTATGGATTGTATGAGTATACCGTGATGTCTTTTGGTCTAACAAATGCCCCAGCATATTTTATGAATCTGATGAATAAGGTGTTCATGGAATATTTGGATAAGTTTGTGGCTGTATTCATCGATGATATTTTGATATACTCCAAGAATGAGGAAGAACATGCAGAACATTTAAGGATAGTTTTGGAAAAGCTCAGAGAAAACCAGTTGTATGCCAAGTTTAGCAAGTGTGAGTTTTGGTTGAAGAAAGTAGCTTTCCTGGGTCATGTGATTTCTGCAGGAGGAGTGTCTGTAGACCCCGATAAAGTAAATGATGTGCTCAATTGGACACAACCAAAGTCAGTATCTGATATCAGAAGCTTTTTGGGACTGGCTGGTTATTATCGTCTCTTCATTGAGGGATTCTCCAAGCTTGCACGACCTCTCACCCAGTTGCTAAAGAAGGAAAAGAAGTTTGAATGGAGTAAATCGTGTGAGGACAGCTTTCAAGAACTAAAGAAAAGGCTAACTTCTGCACCAGTGTTAACACTTCTGGATATTAGAAAGGATTTTGAAGTCTTCTGTGATGCATCAAGGCAAGGACTAGGCTGTGTGCTGATGCAAGAGGGAAAGGTAGTAGCCTATGCTTCAAGGCAATTGCGACCTCATGAAGGAAACTATCCAACCCATGATTTAGAGCTTGCTGCCGTTGTGCATGCTTTAAAAATATGGAGGCATTATTTGATCGGTAACCGTTGTGAAATCTACACGGATCACAAAAGTTTAAAGTACATATTTACCCAGCCCGATCTCAATATGAGGCAAAGGAGATGGCTTGAGCTAATAAAAGATTATGATGTGGGAATACATTACCATCCAGGAAAGTCCAATGTAGTAGCTGATGCCTTGAGCCGAAAGAGTTACTGTAATAAGTTGTGGATAAAGGACAGTATGCCTGCACTTCAAGCAGAATTTCAACGACTCAACTTGGAAGTAGTAGAGGAAGGATTCCTGGCTACTTTGGTGGTTCAGCCAACTCTAGAGGACCAGATAAAGACAGCTCAAAAGGAGGATAAGTATGTCCAGGAAATTAAGGAAAACATGAAGAAAGGGAAAGCACCAGGATTTTCAGAGGACGAAGAAGGTGTCATTTGGTTTGGGAAAAGAATTATCGTACCTGAAAAGAAAGAGATAAAGGAGTTAATTCTGAAGGAAGCCCATGAATCTGCATACTCAATTCACCCTGGAAGTACAAAGATGTACCAAGATCTCAAAGAAAGGTATTGGTGGTCAAGTATGAAAAGAGAGATTGCAGAGTATGTAGCTTTGTGTGATGTGTGCCAGCGGATTAAAGCTAAACATCAAAGACCAGCTGGACTTCTACAGCCCTTGCAGATACCTGAGTGGAAATGGGAAGAAATTGGAATGGATTTTATAACCGGGTTACCAAGAACCAAGTCAGGACATGACTCCATTTGGGTTATTGTGGATCGTCTGACAAAAGTTGCCCACTTCATCCCAGTGAAGACCACATACTCTGGGAATATACTCGCATAGTTGTATATGTCTAGAATCGTGTGTTTGCATGGAGTTCCAAAGAAAATTGTGTCAGATCGAGGGACTCAATTCACCTCAAGGTTTTGGCATAAGTTACATGGACTTTTGGGCACAAATCTGAATTTTAGCACAGCATATCATCCACAGACAGATGGTCAAACAGAAAGAGTAAATCAAATTTTAGCACAGCATATCATCCACCCACCTTCGTCCTCATCTCCCCCAAGTCACTGCCCGCCTCCGCCCCTCGTCTCGATCCCCTCCCTCCTCACTCCCCCCATGACCTCCTCCCTTAGTCTTCGTCCCCCAAGCTGCCTCCCCAAACTGAACCCTAGCCCTAGCCCTAGCCTGCACCAATGGAAGAATGCACCGATTCCCATCCCCTTCCTCCCACCATGGAACCCTAGCTCCAGCCGTCACTGCGCCATCCAGTTGTCTCCTCCACCACCCCCACCTCCTCCCCCGTTTCAAACCCCGCCCTACTTGAATCGACACCCCTATTGTCGCTAGCCTTTAGGCAACACGCAAGGATGCTGGTGGTTGGTGGCAGCTCAGGCGAGGGAGGCTGAGGGAGGAGGTCATAGGGGGAGTGAGGGGATCAGGACAACCGATGGCCATAGCGAGAAGGGCTGCTCGATAAGGATGGATTCCAGCGCCGCCCATTGGCATCTAACCGATTTAGGTATTTAAATCAAGAATGTCGTGTATATTGGATTTGTTCATGTGTTCGTCATGTAAAACTGTAACATCCCAAATTTGGCGTTCTGGAAAAATTTAAATTCAAATTAATTATTTTAAAGTAATTGGATTTTATTTTGCTTTTATTTGATTTTCTGGTTTTTCTACAGTCTAAAACCTATTTTTAAAAGTTAAAAAGTAATTTAAAATATGAAAATTAAATACCAACAGTAGTTGGATATAATTTTATTAGGTCCAAAATATGTCCAGGAGCTTCTGTGAATTTTTCTGGAATTTTTGGAGGTATTTTCTTATTTTTCTGAGGCCTAAATAATTTCCTAGCCTTTTCTGAAAATCAAAATCAAATTCTAAAATTAAAAATCCCTTCCTCACCCTCCGGCCGACGCATGGACGGCCCAGATCCGCCCACGTCGCCGCCTGGCCCATCCAGGCCGCACCTCCTCACTCCCTCGCTGCCTCGCGGGCCCGGCCCGTCAGCCACCCCGCCTTCCTCCTCCCTCGGGCCGACACCTGGCCAGCCCGATGCGCGCCGCGTCGCCCGTGCGGGCCATCTGGCCGACCGCTTCCCTCTCCTCTCTAACCTACGGGCCCCGCCCGTCAGTAGCCCGCGCCCCGCTCCCGCTGCCACCTGGGCCCCGCCTGTCAGGCCCTTCTTCCCTACGGAGCGCCCGCCTTCCTTCTTTCTTCCCCCTCTTTTCTTTCTTGCGCCGACGACTAATCCGAGCCGGATCCGGCCTTGCCTTCCCGGCCTCTCCCCGATTTTGGAAACCCCGAGCCCCGTCGGGAAACAAATCCCCTAACGCCGCGCCCCTTTCCTTCTCCGCCCCCCTATTTCCTTTTCTTCCCCGCCCCTTCCTTTTTCCAGCCGCCAGCACTGGTGAGCAATTAAGCGCCCGTGTCCCCTCCTCCGCCCTATAAAAGCCCACCCTCAGCTTCGCCTCCCTCCGCCCAGCACCCCGACGCGCTCCACCTCCCTTCCCGAGCCCCGTAGCGCCCTGCCACCGAGCCACCTCTCTCCCCGAGCTCCTCTGCACTCCGGCGAGCTTTTGCCGACGCCTCAATCATCCCCGGAACCCACTGCCGCCACCCCGAGCTTCCTCTCGTCCGTGCGAACCCCCCCCCCCCCGATCCCTAGGCCGCCCCTCTCCGCCGCCGGAGCGCCGTCGCACCAGAGCTCCCGAGCCGTCTCCGCCGCTACCTCGTCGCTGGTCGTCTCCGCTACTCGCCGAACCCCGTCGACCCCGCCGTCGTCTTCTACTCCGCGTCGGGATTCCGTTTTTGAACTCCGCCGGACCTCACTGACCTTCCCTCACCGTCGGCAACCCCGCCTCCGGCCACCTCTGCCCGGCCCTCCAGCAGGTAACCCTCAAAGGGATTACCTACCCTTATTGGGTAGGCAAAGCCTCCCCGCCCTACTGGTTATCAGCGCGCTCTCTCCTCCCCCTCGGCTCCCTCGGCGCGCGTTCGAGCCCCCGGCTCCGCACGCTGAGGTTGAGCCTTTCTTTCATTTTTCCACACTGACAAGTGGGTCCCACCCGACAGCAGCCGCCGGTCTGTGCGGGCCACTGTCGTTTGGGTCCCACCCGTCTGCTCTGGTCACTGACATATGGGCCCGGGGTCCAGTGGGTCCCACATGTCAGAGTCTGATCCGGTGGGCTCACTGACCAGTGGGTCCCACCTGTCTTAATCTCAGAATAAAAATAAACGATTAAAATTTAATAATTCCAGTGGGCCCCACCTGTCAGAAATTTCCTAATTTCTGGATTTATTCAAACTGAAAACTTCAAACAAGCATAACTTTCTCATTTTAACTCCAAATTGAGCCATTCAAATTTCTAAATTCATCTAAAATCATAATCTATTCAAATATGGCCTCTATTTGCGTTTTTGAGTTTATTTGAATTTTTTTTTGTATTTATTTGTTTTGTTGCTTCGTCTTTTCTCGCGTAGATTCCAACGTTGTCGACGATCTCTCCACTTCGCAGCAGGAAGACCCAGAGAACCTGCAAGAAGGCAAGTCTCCTTTGATCATCTCGAACCTATGATTTTGAAATGTTTTAATTATTTTAAATTATGTGCATTGCTATTTATATACAAGATTAGTTCAAATCTTAAGGTATTAGTTACCCCAATTTTGTTATGCCCTCAGTTGAAATTGAATGCCATGTACCCTTGTCTCCTTAGGATTTCCTTTGGCTCTTTAATGAGAGTATTATAATCATTTGTGAATAATAGAATGGTAGTATAATGCTTAGTCTTGCTATGTAATACCCTTGAAATCTTGAAAATGGGAAATTATGATTTGTTGTAATAACTTGTGTTTCTAAAGTTTAGTGGTAATTGGAGTTGCCACTGTTCTTTTAAAATAAAATAAAATGTGAAAATTTGTTTAGATTAGGGTGGATGGTTGGTTTGGGTTGGTGCAGCAAGCACGAGATCTTGTTAAGTGTATGTTCCACCCTAGTCAATTAAGGACCGACGCTTGTGTTTGTCCAGACTGAGCATTAACTGTACAACCACAAGTCTATATGGGTACGACCTAGCTGACTAACTTATGATAGTCTAGTTTAGGTGCCACCAGTGGAAAGTGGGTGCCAGGGATGGACTGGTTATTCACAGTAAGGGACAGGGATTTACTGTACTTATATGGCACAAGAGGGGGCTTCGGTTCGGGCAGTTAGCCTACCTGCGGTGAAACCTCAGCGGGTGGTATCTAGCTAGATTAGAGTAAGGTAAAGGCTTTGTGATATTTTATCTGGGTCTCATGCCAAAGGAAGCGTGATGACTTTTAGGATAACTTATCTCTTGTGGGTAAAGTTGGACAACCTCTGCAGAGTGTCAAACTATTCGAATAGCCGTGCCCACGGTCAAGGGCGGGCAAGGAATGCTTTCACATGGTAGATTTCTGGTTTTGGTTTTAAAATCAAAGTTTTTGTATTCCGGGAGTGGAGGGAACTCTCGGAAGGGTATCCTGGCGGTTGGAGCCAGAGAGGGTGGATGGAACCCGCAGTTTAAACTTGACCAATTGTAATTGGTTAGCTAGTGTTGGTAGATGGAACCTTCACTAGAGAGTTAATGATAGTTCTGTTAAAACGTTTACTTTATTAAATTGATGCCTTCGAAAGTAATTAGTAGTAATTTAAATTAAAACATTGCTTTGTGCAAAAGAACCATATAGCCTTCCTTTGTCAAGCCTTGCATCTATTGCATTTTTCCCAAGACTTGCGGAGTACTTTATGTACTCACATGCTACACTCAAACATAAAAAGCAGAAGAATACGAAGCCCAAGAAGGAGACTACAACTACTTCGCTGGTGGCTTCAATGAAGGATTCCAGGAGTTCTAGGTCACGTTTCCCCAGTTATTTGCCTGTGGCGTATTGATGGGTCTTCATCGAGTTTATCTTTTGCTTCCGCTTTATTTCATGTGTGCGAGGTCTTGAAACCTCAATTGTAATAATGAGACCTTTTCGGTCAGTACTCTCAATTATTGTAATAACACGATGCTGGTGATGTATTCATTTCTGTTTAACTGTGTGCACTAGCTTTGATCTGGGACTAGTGCAGTAATACACAAAGGGTCTAGGTTCGGAAATCCGGGGTCCCGACAAAAACCTAGATGAAACCGAGTACCATTTGTTGGTTGAAGCAGCAATGAAATCTATCAATATCCCACCAATGGAAGAATGCACTGATTCCCTTTCGTTGGTAGTGATAACCTCTCCACTGAGGCATTATGGTGAATTCAATTCACCCAAAAGGAAAGCTAGCATGCCTCTCTATGTGAGTATGAGTAGCTTCCTCAATTGACAAAGTTGTCGTCAATGAAATGTTTGTTATTTCACACCATTTCTTATGTGATTGTAGAGTTCGTCATTTACACCCAACTGTGAGGATGAATTGAAGCCAACTGTAGGAATGGAATTTGAGGAGGCACAGAGCTAGCAGGAGGCACGGAGCCAGCAAATTCCGTCGGCAGTGGCGGCGGAAGCTACGCCCGATCAAGCGGACAGTGATGACGTCCCCACCTGCAGTCGCGTTGTGCTTCGACGCGTAGATCCGGAATCCCCCCTCTTCGCCGGCCTGTAGCAGTCGGCGCGGTAAGAGGACTTCAAGTTCTCCACCATCAAGCCGTACATGGGTGACACATACCCTAGAGAGTTCGTTCGTGTGTATGAGACGACCATTGAGGCCGCCAACAGAGATGACTCCACCAAGTTAAAGGGGCTGCCGCTTGTGCTGCAGGGAGTAGCGCTCTCCTGGTTCTTCACCATAGAGCCGAACTCCATCTACGCGTGGGAGCAGATCCGAGATCGCCTATATAACAACTTCCAGGGAAACTACGTCGAACGCCTCGACGCGGACCAATTTTTTGCCATGAAGCAGAAGCCCTAGGAAAAGCTCCGAGAATACTTCAAACATTTTGCGAAGGTTTGCTACCAGGTCAAGGACATCAATGAGACTATGATCATCAATGCGGCGATCCAAGGCCTTCAACCGGGGCCACTGGCCGAATACAACACGCGCAAGCCGATAAAGACGATGGCTGTACAAGATGGAGGAGTACGCGAGGATGCAGAGTGGCGCAGAGGTGATGCCTCCGACACCAAGCAAGTGGAGGACTCATTGAAGGACTCCTTCCAGCGCAAGCAGGACTCCTCGAAGGACTCCTCCAAGTGTAAGCAAGACTCGTCAAACGACAAATCCAATTGCAAGCAGTGCAATTCCCAGAAGGCTCGATACGTCTTCGACATCGAAGGCAGCTCCGACGACAGCACCCCCGCTGGCTGAGGGCGGGATCACAGAGGGCGCGGACGTGGGCGAGGCTGGGGCCGGGACGACGGAACGCGTGGCAAAGGGGAGCGCCAACAGCACGTGCTGTGGTACGAGGTGCACGGCTATGGTGATCATCTCACGCGAATGTGCCCCACCATCGTGAAGCTGCGCCAGAGCGCCACCAGGGATAGAGCTCTGGAAGTGGGGACCCCAACGGTAGCCCATGTGCAACAGCCTCCCGAGGGCCTCTTACGGATACAGGCCCAGAGGGAGGCCAACATCACATCATAAATGTCATATCCAGGGGCTCCTCGCTAGAATTTTCATCTGCACGACAGCAGAAAGCCTATGCTCATCAGCTGCATCACGTGGCGGCATACCCTGTCTAGGTGCCACCAGCCTGGGCGCAAAACGACATCACTTTCACTATCGCCGATGCAGACACAGTCGACTTTCCCCACCAGGATCCCCTAGAGATCTAGGCCGCCATCGACAGCTGCGGTGTTAAGCACGTCCTCATCGATGGGGGCAGTTCTGCCGACATTTTATTCACGGCAGCCTTCGATCAAATGGGAATCACCCGAAGCAGGCTAGGTCCCCTCGGAATCCCACTTCAGGGCTTTGGGGGTCAACCGTTGAAAGCCTTGGGCTAGATACGGTTGCAAGTATCTTTTGGGCAAGGTGATAATGCAAGGACTGAAGATGTCACCTTCGACGTTGTCGACCTCCTGTACCCATACAATGCCATCTTGGGACACCCGACCCTCAATGCCTTTGAAGCGGTTCTGAACCATAGCATTCTATGCATGAAATGTTCGGGCCCGCACGGCATTGTCATCTTTGGGCACCAAGACCTCGCCAACCAGATAGAGCTTGGCACTAGAGGCCCCAACTGGAAGGTACACATGCTTGTCGTTACCCCCGGGGCAGGTACGCCCTCCGCCCCAGGGTGGATGCCCAACCCAGGCCAGACGGCGGAGTCAAGAGAGTCCCCTTGCATGCCGCCGACCAGCAAGTGTCCATAGGTGAGGGCCTTTCTCCAAAGGTTGAGCAGGACCTACTCCGAGTGCTTTGGGACAACGCAGATGTCTTCGCGTGGTCGCCAACTAAAATAAAGGGTATGGACCGTGCCATCATCGAGCACACCCTCGCGGTCCGCCCTGATGCCAAATCGGTCAAGCAGAGACTCCAGCGCATGTCCCTTGAGCACTAGTAGGCAGCAAAGGCAGGGGTAGCGAAGTTGCTCCAGTCTGGGGTCATTCACGAAGTTCAGCACGCAGACTGGATTGCGAATTCGGTGCTAGTGAAGAAGGCCAATGGCGCATGGCATATGTGCATTGACTTCACTACCCTCAACAAGGCATGTCCAAAGGACAACTACCCGCTGCATCGAATAGATCAACTAGTGGATGCCATGGTGGGATGCAAGCTCATGAGCTTCCTAGACACATATTTTGGTTACCACCAAATCCATATGGCAAGGACGACGAGGTCAAGACGAACTTCATAACGCCAATAGGGACATACTGCTTCGTTAGAATGCCCTTCAGCCTCAAGAACGCAAGGGCCACCTTTTACACGCCTCATTGCTCTCGCCCTCACCTCCCAACTTGGAAGGAATGTCGAGGCCTATGTCGACAATGTTGTCGTCAAAACTAGGCAACTTGCCTCCCACGGCCAAGATCTCCAAGAAACCTTCGACAACCTCCGACAGGCGAGCATTAAGCTAAACCTAGACAAATGCGTCTTCAGCGTGCAAGCTGGGAAGCTTTTGGGCTTCTTAGTGTCCGGGCGAGGAATCTGGGCTTCTTTGTGGCAAGGTTGGTTGGGTGTGGGTTATTTTCGGAGTCAAATGAGGTTTGAGCGAAGGGAAGAATGAAGGGGAGAAATCTGCTAAGACAGATGTCAACAAGCCATCATCACAAGAGGAATATTCACGAGAATATTCCGCTTTGGATTTGAGGATGGCTAGGCATAGCCGACTTTAGAATACCATGGATCGATCTTTTATTTAATAACTTGTTTTATTATTTTTATATTTATTTGGACATTTAACCAAAGCCAAAGCCATCTTTTATTAATGCCCTTAATTAATAATTAGATTTAAAATAAATAATCAAGGCACATTAGCTACTAATATATGATGGTTTATCCAAGATTAAATCTTTAATAATCTTATTTATAGCCTAATCAAATTTATTAGCTTCCAAGGATTAATTTCTAATTCTCCTTAATTTTCCTTAATTGAAATGGGTTAAACAAAAATAAAAACAAAAATGTGCAGAGAGGAGAATCGAACCCGGGTCTGTGAGTTAACGTCAATTGGGCTTTACCAACTGGGGAAGAAGGCGTCGCCGGTGAGCTGTGAGGCATGGGAAGTCAATTTCTTATGGTGGGAGGACGAGTTGGGTGTGAGGAAGATGATGGCGGGCTTCAACGGCTTTTATAGGCTCTGAGTGATGCGAGCGTCTTGGAGCTCCATGCGATGTCCAGGCAGGGTGCCGTTGGCTTCGGCATGGCTACAAGGCCACTGACTCAAGCTCATGTCATCATTACGACAAGCCACAGGGCGTGGTTGTCGCACGGTTGGTAGGGCGCAGGTTCCGAGGGGCATGGCAACCTTGCAGATGGGGAGGAGCTGCTGGGCGATCAGCAGTGATGCACGCGGAAGCCTGGCGCAGCGGTCGAGCTCACTATGGCTAATGGGGCGAGCAGTGGATGATTTCCAGCAGTACAGGCACAGAGGCAGTTTGGGCGACGTGTGCATAGGAGGCATGGGGCCGACCGGTCGGAGTGATGAGAGCGACAAAGAGAACGGAGGAAGAAGATGACGCAGGTGCACGGCTGATAGCAAAAAAGGAACAGGGAGAGAAGGAGAAAAAGAAAAGGAGGGGGCCCGGTGGTTAGAGAAAGGAAACGGGATGGAGTTGGAGGAGGGAGGAAAAAGGGTTGGCCCACTTGGAAGTAAGAGGGGAGAGGAGAAAGAGAGGAGAAAAGGGGAGCAAAACTCATAATTTGAATTCTTGCTCAAATTTTGTATTCAATTTTTGGATTTTCAATTCAAATCTTGGTTCAAATATCTAGATATAAAATCTAATATTCCTCTATTTTTTTTATTTTATTTAGTTTGCCCTCGAATTTTGATTTTGATATTATTTTGTTCTGAATTGTATATATAAATTTTTGAATATCCAACCTTGGATTTTGTATGCTAATTGAATTAAATAAAGGAATTTTTGGTTTAATCATTTAAAGATATATTCTAATATTCTTTTGGTTTCATTTTATTGACTTGAATTTGAATTCAATATTTTGTTATTTTGAATTCCTAATCTATAATGTTATTTTTCATTTTTATTATATACATGATCATTATTTGCACTTGGGATTATTCTTGATTATTAATTTGCACAGCGTGGAACTTGAAAATTTTCAAATAACAATTTGAACGTCAATAGAATGCAAGAAAAAGTTTTAAAAATTCTATATTTTTGAACATTCGAATTTTAGGATGTTACGGAGCTACTGGAGCTAGAGCTATCTCAACTATCTCTTCTACCGGTTGACTATCATAAGGAACTAGAGACTAAGTTGTCTAAGTCTGAGTCAAAGGGGGTGGAGCTAGAGGAGGCCGACTAGAAGGGGGTGAATAGGCGGTTTTAAGAAACTTTCTTTTACTTCTATTTGACAAAAACCATGTATATAATGCAGAAGCGTAACTCAATTTGGTTTAGCACAAACAAGGCCTAAATAGACTAAATTCACCTAAGTGCACCAACAATTTATGTCTATATCAAAGATTTGCAATCCTAAGATGACAAGCAATCAATTTAATTATGTAAATATAAATTGCTTGAATGTAAATTAAGCACAAGAGAACAAACCACAATTGACATGGTTCCTTTTTACTGTGGTGTTCAGAGACTTACCACTCTCCCGTAGTCCACGTTATGGTAAGCCTAAACAAATTGGACCGGCTCCACGAATTAAGTCAAACAGCTCAATCCACTAGTTGTAGCTCTTTTTCACTCCGGATAGGTGAGCTCCAACCTACACAACTGGTCTTCTCACAACCTTCTTTGGGAAGATCACCATGCACGACGCCTCCAACGCGGTCTAGGAGTCGGTAAACTCCAAGAGTAATAAGTCAAGCCCCTTGCTTGACTCTCCCCATGTGCAATGAATGCACAAGCTCAGATGGATATGAAATCTGCCTTTATATGCAACACATGAAATCTAGAGCCCTTCTCCTTGCTCATAAGGTGCAACACATGCATAATTAAGAGAAGAACCTCACAATAGCTCAAGAGAGTAAAATGGAGTGCCTAGAGTCTTACCCCAACTGACCATAAGGGAGTATTTGTACCCCACACCTCGAAACTAGCCGTTGGGGACAAAAAATAGAATTTTTGGTAGTACCACAAACAAAAGTTCGGTACTATCATTCCCCTCAGCCACGATCAAAAAAACTGGCCTTTATAGGCAAGATCAATAGTACCATCACACAAAGTCTGGTACTACCTCTTAATGGTAGTACTGCTCCACAACTGCGGAACTACCGTTTTCCAAGGGAAAAATCTCCTAAAATGGTAACTCTCTGAAAAATGTACCACAAATAAATTGGTACTACCGCCGGTCGGTCCAACTGAGCAACACATGCCGGTCTGATCGCTTGCCGGTAGTATCACATTTACATACCAGTACTACTTATGTCCGGTCATATTACGCAACACATGCCGATACTACCGACTTCCTGTCATACCACGCAACATATGCTGGTACTACCATTTTTCCAGAGAAGTGCATATACTTCAACTAATTTACAAAATACATTTGCAAATTATAGTATCATACACACAAGGATCAAATCATGATTTCCAACAAGTTGCAAAACACATTTGCACACTTTTAGAATCATGACATAAGGTATAGGTACATGGACTCTTCACATTTGCAAAATATATTCACAAATCTAAGTCACTTGCTTCAAGGATTGTATATGAGCTTCAACCATTTGCGAATATAAGCCTCATACTACAAGGAGTAGGAAATATGGACTTCAAACACTTGCAAAACACATTCGCAATATATAATCCCATGTTACAAGGATTCAACATATGAGCTTCAACTATTTTCAAAACACATTTGCAAACATATGCATTATGTTATGGAGGGTTAGAGCAACTGATGTTAAGCTATCAACACATGTTGAGAGTCAAGCTGCTAGATATGACCGCTCTTAAAAGTACAGTAATCTATACTAGCAATCTGATCTTTCAACCAAACACCAAGACCAGTAAAAGACAAGGAATACATCTTTAGCCCTAACTAGTCAAATCTTTGTCTTGAGCAACGTCTTGAAGCTTGATGACACACATCTTCACTTCAAGTCTGGGTCATTATCTTGATCCTTCACTTGAATTTCATCAATACATGATGGGTCTTCTCTTGACTTAACTTGATGTATCCATCACTTGAACTCCATCAATACATGATAGGTCTTCTCTTGACTTGATGATCAACTCATGATTATCTTCTCTTAGGAATATTGATCAACTCATTGTCATCTTATCTTCTTGATGGCTTTCAACACATGAAGCCATCTTCTATCCCGTATCTTAACTTAATGATCTTCAACACATGAAGTCATCCGAAGTCATCCTCATTTATGAAACCTAACCTATTCATCTAACTCATGGAAAATGTTAGTTCACAAATCTATTTCCATTAATTACCAAAACTTCATCATTAACTCATAATGGATGGACTATATTCCACAATCTTCCCTTTTTAGTAATTCATGACAATCTCAACAAATAAGGAGATAGAAGATTGATTTGCGAGTATACAACATATACACAATAATTGTATACTCTAGAATAAGCTTTCAAAGCAATTAACTCATTTGAATAGAAGTGTTTATCTTTGAGATTAATTGCTAATAAAGCTTATACATCTGGTTGTCATTAATCATCCAACCATTAACACATAATGGAGGAACTAGATGACAACCTGATTATAATTGATTTAATTTAAATCAATTATGAGTATGTATAAACTACATAACTTATATAATTGTCTCAGGTTATGAAATTCCTTCATTTTCAACCTCATCAGTCTAGTAGGGACAAAGAAGTCATGGGACGTGGTTTTGAATTCATCGCATATGATATTGTGGCCTTCCTCTTGGGCTGCTTTGAAATTATCCCACCAATTTTCAGCATGTCCTTCTAGTTGATGGCTAGCGAAGAGCACCTTCTCATGGGTGATGTCCAATTTCTTTTCGATAGAGAGGATCGAATCATCAGCGTCCAAGGGTTCTTTGGGGCCAATGAACATAGGCACTTCGGTCCTCATAAATTCTCCTAACTTGGAGGTTCCTCTAGATGATGTTGCATTCTGAGCAAGAACTTCTAGTAGTTGGGTTTGTTGAGCCATGACATCAGCAATGGTGGGGTTTCTCTGGTGGTGGTGGTACAGTCTAGTTGCGATGGCCTCTTATCATTCTATTGAGGTATATAAATAGATGAGAATAAAAGCTATAAGAAGGGGGTAGCTAGGGGGAAATTCTAGTAAAATAACAACACAAAGATCAAACATACGAAAAGGAAAGGGAACACACAATTGCTTAATAACATAAATAAGTCTTACACGACTACCATGCATAGCACACTTAGGTAGGCATGTAGTTCATGTGGCACACATAAAGGATTATAGACATTATTACATTGATTCTAGAGTTCATACACGAAATAACGATAATAGCTCACTATCCAAAATGCAATGATGTGGGCATTAGCCACCTATCCCATAGGTCTAGTCCTACCTAGGGAAACTATCCACCTACTCATCAAGATCTACTCATCAAGATAA
The DNA here is from genome assembly GCA_017311315.1 of Dendrocalamus latiflorus. NCBI lineage: Eukaryota > Viridiplantae > Streptophyta > Magnoliopsida > Poales > Poaceae > Dendrocalamus > Dendrocalamus latiflorus. The sequence goes on along the minus strand of CM029629.1, from coordinate 18,674,777 downwards.
CCTCCACAACCCTACTAGTACTGCTCTAGAGTGTAGGTGGGCGGTACGGTGGTGCTGGGGCAAACTGGTCATGGTGGTGCGGCACTGAAGGCAACTCTTCCTGCTCTACTATTGCCTGGGGCTCCCCTGGGGTAGGACTAGTTGGGCTCTACCAAAGGTATTGATGAGGACATCACTTCTTCGGTTACACACAACACTCCTCCACTTGACATTCAAGGACCAATCACTAGAGCTCGCGCCCGACAATTGAATTTACAGGTGAGCTCGTTCCTAAGTACTTCTTTTTGTTCATTTGAGAATAGATTGCTACCTAATGATTTAATTATGATTAGGAACCATGGAGAGGACCTGGAAGTACTTGGAGAAGGGCTACGGGGCGCACAAGTCCAGCAAGGACGGTCGAATCATGTTGGAGGCCCAACTCAAACCGACTTCGAATCCAATTCGGAGTCCAGGACCAGTCCGCACTAAAACGGACTCCCAGATCGCATCCGGACTCCGTTTTGGACGTTCTACATATGTATGGAAAGCTGAGAAGACCACCTTTCCAATGGCTTTGGTCCCATGTCAAAATTCCTTCTGAGTCAACAGGAATCGTCGAAACAAGTGGGCGTTCAGAATCTGTCAGGGTGCTGCGCCACCGTCTTTTGGGCCGATCGGCTTTGTATCGTGTTGGAGCCCATTAGGGGCGCGTCCAGGGGTTTTGCACGCCCCTAACTCCTTTATATCCAGCCGCCACCCCCACCATTAGGGTTTGGGTTTTGCTTAGATTGATTTGTCTTTGAACAGATTCGCCGTTCATCGGTTTGTGATACCCCAACTTTCGAGTGCTAAATCTATCCATCTGCAATTCAGTTGTGTTCTTCCTTGTTCTTGCTTGTGTTCTTCGATTCGCAGGCGAGGATTAGCCTTCTTGGCGAGGTCAACCGGGCTGCGCACGGTTGATAACCTGAGGAGACGTGGTGCTGCGATTGCGGGGTTCGGGACGTGTCGTTCGGAAGCCGGATCGATTTGTGTCGCGCCTCCACCAAATCGAACTTACCCAGAACCTGTTGGAAGATCGGGACCCCGTTCCCATCAAGTGGTATCAGAGCTTCAGGTGTTCCTTCAGGTTCGAGTTTACCCTACATTTGTTGTTTCGTTTTCTTCCTAGAGTCCACGAAAAAGCCCCACAAAAAGAATTAATTCCGCTGTCCAAACCCCGTTGTGCCTTTCAATCTGTTAGTTTTGGTTTGCTAAATTGAATTTGTGTCCATATAGCATTGTCTAGTTGCTGGTCATATCTTTGTTCCAATAAAAATCCAAACAAAAGAAAAATTCCCCACCCCAAACCCTAGTTTCCAAATTCGGCTGATTTTTCCTTTCTCTGCAGCCGCCACCAAAAACGTCATAACTTTCTATTCCGAGATTATTTTTGCGTGAGACCACCGCCATTAGATTCAAAAATTTATTATCCATCTATCTGTAAAATTTCACGTAATTCCAGCAAGGCAGTTAAGAGATATGTGCGGTGAAAGTTGACCCAATTATCTGTTTTGAATCTGCAACAGTCAGCAGTTGTGATTTGTGTGCGAATTTCTGTGTCGGGATTCAGAAGTTGTCCCCAAAAGAAAATATGTAGAAAAAGCCGTCAGAAAACATAAAAAAATAGAATCAGTGAAAAAAAGGCATCTGACAAAAAGTTACGGCCAAAATACCGACGTGCTGTCCAGTGGACAGAAATCTTCAGTTTTCAGTTTTGAGTCAATCCTTGTGTTCTTCAATTCCAAATTGCATTGGATTGAATTATCTTGTATTTACCACTCCTACACATTGCGATACACTTGATTTTAGCCTTCTTCCATTCTTTGTTGATCAGCAACATAGGCTAAGTGCTAGATACGGACTATAATTCAATTCTATGCAATTCTGAAATTAACTGATTGTTCTCCATTGCTACCATATTGTGCCTTCCAAGCTACACCTACTCTTGATCAGCACAGTTTTGACCCTTGCAATCGTACCCACGCTCAACATGGTTTCACGAACCAGCCACCGGTTGTACCACCTGCTGCTTTGGTAAGAACACTTGTAAGAGCTTGGTAAGACACTTCCTTTGCGGATTTCCACTGCCTTCCTTTCTAGTTGATAGGGATAATCCTTTTGTTTTCCCTGTGCTTCCACTAACCATGGCAGGAGACGAAGGGGACGAGACACCGGTCGATTTCAACGAGTGTGTTAGTCGCGGCCAGCTACAAGCTGCGCTCGACAAGCAAAATGCTTCACTCGGTGCGAGAATGGACACCATCGTCGCCACCATTGCCAAGTTGAACACCACGGAAGGCATTGAGCGGGTGGAGCGGCGGTTGGCTGACCTCACTGGTCGGATGGACACATTGGAGGCACGTCTGCCACCTGTCAATGACGGCCATCGTCGTGATGATGACACAGTGTATGATGCGGATGGCAACATTGATCAGCGGGCGACACAAGATGCACGACTATGTCGGCGTCTTCAGCAAAACCGACAGGGTATGAGAGGTAATAACCAGAACCGTCATGGTAACGACGACCCTTTTGCTAAAGTCAAGTTTACCATTCCATCTTTTGCTGGTCTTTATGATGCTGATATATATCTTGATTGGGAGATGACGGTAGAGCAGAAGTTTAATTCTCACTTGGTTCCTGAACAACATAGAGTTAGACAAGCTACTAGTGAGTTTAAGGACTTTGCTATTATCTGGTGGAATTATATGGGTACCATGCGCTTACAACCTGATACATGGAAGCGGTTAAAAGAAGCTATGCGTGCTAGATTTGTTCCTCCTGCTTTTAAACATGAAATGCATAAGAAATTGCAGTGCTTAGACCAAGGTAATAAACCTGTCGAGGAATATTATCAAGAACTACAAATAGGCATGTTGCGTTGTAATGTTGTAGAAGATGAGGAGGATAAGATTTGTCGTTTTTACGGGGGGTTACGGCGTGAAATTCAGGACATTGTTTATTATAAAGATTTTACTACTATCAACCAGTTGTTCCAGCTTGCTGTGCTTGCAGAAAAAGAATTGCAGGGTAGGCAACAAAGGACAAAGAGCAACTTTGGAGGTATGTCTACATCGAGATCAACGCCTGGGCGAGCCAAGATAGCCCCACCACCTATTTGTCGAGCTGCTGCCCCCTCTGTGAGTAGGGCGCATTCAGCAGCACCGCCGCCACCATCACGCGCACCCGAGACAAGCAAATCTACTAGTGTGCAAGCACCAGCAAAGAGCTCTTCATCGATTGCTTCCACGGGCCGAACGACGGGCATTGTGTGCCACCGTTGTAAAGGGATGGGCCACGTCATGAGAGATTGCACAAGTCAGCGGGCGTACATTACGACAGAAGACGGTGGTTATGTAAGTGCTAGTGATGTTGAGGATGAATATGCTCTTGCAGCTAACCTTGCAGGTAATGGTGATGATCATGAGAACAAACCTGTGTTTGTGCCATTTTCTGTGACTAACAACTTGCAGGTAGTTGAGAACCATGCCAAAGAAGAGCATGAGCTGATTGACTCACTGACCCCATTGGTTGAGAATGAAGATAAGGAGATGGATGCACTTACATCATCTGAGGAGAGCCAAAAAGGTAAAGAACATGGTACTATCATCGCTCACGGTATTGATTTGGTGCTACAACAAGACATAGAGCAACCTTGTGAGTATATACCTGCTGTAGTGCAATCTTTTGATATTCCTTGTGTTGACTTAAATAAGCCATGTGCTGATCTAAATTCTCATAATTTTGCACATATTAAATTAATAACACATAAAGAAGTTTTGACTAGAATTTCTCCTGCTAATTCATTGTGTTACATCATGTTGGATCTACCTATGAAATTGTCACATGCTATGGAGAAAGTTTCTGAACTTGCATGTTCGAAATTCTTATTTAGTACCTACACCCCTGGATATAAGTTTAATTTGATTGGAGATTATGGTGTGGAAAATCAATTTCTTGTATATCGAATATGCATAACTTGCGATCACATGGTTGAATTGAAACTTGTTGTTTGGGACAACAATTCTTGTATGCTGAATCATGTTGAATGTGAGAGGGAAGTAAAATTTAGTACTCATTCAATGCCTATGTGTTCATCTCTTTTTGCACCATCTAGTATAGACAATCTGAATAAAGATGATGAATTATGGCAGAACATACAAAGCTCTTCACTCTTACTAGATGAATTTGCTATTGTTCGATTGAGATATGATTATATAGATGAACTTTGCTTGATTCCAAAAGTTGTAGTTTTGCCCATGTGTGCCACCACTACAAGTTTACAAATTCAAAGATTTGAATTGCATAAATGCTTCACTTACATTTGTAAAACAAGTTGCAATAATTACTGTGTGAGAAATTTTGAATTGCTCATTAACAAATATGATTACTCTTGGGTTAATAATACAACGAGTTTTTATGATCATTGCTGTTTTATAACATTAATTGTGCAACAACGAAGAACGGTTAAAACGGATGACATATACATATACCATGCATACACCTTTAACATTTCAGATTTGAAGCTATACTTGGGAGATGAAGATGAGGCTGAGTTGAGGACAACTCCGCTTCAAGAGGGGGAGGATGATGAGGACATCACTTCTTCGGTTACACACAACACTCCTCCACTTGACATTCAAGGACCAATCACTAGAGCTCGCGCCCGACAATTGAATTTACAGGTGAGCTCGTTCCTAAGTACTTCTTTTTGTTCATTTGAGAATAGATTGCTACCTAATGATTTAATTATGATTAGGAACCATGGAGAGGACCTGGAAGTACTTGGAGAAGGGCTACGGGGCGCACAAGTCCAGCAAGGACGGTCGAATCATGTTGGAGGCCCAACTCAAACCGACTTCGAATCCAATTCGGAGTCCAGGACCAGTCCGCACTAAAACGGACTCCCAGATCGCATCCGGACTCCGTTTTGGACGTTCTACATATGTATGGAAAGCTGAGAAGACCACCTTTCCAATGGCTTTTGTCCCATGTCAAAATTCCTTCTGAGTCAACAGGAATCGTCGAAACAAGTGGGCGTTCAGAATCTGTCAGGGTGCTGCGCCACCGTCTTTTGGGCCGATCGGCTTTGTATCGTGTTGGAGCCCATTAGGGGCGCGTCCAGGGGTTTTGCACGCCCCTAACTCCTTTATATCCAGCCGCCACCCCCACCATTAGGGTTTGGGTTTTGCTTAGATTGATTTGTCTTTGAACAGATTCGCCGTTCATCGGTTTGTGAGACCCCAACTTTCGAGTGCTAAATCTATCCATCTGCAATTCAGTTGTGTTCTTCCTTGTTCTTGCTTGTGTTCTTCGATTCGCAGGCGAGGATTAGCCTTCTTGGCGAGGTCAACCGGGCTGCGCACGGTTGATAACCTGAGGAGACGTGGTGCTGCGATTGCGGGGTTCGGGACGTGTCGTTCGGAAGCCGGATCGATTTGTGTCGCGCCTCCACCAAATCGAACTTACCCAGAACCTGTTGGAAGATCGGGACCCCGTTCCCATCAGGTATCTCTTGACAATCGTACAGAGATTTGTCTAGTTCTACAATCCTGCCTACTGCCATCTACCACATTTCATAGAGGCAGCGGGGTTCCAGTAGCGTGGTCCATATGCATGGCTCCTTTCTGGGCAAGCATTAAGTGAGCAAGTTGGACGATGATGGCATTCTTTTCATTGAAAGTGTCTCAGGATTGAGCTGGCTGATTCCACTGTGTGGCATAAGGGTGAAAATAGATGATGGTTCCCTCGAGCTCACTGCAGTGGATGTTGGACAAATGGAGTATCACGATGCAGGAAGTCTCTTGAATATCTTCCATGAAGTTAACCCTCCTAGCTGTGTATCTATGGGGGCAGCCAGCTCAGGTGTTCTAGCGCACGTAAATGGTGACCTAGCACCGTACTCCATGTTGGCTACCATTGACTATCTAGTTTGTGTTGTGGTACAAAGGCCTATCATAGCCTCTCAGTGCCTACAAAAGCCTCCAAAGCTCGACAACAAATCCTCCCATGCGTTCTCCGTAGGTATGAACCATCGGCGTCTACAAGAAATTTTAGCGAGGAAAGTTCAGTAAACTAGTTTTGGAAATCAAAAGGGAAATGAAGCAAGAGCAAGATACTAAGAAGAAGGGAAGAAGAAAATAGCAATAGTATGCTATGTTTTTTGCAAGGGCTTTTTACTAAGTAAATTAGCCTTTTCCAAAAACTCTAGTCCTTACACTATCGGTCATTCTAACTAAGGTTTATCTGACAGTTGAACTTGGCTCTGATACGGCTCTGACAACTTACTACATTGTGGGTCTATCTGATAAGGTATTTACAATGTGTGCTTAATCCTAATAGTTGGATATGATCTCTCTAACAACAACTACCGCACAACGAACAAGCATCTCTGATAATAACTTCCGCCAGACGATTATATCCCGAAGTGTTGAGATGTCTTTTGGCACAGGACAATGGCTGTCGCTTCCTCCATCTTCACCTTTTGCAACTTGGGGTCTAGACATCCTAGGACCACTCCCAATAGCACCCGAGGGCTTTGAGTTTCTTTTTGTGGCTATTGACACGTTCACAAAATGAATTGAGGCCGAGCCTATGACTGGGATAATGACAAAAGCCGCAAAAAGGTTCATGATGAGAAGTGTAATTAGTTGATTTGGAGTACCAAGTCGGATAATCACGGATAATGGTAAACAACTTTTGAGTGCAAAATTTCAAGAATTTTGTGATGAATTAGGTACCAGACTTTGCTATGCCTCAGTTACCCATCCTCAAAGCAATGGGGCAGTTAAGCGAGCAAATGGCCAGATAATGTAAGGAATTAAAACTAGAGTCTTCGACCAGCTTGTAAAGCGCTCATGGCTTGGGTACAAGAACTTCCTTCATTATTATGGGCAATTTGCATGACTCCTAGTCGAGCGACAGAAGAGACTCCATTTTTCTTAGTTTTTGGGGTGAAAGCCATGCTTTCCTCATAACTAAAGATCTAGTCAACAAGAGTCGAGAACTTCAACGACTCGAACCAAGAGCAACTTCGAGCAGATGACATCAACCTGCTTGAAGAGAAGAGGAATCAAGCCTCAATCTGATCATCAGTCTACCAGCAAGCCATGAGTAAGTACTACGATCGTAAGGTCCAACCTCCCCGCCTTGCTGTAGGTGACTTATTGAGAAAAATTCAATCTCAGTCTAATCGGAACAAGCTTTTCTCCAAGTGGAAAGGTCCTCACATGACTAGGCTCTGTACAACTTGCTATGGAGGACGGCTAGATTCTCTCAAACTATTGGAACACTGACCAACTACGTAAATTTTACATGTAAACATTTCTACTCTTTCAATAAAGCTTTCAGTTTTTTCAATCTTTATTGCCACATGTTCAGTAGAGCTTCGATTATATTTGATTGACTACTTCTAGTACATCCAATTATTTAACTGGTCGGAGAAGGGAATACCACTAGTCGAAGTCTCTCCTCTCTGCACATAGTCCTACCCACTAGAAGGGGCTTCCTAGTGACAAACCATTCCTTACTCTTGCTATCAGCATAAAACAGTTGTCTACAAAAACGTTGAGCAGATATATGAGAAGAAACTCTGAGTGTTTATCTTCTTCACGTTTATGTCTTCGATTCGATTAACCTGGTCAAAGAAAGGTAACATTACCTAGTCGAAGTTTCTCCTCTCTGCACATGGTCCTACCCACTAGAAGGAGCTTCCTAGCATCGACTCATTCCTAACTTTTGCTACTAGAACATGACAATCGAATTTGACAACGATGACTGGATGAACTACTCTGCTCTCTACATACTCTACTATGTACTATTTGCTTGGTTTATCTGTATAAACAAAGTAAATAGTTGGGGGCTGGAATAGAGTTATCAGTATAACTTTATTTCTTGGTCGTAAGTTCGTTCTCTTTTATTTTTCTTTTTTGTCATACGAGTACTAATTGCTCCACAAGATGAATTGCAGGGAAAGGAAGAAATTATTTCATTGTCCAAAGGTAAGTCTTTACAAAGTCCTATTTATAAACTACTCCGAAGAAGAAAGAGAGCCAAGTTGCATCTCTTCTGCAATCTTTTGACAAGTTGACTCTAGTTCTTTGACTAGGTGGACTATTTCTTCCAAAGAGCAGCTGAAGTCATGATCGATTGGTTGTAGATTAAGGTTCTGGTCTCATGCCTTGAGTTTCGCCAAGGTATAGCTTACAGCAACTTTGATCGCATCCTGAATTGACTCTGCTAAGGTAGATAAGCGCTTCTCCAAAGCTCTGACTTGTAGTCCGATCATACTCGCATGAGCGGTTATGGTCTCCTCAGAAGGACTTATTTTCTCCGCACCAAACCCACCAAGTAGATTGTTGAGAAGTATGCCATTGTCTTGAAGGATTGTATTCATCGACTTTGTTTCCTCGTGACTATGAGTTGAGGCTTCAGTGAGATGCTTTATTTCGACCACGGCCTCCGCAAGTAGGGTCAAAATGGTCAAAGCAATACTTATCGAGAGACTAGTTAAAAGAGCTAGTCGAAGGTAAAATTTTTCTTACCTGATAGTTGAGTATCAAGCAACCTTATTCTCTCATCTTTCTCTTTATTGATATGAGTAAGTTCTCTGATCACTTTGGCTTCCTCTTTGACCTCAGTGTAAAGTTTACTTGTTTCAATCGCTTGTTCTATCCAAAGAGAAGAGTTTAACGAAAGCGAGAAAGATATATAAATGAACAGCCTTAAGTTCAGAATATACTGCTTATTTTCTCCTGGAAAACCTTGACTGCAGGATTGGCCTTCACAAGGTTTATTGATAAGTCAGCATTATCCATCTTTAGTCTCTGCGAATCGGCCTTCTCGTTGTCAAGTGCAGTAGCCAAGAACTCTACGTCGAGCTTGGACCTACAAGGGTTACTAGCAGACATGAAAAGCTGGACAAAGTGGTCAAGATAGAGTTCAACTACATAGAACAGTAACTTACAATGCCGCTGGCTTCTTGGAGAGCTCGGTATTTTCTTGTCATAGAAGTGTGAAGTGTCTGTGGTACTCAGCCACAATTGCCATGTCTTTTATTGTTCTCTAAACAAAGAAGGATAGTGAGAAATAAGAAAAAACCAAGTATGAATGTTTAAGGACGTGACACTTACATTTTGCTCCTACGAGCAAACGTAGTAAGTATCAATTGTAAATCTTTAAGTTGTTTGAGTTGATCAACCTTGTTCCACCACACGTTCTTAAGGCATTCATCGTCGAAGATATTCCCCTTGTCAAGAATGTCCCTGGAGTATGGAACTTGGCTTCGAGGTCGATCAAAAAAGATTCCTCTACAAAGGGAGGGTTAAAAAATGTAGAGAAGAAGTTAGGTTGATATTCTTCTTCTTATCTGATTGTACCTTCTTGGGAATGATGGAAAGCATCCCTAATGTTTTCCTCCTCAGCGCGGTGGTTGGAAGAATCTCCAACCTCCTGACCAGGTTTTTCTGCCTTCTCTTTCGCTGCTTGAACTTCTTTTGCTATGACCATTTCCATGGTCATAGTCTTCACAACCTTAGCTATAGCCTCTTTTACTGCATTGGTCATTTTCTCGACCACCATCTCCACCACTTTTTTGACTGTGGGCAGAGTCGCAGGGAGCTTCTCGATAGAAGCATCCCTGAGGAGTGGAGAAGTCGAGCTGAAATCACAGAAAAGTAAGTCAGCATTCAAGAGAACCTAGACGTAAAATGCAATATTTATACTTTATTTTCATACCTTGATGTTGTAGCCTTAAATGTGAACTTAGAAGAAACTTTTCCAGAGATTAGTGTCTTTGACTTCCTCTCTTCGACCATTCCTAGTCGTGGAGGAATGAGAGCTTCTTCGACCATGTCTGGTCGATAGCTTTTTGCACCTTCAACCACGTTTGATTGAAGGTCTTGAGCAAGAGTTATTGCCCTTTCTCCCACTTGCCCCTCTTGCTGATTAATACCAGTTTCGACCACCTAAAAGGCTATCTCCTTTTTGATCATGGGTGCTGCTGCAGTGGTCTCCTTCACAAAAGATACAAAACTTTTTCAGTTTTCCTTTTCGAGTTTCTTGATAAAGCCTCAAGAAGTGCCTACTGAGTGAGTTTCAGTATCGTAGTAGAAGGATACCTTGATCCTAGGAGTTGGTTACTCGAGCACAGTGGCTCCTATCTCCTCTGCGGTAGCCACGTCCGCGAGGAACTACTCGATGGGGGCGCTCGGAGCAACAAAGGGAAGGATCGCAAGGGGAATGGCAGCACTTGTGCTCCCCTTGTCCTTATTGACTACTTTGGTTAGTCAACGTCTCTTGGCCGAAGGAATCTTAACCTTCTCCACCTCTCCTCCCATGATCATCAATTCTACCCCTTAGTCGTCCTAATGGTCGTTTACGCCTACATTCTATAAAGAGGAAGAATAACTATCTAGTCGTTCTCTACCACTATGTAGTCCTAAAGATGAGATCAATTTTTTATTACTTTTATGCGTTATTCTCTTTCTTCAGTGGATACAACAACCAGAATACGAGGAGCCTCCACTTCGAGTGATGGAGCCTTCTCGCGGATAGATTTGACCCAGGAATTAATTTCCCCAAATCAAGATCTGTTCATACAGATGAAGATGTCAGTAAATTGAGTTCAAAATTTAAAAACTTACTATCAGTACAATCATTATTATGAGCATGAGTACAACATTACTTACCATTCTCATAGTCCCTAGTTAGATCTAAGACTCCTAAATACGTCCACATAGGATGGGCTCGGGCTTCAGGTGGTTGGTGCGACAGGTGATGAAGTCCTTCACCATGTGCCAGCTGGTGAGCCCCTTGTCCCTCAGCTCTTTGATGGCTGATATGTAGGGGGGCTATCTAAGTAATGTCCTTGGGGACCGAATTTCATAAGGTTGTCTTCTCTATAGCCTTCCCCATGAAAGAAATGTTGTCTTCGTTGGTCATCTCCCAATAGAACCACTTCTTCTAGCTCGGCCATGAATATCGAGTGAACATTTGGATATACAGCTCCATTTTGCCATCATGGAGCTTAAGACCGTACCGACTGAAATAGCTCGAGGTCCAGTGGAATACCCAGATACGCCTCACACAAATATATGAATACAGTAAGCATGGTGATTGAATAGGAACCAAGTTCACCAATTCAACTCCAAAGTATTCGAGCAAGGCGGTGAGGAAGGGATGAGCAAGGAGACGAAGGCTGCACTCATAGTGCACTTGGAACACTGGAATTTCTCCAATCTGTCCTAATGGCCAGTGTTGTCCGGCAACTTTGATCCACTTGATGAATCTTTGTGGAGGAATCTTCTTAGCATCCTCTAATGCCTTCAATTTTGCATCATCCATCTCTGATACCGACCAATTTGATGAAGACTTAATCATTTTTCTTGAGTAATTGGATGGGATTGGAAGAGACTAAGGACGCCCTAGTCGGCGGTGAAAAGCTCGAAGCAAATCAGAGAAGAAGGGTAAAGTAAGAAGACTAAAATTTACCTCATGGTCAGTTTTTATAACCATGGGAATCGATTACTTATCTCTAGAACTGAACGGTTATCTCGAAAATCGCTTTAGCAGATAGGATGGTAAAAATCGATTGGAATTCATCTGTTCGAAATCTATTTGTCTTTATAACTCAAGCAAAATTACCTTATTGACCAAGATTGCTTTTGGTCAATGAAAGTCAAAAAGGCATTACTTTTGACCATTTCCCGTCTACGACCTCACTTTCTCAAGTAAGTTATTTTCACTTAAAGTTGGAGGCTAGATGACGAGGATATAACAATCATCTAATTATTACGTTATCATATTCTTAGAGTATACCCCTTATCGATAAGGGCAAGATTTCACAGGGTAGTTGTAAGTCTTTTCACAACCACTCCTCGGTCGTAAGTCTTTTTATAACCACTTAGTTGTAAGCCCTTCTATGACTACTCCTTAGTCGTAAGTCTTTCTATGACCACATAGTCATAAGCCCTTCTACGACTAGTTGTGAGTTCTCCTACAACCACCTCGTGGTCACAGACCCTCCTAAGACCAATCCATCTCCAACTGGCTTATTTACGATGACTTACTACATCATGGGTCTGTCTGACAAAGCAGTTACAACATGCGCTTAATCCTAATAGCTACACATGATCTCTCTCTGACAACAACTGCCACATAATGAACATGTCACCATGTCTCTCTGACAATAACTTCTGCCAGACGGTTATCTCCTGAAGCGTTGAGACATCTTTTGGTGCACGACAATGGTAGTCACATCATCAACTATATAAAGCTTAACACCAAAGAGAAAGAGATGGAACATTATCAAATCAGGAGATAGTGCTAGGCAATTCACATTACTCAGAGTTGTAATCAATTTCTCTGAGCAATAACCACACAAGAAGTAGGGATTCTCCCATGAGAAGGCCTAAACCTATATAAAAATTTATGTGTCCTCTCTGCATGACCATAGTCTAGTCTTCTAAGAGATTCCTCATATCCAATAAATCATATGTAAGATCGGTATTAAAACACTAACACATCCATAAATAGATCTTATGATCAGTTTTATAGAATGGGCCGGCAGGCCAAATGTGATTGTTAAGCAGTGGAAATTGAATAAACCAAAAGGGGCCTCCATGTTCTACCACAGGCAATCAACTAGGGCTAAGTCTAGTTTTGGCCTTCGTTTTCTATGTGTATCTAGTGGCATGGATGTCTGCATACACCGAATCATCGATTTCATCACCTAAAACCACATATTAAGCAACAATGAGTACAAAACTACTCACCAAGTTCCTATAGCAGAATGCATTTATAGGGACATATATCTACATGCAAGCATTAACCAAGGCAAAGTCTTACATTTTCTTTTAGCGTGAAGCCAATTTGCCAAATATTATACTATAGCTAGTTTCACAAACCTATGACTTAGCCATTTTGAAGTAAAACCAAAATGTCTAGTTTAGTTAAGTCAAGAGAACAAATTATCTTCAGTATATTCATTTCTATATCAAGTTATCATAACCATTTTCCATACTTTCATCCATTAACCATCATTATCCAGTATCCATTAATTTATAAAAACTACACAAGTGTGGCATTTCTACACTTTGCCCATGTTCGGGGGACACAGCTATTTGAATAATTTTAATATCTGTAGAGGTTATACAGCTTTATCCATAAGATATGATTAACTCATAATATCGGCCACTACACGTTTCCATAGATGTGTGACTGAGAAAATCATAACAAGGCTTTTACAATATCTAGTTTTGATGCTTTATCCCACTCTGAAGGTGAGACCCCTCAACACTGGGATAGTGACCGTTAGGGGTCATCCCCAGAACATAACCGTTATGGGCCACATTTTCAATGAAAGACCACCATTCTTAGGGAGTCTATGACCCTTCACATTTACGAAATCCACATGGGCACTGACTGTTATGGGTCACTCCCAACATAATCATAATTGAAATCCAGAAATCCACCTACCAATCTAATACATAGGAGTTCACACCAAAACTAAGTAATTAGATAGATAGTTCTATCCTATAACTAAACTTGTGGTTACACGATTGGGCATAGAAGAGAGCGGCACAAGATCTAGTCCTTAAATGACTCAGGCAAGACAAACCAACAAACCCATATCTCATGCATTATGGCAACGATCTCTGTCCAACCACTCACCCGAGTCTCCACCAATGTAGCAAATATTTTCATGTTTCTAGTGGTAACCCACATTACCACTTCCATTATTATGTTTTCGAGTTCAGTTAGCAATGTTTATGTTTATTTCATTTCATCACTACAACATTTCTAATCAGAACTATAATATAGTAAGATTCAACCAATGATAGAGTTATTCCATTATAAGTATCCTAGGGTGACATGGAGAAGATATTATCAGCAATCAAGGAAGGGAAAATAATAGGTATCAATTGCATGGTATAGCTACATAATCAATATTTAACATAGCATTTAAGTAAATAGCCATAATAAGCATGCATTATATTTGAAAGAAAAATATTTGCATTTGAAAACTAGGTTCAACATGATCAATTATAAGGACTTGCCTTGGTCAAATGTGGCTAGTGTAGGATCTTGTTCATTAGCGATGGAGGCATCCAAAGCGTCAAAGTCTATATACACGTAATTATCCACATTCAACATGACATTCAATAAAATTCAAATGAACTCCAAAAGTTATGATTTTGGTATTGGTGGAAAGATTTTGAATTTGAAAAATTTAGAAACAAAATAACAATATTTGGATTTGAAATGAAGAAGTTATGGCCTTTCAAAGTTTGAACAAAGAGAAAATTCCAAAAGTTAAAAAAATTTCTGATAGGTGGGGTTAGTCGGGATCTTTTCTTTTTCAATTATTTTTCTTAAGAAAACATTCAATGACTGATAGGTGGGGTCCAACTAGTTTTAATTTCTTTTCTAATTATTTTTACTCAGAAAAATTGGAAAGACTAATAGGTGGGGTTATAGTCCACATGGACTAGGTCCATGCAACGGTTTACAAAGAACGGGGCCCATGTTTCAGAGACAGTGGTCCATGGATTGGGTTTATGTGGTGGTTTTAAGGGTGTGGGGTCCACATGTTAGTGACTCATAGGTTTAAACCAATGTTAATTATGTTTTCTAAATAGCAGGGCCCAAATGCCACACTAACACTAATTACATAATTCACACTTAAGTAAATTACTAACTTAATTAATTATCTCATGCACGAGGCCCACTGGTCAATGAGATTGAATAAAGCAATAGAGAAGCTCACAGTGGAGCTCCTTGGAGAGCTTGCTGGAGGTGAGGGAGGGATTGGTGTGATTGGCTAAGGGCTAAAGTGGGTTGCATGTGCCAAGACCTAGCTATTGGCAGTGAAAGTGCTCAGTGAGGTGCGCTGTAGCGGTGGCTAACTGATAGTGAGAGTGTCACAGGATAGCGGGAAGATGGCAAAAGCATATAGCAAAGCTAAGGTCAAAGCCGAATGTGCACAAGGTCTGGGGAGTTGCCTAAAGTGTTTCTAATATGGCTCAAGGACCTATGGTCATCAGATGGGGGTCATCAGTGAGCAAAGTGGTGGCATTGCTGGCAACGACAAACTTCATATTTTCTAATCTACTTCTCCAAAATGATGGTGGTTTCATGCTCCATGCATGTAGCGTGCCGTGATGTCCACGGTGTCCCACAGTGATGAGGAAAGGTCGAATGTGGCTGGGGCATTGTGACCGGGTCTAGGGTCCAATGTAGAGCTTACCAGTTCGGGTTTAAGCTAAATTGGAAGGGGATGAAAGGGCTTACTAGGAGATGGAGCAGAGAGGGAGATCGATGGCGGCAACAGGTCAATCAATGTTGGAGAAGACGAGCATGTCCTGGCGGCTCAGGGGCATAGCAAGGCAACTCAAAGGGCGCATTGGAATGGAGAGGTCAAGGCGAATACTAAGGACATGATGGCCAAGGTCAAAGCTCACCCGAGAAAAGGGAACAATCTACGAGGTAGGTGGTAGCGCTGTGGACGGCAGCGAGGTTGATGGCTTCAGCCTTCCTAGGGAAAACATGTTTGAATAGGTGAGCACGAGGTAGAGGAAGATGAGATAAATACAAAATGCACAATGGCATCATCAGAAACTCATCGGACGATGAGAAATCAGATGGCAAAGCTTTCCGCCAGACTTAGGGAAGAAGGGTAAATTCTTCCTCTCTGAGGAGCGAAGGGGAGCGAGAGCATTGGGAAAACAAAGAGTGAGTTGGGGCGAAGGTTTTGATGCACGTGGGGTGGCTTAACTAGAGGGGAGAAGGGAGAGAAGGCGTGGGTGCTACGAGTGGCTTAGAGCGCCGGGCGAGAGAGCAAGAGAGAGGGTGATGTGCGATCTAGCGGTGATTGGACGATGTCATGGTGATGGGATGGGGTCACAGCGCACAAGGCTCGAGACTACAGAGCTCTTCAATGCTCTACCACACGCGAACACATGTGAAGAAGAGTGATCTTAGGCATGCGCGAGAGAGAAAGAGAGGGGGAAGAAGCATAGTAATTGGCTGACGGGTGGGACCGGGGCTCACATGGTAATGGCGGTGAGAGAGCAAGCGACTGGGCTGCGGGCGCGAGCGAGCATGCGTGCGAGCGAGTGCCGGGCTGACTCGGCTAGGCTGTAGCAAGGAAAGAGAAGGAGAGGAAAAGAAAGCGGGCTGGCGGGAAAGAGGGAACGGGCTGGGCCGGCCGAAGAGATTCGGTTCGAAGGCAAGGAGTGAAAAATAGTTGGGTTTAAACTTCAATTCTGGTTTTCAATTTTCTTTTGAATTTGTAATTTGAATTTAAGAAGGTATTTGCACACCCAAATTTTAGGGAAAATTTAATTTTTGAAATTGTTTTTTGGGCCAAGGAAATTATTCTTAAAAAATCTTAAGGCACAATCAAGACTTTAGAGAAAGTTTTAAATTGCACCAAAAATTTTAAAAATCCATGAAAATCCCGTATGGTTTATTGTGAAGCAAAGTTAGGCTGTTACACAAGCCCAATATCTTGTGAAGAAGAGACAGAAGTTTAAGCCTCCTCCAGTCTCCTCCGATCTTTCCAAATCAATTTTCATGCACAACCTAACTTTCGTGCACTAAATTTAGCATAAATTGCAGAGGGAGAGTACATGATTAGATTAGAAACGGGTCCGGATACCAGAGGAAGTTTTGTAACGAGATATGCCGCGGCCGTGAAATTCGTAACACTTGCAATTGGCATCTCAATTCTCACGGTGGGCTCATCGGACTTCTGACCCCCGTACATAGGATGCGAAAGGATATGGCTATTATACCAACTAAACCCCTTAAAAAGGGCCCACTAAAGTGCATGTGCATGCCCGACTAATCGGTCGATCACTAGCAAGCATGCATGCATGCATGAACAAATTAAATGAATGAATAATGAATTTAATCAGCGAACACGACTCAATTTTGCTTGCGAGCTGAGCGCGACTATGGAAACGCAGAGATATGTAAGGGCTCGATGGATCAATTGCTTCGTGCGATCATCGATGTCGACGACGACCATCAGCTAGCGAGCAGTAGAACGCAGTTGCTCCTTTTCGTTGGTCGGATAACGCGAGCAGCTCCTCCAAGTAGTCCGCTCCCAGGTCCTCCAGCTCCAGCACGCATGGTTCAGCTTCAGCAGTATGCTGCCTCTGCCTCATCCCCGACGCCGGCCACTGGCCCTTGCTGGCGGCGCTCTTGTTCTTGGGCGAGCGCTTCCGGATGCAATGGCGCCTCTTGAGCGCCAGCGCGGGCGAGTCGTCCTCCCCCGCCGCGGCGCCTCTGAGACACAGCGCGCGCAGCGACTCCTCGACGCGCTCGACTGGGAAGTTGAGCACGGCGGAGTGGCCGCGCATCGCGTAGGCCGCCTGGTCGTAGGCCAGCGCGGCAGCCTCGGGGGTGTCGAAGGTGCCCAGCCACACGCGCTCGCCGCTGCGCGTGGAGTCCCGGATCTCCGCCGCGTACTTGCCCCACGGCCGCCTTCGCACCCCGATCAGCAGCGGCGCCTCCCTGCTTCTGCCGCCGCCGTGTTCCGCGGCCGCGGTCATCTGCTCGCCGCGCTTCTCGGCCTCCTGCTGCTCCGTCCAGGCTGCTGGAGCAGCAGTAGAGCTGCTCCTGGAGATGGAGGCGGCTTCCATTGGGGCGCTGAACTGATCCATGTCCATGCCCGTGCCGCCAATACCCTGAAAGGCGCCGTAGTCGTCAATGCCCCCGAAATGAATGTACTGCTGCTGCTGCGCGCAAGGGGCAATGCAGGCGGAGGACGACGAGGCCGCGGCGGCGAAGAGGGCAGTGTCGTACTTATGGCACTGGTACCCGTAGGAGGGCTCGGAAGCGGCGGCCGTATAGGCATAGTAGCTGCTGCTGCTGCTGTAGTGGCAAGGGCTATCATCATTTGTGTTTGTGTAGGCGGAGACATCGTAGTAGCCGTAGTTGTAGTGGGCAGGTTCCATGATCATTTGATTTGTGTAAGCTAGCTAGCTGGCGAACCTAGAGATGACGGGAAGCTGGCTAGCTCTATCTGCTTTTTGCGGCCGGCGAAACTTAACGGCGATCCTTATATAGAGCGCGCCGCACCGAATAGCTAGCTTTTGAGTTTTGACTTGAAAATAGTACAGCTAGATACGAGTGGTGGTGAGGAGGAGGGAGCTGGGCCCACGCCCACCGTCAACAACATGTCAGCCGGGCCGGGGTACACGAAATGAACCGTACACCGGTTAGACACCCTGTGCCCCTACATGCTCCTCCAACATCTATCAGGTTCAAATTCTAGTGCCTACCTTTACGTACACACGAGCGCACTTCAGTAAAAACTTTTGTAAAGTTGTGAATTTATCTCCGGCCTCCTGTATTTTTAAATATGTGCAAAAGGATGCACTTATGTATGCACGTGTGTAGTGATGTGTATGCGTGTGTGGTGGTATATGTGCATGACTGTATATCCATCTATCTTGTGATTGAAAAGAAAAGGCCCACGCCACACGGTACAGTACTTAGGTACAACACGAAAGAAGTTGATCAACACTAGCTCAGCATGAGTTAACAAAAAACTTTTGCGGCTGCTGCACATATATTTTTAACAGATATTTGCCGCTCATATGTTCCCTAGCAGTGGGCAGACAACCAACATTGAACAAGATTGTAGTAGACGATGGTTCTCGCGGAAGCAAAGGACCGGGTCGGTGTAAAAGATCCGGAGTACTCGCTGAACCTGCACAGGGAGGTAGCAAGCACGTGAAGGATCCGCTGGGTGGCTGCTAAAGCACAGAACAGATCGACGAGACGACGCCGCTACCTGTGATTAAAAACTGCAGATCAAGTCTTAAGTATATTCATGCATGATTTTGAATATATAGGTCGACTCTATGATCAGGATAAGATAGATGTAGCACGCGCTTTTCTTTCCTATTTACAGATACATGTGCATGTGTGCGTATAGGGTCGCAGATTACAATATATGAATATACTGGATTCAGAGCTTTATCTGAGTTCTTACTACTGCTTATACATTGAACCTGCACTAAACGACTTCTGTATTGTCTGTCTGTTACCTTTTCTTTGTGGGAATATATCTGCTCGCTATCATTTCTCGTACGTAATTAGGTGGCTGCCAGTTGCCACACAACTACTTTAATCTCTTATTGAAACATAAGATTCATCTGCTGGCCGGCCAGCTAGACCTATAGTTTCTAGGCAATTGCCGGCCTGCAATGCGAAATCTATATCGATCGTACATGCTCCGTCTGTTGATCGAAGATCTCTCTCGGAAAAAAAAAAGAAAAATTTACTGCTAAAAGACGACCCATCGGGTGGAGATGGGCCAGCCTAGTGGCGCGGCTCCAAGAACAAATCATACGAGAGATTACCATATAGTAAGGATCTTTTTTTTCGGCTCCAAGAACAAATCATACGAGAGATTAACATATAGTAAGGATTTTTTATCTTTATTTACGTATAAAAGATTGATCATTGATTCGTTCTTGAAAGACGCATGCATGCAAGCTAGATTTTTCCTCGACAAAATTTTATGCAACAAGAGATTAGTAGAGATGGAAAAGCAAATGGAAAAATGAATATGATTTAATTATTGTAAGGCTTATTTTCCAAGTGGGTGGAAGCATGGATCACCTCATTTGCAGCCCTTAGTTCAAATCTAAAAGCCCGTGTGATATATACCAGTGGGGTAGCTATGGATGTACGGTATGTGTGAGACATGCACGGCACAAGTGCGTACTTCCCTTCTATCCTGTTTCATGCTCCTCAAGTCACAAATAAATGTCAGCATAGATCGAATACGTGCAATCATCTATTTCAGATTTAACCAACAATATCTTTATGAATATTTGGGTCGGCTGTACGAAATGTTATGAGTATAGTTTTATCAAAAATATATGCTTCAACAAAATTATAATTCTATTAGGTTTTATTAATATATTATAGTGAAAACTACTGATCAATGTATGTTTGAAGACCATGTCAATATCTAAAATAATACTCACTATGTCCCAAAATATAACTCATTTTTTACTTTTCAAGACCTCCAGGTAACACTTTGATTGTGGTCTCGTACCATGACATACTAGCAAAAATAGTAAAAATTATATATTGTGAAAGTATATTGCAAGATAAATCTAATAATATTAATTTTATGTAGTCAACTTATATACTCTAGCATATATTAATTGTCAAAGTTTTAAAACCTTGACTGCATGGATTCCACGGTAACTTATATTTTGGGGACTGAGGGAGCACTTATTTAACTAGATGGAGTACAAAATGCATTTTTTACTCAATTTCACTAACACAACGTGCAAAGTGGGTGTTGCCCAAATTAATTCGAAGTACCTTACCAAAACTGCAAAGATTCCAATATGCAAGTTGAATTTAGAATATGCAATGCTGTACTACATTTCTGTTCTCAAATTATATATGTCTAGCAGATACGTACTTCTCCGAGAGTATAGTACATATAAAATCTAGCTGATGGCGATTTCTAGCTATTGCTTCTTTAACCTGGTTGGTCAGGTCGTATTTTTGGATCCTTGTTTCCTGATGCCTCCCTTTACCTAATCTACTAGCAGCATAGGCGCGGCGACACGCCGCGCCAGCCACCGTGTGCACCGAAGTAAAAGAGGCGATAATTTGTGAGGAGTTTTTTAAAAAAAATTGAGGGCACATGCGTATTTTCGAAAAAGTTAAAGTGTTTTTTCCGTAAAAATTGAGGACCCGTATGTAATGAAATGAGGACCCGTACGCAATTTAGAAAACCGCGGGGCGCCATCCTGCAAATTGGAGGGGGTTTTCAGAAAAATTCGTCGCAAAAAAACCGTGTACCGAAGTAAAAGATGTGATAATTTGTGAGGAGTTTTTTAAAAAACCGAGGGCATATGTGTCGCCGCAAAAAAAACCGTGTACCGAAATAAAAGAGGTGATAATTTGTGAGGAGTTTTTTTTAAAAACCGAGGGCATATGTGTATTTTGGAAAAAGCCAAAGGTCTTTTTCGTAAAAAATTTAGGGTCTATATGTAACTAAACAAGGACCCGTACGTAATTTAGCAAACCGCGGGGCGCTATCCTGCAAAGTATACGAAATTTCGGTAAACTGAGGGGTGTTTTCGCAAAAAAAAAGTTTAAAAAAAACTGTCAGGGACCTGTTCGCGAGGAAAAAGGACCTGTACGTAAATTCAAGAAAACAGAAGGAAAACACCTCCCCTGGCCGTACAGAAATCGCCCCGCCACGCGGCGGCCAGCGCGCGCGGGCGGGGGACGTGGCCGAGCGGGGGGGCGCGCATCCCCCCTGCTGTAATAGGGGGTTTTATTCTCTCTCTTTTTTTTGGATAAAAAGGTGGATAGATAGAATAGAGCTAAAAACTAAAGATTTACATGTTCAAGGTACAGCTAGAAAGGACAAAAGAATAATAAAAACTATACAATTTAAAGGGTCGACTGAGCAAGCAGCAAGGGATCAAAAAGATCCAATTAAGCAAATGGATCGAAACATGCTTCGATCTTCCAACGCTTTCAACCACAATCTAGAGCTAGGAATACGTACTCTTACGTTTTAATTTGCATATCATATTAGACGAATTAAAAGATACTCCAGGTGATGGTGACGATCTATTCAACTTTATTAGTTTAAAAACTCCAGGTGATGGTGACGACCTATTCAACTTTGTTAGTTTAAAAACGCGTGAGTTCACCATATTCTATTTATGGGATATTTATATAAGGGATATTTCTTTCGGAAATTTTTTGGATTTAGTTATTCTGCTCTGCTCTCCTTTTTCGAAGGTACGCTATGCGCTTCTTCAATTTGTTCTCCTGAGAAAAGTAGTGAACTAAGTTAAATACGTTCTGCTGCTTATGTCTCAAAATTGTACTATTGCTTATCGTAGAGGAACTAGGTCAAGTCGGTGAATATATGCATGCATGCACGGGGCCGTACATACATATGCTGATATGCATGCACTGTACTGTCGCTGTCTGGCTGCTGTGGCGTGCTGCTCTTCCTATTACTGCGCCACTAGCTTCTTTTTATTAAGGCAGATACATGCATATGTCAAATTAAGTCCTATTAAAAGTTTTAGCACTGCTTGTACCCTAGCAGCGTATGTATGGACAGCCACTCTGTCTGTTTGTTCAACTCTCTGGACCGAACGACAAGACGAACAGATGCCCCTGAATGCATGTCCACAGGACAGCCGATGTTGATGTTACACTAGCAGGGAGAAAAAGATGTGCTTTCTTTTACGATATGGCTTATAGTTAATGTCCTTAGAGATAGTACGTAAAAAAAATAGTCGCATGCGATTTTAACCAGTACAGCTAAATTTAGTACATATTTTACTACAATCTTCCTGTTGAGCTCACCTTGAAAAAACACACTGTTTAAAAGTTAGTTAATGTAGCATAAACTATAAGCTACAAGTAGGGATGGCAATTGTGCCCATTTACCCGTGTACCCGTGGATAAATACCCTAATGAAGCCGGGTATAGGATGTATTTTCTGCCCACGAGTATGAAAATGGAGGGAGGGAACTCTTTGCCCATTGGGTAAACGGGTACGGGTATGGGTAAGCTCTACCCGTCTCACCCGTTTACCCGCCATCTAACAAAACCCTAACCCTAACTCTCCATACCACGCGTCCAGCCGTCCACACCTCCGAAAGGTCCTGAGTCTCCAGACTCCACTCAACTCCCCAGCCGCCGACCCCATTCGGTCATTTGGCCTCTCACCCTCGTCCTCGAACCCTCATCTCCTCGGCCTCTCATTCGGTCATTCGGCCTCTCACCCTCGTCTCCTCCTTCCTCGCCGTCTCCACTCTCCATCGGTCCCTCTTCCTCCATCCCTGAGCGACTTCAGGTCTCCAGCAGTCCAGCCGCCGCCCCCACCCGTCCTCGAGATCCAGCCGCCGGTGTTCGTCCCGTCCTCGCGATCCACCCGCCGGTGTTCGTCCCGTCCTCGAGATCCACCCTCCGGTGTTCGTCCCATCCTCGAGATCCAACCGCTGGCGTTCGTCCCACATTCATTGTCCAGATCCAGCCGCCGGTCGCCCCGCCACCCCCACCCGGCCGCCTGCATCTTCCGCAACGGTAACGACAGCCTCGCCTCGTCCGACCTCCTCTCCTCTTCTCTCATGTTGCGATGAGAAGAAGACTCAGAAGATATTTTGCAGTGTCTTCTCTAGTACGCAAATTCTTGAGAACAATATTAGCATAGAACATTAGCACTAAAAACTGACTGTTGATACATCTCAGTTCTCAGATGCACACGTCCTAGTAATTTGAAGGAACAGAATTTGTTTGTAAATCATGAACAGAATTTGAAGGAACAGAACTTTAGTATACATTTTAGGTTCAATTCTCATATTCGATTTGTGTTTCAGTAGTCCCATCCTCAACAAGCTGGGCCTCATGCTGAAGGGGGAAGAAAAAAGAGATGTTACCTGAGTGTTATCTGTGGGTATATGTAGATTTTGAAATATTTGTAATTTAAGTTCGTAGCGAATTGTGGTGGCCCTGATGATAAAATAGATCATGTGCAAGTTTAAGTGAAACTGTACTGCGACTTTTCTAAGACAAATTTTATTTTTATCGTGTGTGTAAAATGCTGACAACATTTGTTATACGAGATAAATGGAGACCTTTAAATAGATGGTGTGTTACCAGAGGTACATACATATTCTTAAGATAATATTCTTAAAATTCAAACCTTCGCTCATGTCTACATGTTGTCTGTGAAGAAGGGAAGCTACCTAGCAAGTAGAGGAGCATGCAGCCGGACCGTTTCAGCACGAGAGGACGAACAAAATTAGTTGGTTACATGTATCATGGATCTCTCCATTCACACTATAACCGCCACCAAACTTAGATCCTGTTTGGATCCCTCCATCTAAAGTTTAGTCACTAAAGTTTAGATCTAAAGTCTCCAAACAGGTGGTCTAAAGTTAGATCTAAACTTTAGCTAACCCCTAAAAAACACTTTAGACCATTAGTCCACCAAAGTGAACTAAAGTGGTCTAAAGTTTTGGATTCTTAGGCACAAAGACGTGTTTACCCATGCATGTTGGCCTCTCACCTCCCATTTAATGGCTGACACACGAAACGAGGAGAGGTAGTATAGTCTTTTTGAAACTTTAATCCTATCCATTAGTACAGGATCCAAACAGGACCTTCGACTAAAGTTTAGTGGCTAAAGTTTAGCCAACTAAAGTTTAGTTTATAACTTTAGACAACTAAACTTTAGACCATGGGATCCAAACAGGGCCTTAGAGCTTTTTTAGTTATTAGTACGAATTTAACTATCTCTCCATATTTTGAGCACCGATTTTACATGAAAAATAGGAAACTATGAACTTAGGACTACTGATGACTTGCTTTATTAACAATTGGATTATAGGGTGTTCTAAGGACTTGATGTACCAAAGAACAGGATGCGGATTACCATTATAGTCAACAAAGGGGTGGCAGTTGGTCATCTTGGAGGAGACACCGCATGGAGCCTGGAGAAGACGCACCTGTAGGCGGCACTGGTTGGGAGCGATAGTTGCTGTCAGAGGGAGGTCCTTAAGAGTTAGTTGCACCGCCCATCTGGACTTAGTTATTGTCATAGACATGATTAAGCTAGTTAACCATATGTTAAAAGATTGCACACATGGATTTATTAAGAGAACAAACTTTCCGTAGTATAAAGATTGCATCCCCTTTAGGAATCCTTTAGGAATATATAGCGTACCAACCGGTGGTGGAATAACATGCTAAATAACCGTATATTAAAAAATATTATATCCTCATCAGGCTTCCTAAGCCTTAATATGTGGAATAGAAATTGGCTATAATTATTTTTATTTATGTGTGCCAACTGAGTCTTGAATTCAAAACATCTTGGTTCTGATATTATATTGAGTTGGTGCACTAACAGTTCACCCAAAAGTTCCAGGTGATGAAGAAAGATAGGTAATATACTTCAACTCCTCTTCATGTCTAGGCTCCACCAGGCCTAAGACGTGAGCTCGAAGTGGGCTACAATTATTTTTCGATATTTTTGCAAAAGCCCACCTGCAAGTGAAAGAGTTTGTTAAAAACCCAGTCTCATCTCAAAGTTTGTCAAAAACTCACCCACAAGTCCTATGTGATTGCAAATCCCACCCCTCAGGCCAAATTACTCACTAAAGCTCCTACATGATGCTTCCGTGGCAATCTTAATGGGGGACTATGAGCAAGCAAGACGTGCTAGCGTAGGCTAGGGTGCCCAAGGCGAGCGCGAGAGAATAAAGTACGACGCAAGAATGTGAGAATAGAGGGACATGGTGGAAGGACAACCAGGGCGATTCAACATTGTGGCTGTGTGGGAGGATTCTTACAATTTGGATTTTTCTTGAATTAATTAAAGCTTAATTATAATTTTTAGAAATTTAAAAGATTTAATATGAATAAAGTAAACATCAATTAAACTAAAAACTAGTTTTAGTTGGATTCCTTGTGTTACAAGGAATTTTTCTGTATTTTCTTGGATTTTCTAGATTTATTTGCTATTTTCTAGAGATCAATTTGAATTAATCTTATTTCTGAAAATCAGAAATTTCTTGGAAAATCTGGATTTTATTTCGAACCAAATTTCCTCTTCATCCAGCCCATCTTCCTTTTTTGGCCTCGCCCAGTTTTCCTCCGTGGCCTACCTTGGCCCAGTCCATGCAGCCAAGCTCCATAGCCCGCTCTACTCGGCTTGCTAGCCACCTCACCACGCATCGCGCATCCCCGCCACAAGCTATCTTCCTCTCCATGCGTCACTGATAGCCCAGGCCTGTTTGCTAGGCGCCATCCCCGAGCGAGACTCTTCTTCCTCGCGTCCGACCCAGACATGAGCGCCATCTCCGCCGTGGACACTCCACCGTAGCTGTACTGGACTACTCCTCGCCTGTGTATAAATAGCGCACTCGTGCCCGCTTAGCACATCCCCGAGCCGCATTGCCTTCGCCCCGCGCTGTCTTCGTGCGGAATCTAAGGATCAAGGTTGCCGCCGCCAAAACTCCAACGAGCAATCGCCGAGTCCCTGGAGCTCCTTCAACCACGTCGTCTTCACCCCGAGGCTCGCCGTTATCTTGTCTTCCCCTTTCACCCCTCACCATGGTTCAGATCCCGCCAGACCTCACTGTTGCCATGCGTCGGTCTACTTCGCCGCCTTTCCTCTCCGCCAAGTCACTCCATTGACCATCGGTCTCCGCACCTAGCTTCTTAACAACGCCTTGCCCTAGGATCACATTGCGCACCTCGTTGACCCTACGAAGCCTCCTTGCCTGAGTTTCACTGCCGGCTGAGCCTCGTCGTTGCCCCTCTCGCCGACAACCATTGTGCCACCGCCTCCGACCAATCCGAGCTGCTCGATGTTACCGTCATGCCATAGTGATGCTTCCAGTGACCTCGCTGTCAATTGTTGTCGCCAGAGTTGAGCAACCACAGCCGTTGATCTTTTCTGACATCAGTGTCCTAGGTGGCAGCCACATCAGTGCACAGTGAACACGTGTACACCACACGTGTGCTAACCAACCACAAATTGCCACATCACCTCATTGAAGCCTTGCCATATCACCTACCACATCATCGCCACCTCACTATATCTTGCCACGTGTCATGCCCAGTTAGTTGCCACGTTAGCCCTAGTAGCCATGTCACCCAAACCCTAAGCCTAGTCTTTCGTGGACATGGTTTACCGTGAACCATGTCTATGACACATGGGTCACACATGCCAAAGCACTATTTCATAGACCGGATGCACTGTAGACACCTCCTAGCCCCGTGGACATGGTCTATGGACTAGTGGCCCACATGCCAGCCTCTAATTCACTTTTCTAGAATTATTTTTGTTTTGGACAATCCCAAAATCCAGAGGGCTCACCTATCAGTCTCAAGCCTCTTATTAAATTAATTCCGAAGGGAATATTCTCCTCTCTCTCTCTCTCTCTCTCTCTCTCAATTTCCAGGAATTAATTTTCTAGCAAATTTTCCAAAGCTCATTCTTCTCTGTCCTAGCTACGATAAATTCATCTAAATTTGAGCTCTATCTTTTGGTTCTGGTTTTGTAGTTTTTGTATTTTATTTGTATTTTATCTTATTTTTGTGTTTCATTCGCTTTCTCTCTCATGAGATAACGTCTTCGAAAGAGCAGAGTAAGACCTGAAGACCAAGAAGTACTAACTGAGCAAAGCCAAGAAAGTCATACCCTTTAATCATGTTGAACATATTGTTTTTAAATCTATTGTTTATTATTTTATTTTTAAATTATTATGCATTGCTAACTTAATAAAACCTTTATAACGGGTAGTTAACAACCAATTTTAATTAATTCTTCACTTGGCAATTTGAATGTCATGATTCCATTGTCACCATAAGATGGGCAAATATCTAGTGATGTAATACTAGTATCCATATGGGTTGTACATTTAGTATGTTTAACCATGCTTGTAGTACGTTGGGTTCATCATCACATATTGTTTAATTAATCAATTTTATCTTAATGAGATATTGAATCATGGTGGTCAACCACAGTTATAAAATTTGGGTGCCATGACATAAGTAGTGTCATGGGTATTGGTTATACAAAATGGTTTTCACTTAAGCAAGTGATCGTGTATAAAGGGGGAAATGTGGTTAGCACTTTTGGGATGTGGGTGTCTCACCTGGGTAATGTCTAAGGACTTAACTTTGTGCGTCATTAATCTGAGCCTTATCGTACAACCATATGTATAATATGGCATGGACCTAGCTGATTAATTTATGATATTTCAATTTCAGTTTCGCCATTGAGATGAAAATGGGTGTCGATTAAACATTTCCATGGGGTGCAAGAGGGCTTTCCGATTAGGTGGTTAACATACTCAGCCGTGAAACCTTAGCGGGCAGAACTAGATTGAGTTGAACATTGTAAAGGCCTTGCGATATCTCTTGGTTGCATGCGCACATTATAAGTTGATTATCTCTCGTGGGTAAAGTTGTGCAACATTTGAAGAGTGTAAAACTATTCGGATAGACATGTCTCCAGCTATGGACAATGCTTAGTGACTTCATACGAGGGGTAAAGATTTCATAAAGCCTAGTTGGATTAAGTTTGAGAAGTGAATGGTTAATTCACTGATGGTTCATTACGTGAATGGTTAAGTCCACAGGTGGTTCATTGGGTAAATGGTCAGTTCACTTGTGATTTACTCAATTCCTTTGATTATTTACTTATTAATCATTTTCAAAGTTTGCTTTCAATCTATTTATCATATTTACTTTAAATTGCTGCTTTCTGCAAAATTACAATTTAACCATCATTTGGTAAGCCTTTCATCATTATATATTGTATCTTGTTATAAATGACTTGTTGAGTACTCTATGTACTTACGGTTATATCGATATTTGCTTAGTTGCTAAAGATGAGCCATACCAAACAGAGGAACTTGAAGGAGGTTTCTTCGACGACTTCACAGATTAGGAGTTCACTCTCCAATCGATTGTCTGTGGGCATGTCGAATGGTTACTTTTGGTTTATCATTGTTTCCGCTACTTGATTTTACTATGCCCATCAAGCTATTTTTTGTAAGCGGTCATAAGATCACTACTCTGATAAGTAATAATATTTGAGTTTTTCTTAGTTAATCGTGAATATGGTAGATATTCCATCTACGTTTTTATTGTGTGCAATCCTCGTCCCAGGTTCCTGCCATGATCATATGAGCGATACTGACATAAACAAGGGAGGAGGAGGATGCTTGCTGAACGAAGAAAACTCCAAGGATTCATCACCTTATTCTCAACATACGACGCCAGCTGTCGACGATCGTGTCGCCGATCTTACGAAATAATATAAGAAAGATGGCTGAAGTCCTTGTGAGAGAATAGGGATGCCCTTTATTACTATGAATTGGTTACATGATGCCCTTACGGAGGCCTGAAACTAACCCTAACCTCTATGTTTTTTCTACTGGAAGAATATGACTTGCCCTATCTCCTTGATTCTCTTTTGTGTGACTAATTGTCGAATTGCTCTGAATTGAACTGTCCTTCTGTCTTCTCTCGTCCACTCTTAAGTACCGGTGAAGGGACCCTAGTTATCCGCCTGGAAAGATGCCTTATGGAACCAACGCGTTCGATCGGGGAGGTAGTTATTGTCAAAGAGAGAAAATGCCTGATTGTCAAATGCTATTAGTGGGAGATGACTATGTGACATAACTACAAAGCAGTTGTTGTCAAAGAGACAGGGCCGAAGCATCCTGTTGTTTGGGCCAGATAGAGCACGTGTCTTACCCGTCGCACATGAGGAGTCCCTTGGAAACGGACCCTCAAGCCAGTTTATGAATCGTCCGAGTAGTCTGCTGGTCGGGTAGAGTATACAGTAAACCTCCGACCAGGATACTTGGGGAATAGCTATAGAAAACGACCACAAAGGTCTTTAGGGCCTTAATTAAATACTAAAGTCGTATTTATGGGGATTATTCAATCCTCGTCGGTATGCACCTAAGCAACAACACCCATGTTGTTCCCATACTCAACTAACCCAGCTCAACCAACTTATGCTCCAAACCTCCAAGGCCAGTCTGATCGCCAACCATATGCCGTTCGGACCATCGACACCCCAGCTAGTCAGACCACCAACCAAAGGCTGGTTTGACTGTCGGCTCCCATAATCGGTCTGACCGCTAGTCATAGGCCGGTCAGACCACTCCTGGCCAGTATAACCGCGGCCCTAATATCGATCATACCACCAACAACAGAAAGCAATTAAAAAATTACAAACTCTCAAAAACCAAACTCGAATTCCGCAAACTCTCTAAAACAGAAGTTAATTACCCAATATAACTATAGGGTGACCTCCATATAATGGTCTCACGACACACTACTCAACTAGGCCATGGTTGGTTGGGGCTTGGGAGCCTAGGATTGTGCGTGTATGCCGAATATCCAGGATGGCTTCACCAGATAGTTCCGATAAAATTCTCGGATAGCTCTGAATCCAACAGATATATCTCTCCCGAATTCAATTCCATATCCGAGATAAACTATCTGACTCCCACTCTGAAATCCGGCAAACTTTCTAGATATCCATTTCCTCGTTCCGGCTTCGCTTCAAATTCATTCGGTCAGACAGACCGTCAGAAACTATCCACTCCATTGCACGCCTACACATGGCTAAAACAAGAGCCGCTGCCGTTCTATGTATAACACAACGTAGCTATGTAGGCGCAGATGACGAAAAACATTCAACAAACTGTGCATGACAGAATGCTGTCGACATAACCCGCATGACCAAACTGAAAGTACCTCCAAGAATATTAATCCATATGTGCCAAATCAAGCGTGTGGTATAGACGAGTGAAAGGATAGGCAAGTTCAGATACAGAGAGTTGCCGGTACATGTGTTGTTTTCGTGTATTTTACAGTTACTACGGGCCACAGATAATAATGCTTCCGTACCATGAAAACCTCGACCACAAATTTACGCAAGGATAATAATCAAAGGTTGTAGTAGGACAAGAAAGAATTTGCTATCTCGAATAATATCAGCAACAAAAAAAATCATATAACTCAATGTAGCCCCTGCCGTCAAAATTTGCCACCTGTTTCACTCAAGCGCTTAGCTGCTGCTGAGGGAATACACGAGTGGGCAGCAAAGACGTTAGCTGCTGACTAGTAGGGGTGCAAATAGAGCGGATATTTTTTGACCATCCGTCCGTTTTAATTCAGATACAATTCGGAGCAAATTTTCGGATATCCAAAGGTTTTGTCGGATCGGAAATGGAGTTGGATATTTTTTTTGTTGGATACGGAAACGGATTCGGAAAAAGCATTATCCGACGGATACGAAACTATCCAGGTATTTTTCCGTATGGTTACCGGATACGGAAACGGATAGTTACCGGATAGTTTCTCCTTTACACTCTACACTTGTTAGTAAGAAATAGAATGCTTTCTGATTGAAAATCTATGTTAAGCAATAAGCATACGGTTATTACTGGGACTGTGACTTGCATCGGAGAAGTTGAGCCTGCTGAGAAGAAGCAGAAGAAGTGTACCTCGAAGGTTTAGGACCACTATATTAAATACACAGTGACCGTTTACACAAAAAAAATGGTGGAAAGAGAAACAACTTTGGGTGCAATGCAATAAATGTCCTCACAAAACTCGATGTGAGACCTTAAGGAGCACGAAGGCCTCGTGGAATCATTTGCTAAATGTAATAAAGTTAAATAAACTAGTGATGTACTTGACTACTTGATTATGGGCAATTCGTACTTTTGAACCATGTGATATGTAGCTAGTTAGTTACTACTTGTTTAACTAGTCTCTATCATTTACTTGCTACTTTGCTGGCTAGAATTTACTAGTTGTTTAATTTGTCCCTGTCACCATGTGAAATTTGCTTACGCGTATTATCCGATCAAATATTCGTGACCGAAACTAACCGTATTTGGACCGGCATGTATTCGCTCCGTATTCGTAACCGAGAATATCTGCATTTGTATTTGTATCCGACTCCGATAAAAAATATGGAAAAAGATACGGGATGAGCAGTATCTGTCCATATCCGCTCTATTTGCACCCCTACTGACTAGCCCCGGAAAGTCCACCCTTCCAACGGCTGAATAATCCAATGATTCGATTCATGCTCTGTCAAACAGTGTTAGCATCAGTGAAACATACGGCTACCAGAACATAATTGATTTGCTTAAAGGTTCGTCTAGTTTGTATCTAATAAAAGGCCCAATCCTGGAGAGAGACACATGTGGCTATTTTGCAAGATCAGGATTGGGGATACGATAAATGAGCTACTATGATTTAAGCGAAAAGATTAGAATGAGCACATGAGTCTAGTATTCTAGACTAACAGAAACCAACATGTGGCGAAGTTACACCCCTCATTCAAGCAGTCTAGGGAAAAAGAAGTCCACGAGGTCAAAACAATAACAGCCCCATGCAAATGATGGGAATTCAGTCTATGTCTGAAAATTGTTAATATGCAAGGAGGAAGCCAGGAAGGGATAAATGGCATGAAGGTTAGATGTATATTGCACAGCCCAAAGGGTAATATATAGTAAATGCAAGACACACACCCCTAAACCCTAGCACAGTAGGAAGACACAAATACCCTTAACACCCCCCGCAAAATGTAAAGCATATGCAATAGCATTACATTTGGAAGGTTGATACTAAAATAGAAAAAAATCCAAAGTCCGGTATTAAAGATATCGTCATAGCGTACAGATCTTGAAAAACTATGTCGAATACCAAAAGATCTCCCATCCGAAATCGTGCAATAGCCTAGAAAGCACGAAGTGCAGGGGCTGAGAAAATAGAGATAAGTAGGAGTAAAATCGACCGCGGCAACATAAGGAAGAGGATATGAAACGTGATGCAAATAAAGAATTATAAAATCAAGTCAAAGAGAGAGACAGAAGCATAGCAGCGCAGATCGAAACCCGAAACAGCGACGGCGCAAAAGAGAAGCGTGGCGACCTTAGAAGCTCAGGGTGGCGGCTCAAACAGAAGCGGCGACATCATAAAAACTTCTACGATCTACAACGACTCAGAGAAGACCGGCGGCTACAGCTATGCGAAAGGAATGAGGACCACACTTGATCCAAGAGGCTGAAGCGTGGCTAACAAAGCGGTCAGCTGACTAACAAGGACTTTGTGGACTCGCACAACTTTGACGAACTGAAAATTAGATGCCACGGACTTGGATGATGGACACAATGGAAGACTCAAAAGATAGAGATACCACAGCCCTCAAATCATAGATCCAATAGCAGTCCACCTAAAACAAACCAAGAGTGGATGGACACACACCAGAGGAGACTCGAGACTCCTCTGGCGGCCTAAGCAGGAGGGGGCGATAGGATCCAGTGGCTCGAGCACAGGGGGCGGCGGGATCTGGCGGCCCAAGCACGGGGCCAGGCGAGCTCTAGCAGCTCGAGCAGGAGGGGGCAGCGGGCTCCAGCGGCCCGAGCAAGAGGACAGCGGTGGGACTCGACAGCGACTGGAAGCGGCTTCGACCGAAGGCGTGGGCACGGACACAGCACGACGGCCGGGAGGCGACAGTGCAGGCACAGCGCGGCGGCCTAGCGCGTCAAGGGAGGTGGTAGAGGCGGCCAGATCCGAGGCACGGCGGTCAGATCTAGCGCGGGGATCTTGGATCCGGCGACGGTGAGGCTCAGGAGAGGATGGGGAGGGCAGAAGCGGCAGCGGCATAGAGGCGTGCGCGAGCGGCCACGACACAAAGGCGCGGGCTCGACGAGCGAGCGCAACAACATGGGCGCACGGCGGCGCATCAACGACGACCGCCCCCCAAAGTGGAGATTGAGCCTCTGGGGGCAGCAACAGCGGAATAGGGGATCGAGCTCTAGGGCTCCATGTTAATATGCAAGGAGGAAGGAATGAATGGCATGAAGGTTAGATGTATATTGCACAGCCCAAAGGGTAATATATAGTGAATACAAGACACATACAACCCTAACACTAGCATAATAGGAAAAGAAACAAATACCCTTAACAAAAATAACTGATTAATCAACATCCTAATCAAAATAGGCCTGATACTTCATAGCTGAGGGACCTAAATGAATCAATTTTGAAAGAAATGGGACCAAATTATCAAAAAACTAAATTCTAGGGGAAAATAAACTATTAGAGTGGTTTTTTTTGCTAAAAGAAGTGCTCTAAGAACTTCACGAATTTAGTCAAAAAAAATAATTAAATCAGGGAGACCATATCTTACACAATCAGATTCAGAATTTAGGACTTACCTGCAACTGAAAGTAGAGCACCATGCTGACAACCACATCGATCAAAAATTCAAAACAACATGAAAACCAGTCAAAACTGTTAGATATGTATACATAGCTGTGTATTTATCCTATTGTATGAGGGGCTTTCTGCATATTTGCCACACCTGTACATGTATATATATTGGCCTATTGGCCTCATAATGAATATATGCGCTATTCATAACATGGTATCAGAGCTAGTCCCTAGGGTTTCGTCATACCTAGGGTTTTGCCTGGCTTGCCGTGCTTGTTCTGCTTCCGTCGCCGTCTACTGCTGACTTCGTCCCTATCGGCTTAGATCCGACGGAGCGCTTGATTTGACGAAGATCTTGAGGTTGGCCGCCTCTGACTTCGCACCGATTGCCGACAGACCTTGAGGTCGACCGCCACCGACTCCACCCGAATCTAAGCCGATCTGCCGTCGGTAAAGACCGCCGTCGCCGGCTCCCGCTCGAGGCTGCCGTCGCGGGCTCCCGCTCGCTCGAGGTCGCCGTCACGGGCCGCCGCTCGAGGCCACCATTGCGGGCCGCCGCTCAACGCAGCCGTCGCGGGCCGCCGCTCGAGACTGCCGCTGTCGGCAGTCGACGACCCCGCAGTTGCCAACCCCACCGTTGCCGGCCAGCTGCTTCGCCGTCGCCGATCCCCCCGCCGTCGTCGACCCCACCGTTGCCGGCCAGCCGCTTCGCCGTCGATGATCCCGCTAGACCGACGTGCCTTCTCTAGATCTGGCCGATGCGTTTCGGCTTGAAGTGGTGACCGATTAAGGCTCGGTCAGGTTGTAAACCGACCGGAGCCAAAGGAAAAAAAGAAAAGAAAAAAAGAGCAAAAAATAGAAAAAATGTCTTCTTTTGCAGGCACCGTTTCTGTTCCTCGTTGCCCGGTGATCTTCGATGGTCTCAATTATCGGGACTGGTTTCAGCATATGCGCATCCACATGCGTGGTCAGTGTCTTTGGGAGTTTCTTACAGGCGAGTTGCCTTGCCCGTCTCGTCCTACTCCACCTGTTGAGCCTGTACTCCCGAGGGATGCTTCCGAAGACGCTCGTATGAAGGCTTCTGAGGCTTTTGAGGATGCCATGGAGACTTTTCAGACTCAGTATGCTGCTTACAAGACATGGATTGATGAAGATGCTCGTGCCTCTGCTATTTTGGTTGCTAGCATGGAGGTGCATCTCACTGGTGATGTTGTTGGATTGGCTTCTACACATCGATGTGGACGCATCTACGCAGCCGCTACGAGCCATCTGGTGATTCCTTATACCTTGCTGTTGTGCGACAGAAGCAGTCGCTGCAGCAGGGAGATGCCACTGTGGATGAGTTCTATGCTCAGTTGTCTGCGATATGGCGTCAGATCGACTCTTTGGGGCCAGATGTTTGCCGCACTTGTCAATGTTGCCAGCGTCAGCAGTCTCACATGGAGCTTCGTCGCATCTACGATTGTTTGACATGTCTCTGGTCTGAGTTTGAGCATACTCGTGCTCAGTTGCTGGCTCGTCATCCTCGTGTGACTTTGTTGGAGGCCCTTGCAGCTGTTCGTACTTAGGAGATTCGACTTCGTGGAGCGGGTCTGCTATCATCAGCATCATCACTTCCTTCGGTTTTGGTGGCTTCTCCGGCTTCTATACCCGTTGTGCCTTTGCCTCCACCAGTGACAGCTGCTGTTGGTAAGGGCCTTCACTGCACCTATTGCAACAAGGATGGACATGTGGACCAGTTTTGCTGCAGGAAGAAGGATCTTCGTCATGGTGCTCGTCCTCCGAGGGGCACTGGAGGTTCCTCCTCTCAGCGAGGTTCTAGTACCCCTGACACTCAACAGTTTCTCACATTGCTAGGCCGCATGGTTGCTTCTGCATCGTCTGGTTCTGCTGGTTCTGCTGCTCAGTCTTCCGGTGAGAGACCACCTTCTACTTCTCCTTTCTCAGGTACATCACCTTGGATTCTTGATTCTGATGCTTCTTTTCATATGACATCTGATTCCACCTGTCTTACTTCCATTAGTCCTTTAGCTGCTCCTATCACTGTCCACACAGCAGATGGTACCTCTCTTTCTGTCACAGGACGAGGCACTCTTTCAAATTCTTCTTTTCATGTTCCTGTTGTTTCTCATGTTCCAAAACTAACCATGTAGCTCATATCTGCTGGCCAGCTCACTGATCATGGTTGTCGTGTTATTTTCGATTCTGATTCTTGTTGTGTTCAGGATCGTCGCACAGGGATTCTGGTTGGTACTGGCCCTCGCCGCCGTGACTCCCAACGGCTCTGGGAGCTTGACTGGCTTTGTTTTTCTTCTGCTGCCCCAGTCAGTCTTCTCGCCTCCACCACTGCCTCTGCAGCTGCTGCGGCCTCTACCGCATCGTTTGCTCAGTGGCATCATCGCTTAGGACACCTTTGTGGTTCCCGTATGTCTTCCTTACTTCGTCGAGGTCTTTTAGGATCTGTGTCTGGTGATGTTTCTCTAAATTGTCAGGGTTGTAAGCTTGGTAAACAGCTTCAACTCGCTTATCCTTCTAGTGAGTCAGTACCTCAGCGTCCTTTTAATCTTGTTCATTCTGATGTATGGGGACCAGCTCCTTTTGTTTCGAAAGGAGGTCATCGATATTATATCATTTTTATTGATGATTTTTCTCGACATACACTACTAAATATTTACCCTTGCGCAACGACGAGAAAACGTTGCAATAGCCCCAAATTGGTTGCAAAAGGTACATATTGCAACCAAATCGCGTTCGTTGCCAATGGATGCAATAAGTCGCGTTGCAATAAGGTATTGCAACCGTTGCTAGTTTGGCGTTGCAACTGTTGGGGTTTATTGCAACCATAGCTGTCTGTTGCCAAGCATGGCAATAGGACGTTGTTGCAACATTCACGGTCGTGGCAATATAAGCAATTGCCACGCCCGTCTTCGTAGCAAGAGGTGGTACATGCAACGATCGATAGCGTAGCAATAGAGACATTTGCCACGAACAACGTCGTGGCAATAGTCTGTATTGCCACTCCATAATTTTGTTGCCAAAGGTGTTATTGCCACGCCATAATTTTGTTGCCAAAGGTGTTATTGCCACAACCGTCATGCCGTGGCGATAGTACCATTTGCCACGCAATTTTATTCGTTGCGAGAGATCATACGTTATTGCCACGGTAGTCATGCCGTGGCAATAGTACCATTTGCCACGCAATTTTATTCGTTGCCAGAGATCATATTGCCACGCAAGTGAGTTCGTTGCCATAGATCATATTGCCACGCAAAGCAGTTCGTTGGCATAGTTTGTATTGCAACGCTAGTAGCATTTGATTTGTGGTTTAATAAATCGTCATTGCAAAAACAATAAACCAT
The DNA here is from genome assembly GCA_017311315.1 of Dendrocalamus latiflorus. Taxonomy (NCBI): domain Eukaryota; kingdom Viridiplantae; phylum Streptophyta; class Magnoliopsida; order Poales; family Poaceae; genus Dendrocalamus; species Dendrocalamus latiflorus. Next base: position 18,637,608 of record CM029629.1, on the reverse strand, counting down.
AATAAAAGTGATTTCACTCACATATATTAATTATAATCAATCATTCAATAAGTTGACAATCCATTGAAGTAGTATCTAAAATCATAGACGAGTGTACAGTTCACTCATTATTTCACAACTTTTTATAACTTGCAGCAGTACAAGACTCCCTAACATCTATGCAGCACTCCAGGGTTTCCTAGCAGCGCAACATGTCGGGCCTGTTCTTTTGGGCTTTTGAAAGCGGCTTTTGGCTTCTGCTACAGTACCTAACTTTTAAACGGAGTATTTTCTCAAGACGGGGTCTACAAGTTAAACGATCTACACATTAAAAGCCCAACATCTATACCAACCAAAATCGCAAGTAAGTATCTGTTTCTCCGTAATCTGTACTGTAAACAGCCAAAATTTAAAAATTTCAGCCAAAAGCCATAAGCCACAGCCGAAAAGAACAGGCCCGTCATCGCCTCGGCTGTGTCCTTGCTTGATTCTGAGCCTCCCACTCAAACTTTGTCCACCTACTGACCAAAAGAATAAGATTGGGATATTAGAAACTTATTAAGTTTACTACTTCATGCACAGAATGTAAAGAGATTCGGATAGAACATGGTTGTAATTAAGCAAAAGTAGAATTAAGCAAAACTAGTTACCTATGGAAGGAGTGCTGTCAATTTAATTAAGCAAAAGTAGAACTAAAAATTACAAAGCCTAGTACTAAAGCAAGTACTCAATGAACACCACCACCTGCTGGCTAGACAGGCATATGTTTCAATATCCTCCAGCACTTCTATTGTAAGAACAAATATATGTTGCTCTTCTAGGGAACACCAAACAGTGTGTCCAGTCAGGGATGCACTCCTTCCTGTAAACTGGGAACCACTACAGCTCATTGCAGCACATAAGTGGAGTGTGGACATGTTACAGCAACCTTCTGAGTATTATTGTGTTTTTATATGCACAAACAAGCATGTAGAGGTGATTGTGGATAGTTGTTCTGCTAATAAAGTTTGTTTGTTGTAAACAAAAACTGGGAGCCGCATACAAATCTTTAATGATGAAATACAACACAAAAAATACATTTTGACACTATAAGAACTGTGTCGAAGGTTGGCTGATAACATATTGTAGTTGTTACCTGATTCTTCTTTTTCTGATTTCTTGTTTTATTCATCAGCTGCTGTGAAGTGATATATGTCGCCGGTGCCACATTTGAACTGTTTTCGTTGAAAAGATTTCTGCTGACAGAAAGAAGCTTTACAGTTGCGAGTAGGTGGTACTGCATCTTTTTGTGTGGTGACAACGCTTCTTGGCTGAGTCTGGAAACATGAAATTGTTCGATCTATGTTAGCTAGAGTTTAAGGTACATAGCTCAAGATTACTTGGAACACAGTGCAATAATGTCATTACCTGCTGTAATGCATCTTCCTTTTGATTTGCAAGTTCATCAGTCTCATCGTCCGCTTGTATGGTTGGTGCAATTTGTATACTGTCATTGTTTTGCGGGGTAGTCTACGCATAAAAATATTGAGGTAAAAGATTAGGCATCATAATCATAATCATAAGTTTATTAAAAGGACGAAGGATGAAAATTATTCTGAAATTTTACCTGATTTATAGTTCCTTCTTTCTGCTGCGCTAGCATTTTAAGAAATTCTTGCTTCAGTTCAATCTTAGCATTTTCCAGATCCTCTTGCATCTTTCTCCTATTTTCTTCTTTCTCCCTTTCCCTTTCAGCAGCTTCGTGCGCAAGCTGTTGTTTCAACTTCTCAACCTCTACTTCAAAAGCAATTCTCTTCTCTTTGGCTGCAGCTTCAGCACGTGCATGTAGCTCATCGATCAGAGGTTGCAAATATACATCAATGTTTCCAATAAGGTTGTTTCAAACACAACCAAGGAGGCATGTTATAAGGAATTAGTATCACAAGCCAACAAGTGTAATTAACATTCAACATCCCAAATGGATTGAAGCCATCGGATGCAAGTCCCAGCCTAACATTACTTGGATCCGAAGCAAATTTCTTATACCTTGTATCCACGTGCTGCCATGCCAATGAGTCTGTTGGGTGCCGCATTTTCCCATCACAGACCAATTCTACCTTGTGCCACCGCATCAATGATGATGTTTTCTCTGACATATATAATCTTTGCAGTCGAGGAATAAGTGGAAAATACCATAGAACTTTGCAAGGAGTGCGCTTCTTCTTTGCTCCACCACTTTCGCTAGGCTCGCCAATCTCATCAGAATTTGTGTCGTTCTTCCACCTACTCTCACCACATGTTGGACACGTGTCCATATCAGCAAACGGCCCACGAAATAACACGCAGTCATTCACACAAGCATGGATCTTAATGTAGTTGAGGCCAAGGTCACGAATATCCTTCCGTACTTTCTCCATAGTGTCTGGGATACAATGTCCTGGGGGGAGCACATCCGAGAATAGGCTAAGTAGTTGCCCTATGGAATGGTTACTCCAACCACCCATGCACTTAAGCTGAAAGAGCCTGACAATGAAAGATACCTTGGTAGCCTCGGTGCAACCTGGATACAAATCTTGCTGCGCATCTTCCAACAAATCAAAGAATTTTTTTGCACTCTCGTTTGGCTGTTCATTGTTATTACCACTGTTAGCACCCCTTATTATTGCGGACACCAGATTCTTGGCAAATGATGCATCATCTGCTGTGCCTACATTCAGATCCCTATCATCATTCCCAGGTTCAGCATTACCTTTCTCTTTGACGAAATTCTCATCAAACCCTTTAGATAGCAAGTCCATTTGAACTTCGGATTTTGTTTTGTATACGACTCCACGACACCTTGAACATGGACACGGTGCAGTTTCTGATGCATAGGTGCCTTCAAAAGTAGTATCAATAAATTTCTCGAATCCTGCTTGCCATTCAGCTGTTGACTGAGACAACAACATCCAACTCCGATCATCATCATGTGCCATTAATTCTATCTTCCAAATGTCACAAGACTTTATTTCCTGCAGCACGTTAATTGAAGGGATCACGACATTATAAACTATATCAGAGCTAGGGAAAAAGCACCACAGAAAGATCTTGCAATAATGCATGCATACGTGATCCTCTCTTTCTCGTCGATGATGGCCGGCCGCTGATCGTCTCTTCTCGTCGATGATGGAGGGCGCGCGGTGGCACTGGCTGAACGATCCCTTCTCGCGCGCCGAGGAAGGACGGTGCACTGGCCGGTGCTCCCTCGCTCTTTATCTCGTCGATGAACAGGAAGGGCGACGGCGCCTGGGGAAAGAACTAGGGCATCGATGAGCAGGGAAGGGCCGCGACGACGCCTGGGAAAGAAGGCAGGGAAGGCCACGACGACGCCTGGGGAAAGAAGTTGCGCACATCTACGTGACTACGTACAGATCAGATCCTGTTTCAATACCTAAACGGGTTCTACATGAATTTGTATAAGGTTCTGTGGTACTAGTGACAAGAACACAATTACGGTCCAGTGGTAAGTAGCTTTCCTTTAGACTCTTAAGGTCTCAGGTTCGAAACCTGGTTACAGGTCTTTTCTATTTTTTTAATTTTTTTTCCTATAAGCGTTGTGCTCCAGAACCTTAGCGATTGCAAGATTTATTTTTTTGTTGCTATATGTACAACTCTTTTGCAACGCAAGCGGCTATTACATACAACGAAACATATTCGTTGCAACATAAACGCGCTATCGCAACCATCAACTAAAGAGATGCAATATCATCTCAGTATTGCAACGCCAATAAAACTGTCCGCAACGCAAATCAAATCGTGGCAACCGTGACAACTTATTGCAACCGGTTTACAATTGGTTGCGATAACACTTACTTATTGCAACGATCTTCATACTCAGGGCCACGAAACAATTTGCGTGGCAAAAATCCCATCTATCGCAACCAAAAGTGCAAATGGTTGCGATAACACCCCCTATTGCAACCAAATCTTGCCGTTGAGACAAAAAAGCGTGTCATTAGGGTCAAAACTTAGTAGTGATACATGGATATACTTTATGTCATCTCGTAGTGAGGTTTTATCTATCTACAAGACTTTTGCCACCATGATTCGCACTCAGTTTGACTCTCCTATTCGTGTTTTTCGTGCTGATTCCGCTGGCGAGTACTTGTCGGGAGCCCTTCGTGGTTTTCTTGCTGAGCAGGGCACTCTCTCTCAGTTTTCTTGTCCAAGTGCCCATGCTCAGAATGGTGTAGCTGAACGCAAGCATCGTCATCTTCTTGAGACAGCTTGTGCTCTCATGATTGCTTCTGTTGTTCCACCACATTTCTGGGCTGAGGCTATTTCTACTGCCACTTTTTTGATCAACATTCAGCCCTCCTGATAATTTCAGTCTTCGCCTCTTTGGGTGTGTGTGTGCTATGTTTTTCTTGCACCTCGTGAGCGTACCAAACTGACTGCTCAGTCAGTTGAGTGTGTTTTTCTGGGCTACAGTGCTGAGCACAAGGGATACCGTTGTTGGGATCCTGTTGGCCGACGGATGCGGATTTCTCGGGATGTTACTTTTGATGAGTCTCGTCCTTTCTATCCTCGTCCTTCTCCTTCCTCCACTTCAGCATCTGTTGTCGAGCCGCTTTCATTTCTGACTTTTCCTTCCAGTCCTATAGTCACCACTCCACAGCTTTTGGTCTCTTCGGTGCCTCCTTCTCAGTCTGCACCTTCCTCACCACCGGCATCCTCTCTCGAGGTTGCTTCTAATTTTGTTCCTTCTTATCCTCTCTATTATACTCGTCGCCCGCGAGTTGAGGTTCCTTCTGATATGCCCTCTCTTTCTGACGGGTCATCCTCTTCGGTCCCTCCTCGTTATACACTTCGCGATCGCCAGTCTATTCGGCTCCTGAGTGTTTTGGTTTTACTGCCGCTGCTCTTGCCGAATTGACTTCTTATCATGATGCTGTTGTTCATCAGTAGTGGCAGCATGCGATGGAGGAGGAGATCACTGCCCTTGAGCGTACTGGCACATGGGATCTTGTTTCTCTTCCTGCGCGTGTTACTCCTATCACGTGCAAGTGGGTCTATAAGGTTAAGACTCAATTTGATGGTTCTCTTCAGCGTTACAAGGTTCGTCTTGTAGCGCGTGGTTTTCAGCAGGAGCATGATCGTGACTATGATGAGACTTTTGCTCCTATCGCTCACATGACCACCGTTCGCACTCTTCTTGCTGTGGCCTCTGTTCGACAGTGGTCTATCTCTCAGTTGGACGTTAAGAATGCCTTCCTCAATGGCGAGTTGCGTGAGGAGGTCTACATGCAGCCACCCCCTGGGTATTCTGTTCCTGAGGGTATGGTTTGTCGTCTTCGCCGATCTCTCTATGGCCTCAAACAAGCTCCTCGTGTCTGGTTTGATCGTTCCTCCTCTGTTGTCACTACAGCTGGTTTTTCGGCGAGTGCTCATGATCCTGCTCTTTTTATCCACACTTCATCTCGTGGTCGGACGCTTCTCCTTTTGCATGTTGATGATATGATCATTACTGGAGACGATCCTCAGTATATCACTTTTGTCAAGGAGCGGTTTCATGAGCAGTTTCTTATGTCTGATCTGGGTCCTCTTCGCTATTTTCTTGGGATTGAGTTATTTCTACTCCTGAGGGTTTTTATCTGTCCCAAGAAAAGTATATCCAGGATCTTCTTGATCGTGCCTCTCTTATTGATCAGCGGACAGCTGAGACTCCCATGGAGTTTAATGTTCATCTTCGTCCCACTGATGGTGAGCCTCTTGCTGATTCTACTTGCTATCGTCATCTTGTTGGGAGTCTTGTTTATCTTGATGTCACTCGTCCTGACATTTCGTACCCTGTGCATATCTTGAGTCAGTTTGTTTCCGCTCCCACTCAGCTCCACTATAGTCATCTTCTTCGTGTTCTACGATATCTTCGTGGAACTATCTCTCGTCGTCTCTTTTTCCCTCGCTCCAGCTCTTTACAGCTCCAGGCATATTCTGATGCCACCTGGGCTAGTGATCCCTCTGATCGCCGGTCTCTCTCTGCTTATTGTGTTTTTCTTGGTGGTTCTCTCATTGCTTGGAAGACTAAGAAGCAAACAGCAGTTTCTCATTCGAGTGCTGAGGCTGAGTTGCGAGCTATGGCTTTGTTGATTGCGGAGGTTACTTGGCTATGGTGGTTACTTGAGGATTTTGATGTTTCTGTTTCTGCACCGACTCCTCTTTTGTCTGACAGTACAGGTGCTATTAGCATTGTTAAAGATCATTGCTAAAGATCCGGTGAAGCATGAGCTTACAAAGCATATTGGTGTTGATGCTTCCTACATGCGGACACAGGTGCAGGACCAGGTTGTTGCTCTTCAGTATGTGCCTTCCGAACTTCAGTTGGCAGATTTTTTCACAAAGGCACAAACCAGGGCCCAGCACAGTTTTCATCTCTCCAAACTTTATGTTGTTGATCCACTATAAGTTTAAGGGGGGTGTTAGATATGTATACATAGCTGTGTATTTATCCTATTGTACGAGGGGCTTTCTGCATATTTACCACACCTGTACATGTATATATATTGGTCTATTGGCCTCATAATGAATATATGCGCTATTCATAACAAAAACACCATCAAAACAAGGTCCAATAAATGCACAACCAACCTTTATGAAAGGTGTAATACACATGCATTATACTTCCATTTTATTTGGTAAAAGTTCTGAAAGTTAAATCACAAAGGATGCACTTTTAATCACAAAAAGGATGCATGAAGCCTTTGTGTAACTTTTTGTAATTGGACTGTTCCATAATGCATAAGGGAGCAGGGATATTATTGGCATGGTTTATCAAGGCGTTCAAATAAATAACAAAAGACAAGAATGAACAATAGAAATACCAAAAGCACTCTAAGCAAAATTACTTCAGATAAAGGTTAGATAGCATACCTCACCGCTAACACCGAACTGAAATTGATGAAGGTGCCATTTGTCCTGCTGCCACCTCTGACCCATTATGACAAGGTTTTATTCATCATATATCCTCTTCTTAGATGGAAATTCAGGATTTACCCTCCTGACCCACATGTCAGTGACTTATGATGACCCCACATGTCATTGAGGTGGGAGGGTAAATCCTGAATTCTCAAAATGAAGGGAGGGTATATGATCAACTTTCCCGGTCTGATTTGAAACCCCCTGAGATACATCCTGATAAAGAGAAAGACAATACAAAGCACAACTCTGATCTTCCTTGTGAAGGATGGTGGAAAAGTAAATCGACGAATCTATGTCACCATATAAAGGGAGTGACTACAGTCTGTTCCATTGTGGCAGCTGGTGCTTTGGTGGGCATTGTCATAAGGGAAAGTTGATCATATACCCTCAGAGTTGTGCTTTGTATTGTCTTTCTCTTTATCAGGATGTATCTCAGGGGGTTTCAAATCAGACCTAGTAGTCTCACTGGCTGAAAGCAAATCACTGCTGACAGACAAACTTTCATCACTCCTGTCATCAACTTCTTTGCGTAGTTCATTACACTCAACAAAATTCCCAGCACAACTACCTTCCTGACCATCGTTGTTAGTATTCAATTCACCAAGCTCGGATTCTATTGGTAAATTCTCATGCTCACTTGGAGGGAACACACAGTCATCTGACGTAAATAATCCAGGATATGGACCTTGCTGACTATTACTCACATTCCCATATTCAGGCACATAAACTGAATCAAATCCTCTTACGAATAGCAGGACGGTGTATACCCATGAAGTCAGAGACAGCATATCCCATTCATCAGCCACAGATAACCCTTCAGCGACCTTACTATCATCTGCCATGCATAAAAACCTAACATGAATATCAAAAACTCAACATTAGATATAAGAAATCCAAAGGGACGAAGGTTGGTGCAGATATCATTATATTGTGTGGTTACATCGTACAATATCTGTCAATCTATGCAATGCCGTTATGAATTCATATTTCATTCATTCGTTCTGGTTTACTTGTAATGAAGAAATAATTGCCGCTTTCCAGTTTGTAACACAAAGGCATATTTTTGGAAATAGCAGCAAACAGAGCCAAAACCCCATTTGCTCATTTGCAAACCCCCACAACCCAAAGTGCACAGCACACCAGCAGGTATCTAAGTGTCTCCTTACTGCTAGCATTGGCACAGCATAAAGGCTTCTTCTTTTCAACTTCTAAAAGCTGCTTTTTAGCTTTTCTACAGTAACTAACTTTCAAACGAAGTGTGTTTTGAAGGCAGGGTCTATAAGTTGAAGACATAAGCTCAAAAGACGTAAGCTGAAGCAAAAAAAAAGGCCCTAAATGCAATGCATCACAACTTGTACGAAATGTCATTTGAAATTCAACATCCAAGTGGTCGTTATACAATAAATCAACGACAATGTTGGCAGAGGATTATGTCATGAGTGAAAACATGTCAAGAATTTCATCTGGAACTCTCAGATATTAATTGCAAGAACTCCAAATTTCATCAATGGAAATAATTAGCTAAATCTCTTGCACAGAGAACCCCAAATGTCCCACCTAACCATTTTAAGATACAGGGCTTGTTCTTTTTGGCTACGGTTTATAGCTTTTATGCTGTTTGTGAGAGAAAGCACGGAATAACAGAAATTCGCATGCGGTTTTGGCCGATATAAATGAAGTCGCTACAATGTGTACTATAATCAACTTATAGACCTCGTTTGGAAAAGACAATTCGTTTGAAACCTAGTTACTGTATAAAGCCGAAAAACAGCTTTTAAAAGCTGAAAAGAACAGGCCTAGAGGCATGTCATATATTTCGTTATGGGTATCTAATGATACTATCTGTGATAGGATACGGGTAGACTATACTTAGTGCAAATTAAAATTTTCTACCGTGTAAACCAATAAGCCACACGAGTAAGAGATCATAGATTATTGCTACTAGACGCACAATGCAGCAGAAGAAGAGCTGAAGCAACCTGGTTCAACGTATTGCACATCGATGTAGTGGAAGCAATCGATCATCCACGAGCAATAATCTATCTTCACGAGCCAACCGTCTCCTTGTGATCATCCTAATCAATGTTATAGTAGCAGCAACACCACTACCAAAGTTCACACATTCAGAGATGGAACACCATGTGCCGGTGTGCTAACACCTGTCGCACAGTAGAGATTTCAAGAGGTGGCGGCTCGAGTTTCGATGGGTGTGCATCTATCGCGCCCCCAACCTATACTAATATCCTTATCTAATACGAGTAGAGATCATATCCCACTTAGAGTCTATCATCTAGACTCTTATTAATCTAACCCGTTAAGTGTTGACTATGTAGGTTCATATATACTTGGTTGTAACTCGAAAACACCTTTCCAAGCACTGGTTATTTGTGGCCCCTAGAAGGATATATCGATCCCCAAATATACACAAATATTACTCTAGACAAACCTTATGCAATATGATCTACAACTAGGTCTTGATCATGGATGTCACGGCGTCGCCTTGGCTTTGCCTTGGCGTCTAGATGACACGGAGGAGATGCTGAGGAGGAGCGCCTGGCCTTGGCCAGCTAGGCAGGCGCCCAGGTCGCTGAGGCATCCGCGGCGTCAACAAGGCATCCACGGCGTTGGTCTGGGCGGGCGCCTTGACGAGTCCGAGTGAGCAGAAGGGTCCAAGGCGAAGTGTTACCTCATACCTGGGTCACTCGACTAGGTAAGGGCTGAAGCCAGAGCCGAAGTACCGACTGTTGTTGCCCCGAACCCTTGCCGTCAGCTAGCCGTCGCCGCCCCTCCGCCTCACTGTGCCAGCTCCCAACCGCCAGGTACGTACGCCCTCTCCTCTCCGACCTCCACTCCCTCCTCGGCTCTTCCCTCCATTCCGTGCTTCAACCGTGCTACCTCTCTCCATCCCGTTCTCCGACCGCACCGCCTCCCTCCCTCCCGCACTCTGGCCATGCTGCCTCCCTTCCTCCCGTGCTCCGATAGCGCCCGCAGCCACTCCCGCCCGCTCTCCCACCGCGCCGCCTCTCCCACGCTTTGGCCACGCCGCCTCCCTCCCAGCCGCGCTCCGACAGCGCCTGCCGCCACTCCTTCCCTCCCTCCCGCGCTCCCACTGCGCCGCCTCCCTCTCGTGCTACCGGTGCGTCGCCTCCCTCCCTCTACTTCTCCTATGGCTCTGCTTCCCCATCTACTACTTGTGTATTTGTGAAATATGGAGTTATGGACTGCTACTTGTGTCGTGCTACTGCTAGTCTGCTACTGTGCTTCATTCACTGCTACTGCTATGTGCTTCATTCACTGATGTATGATAGTGTTGCTAGTTGTAGAGACTGCTAGCGTTGCTACTTGCTAACATGGTACTTGCTATTGATGTGTAGCAATTTGATGGAAAATCAGAGGGAGCAAGGTGGCGGTGACAATGCTGAGGCAATCGAGCAGTAGAATGAGGGACATGAATCATATCATACAAGTAAAGATCCTAAACGAAGGGCAAAGTCCAAAGATCCTGGGTGGTAGTATGGTTTTTGGCCAGATTTATGCAACAAAAATAAGATCCAATGTAAGCTTTGTGGAGTGGTTGTTTCTTCGAGAATCAAGAGGCTTAAGCAATATCTTGCAAGGGGCTTTGGAGATGCTGAGAAATGCTCCAAGACAACCACAACCATCATAAGAGAGATGCAAGACTACCTTAGGAAGGGGATGAGGAACAAGCCAAAAAATAATGATGATGATGTACAAGGCACAAGAGGAAGCACAAGAGATCAAGGAAGTTGACCAACCACAAATAGAAGCAACACATTCATCAAAAAGCTCTTGGCCCTTTCTTCGGGCATCCACCACAATACCAAGGCCAACTCCAAGTTCTGGGATAGCTATGAAAAGGAAACTAGCAGCTGCAGCTCTTCAATCCAAGAATGCCAAGAAGCCTTCTTCGGCACCTCCGAAAGGAACTAATCTATTATTAGTAATGCTTCGGAAGCTTCCCCATGAGGTTGTTGAGGAAAGACATGCAAGGGGGACGAAACAAACATGCATGGAGCAGTTCAACTATAAGGTCGCCAAGGAAGCTAGAGAGAGATGCAATGAATACATATCACATTTTTTTCTACTCGAATGGTATACCCTTCAATGTCGCCAAGTCAAGGTCTTTTGAGGTAACGGTTGAGGAAATTGGGCAAATTGGATCCGGCCATATTGGTCCAAGTTATCATGAGTTGAGGAACCCAAGGTTGCAAAAGGCAAAGAAGAAGATAGATGTTCTAAGCAAGACACATGAGTTAGCTTAGAAGGAGTATGGTTGCACTATCATGTCAGATAGATGGACTGATAAAAAAAAGATGGCATTTGATTAATTTCCTTGCCAACAGCCCAGAGGGGACTTTCTTCCTAGAGTTTGTTGATGCATCAAGTTAGGTGGCCGATGCAAATATGCTAGCTGACTTACTACAGAAGAGAATTGAGGATGTTGCATTCAAAATGTTGTTCAAGTGAGCACTGGCAATACTGCTAACTTTAAGGCAGTAGACAGACCTCTAATGGCCAGAATTCCAACTCTATTTTGGACCCCATGTGCTGCCCACTGTATAGACCTCATATTGGAGGAAATTAGTAAGATACCTAAGTTCAATAGTTGCATTACCAAAGCCAAGTGTCACCACTTTTATCTATAGGCATGGGAAGCTTCTTGATGCAACGAGGAATAAGACAAGACGCTATGATCTTATGAGGCCAGCAGCCACTCGATTCACCACACCGTTCCTAACCTTGCAAAGTTTGTTCAAGCATAGGGCTGCATTGAGAAATCTCTTTGTGGATGAGGATTGGAATAGATGCAAATTGGCCAGGTCACAAGTGGGGAAGAATGTAGCTGAAATTGTGCTCTCTACTAATTTTTGGAATGTTGTGCAATGCTCGAAAAGAGCAACACAACCACTAGTTACTATGCTGAGGATCGTTAATGATGATGAGAACCCAGCGATGCCGGAGGTTTTTGTAACTATGGATGTTGCCAAGGAGAAAATAAAGGAAGCGTTGCACGGCAAGGCTCTCCTTGAATGTGTGATTGACATTATTAAGAGGCAATGGGCAGACCAAATAGAAGTGAAGCTATATAGGGCTGCACTGTACTTGAATTCAAATAAATTTTATGCATTCAAGGAGAAAGATAGTGCACGTGCCTGAAAGCTAATCGATAATTTCGATGTTCTTTCCAAGATGGTTGGTCACGACGACAAGGAACTTGCCACAAAGATATCTATCCAAGCTAATCACTATGAGAAAAGGCAAGCTTGCTTTGAAAAGGCACTAGCAATATCAAGTCAAGGAAAAATGAGCCCACATATGTACTCAATTAGTCAATTTCATTTCAATTTGACATATTCAACTTTGCTTCATGAATCATGCCTTTTCCGATTTCCATTATTATAGTTGATTGGTGGGATGCATATGCTGGCGACGCATCAAACCTTCAATAATTTACAAAGCGTCTTCTTGATCTTTGCGCTTCGTCTTCCGGATGTGAGCACAATTAGAACACCTTTGAATTTGTAAGTAGTTACTAACTAGTAGTCCAATACTAAGTAATGTAATAATAAATTAATAATTGTCTAATTGACTTTATTTATTGTTTTCTTGAATCTTGACTTTTGAGTCTTTTTTGTTATTATTCCTTTTAGATAAATACAAAGAAAAGGAACCGCTGGAGCACCAAAGGTTGAATGATTTAGTTTATATCAAATATAACCAAAAGATTGCTGAAAGATTTCAAAAGATGCATGAAGAGGGAAGCAACTTTAACCCATTGATCTTTGATGAGTATGAGTGGAACACTGACTAGATTGATGCAGGTGCTGAAGATGTCCATGAGACAGAGCCAGAAAATCTGGATTGGCCACTTGTTGATGAGGTTGGGGGTGCATCAAGTACGCTCTGTGGTTGCAATCTACCTAGGAAAACCCATGCCATAGCTACTGGGACTGGAAGCGCTGTATTGTCTTATCATCGACGACGTCATGGTAGTGCTACAGGTTCAAGCTCAAGGCCAGTTGAAGAGGAAGGAGGCAGGAGAGGTGACGAGCTTGATGAAGATTTTGAGATGGATGCTGAAGAGATTGAGGATGACTACGGCGAATCTCCTACTCCTACTCATGACAATGCACAAAGTGGTGGTGCAGGCCATGGGGAACATGATGCAACTTCAGATTATGATTGTTGATGCTTTGATGGAGAGTTGTAGTTGTTTTGTAACTTTGTTTGCCTTTGACTCTTTATCTTTAACTCTGTGATGCACTATGCAGTAGTAGTACTATGTTTCTTGGCAAAGTAGCAATGTTATGCTAGTTTTTGCTCTCAGTTTCATCATATGAACTCAAAAGCTTATTTCATTTCATCTAATGTTTACATTCTCAATTACAATAGTCAATGCTTAATTGCTCAATATTCAGTAACCACTTTACAACTTTACATTCTAATGTTTGCTATCTTTCTCAATGGTAGGAACATATGGCTTCAATGGCTTTGATCTTATTCTTCTAAAGCCACTCTCTATTGTTTATCTTTACAATTTCATCTTAGATGGGAGGTGCTTGGCCTGCAAAAGGAGCAAAGGAACGGCACTCATCAAGGTATTAGGTATGCAATTGTTATTAACATCTCTCAAATTTCTTGTTTTAGTTAAGTAGTCAGGTACTCATCAAGTGAACCGCCTAAGCTCGCATAGCATCACCTAGAGGACGACTAAGCGGTCAGGCGCCCCTTAGGCGCCGTGGTCGCCAAGATCGCCGTGACAACCATGGTCTTAATCACTCACGATCTACTCATAACTCCTTAAACCAGATCGTATATGGTCATGACCAGTTTGTATCCCCATACGACCGGTTCACAAACCAGACTGTGATATGTCTGACAGCTCACGACCAGTCAGTATCTCCATATGATCAGTTCGTATCTGATCAGACCTATTGACCTGTTTGTGTATTCTCCTTTTGCCTCACGATATCCAATCGAACACCAGGTGAGAAACGTGTTATCCATAGACTGTTCAATCTTTTCCCAATATACTGATGGATAACTTTATGTGGTTGAATCTTCGACCACTCATAGCATGGCCATACACTTTATTTATATGACCACATTGGGGCCTCAAAGATCTCTCCTATTATGTAAGAAGCGCAAATCCCATATCTGACCAGTCACTTTCCTCTTGATGTTTCATAGTATACCCAAATCTACATTTATAACTAATTAGTTACGGTGTAGCGTTTGGCAACTTCTAAGTATATTATGACACATGTAGAAAATTATATTGATCTTAGGTATAAGGATTATATATCATAATTGATTGAGATCAATTGATGACACATAACTACATAAGACATAACAATCTCAACAGTATCTTAAGGAGGATCAATCAAATGCCATGTTCTCTAATATGTATCTACATTATTGATTTGATATCCTCATATCTATGACCGGTAAAACATGATTATCAATCAATACATGTGCTGATCTTATAAGTCACTAGTGTTCCAACTAGTGACATCCAATCAGGTTTCCTTTTAGAATGATATCATATAACAAATAAAGGACTTCAATAATTGACATACTTGACAACCTTTATAAGAATTCACTCAAGGAACATAATAACGTTTATTCAAAATATCATAAACATAAAAATAATATAATCGTCTCCTATGATTATCTCTAGGGCATATCACAAACAGTCTGCATCTGCTTCACAAAATTATATTGCAAAACGCTCCTCAGAGAAGACTAGGAACCGGCGCAGATGGTAACATCTCCGAGACGTTCATGTTCGGTCTTCCTCTGTTCAAGTAGACAAGGATATTGCCATGGTTCGGCAAACAAGCCTGACGAAATTGCAAGCTTTTGCCTTCTACACGGGGGTGAAGAGCTCAACGGGCACGGGGGCAATTCGTCAAACAACTGGTATGCCCCTCAAACAAGGCCATCTGTTTGCTTGTAGCCTCGAAAAGTTTGTCCGACCTACTCAGTTAGCGCCAGAATCAGCTCAAGGCCTCTCACGAACGATTCCACGCAAATGTAATGCTGCTCGCATCCACCAAGAACCAGCCGAAACAGACCCCTAGACCGAATCGAGCAAACGTACCTCACCTTTGTCACGCCCAAGAACAGAAACACGAATCAGGGGACGGAGCAATATCGCGCACCTTGGGAGAAAGCGACGCCCGGAGATTTGTCGGCGAGAGGAGCGCGGGTGGGGGGCGGCGATTCAGCCGGGGACGAGCGAGTTGCACGAGCCAGTGTCAGCCCAGCCTGCACGATTGGGCTGGCTTTGTGTGTGCGTGCGTGTTTAAAATTTTTTCTCTTGCTTTCTTTATTTTATTTTGTTTGGTTCGGCGTGCTGTTGGGGAATTCGATTATAGCGCGTATTTTTATTCGAGGTGTGTCATGTGGGCCCCGCGCACAGGGACGTGACACGACACGGTTGCACGGCGGATGCATGACCGACCGCGGAGCTGCAGCCACTGGTCCCGTCCGTGTAAAACTTCAGTACGGTCGCCGAGCGATTAATCATAATACGAAAAATTAATCACATAATTTGGCCTTCGCACTAATATATACACACACACGTGTGTGTGATGACAATATTAAGAGATCAATTAGCACCCGTAGGTCCTATCCGATGGTCCGATGAAATAAATCGAAAAAACGCGTACAATAAATTTATTAAACGGTTTCAACAAATAGGATTCGGTCTCAAAAGAAAAATTAAATGGAAACAATTCTCTCAACAAAATTCAACTTGAAAATTACTATATTTTTGTCTTATATGAAGATCCACTTGAAAAGGTAGACAAAATTCCAAACAAAGCAAGTCTTTGGTCTTACATCTATTGCAACAATTTGAAAATGTGCATACAACATTTGCAACAAATTTCAAAGAAGTGTAACACCAAAACATTGAGTGTACAACAAAAGCTCACAACAGTGCAACAAGCAAGACAAAACCAAATGTTGCAACAAATGAGAATTCTTGTGCAACAAATCACCAAAACCGTCTCAACAATGAACTCTTGTTGAAATAATGGAGAAGAATTACTGCAACATTCTAAAAGTATTATTGCAACATACAAACTCACCTATTGAACATCTAGTTAGGGAGTGCCCTCCTACACAGTCAAAGACTCCGAGTGTAATAGGCATTGTGGCTCTCTTGCACGAAGTAGCATGAAATGCCGCTTCGCAAGGAAAGTCATCACTGGCACTCACCATGGCGCCTACTACGGGCTCCCACTAGAGGTGGGGTAGACAGCAACATAGTAGGAAAGGGCCATGGATGGCGGCAGCGAGGAGGTCATCATCGCTAAGCTCGTCACAGCACACGTTCAAGCCACACCGCGGGGCCAGCGTGGCTAGTGGGAGACGAGGACCAGGCGCGAGCGAGAGGACGGGAAGAGGTAGGGGAAGGTGGTGGGATAAGTGGAGAGGGCCATGGATATGGATAGAGTAAGGTTTGGGAGGGCATAGGAACTGGGGGATTTGAGAATGAGGATCTAGATATTGGAGATTGGGTTGGTGTGGGCGATGAATGGAGGAGAAGGGGGATAGGAGAAGAATGCGATGGCTTTCTCCACTATTAGTACGAGTGAGGTTGGGGGGCATACAATGCGTTTGTTCGTCCGTCCGGATGAAGAGCGTAGGGAATGGGTGGAGAGAATGGCTCGTCAACTGTGCGAAGTAGGCCAAATGTACGATATTTCTGTTCAGCCCGTATGTACATGGCATAGCAATATCATAATATTAATCGGAATACGAAAAACTAATCGAAATTATGTGAATAATTTGGCCTTCACACTAATATTATATGTATGTGTGTGTGTGTTTGATGATAATGTTACTTTCAGAGATATTTGAGCACATTTTATTATCAAAAATATCAACACTTACATGTACCACTCTACAATTACAACATGATAACTTAATTACTAACTCAGAAAGATAGCAAGATTAATCTGCGAATGCTTAAGGTTCTACACCAAAAGTTAGGTTGAGAGATTGAAGCGGCCATCTCTATTGTAAGTATGGGTGACAAAACTTAAAGAAAGTAACCAACCACAAATAGTTTATTTAGAGTCATAAAACTATCGTGACAAAATAAGGGCCTATTTAAAACTCAAGAATTTCATAGGATTCTTTCAGAAATTTTATATGAAACAATTCAATTTCTGTAAAATTCCTGATTCCTGCTACGACGCAAATAGGAATACCGGTGAAGATTGTACTATCTTTCAGAAATTTTATATGAAACAATTCAATTCCTGTTAAATTCCGGATTCCTGCTACGACGCAAATAGGAATACCGGTGAAGATTGTACTAGAAACATCAAACAAACTACTCGTTAAGATCATGGAACTAAGCATCATCTGCATCTTACAAAGCACGTTCGTATCTCACAAACAAATAAATAAGCGGCCAATATTGTTGTCTTGTTTAGAGATTAACTTCAAGACTTCACATTTGATGAAAAATTCGAACTAAGGAGAAAATGGAGATCAAAAAATTGGAGAGAATCGGAGTGCGGGGAGGCGAATGGTTGTTTCTGGAAGCAACGCAAGAGACTCGAGTATGGGCCTGTTTGGTAGAGCTCCACCAGCTCCAGATCCACTCAGATCCACCTAGATCCACCATGGAGCAGCTCCACCGTGAATCTGGGTTTCGTCCAAGTGTTTGGTACAGCTCCAGCGCTTCTCTCTATCTCAGTGCCAAACTGGGCCCACACGTCAAGGGGCATAATGAAAAAATGCAAAAAAAAAGCCACAGGCTTCTTCTTCTTCCTCCCGACGAGCTCCCGAGGCGGTGGAGGTGGTGCTGGCCCGGCGGGAGGCGGTGCAAGCCCGGGGGGAGGCGGCGGTGGAGGTGGTGCTGGCCCGGGGGGAGGCGGCGGTGGAGGTGGTGCTGGCCCGGGGGGAGGCGGACGAGGGGGATGCGGCGCCGGCCCGGGAGGAGGCGGAGGCGGGGGAGGCGGCGCCGGCCCGGGGGGAGGCGGAGGCGGGGGAGGCGGCGCCGGCCTGGGAGGAGGCGGGGGAGGCGGCGCCGGCCCGGGAGGAGGCGGAGGCGGAGGCGGGGGAGGTGGTGTTGGCCCGGGGGCAGGCGGACGCGGGGGAGGCGGCGCCGGCCCAGGAGGAGGCGGGGGAGGCGGCGCCGGCCCGGGAGGAGGCGGACGCGGGGGAGGCGGCGCCGGCCCGGGGGCAGGCAGACCCGGGAGGAGACCGCGGCGGTGGAGGGAGAAATCGGCGCAGTGGGGAAGGCGACGGCCAGATCGGAGAAGAGTGGAGGCGGGGGAGGCAGCGCCGGCCCGGGAGAAGACGGCAGCGGTAGAGAGAGTAGTCGGCGGGAGGCGGTGGCCATAGGGAGGAGTTGGCGCGGCGGGGAAGTCGGAGCTCGGTGGCGAGAAAGAAGAAAAATAATGAACCGTTTTTTTGTGTAACCAGTGGCAGTGGTGGGTAATTTTCCCCAACTCCACCAAACTTGAGTTGGTGGAGCACCCCTTGAGGTGCTCCACCAAATCCATGAATCTGGGGGTAGATCCACTGTTTTCGTGGAGCAGATCCATGGTGGAGCTGCTGGAGCTAGAAGTGTTTGGCTGGTAAAATTGAATCTGGATCCGTTTTTCGTGGATCTGGAGCTGGTGGAGCTCTGCCAAACAGACCCTATATCTGTATATGCGATCTCCTAATTCGGTCTGCTATTGGGCTGCATGTAACCACGGGTGAATGGGCTAACTGGGCACTTAAACGGGGTTATACGGCCGATTATGCGAAAACGGGCAATTAATCAGCCCGTGCGGTCAATTTAGCTGTAATGGATTATAACAGCTCTCCTACTCATGTATACATGATGATTTGCTCGCCAATTCCACGTAATCGCTCGATTACATCAGCCGCATTGACCGTTTTTACGACACTGTCCTGATCACCAAAATCAGGCAAGGATACAATAGATTTGCACATTGGAGCCGAGTTGATGACCAAATTGTTGAGTAACCGTCGCGGGTGATCAGTCCGATCGATTCCTCTGCTATACAAAAGATAGATCAATTACAGAAGATACAAATAGTAGATTGAAACACATAGATAGGAAGAACTCCTGATCTTTCTTTATTGCTTTCTCTTTCTTATGCCTGTACATAATAGCCAATAGTACTCCCTATTTATGCCTAGTGATGAGATGCCCACCATGGGCAAAGCTTCAAACCCAGCCCTAGGTTTCCTGACACTCCCCCTTGGGCACTCATTCGACATGTTTATACTTAATCAAAACTCCATAAAAACCCAGTGGGAAAAATTTGGAGAAAGAGTACATGATACATATTATGCTGCGTTGCACGAATTGCCTCATTAAAAACCTTGACCGAGAAACTTAGAAAAACTTGTCAAGGGAAAAAGAGTACAATCCACCCAATTTCATTTAATCTTCAGGATTTATTCTTTGGGTACTTGATCTTTGTGAACAAGTTTTAATAACGAGCTTAAGAAAAAAATATCCCCCTAAAATTTGCACTTCTCTAAGTCTCATCATTCCAATTACTCGTACACATCTTTCAAAACTAGATGCTAGGAGTGACTTAGTAAATAAATATGTAAGATTTTCACATGACTTAGTATGCAGTACCTTAATTTCGTCCATCTTTTGCAATTCATGAGCATAGAAGAACTTGGGGTCGATATGCTTTGTGAGATGACTCTTCACGTAGCCTGTCTGCACTTGTGCAATACAAGCTGCATTATCTTCATAGATAATTGTAGGAGCTTGCATAATATTCGTCCTACATGATTGCTAGATGTGGTGAATCATTTGTCGGAGCCAAGCACATTCTCGTGCGGCTTCGTACAGTGCTATGATTTCTGAGTGGTTTGTCGAAGTCGTCACAAGACTTTGCTTAGATGATTTCCATGAAATTGCAGTTCCACCACACAGGAATACATAGCCTGTTTGTGACCTTGTGATATGCAGGTCCGACAGGTACCCAGCATCTACATAGTTAGTCATATTCAAATCTTAGTTTTTTCTGTAGAATAACCCAAGATCCTTGCTTCCTTGGAGGTATCGAAAGATGTCCTTTTTTCCCTGCCCATGCCTTTTGGTAGGTTCTGCACTATGCCTTGCTAATAGGTTTACGGTAAATACAATGTCCGGTCTAATGAAGTTCGCTAAATACAAAAGTGATCCTACTGCACTTAAGTATGGGAATTCCGGTCCCAGGACTTCCTCCTCCTCTCTAGGTTGGTATGGATCTTTTTCTTGCTGTAAAGATCTCCCGATCATCAGTACTTTCGATAGGTATGCCTTCTCAAAGCCGAACCTTTCTAACACCTTCTAGGCGTAGGCTAACTGATGTACTAATATTGCTTCAGGGACATGCTCGAGCTGTAGGCCTAAGCAATATTTGGTTTTACCCAAATCTTTCATTTCAAATTCTGACTCCAGGTAAGAACTTCCTTCTTTTATGTCTTCCATGGTCCTGATGATATTCAGATCATCTACATTGACTGATATTATATAAGATCTATTCTGGTATCGTCATATAAATGCACAGGGACAATCTTCATTGTTCGTGTAGCCTTTCTTACATAGAAAGTCGCTTAAACGATTATACCACATCCTGTCTGATTGCTTAAGTCTGTACAGTGATTTTCTTAGTTTCACACTGTATAAATTTCTATTTGTTCTATCTTGGTTCAGGATAGAGATACGTTTAGTTCCTTCATATAAATTTCTGAATCCAAGTTTTCATAAAGGTATGCAGTTACCACATCCATCAATTTTATTTCTAAGTTCAGGTTTACTACCATTGAGGTTAAGTATCTAAAGGTGATTTCACGCATGACTGGGGAGTAGGTTTCTTCATAATCAACTCCTGGACGTTGAGTAAAACCTTGTGCAATAAGCCTTGCTTTATATCTTTCAACTTCATTTCTTTCATTTTTCTTTCGAACAAATACCCACTTATACCCTACAAGGTGCACATGGGGAGGTGTGTGACTTATGGGTCCAACACCTCTATTTTATTCAGAGATAATAATTCAGTTTCTAGTGCTTTCTTTCAATCTTCCCAATATGATCTTTTCTTACATGAAGTTGATCTTCCCAATCGGAGCGATGCAGACTCTGGATCAAGATCGATGATTGTGGCAATTTTCTTTACAAAGTAGATATCAACATTGGTTGTTGTCCTATTTATGGATTCTCCTGTGTGCACATAGTTTATAGCTATTTCATCATAAGTTGCTTCTTCTTGAGCTTCTATTTGCTCATCGCTTCTTCCAGTTGCGGTGACAAGTCCCTTTAGTTTTTCAGCTCCGATGTGTGCGCACACGTCCATGCTGATTTCTCCCTCCATGGGAATGTTCAGATCCGATATGCCCTTTTCTGAAGGTGTTATACTGGTGCCAGGTCTCAACTGACTCCCCTTCTAGTTCTGGGGAATTTCAGTGATCGGCTGTATCAAATCCTTCTTATCCTTTTTCACTAGGCGTCCCCAGTTATTTAGGGTTCGAGGGGCTAGAGTTCTCGTCCTTTTATTCTGAGACCTCTGGACGGGATTAGGGATACCTTCAACTTTCTTTGCTATTTCAACTCTCTACATTGCGTGCAGGCACATGCGACTTGGTCACGCTCTTCAAATCACTAAAGTGGTCAGGCAGTTAATTTGCTAATGCTTGCAAATCAACGATCTTCTGGACTTCTCTATTTATTTCACTAGTGCGCGGGTCATGTGCATGGATTCCCGTAGCTTGCCATGTAATTTTCTGACATATTTCATCAAGGGGTTGATTTCTTCTTCCTAATGTTGGGAAATTAACCTCATTAGATATGCAATCAACGAAATGGGCAGTATGCAAATCTCCTATCATGGGTTCTAAATACCTGATTATAGATGATGTCTCATAACCAACATATATCCTAGTCTTTCGGAGAGGACCCATTGCAGTACACTGTGGAGGGGGTATAGGTACATAAACCTTGCATTCAAACCTCCGGAGATGAGAAAATTTCGGTGCTAACCCTTGCGCTAGTTGCAAGGAAAAGTCATTAGATAGGATAAGATTTTTGCACAAGTTCTTGTCCATTCTCTCAAACTAGAGCTATTTGAATAAGGTGAGGACTATTGATAACAAGGAGACTTTAGGTAAGAGGTGAAAGTTAGGAAAAGAATACAAGAACACTTGTCATTTTTGCCTTTTCCATTTTAAAATTAACATGTATTTGAAAAATTACTCTTTAATCAAGCAGCCATTCTACCTAGGGCTTAATCTATACTCAATATGGCTTTGATACCAACAATATGGGGACCCCAGGGGTGGGAGCGCCCGTTGTCACTGCATGTGTTCTGTACTAGTCCCGTGATCAATAGCTAGTACACACATTCACATCATTGTGATCACATCTATATATATCGCACATAAATAGCTTACATAAAAGGGGTAATATTATTTATGTGAGGCATAAAAGAGTATATACACAAAAGGCCGACTGGCCAAAAGACCAAAAGAGTCTTGAACAAAAGCAGCGAAAGTCTAATAAACAAAAGTATCCAATGATGTGCCATTATAACCTGCAGGCAACCGACTGGAGTCAAACCCTAGAAGGATCCCTTGTCAAATTCCCTGGTGCCAGGGGTGAAATATGCATCGTCAGGCAAGAGATATTCATTCTCTGATTAACAACAATTTAAGTAAGGTTGAGTACATTGTGTACTCAGCAAGACTTGTAGTGTATCGCAAAATTTACATATATGCAAGATTGTCAATGGATGAGGTTCTACACTAAGTTACTTTTAGCATGAGGCAGGGTTCATTTCACAATAACACTAAGTAATAATTTACAATCAGAATTGTAAAGAGCATTTTACATGTAATGAAGTAACATTTGGATAATTCTATAACAGTAGATCAAAACCATTCACAGCCCTCCTCGGTTGTGAACATCACACAGTTCCCTCCCATGGGCATGGCACACGATTAGATGTTCATGCCATCCCATATGTTCAATGAAGCAGTTTTGAAAAGGAAAACTATACTCTTTGTAGCTACATTCAAGCTTGCCAATGACCGTGAGCACGACTATTTAAGTAGTTTTTAATGCTCTACAGAGATTGTATAGCTTTACCCAATGAGATAATTAATTTTTACTATCGGCAAGATAATCAATTTTTACTATCGGCAACTTCATACTTTCTTTGGCATGTGATGAAAGTTGATTATCTTAAAGCCTTTAGGTTATCTAGTCCTAACCTTACACTAGCTCGAATGAACATCGAACCACTCTTAGGTACACCCCTAAGAAAGCATTCGAATCCTCTATAGGTACACCCCTAAGCGAGGACCCTCACTTAGGCCCGTCTCTTAAGTGGGCATTCATCGTTGCTTAAAAGCCTTGGCCCGAGCACCTTGGTGTCAGAGGCCCCTATGAGCAAACCTAACCAGAGTGCCCTTACTACTTCTGTGCCTACCACAATGCAAGGCTAGACCTAGACAACTTAATGAGCTAAATGCCAGAGCCTATATAGCACATGTGGTCGTACGGTGTGACATAGATGTGCAACAATAGCATTCGGTCCTTAATTGACCCGGGCAAGAATCTCTCCCTGTATACATGCAAGATTCCTTCTCGTGAGAGTGATAGGAATAGCGGAAGTACGAGTGATAGGAATAGAGGTACGGCTCACCAGAGAGAAAGTCTTATGGTTGGCGTCTGGTCGGAGATGAAGACGAAGGTCTAGCTCGAGTGATCCTCTACATGAAAGGTCAAACAAATGAGTAGGGTGCTCAAAGGAGAGGTAAGCCACATTGAGGTGGGGTCGAGGAGAGCAGGTTATCGGAGATGCTAGAGCACGGTGGCGTGCTCGCTGGAGTTATGTACGACTTTGGTTTCTCGATGATCTAGTGAGCGGAATGCTCAAGGAATGCATGCAAGAGACCGAGAGGGCGAGCTGAGGGGAAATGGTACGGTCGGAGGGGTTTTATATGCATGGTCTTGGGCTCTCGCCATGGAGTAAGATGTGAAGTTGACGATAACGGGGAAGAGATCTGTCACGTCGGAGTGACGGGTTAGGTAGGATAGGGTAGTAGTAGAGGAGAAATTGCTGGCCACGACCATGGCGGAGCTGGCGCATGCGCGCAAGGTGGAAGACGATTGCTGCCAACAGGCCCAGCGCATTAGCAAGCGAAGAGAGATGGCATAACAGGATTGTTTGGGTATACACTCGACATGCAAAGTGTTTAGGAACTATGCTCGAGTAGCTATGGAGATCGGGTCGATTAATCGAAGTCGTCTATGAGCAAGTGGTCGAAACTGACATCCAACGTGGTCGTAAACGACTACTCAACATGGTCGTAGTCAAGGGAGAGGGAAAGAGGTGAGGTAAGTTAAGAGGTTCGAACACTTTACTCACTCACCAGATGCACTCAAAAGATTTGGAGAAAATCTTTTTGGATGGTGCGGACGATTAGGTAGATTGTCAGAGCTTTATTTCTCTTGATTTTTCTAAAAAAATCTAAGAAGATTTCTAGCTGAGTTTAAGTATATTTGTTTAATTTGGATTCGATCTTATTTATATTTTATGCACTTTTGATGTTCAAAAATCAAATTTTTCCAAAGAAACTCCTATGATAACCAAGGGAGAACAAATGCATGCAGGAATTTTTAAGTTACCCTCATTTTTATATTCCTTGGGATTTTCAGGATGTTACAGTTTCAAGGCTTCAAATCTCAGAGAATGAATACCTCGTAGTCATACATTATCATCTTAGTGGTATGTTTTTAATTCTTTTTCAATGTCATTTTTTTGTACGCTATATGATCGTCGCACTAATCAAAATATTTTCTTATACTGTCATTTTTATATGGATTGTACTTTTGTCATCTCAAAATATCTAAATAATCTTTGGAGACAGGTACCACCATAGTTTTATTTTATGCATTTAGTTTTTATCTATGCACTGAGAGACCATGTGGAGGTATCCCCATGTTTTTGATGAGTAATTAACGATTGGTTTAGAGAGTTTGAGTTTGATAGATCTTTAACCGGCCTGTGAGCTATGGCAATGGATAAGTATTCCACCAAGCCCCCGATCTTCGATGGGATCGACTATCCCTTTTGGAAGAGTCTGATGGAGACCTACATACAGGCTTAGGGCTATGCGATTTGGTGCAAGGTCAAAACACGCTTTGTTGTTCCTGCCGATGAGAACATCAATGCGGCGAACATGACCGATGTTGAGGCGAATGCTAAGGCAAGTAACATCATCATCCAAGGTTTGAGCCGAAATGAGTTTGATCGCATTTCTCATCTTACGTCGGCCTTCGATATTTGGGTGACCTTCGATGCTTAACATGAGGGCACCACCCAAATAAAGACGGTACGATAGGACCAGTTCAAGCGAGATTACAACAAGTTTGAAATGCTCGCTGGCGAGTCCCTTGATGAGTGCTTTGCGAGGTTCCACAAGATTTTGAGCAACCTCCGAGCGGTCGGTCTCACATACCCCGACTCGGACAACGCTCGCCAAATGCTTTCGGCCTTGGATTTGCGTGTTTGGGAGATGAAGGTAACCACCATCAAGGACACCACGGACCTTTCAACATTGACTCTTGATGTGTTGTACTCACGCCTCAAACCTCACGAGATTGACATTGTCTCTCGCAAGTCGAAGTATCAGTCGATGACCTTGGTCACTGATCCCAGTTCGAGTTCTGAGTTTCCTTCTGATGGTGTTTCTGGCTTCTCTCTTGCTGCTGTTTGTGAGATGAGTGATGACTTACTAGAGCAGCTTCCAGAAAACCAACTAGCCCTCTTAGCCAGAAAATTTTCCCATGCATACAAGAGGGTTAGGGAGAGGAAGAGAGGAGGTGGACGTGTGATTTGTTTTGAGTGTGGTGGCCTCAACCACATTCGAGCAAACTGCCGCAAGCTGGAGGGCAAGAACGATTACGGCGGTTCGAGCAAGAACGTCTACACCGACAAGAACCACAACAAGAAGCCTCCAAGCAAAGAGAAGAAGTTTCGCATCCTTGGCAAAGCCAAGAAGCTCTTCCATCGCGTCCTCACCGCCTTCGACGACCTCGACCTCAGCAAGGTGGAGGGGTGGAGTGACGACGATGGGAAGGACGATCAAGATCCCAAGGATGGCGAGGACTTCAGCGGCATGTGCTTCATGGCCCTTGAGGGCGAGATTAGCGACAGCGAACTCTACTCTAACTCCGACGAGGTATACCCCTTCTACGACCAGCTTAATGATGCTTTTCTTAAGCTAGGAAAATTTCATGCTAGATCTAGAGCTAGGTGTAGCGAGTTGGAGAAGGAAGTAGATAGATTGTCACGGGAGCTTACTTCATTTATTTCTGCTCCCTACCGTGACAAATGTGATACATGCTCTGCTTTGTTGGTGACATGGAGAAATTAAGGACCTCTCATGATAGTCTGTCTTCTGAGCTTGACATGATTAAGGTGGAGAATATTAGTCTTTTGGCTGAACTAGAGATGAGTTGGGTAGCTGCTCTTTCATCTACTACTGTTGAGATTACTTCTTGCACCTCATGTGAGGATAAGGACAATGTGTTTAGAGGTCTTTATACCATGCTTCTCGATCTGCCTAAATCTTGTGAAAGTTGCATTAATTTTAAGATGAACTTAAAAATGGCAGATCATAAAATTGCTGAGTTACAAGCTTTTCTGTTAGAGCCCATTGCTTCATGTATGAACTGTCCGAGCTATTTTTTTTGGGCTACACCACTTGCTTGTCAATGCCCCCAGCCGAATGGACCCTTGGCCATTTGCCACTGTTAGGAAACCTGGGCCCAGGCCAGCAGTCCTGTCCCTTTATGGGCACCCCACCGTAGACTATAAATAAGGAGCCATACCGACATATTTGTACACCTGATGCAATTGAAAGCAATAAAGAAGGACCAAGAGTTCTCTCTACCTCTCTCCGTGTTCAATCTATTATTTTGTCTTCTATGATTGATTCGATTTGTTCTAAGCATAGGAATCGAATGGACTGGTCACCAGAGACGGTTCCTCAACACGTTATCAGCACGACTTCGCTCCGGTGAATTGAAGGTAATCATCGAAGCACCTAATAGATTGAATTTTCTACATCGCTTTGAATTCGTATTTTTTGCGTTCTAGATTGAATCTCTGCGGTGCAAATCCGCCTTAATCTAACACGAGCAGACCTGAAGTCGCCGGCACAATGTCGATTGGTAGATTGTGAAACGAGGAAGATGTTGATTGCAATATAGATTAGAAACGAAAAAAGGGGAAATTTGCATTTTTTTGTTGTTGTTCGGTTTATGCATGGCTTCTGCGCAAGAAAAGGAAAAGAGGGACAGTTTCGGCCCTGCACGGCCACCGCAGGCGAAGAGCACCACCGGCCGCCAGTCGCCGGCCCGCAGCTGGTCGCCGGCTCGCCGCTAGTAGTTGGCACTGCTGCCGGTCGTCGGCTTGAAGCCGGCCACGCCTGAAGCATCGGCCCCGCCGGCTGCATGCTTGCCTTGCTCGTCCGCTGGCTTCCAGCCAGCTTCCAGGGCGCGCTCGCAGCCCGCACGGTGTCGCCCACTCGCCGGCCGCCACCGCTTCGGTTTTGCCATTCGCACTGCCGCCGAACCGGCCCGCAGCTTGGCATCTCCAAGCACGCGCCCGCACGCGCTTGCGCCACCGCACCGACGCCACCACGTGCCTTGGCCTGTAGCCACTCGCCCCGGTCACCGCTCACCGTGCGCGCGCCCCGCACGACGGACCCACTCGGCCACGCTGCCGCTCGAGCTGCGTCGCCGGCCCGCGCCCCGCACAACGCGCGCTGCTGATGCTTAGCCTCTCGCGCCCACATGCGTGTACTCGGTTTTTGCGCATGCACGCATAACGAACCGGCAGTCAGCGCCTCGGCTCTCGCGCCCGCACGCGCGTACTCGCCTCAGCTCTACCACTTCGGCTCGCACCACCGTCGAGCAGCCGCCGCCGTGTCGCCGCCCCGTGCCGTCTCGCCTGGTCTGCCGCCGCACGGCGCCCGGTCTCCTCCACCGCAGCGCCGCCCGACTGGGCCGCCACGCGCCGCCGTACCCGCGCCGCTGCCCGACGCCGGTCTCCCTACGCGCCGCCACCGGTGTGAACAGGGGTAGGGAAACCCTACCCCTGCCTTCCCTTTGAGCCGGCCGAGCGGGCCACCAGGCCGATTGGGCCAAGAAATAGGAAAACGGCTTCCCTGTTCCCTTCTTTGTGTTTCCCCTGTGTTCCCATCGACGTGGCAAACATCCATAGCACCATTCCTATCCCTCACATGTTCCCCTGGTGCTCTGGATTTTGCCACGTCGATGAGAACACTGGGGGAACATGGAAAAGGAAACAGGGAAGCCGCGTTCAAGAAATAGCGGGCCGGATGGGAAAAGAAAAGGGGGGTAGGCCGGCGCCGGGGATTTTGCGGAAAAGCCCTCCTATTTTCCATAAATAACCAAGAGGCCCTAAAAATCGCATATAAGTCCCGAATTTTGCAGAAAGGTCTCGGTAATTTCAAAAATTGCCGATAGGTCCTCCGATTTACATATGGGTCTAGAATTTTGTAGAAAAACCCTCGGTAAATCAGAAAATTACGCGAATTTTTCTCTGAACTGAAAATTTGCGTAGAAACCCCCAGAAATTGCAGAATTCGCTGAAAATTCATATTCTAGCATAAAGGACCTCAAAATCTGAATTTTGAATTATTTTTAGCATTTGAAGCTTATTTATTTCTGCCATTATTATTCTTTGAATTTTTTGTATTTATTTACTGTTTTTGGTTAATTGTAATTGTTTAAATTACTTTTAATCAGTGAAATTAGCAGTAAAATTATAGAAAATGCATAGAAAATTATGAAACATTACGAGAACCTATTGTACCATTTATTTACCCGCAGTAAATTATTCCATGCATGTTTACCTGAAGTAAACTTATTTTATTTCATTCATACACATGTAGATGACTAGCATCACGAACCAGGAGTTCGAGGTGCTGGCCCAGCTTGGCCAAAACTATCTATCATGGGCATCCGATGTTGAGATTGTGCTTGGAACCAGGAAGCTCCGCGCGGCTATTGGGATAGGCTGACAGAACGACGCCCGACCCACACCTGAGGAGAATGATCAGGCACCACCTCTGCATCACTCTCAAGAATGAGTATATGGCAGAGAAAAGCGCGCTAGCATTCTGAATCGCACTCAAGAAGCGGTTTGAGAGGCTAAAGTACACCATTCTTCCTCAAGCAGAGCAGGAGTGGATTAGACTGAGGTTTGCCGACTTTAAGACGGTCGAGGAGTACAATTCTGCCTTGCACATGATTTGTACTAATCTGCAACTCTATGGCAAGTAGATCACAGATGAGCAGAAGATCAAGAAAACCCTGTTCACCTTTCACCCCAATGCCGTACAATCCTCCCGCAACTATCGTCAAGATGGCTACAAGGAGTACGCCGAATTGATTGATATGATGCAGGTTGCGGAGACTCAGGATGAACTTCTCCGCATGAACTACGTCACTCAGCCACCAGGCAGCTCCGCTGGCCGTGAAGCCAACGCTAGCAGCTACAAGGTGCGAAAGCCCTTGATGAAGAGAAGGGGGAAGAAGGGTAAGATCGTTGCCCAGAAAGACAAGTCAGATGCTCCAAGTGACAAAAAGGCTAATAAGAGTGGCAAGACCTATGACCAGCAGAACCAGGGTTGCTACAAGTGTGGCAAATGGGGGCATTGGTCGCGGATATGCAAAGAACCGCAGCATGTCATTGATGTCCACCAAGCTCAGAAGAAGAAGGATGGCAAAGGGCAGCCTGAAGCTCACTTTGCAGCAGTTGAGGGGGAGCACCCTGAGCAGCTGCCTGAGTTGATGGAAGTTGAATCCATCCCGACAGCAGCACCTCCTTATGACTTAGAGGCAGCCACAGCCATGATCTCTCTTGAAGAGAAGATCACTCCTGAAAAGTAGCCGAAGAAGTCGATGATTTTTTAGTTGATTCAGTCTGATGCACAGAATGCATTAGACTTTAATTGTCATTTTTTTGTGTTAAATGAACAAGTTAGAACTTGTATGGATGGTGCTTTAGGATTTACTTTCTCGTGATGGTTGGATGATTTTGGAATAATTCATTCATTTATTCAGTTTATGATGGCATGATATGTTCTGATATTGGAGTATTTTATTTATGTGTTGAATGCCTTCTAATACATGTTAATTAAATACATTATATTAGAACACGTGTGGCGCCCTATGGAGAAAGTATGCCTTGCCGACAGCGGCACAATGAATACCATCTTAAGAGAGACTAAGTATTTCCAGTCGATCCGTAAGAGCACTGGCAGCCTTACGACAATCGCCGGAAGCGATGCATGTATAATCGGTTCTGGAAGAGCCACAATTATACGTTCAATGGGCACAACTTTGGTCATTGAAAAAGTCTTATTGTACCCAGAATCGACTAGAACTCTCCTAAGTTTTAAGGATATTCGGTCCAATGGTTTCCACGTTGAGACTGAAGAAGAGTACAGTAAGGAATACCTGCTCATCACGAAGCGCGAAGAAAATGGCAAAAGGGTATTAGAAAAACTTCCTTCACTAGAAACTGGGCTATATTATACGAACATTAAGGCACCCGCAGCCTACACTGTCTTGAAGACAATATTTAGAAGCTTTGAACTCTTCTGTCTTTGGCATGATAGATTAGGCCACTCAGGTCTTAGGATGATGAGAAACATAATCAATAATTCGCATGGGCATAATATTAATGTGAAGAATTTCCCGAATCATGAAGATTTTGTGTGCCCTACATATGCCACCGGGAAACTAATTACTTGACCTTCCACTCTGAAGTGAAGGATGAAGTCCCTGCATTCCTGGAATGCATCCAAGGAGACATTTGCAGTCCCATTCAGCCCATCTCAGGGCTATTTAAGTATTTCATGGTGCTCATTGACGCTTCCTCGAAGTGGTCATATGTGGGTTTGTTGTCTACAAGAAACCACGCTTTTGCAAAATTGATCTCGCAGATCATTCACATCAAAAATATGTTCCCTGGTCATCACATCAAGTCCATCAAAATGGACAACGCCGGAGAATTTACTTCAAAGGCATTTGATGATTATTGCATGGCGATGGGAATTACAATTGAGCACTCGGTACCGCATGTCCATACCCAGAACAGTTTGGCAGAGGCTTTAATCAAGAGAATTAAATTTATTGCCCGACCCCTCTTGCATAATTGTAATTTGTCAGCTACATGTTGGGGACATGCAGTCCTACATGCAGCGAATCTCATCAACCTTAGACCTTCGGCCTACAACATCCATTCACCTATGCAACTAGCGCAAGCATCACCACCGAAAATTTCTCATCTTGGGAGGTTTGGATGCAAGGTTTATGTACCTATACCACCTCCGCAGCGTACTGCAATGGGCCCACTCCGCAAGACTGAGATATACGTTGGTTATGCGACTGCATCCATAATCAGGTATTTGGAACCCATGTCGGGAGATTTGCATACTGCCCCTTCGCTGATTGCATTTTTGATGTGGATAATTTCCCGTCATTAAAGGAGGAAATCAACCCCTTGATGAAAAATGTCGGGAAATTACGTGCGAAGCCACGGGAATTCATGCACATGACCCGCGCACTAGTGAAACTGAGAAAGAGGTCCAGAAGATTATCGACTTGCAAGCATTAGCAAACCAACTGCCCGATCACTTTAGTGATTTAAAGAGCGTGACTAAGTCACATGTGCCTGCACGCAATGCACCGGAGAGGCCTCAGAATAAAAGGACGAGAACTCCGGCTCCTTGAGTCCAAAGTAACCGGGGACTTATCACAACCGATCACTGAAATCCCCAAGAATGAGAAGGGGAGCCAGTTGAGACCTGGCACAAGTATGACACCTTCAGAAAAGAGCATACCTGATCTGAATATCCCCATCAGCATGGATGTGTGCGCACACATCGGAGCCGAAAAACTAAAGGGACTTGCCACCGCAATTGAAAGAAGCGATGCGTAAAGTGAAGCTCCAGAAGAAGCAATCGCTCCAAAAGAAGCAACTCATGAAGAAATAGCTATAAATTATGTGCACACGGGAGAGTCCCTGAATAGGACAACAGCCAATATCGATATCTACTTCGTAAAGAAAATTGCCACAATCATCGACCTTGATCCCGAGCCTGCATCTCTCGCTAAATGTAAGAAAAGATCAGATTGGGAAGATGGAAGAAGGCAATAGCAACTGAATTACTGTCTCTGAACAAAAGAGAGGTGTTTTTCCCCTGTACGCCTCTCCATGTGCACCCCTTAGGGCACAAGTGAGTATTTGTTCGAAAGAGGAATTAAAGGAATGAAGTAGTGAGATACAAAGCAAGGCTAGTAGCACAAGGTTTCACTCAACGTCCTGGAGCTGATTATGAAGAAACCTAATCCCCAGTTTGAGTGGAATTACCTTTAGATATTTGATCTCAATGGCAGTGAACTTGAACTTAGAAATGAAATTGATGGATGTTGTGACTACATACCTTTACAGTAACTTGGATTCGGAGATTTATATGAAAGTCCCTGAAGGAATCCCTCTCCCGAACCAAGATAGAGCAAATAGAAATCTGTACAGTGTGAAACTTAGAAAGTTACTTTATGGACTGAAGCAATCTGGAAGAATGTGGTATAATCGCTTAAGCGACTTTCTTTGCAAGAAAGGCTACACGAACAATGAAGACTGCCCTTGTGTATTTATACGGCGATCCCAGAATGGATTCTGTATAATCTCTGTGTATGTAGATGATCTGAATATCATCGGGACAGCAGAAGATATAAAAGAAACAAGCTCCTACTTGGAATCAGAATTTGAAATGAAAGATTTGGGCAAGACCAAATTCTACTTAGGCCTACAGCTTGAGCATATCCCTGAAGGAATCTTGGTACATCAGTCGATCTACACCTAGAAGGTGCTTGAAAGGTTTGGCTTTGAGAAGGCATTCCCATCGAAAGTACCAATGATCGGGAGGTCTTTACAGCAAGAAAAAGATCCTTTCTGACCTAGGGAAGTGGGGGAGGAAGTCCTGAGACCGGAATTCCCATACTTGAATGCAGTGGGAGCACTCATGTACTTAGCAAACTGCACTAGACCAGATATTGCTTTTGCCGTTAACCTCTTAGCAAGGTACAGTGCAGAACCTACCAAAAGGCATTGGCAGGGCATAAAGGACATCTTCCGATACCTCCAAGGAAGCAAGGACCTTGGATTGTTCTACAGAAAGAATCAAGATCTGAACTTAATTGGCTATACAGATGTTGAGTACCTGTCTGACCCGCATACCGTAAAGTCACAACAGGCTATGTATTCTTGTGTGGTGGAACTGCAATTTCCTGGAAATCGTCTAAGCAAAGCCTTGTAGCTACTTCGATGAACCACTCAGAAATTATAGCACTGTATGAAGCCGCACGAGAGTGCACTTGGCTCCGCCGAATGGTTCACCACATCCAGTAGTCATGTGGGATGAACATTGTGCAAACCCCCACAATTATCTATGAAGATAATGCTGCTTGCGTTGCACAAGTGCAAACGGGCTATGTGAAGAGTCATCTCATAAAGCATATCAACCTCAAATTCTTCTATGCACATGAATTGCAAAAGATGGACGAGATCAAAGTACTGCATACCAAGTCTTGTGAAAATCTAGCAGATTTGTTCACTAAATCACTCCCCGCATCTAGCTTTGAAAGGTGCATGCGTGGAATTGGAATAATGAGACTTAGAGAAGTGCAGAATTCAGGGGGAGAATTCTCTCAAGTCTGCTAGTAAATCTTGATTATGAAGATTAAGTACCCAAAGAATAAAGTCCTAAAGACCAAATGAAATTGGGTGGATTGTATTCTTTTTCCCTTGATGAGTTTTCCAGAAGTTTCTCGACGAAGGTTTTTAATGAGGTAATTCGTGCATCGCAGCATAACATGTATCATGTACTCTTTCTCCAAATTTGTCCCGCTGGGTTTTTATGGAGTTTAAACGAGGCATAAACGTGTCGGGTGAGTGTCCACGGGGGAGTGTTAGGAAACCTGGGCCCAGGCCAGCAGTCCTGGCCCATTATGGGCACCCCACCATAGACTATAAATAGGGAGCCATACCGGCATATTTGTACACCTGATGCAATTGAAAGCAATAAAGGACCAGGAGTTCTCTCTACCTCTCTCTGTGTTAATCTATTATTCTGTCTTCTGTGATTGATTTGATTTGTTCTAAGCAGAGGAATCGATCGGACTGATCGCCAGCGACGGTTCCTCAACAGCCACATCGTGCACGGTGTTACCCAACAGTGGGGGGATCGTATCTAACGAGCGCGCCTTCTTGCTTTGGGTGTCGGTGCATGACGGTCATCGCCACATGCTGTTTGCCGTGTGGCTGGTAGGGCCATTGATCTGCTGTGCGCCAAGGGTGAACAAGGGAAGACATCAGGGAGGAAAACGAGTCCTAGATCGCGGTGCAGGCGCCGCCCTGCGTCTGCAGTGCGACTAGAAGTGGTATCAACGTTCTTGCTTTGTATTGCTTCGTGTGATTTTGAGCTGTGCGACTAGAAGTGCTTCAACCTCATACTTTGCATTTGTTCTATCAAAGGTTGATCAGTGGGTTTGGGTGGGGATCATGACTTGATTTTTCCTTGTTAATTTGAGGGTAGAATCCAGATTAGTTAGAGATAACGTGTGCGTTTGTTCAGGGAAGATCGGGTAGTAAATCGGTTTGCTCTATAGCACTGTTGTACTATTTTTACAAGCAGTATAGAGGCATAATTTAATAATTTCATCTACTAGAGAGTTGCAGAGAATTTCGATAGCTTTTAGTGGAATTTTATTCATGTCAATCCGATACATAGATTATGAGATATGAATTTTATTGTTCTGCTGTCCGGTAATTTGTCGTGTTTTTGCAGTTTGTAGTAAATAGTAAATTAAAAATAGTAAATGATCTAATATGAGAATTTGGTCAACATGATTATTGTAGTTAATTGCTTTAGATTTTCAGAAAATCTAATAAGACAATATTTACATAAGTAGAATAGCAGTTATGAATTTTGGGAGGCTGTTGTCTGATACTGGTCGCTGCTGGATGCAGTCGTGGGAAAACATTAATTTGACTAGCTTAATGGTAGAATTAAATTTTAGGAATAACTAGAAAGTGGTAAATAATTTCCTTTATATTCTAAAAATGTAATTATTTAATATATTTTCTTAGTTAGATTAAAAGCTATTAAATTATTAAGTCTGCTATTTGGAAGATGACATATCTGTCTTCTGGGTTAGAAACGGAGATTTAGATGATTTAATCTGAGGATTTGGCCAACAAAGAAAAAGTAGAAAATTTTGTATAGATTCTAGAACTAGTATGATTTACTATTTTATGATGTGGGAATTAAGTGTTATGATATTTTGAATACCGGGACAGCAAGGGGGATTGTCCGATGAAGGGGGAAAAAGGTGGATTTGGGAAGCGTGTGGGAGCGTTGTTGATTACTTGATGTCTTGTACTGCTGTAGCATGTATTAGGATTGGATATTTCCTGTAGGAGAAGTAGCTCGAGTGTGTTGTCACCTTTGAATTTTTTCGATCATCGCAATTAAGAAAAGTCAAGTGCATGGTAAAATAGTATCCAAGTGTCTGAGATTGTTGTTTGTTTATGCAATTACTTGCTATGATTATTTGTATGATGATACTTATTCTTAAACTACTCATATGTTTATGGTTACATTGATGATTATGGCAATTGATTAATGTTCTTGATTAACTAATGAAAAGAGATAATCATTGTATTGCATGTGAGCATTAAAGTTGCAAAGACCTACTTGGTAGGCACTCCATGGGAGTGGAGGTGAGATCATATATAAAAAAGGACAGTGCAAGAGTCTGAGGTGTGACCTATATGAAAAAGAACAAGCGGCCCTGTATAAAAAAAGGATAGGGCAAAGGTGTATCATCAACGGGTGAACACTCAACTATACCGGTATATGCAAAAAAAAAGGAGTTTGAGTCATGAGTATTGCATTTATGGAAAAGAGATGTGTGTGGAATTTGATGATAATGAGCATGTGACGATGAGATAATGGTAAATTAATTCGATATGTTAAAATAATACTTACCTTGTTTATTATTCTGCTTTGTACTTGCTGAGTCGTAGACTCACCCATACTTATTTATTGTTTTTACGTGTATGTTGAAGGTGATATGCATTGGGTTGAAGCAGAACATGGATTAATGCACTTTAGTAGCTTTTCACTTCATCTACCGATTCATCACTTGCAGACATGGACAATTTAGTAGCTTTCATTGAAATAATTGGTCTAGGATTGGTAAATTTATACAATAAAAAATATAATTAGGCTGGTTAAATTTTAAAATATGACTTAGGCTAATCAATTAGATTGAAATAAAATTTGACACACTGGTGCAAAATATGATGGATTTTTTGGTCAGGCATTACATTTACGTTTATGATATTCTATGATTAATAAGTGTTGTTGTGGGATGTTGCCTATAGTTGTATGGAATGGTTGTTTAATTGAAATGGATTGCGATGCCGAGGGACAGAGGTCGTGGTTATGGCAATGGCATGGCCAGGCTATACCAGCGGATGTGGTGCACGATTAATGAAGAGTTTTCCTTGGATAACCTAGTTACCAAAGAATGTGGGTAAGTTTATATTGCTCGTTTTCATTCGATCGATGAGTTATTGTTCCTTTCATGAGTTTTCATTGGTTAGTTATTTGCAGTGTTGGTAATATGCTTTTATTCACTATTCTGTTTATGAAGAAATTTATGTTTTTTTTCTAAATGTTAACCTATTCTTGCTGCTCATTAAAGTTGTCATGTTGGTGGGATATCTTATCGTTGTGGTTTTACCATTTATTGAGCGATTTGACTTGTTTCTTGACTCAATATTTTCTTCTTGGATCAAGAAGAATATCTTTTGTAAGCCATATTTTATGTAGAAGTTTTAAACTTATGTGTTTTTGGAGTAACTTGTGTGTTAAAGTTTTATGCCTAGTTTTGTAAAAAAAAACTAAGCTCTTGTTGTGATGACCTTTTCAGTTTGAAAAAATGTTGGTAATACATGGCATGTCAAGTTGGGGAAAGGAAGTAGTGTGTAAATGTTTGTAAGGAACATCTTTGTAACTGATTAGATGTGATAATGTCCTACAGTAGTTTCATGATGAATAGTGGCTAGGAGTATTTTTATTATTGCTTAAATTGTTATGGTTATAGAGAAGCGTAGAGCATGGTTGGATTGAGTATATAACTATAATGTTAAGAATTTTCAAACTAAATTTGATGAATTGAATTGTTTGGTCCTAATAGTTTCTCCTAATTATTTGTGAAGCTTATGCTAAAAATATGTTAGATTTTTTATTTTTATTAAATATTAATTATGAATTAATCTTTTATATGGATACTTAGTAAACAAATATAGATGCTTGATTTACATATTTCAAACCATGCTAAATGGATTTATTGTGCTTAAATGATGGAGGAATATTGTTGTATTATCATTTGACCTCTTATTTACTAGAGGTTCTAATATTGATGTTTTGATAGTAGTTTGCTCTAAGTTTTAAACATAAGATGAAAGTGTTGAATCTGTTTTTGTACCAGTATATGTGATTGGTTATAGAAGAAGGATAACAAATAAATTTCTATAATTAACGTAATTGTTGATTCTTGACGAGAAACACTATAGTATAATTAATGCTAATAAAATTGGTGCTGAGCATTATTAGAGTTTGAATAAATGAAATATAATAAATGTTTTAAACCTGTGTGTTTTCTAGAATTGTTGAGTAATAGATTGTCTTCGACTAAAGAGTTTTGCTAGAATACAGAAGGAGCCAGGCAGGCGTGCGTTCCAGCACGAGGCACTCGGCGCACAGACTTGCACGGAGGATTTTTGGCATTTCGCAGTGCTGCCTGCGCGGCGCGAGGCTACGTACCACCGTGCGGTTAATTGCCAGCGCGCCGCCCCTGCCCGGTTGTAAGCCACCACTTGGGCGCGGACCATCAGCAGCTCATTTCTCTCGATCCGTACTTTACATGAGTGATGAGTGAAATACAATATGGGTCTGTTTGGTTCGGCTGCGACTTATGATTTTTAGTTGAAAATTTTGAATTTTAGCTGTTTACGACAGATATTACGGAGAGATAGATATTCGCTTGCGATTTTGGTTAATACAGATGTTAGGCTTTTAACGTGTACTACAATTAACTTGTAGACCCCGTTTTGAGAAAATATCTCTTTTGAAAGTTAGGTACTGTAGTAAAAGTCAAAAGCCGTTAGTTTCGGTCGAAAAGAACAGGCACTATGTTTCTTAGCTGGATCGAAAAGTTCAATGGACAGTTAGACAAAACACAAAAGGGAGCTCACACCTCATTTTGGCTTCTATATGAGTCATCCAACCCCCAATTGTCATTTGCATGTTTCGATGCAAAGGGCACGAACATACTAATGTCCGGCCCATTTGCTCGGGCTGAGCGCTAAATGCCAACAGAATCCCCAATGATGTCCCAATCCATGTTGAAATTAGATTCCGGGTGAAATCCGCGATGACAGCCCATGCCACCTTGAAATTGGATCACAATGGCTCATGTTGATACAAGCCCATAATAAGAGACCCACGAGGCTTTCCTTAACTTCCTTCTCTGGGTCTGTGCGTTTTCTTCGGAGCTATTTCAGAAAAATTATCTTGATAAATCATTTTAAAACAGTGATGAAGAAGTTGTTGGAAATGTGGGCAATATTTTAATTCCAAGTTTTATTAGGAGACAGAAATAATAAACTAATGATGCAAAACTCACAACCAACAGCAAGCTACTCATCATACTTCACAAATTAAGAAGAAAAACAATATAGTAACAAAGTCGAACGTGCACACGAACGACTTACTTGTTAGCCTGATGAAGAACAGGAAGCCGCGCAGGCTTGACGCAGTGCAGAACGAAGGTGTCGCAGTGCAGTGAGCGGTCGCGCAGATGCGCTGCCCAGAAACCTTATTGCCGCCCCCGTGCAGGTCTTCACGGCAGCAAGGGTTCGGAGATACCGCTCCTCTTCTTCGCGGTGCACGCCGGGAAGAAGAGTCGACGAGGTTCAGACGGCGCAGCACAACAGCACACAAAAGTTTTGGAGGAAGAGAATGGAGGCAGTCAGGTTCACACACCATACTCTGGACGTCTCCAGGTATACATATAGACAGACTAGTAACTGAAATGATTAAAACAGCCATTTACCCACTGGTAACTGACACATTCAACCAGTCAGTTACTGTCTGTCATCAAACCCAATAAAGCCTCATTCAAATGTTTGAATCTCATTCAAACAGAGAGATAGTGGTGCAGGATTCAGCAAAAATAGAGATAGACTTGGTCTGCCAAGTGACGCGCCACGTCACGGCACGGTCGCGCATCGCAAGTCACAAGTCACGCGATTTTCACGCGAAAATACGCGGATACGCGCGCGCGCGTGCGTGCGTGTGTGTGTGACTAGACAGATCCATCCTCATATCATCTCTTTCCATATTCAAGGAGTGGGGAGGATTCCACCTTATAAATTGGTCTTCCTCCCCCTACCTTAGCAATATGGTACTAACCATGCATGCTTTGGGATTCGTGAAAATGGGCCTCGCTCATTGGGCCATTTTCTAACAATCCCCCACCAATTCCAAAGCAGAATTAGAAGTCAAAGATATTGTGCTGAAGTACTGTTAATATACCAGTCTTTTAGTGTAAGTCCCGTACGGATTGAACTTGCACCTAGAATGACAAGATTCATCTTCTCACAGCTGATGAATGGACTATGCCTTGAATTCACAGCTTTTTATGATCAGATTTCACTTGAAATCTCAACTAGTACTAGGCTGCCAATGAACCACGCCTAAACGGAGCGTTATATGGTCATGCTCCCTTATCTGCTCATGAGCTTTCTAGAGAATGCCCCGTTCTCGTGAACTGCGATCACACAATTAGGCTCAAGTAGGTGTATTCTTTCTAGGTATCCTGCAGGCTAATACCTTTTCCTTATTTGGACAACAGAATACATTAAGGCTTTATGCCAACCTTCCATACAGTTGAAAGTACATTTTTATTAGGACATGGGTACAATAAATATGTACTCTCTTGTTACAACATCAATTTGTTTTTCCCATTGCCTAAGTCACGGGATCTCCGATCAAGAAGGTATGGGTTACCATTGTGATGTAACTTAAATGGGCCTCATTCCCATGTCCATAGATGCAACGGAAATCGCTTTCCGTGCTAACCCCTTTGTAAAAGGGTCTGCCAGATTTTTCTCAGTGTGAATATAGTTCACAGCAATCACTCCGGAGTTTCTTAGTTTTCTGACAGATTTAAGTCTACGCTTCACATGTCTAGAGGACTTCATATTATCCTTTGTACTTGTGACTTTGGCCAACACTGTTTGATTGT
This sequence comes from Dendrocalamus latiflorus, assembly GCA_017311315.1. NCBI lineage: Eukaryota > Viridiplantae > Streptophyta > Magnoliopsida > Poales > Poaceae > Dendrocalamus > Dendrocalamus latiflorus. Next base: position 18,597,200 of record CM029629.1, on the reverse strand, counting down.
CACAGTACATTAGGATTGCAGGTATTGGTTTCTCAACCAATGGCAAGTCCAATAGAAGCTCTCTCAGCCATTCAGCCTCAACTGTGGCTATATCAAGTGCTACAAGTTCTGCTTCCATGGTTGACCTCGTCAATATGGTCTGTTTGCAAGACCTCCATGAAACTGCAGCACCAGCTAAAGTGAATACATAACCACTTGTAGCTTTGATCTCATCCGCATCAGAGATCCAATTGGAGTCACTGTATCCTTCTAAAACAGAAGGATGTCCAGTATAATGTATTCCAAAAGATGTTGTGCCTCTCAAGTAGCGCAACACTCTTTCAAATGCCTCCCAGTGATCATCTCCTGGGTTAGAAGTAAACCGACTTAATTTGCTCACAGCAAATGAAATGTCAGGTCTTGTGGCACCAGCTAAATACATTAGTGACCCAATAATTTGTGAATATCTTAATTGATCTTTTCCTAACCCCTGGTTCTTTCGAAGCTTAATGCTCGCATCATAGGGTGTTGGTGAAACTTTACAGTTTTCAAAACCAAACCGGCTTAATATTTTCTCAGCATAATGGGATTGATTCAAAGTAATCCCATCCTTACTTTTGATCAATTTAATATTCAGAATAACATCTGCCTCTCCCAAGTCTTTCGTATCAAAACACCGAGATAAGAAAGATTTGACCTCGTCAATTAAGGCAGTATTTGTTCCAAATATAAGTATGTCATCTACATACAGACATAAGATAACTCCTTGACCCCCACCATAACGATAATACACACATTTATCAGCTTCATTCACAACAAAGCCAGCGGATGTTAAAGTTTTGTCAAACTTTTCGTGCCATTGTTTTGGTGCTTGTTTTAGACCATACAAAGATTTCAATAATCTGCATACTTTATTTTCCTGTCCAGAAATCACAAAACCATCCGGTTGATCCATATAGATTTCTTCCTCCAACTCTCCATTAAGGAAAGCTGTCTTCACGTCCATTTGATGAACATGTAGACCATAGGAAGATGCTAACGCAAGGAGCACTCTGATGGTAGTTAATCTGGCGACAGGAGAATAGGTATCAAAGAAATCTTCTCCCTCTTTCTGGGTGTAACCCTTGGCCACAAGTCTTGCCTTGTACTTCTCAATTGTTCCATCAGGCCTTAGTTTCTTTTTAAAGATCCACTTACATCCTACAGGTTTACACCCGATAGGACGATCCGTGATCTCCCAAGTCCCATTAGCCATGATAGAATCCATCTCGCTACGGACTGCCTCTTTCCAATACTCAGCATCATGAGATGCATAAGCCTCTGAAAGAGTCTTTGGCACATCATCCACGAGGTATACAATAAAGTCGTCACCAAAGGTTTTCTCAACCTTTTGTCTCTTGCTCCTGCGAGGAGCTTCTGCGACTAGATTGTTATCCTCCTCAGGGATATCACATATTGGTTCAGAAATGGTGGGAAGTTCAGAAGTTTGATTATTCTCATTTTCAATATTATCAGTTTGAACATTCTCTGTTTGTGAAGTACTGCCTGCTGTTCTCATAGGAAAGATATTCTCAAAGAATGAAGCATCTCTAGACTCCATTATTGTATTAGCAATAATCTCAGGAGTTTCTGATTTAACTACTAAAAATCTATAGGCCGTGCTGTTTTGTGCATATCCTAGAAAAATACAATCGACTGTTTTTGGTCCAAGTTTTCTCTTTTTCTGCAATGGTATATTGACTTTTGCCAAACACCCCCAAGTTCGCAGAAAATTAATATTAGGTTTTCTCCCCTTCCATCCCTCATACGGAGTAATCTCACTCTTTTTATTGATTACTCTGTTTAGGACGAAAGTTGCTGTTAAAATAGCTTCCCCCCACCATGTCTTAGGCATACCGGCACTCTCTAACATGGCATTAACCAAATCTGTCAGTGTCCGGTTTTTCCTCTCAGCTACCCCGTTTGATTGGGGTGAATATGGTGGTGTAAATTCATGGACTATTCCATGCTCAGAACAGAATTGGGAGAATTCATGAGAGACATACTCTCCTCCACGATCAGACCTTAATCTTTTTATTTTCTTTTCTAGTTGGTTCTCAACCTCGGCCTTATAAGTTTTAAAGTAGTTTAAAGCTTGATCTTTAGTTTTCAGCAAATACACATAGCAGTAGCGTGTTGCATCATCAATAAAAGTTAGAAAATATCTTTTGCCTCCTTTTGTCAATAATCCATTCATTTCACACAAATCTGAATGAATAAGATCTAAAGGTGCCAAGTCCTTTTCATCCTCTAATCCCTTAAAAGGTTTTCGAGGTTGCTTTGCTTGCACACATGACTGGCACTTTGATCCTTTGACAATTTCACATTTTGGAATTAAATCTAATCTGGACATTCTAGCAATACTATCAAAACTAATATGACAGAAACGAGAATGCCAAATATTTGCCTCACATTTATTTGAACCAGTTGCAATATTCAAATTATAACAAGACTCTAAGATACTTAGGCGGAACAAGCCTCCGCTCTCATAGCCTTTACCAACAAATTTTCCGAACTTAGACATTACAATTTTATTTGACTCAAAAACTAGCTTATAACCATCCCTGCATAGGAGAGAACCACTAGCGAGGTTCTTCTTTATTGTAGGCGCATGCTGTACGTTCTTCAAGTGGACAATCTTCCCTGAAGTAAGCTTCAGATCCACCGTGCCAATACCAAGAACAGAAGCATGCGACCCGTTTCCCATTAGGACGGAGGAAGCCCCTGCTGCCTGATAAGAGGAAAACAAGGAAATATCAGAACATACGTGAACATTAGCTCCAGTATCAACCCACCAATTAGTGGATTGACAAGCTGAAAAGACAACAGGTGAATTACCATACCCTCCTGAAGTCGAGGCCTCGCCTATGGTCACGTTAACAACCTTCTTCTTAGGCTGTTCACCATCTCTGATTTTGCGGAAACGACAGTCCTTCGCCATATGACCGTCTTTACCGCACACAAAGCAGGTGATGTCCTTTAAATCCTTTTTCTCAGTTTTCTTCTTAAAACTAGTTGTCTTGTTCGGTTTGTTGGATTTGTACTTCTTAGCAACAGTCTTTCTCTGTATGACATTTGCATTGTTCTGGCCAGATGTGCTAGGTGCATCTTTTGCTCTTGCTTTTTCTTCCACATCGAGGGCTGCAATGAGATCCTCAACAGAAATCTCTTCCCTCTTATGTTTCAAGCTAGTAGCAAAATCCCGCCAAGAGGCAGGGAGTTTAGCAACAATGCCCGCAGCCACAAACTTTGGAGGCAATGCACAGCCCAAGTGCGCAATCTCACCGACTAGTAGCTGGAGGTCATGAGCTTGTCCAACTATGGACTTAGCCTCATCCATGCTAAAGTCGAAAAATTGCTCACATATGTAGAGCCAGCGACCTGCCTCTGCCTCTGCATATTTTTGCTCTAGTGCATCCCACAACTCTGTGGCGGACTTGTAGTCCATGTACACATCATAGAGCTGATCTGCCAGAACAGTCAGAATGCAGCCAAGTGCAGTATTATTCGCAGCCTCAAACTGCATGTACTGCTCAATCGTAAATGGATACTGTGGGTGGATAACCCACCACAGCCCCAAAGACATGAGCCAAAACTTGACTCTAGTCTGCCATCTACGGAAATTCTGACCAGAAAACCTCTCAGGTTTCATCGCATCAGAAGCATTAGCCATTTCTGTATTGCAACAAAATTCACAATAAGGTTTCTGGAATGATGGAAATGTGGGCAATATTTTAATTCCAAGTTTTATTAGGAGACAGAAATAATAAACTAATGATGCAAAACTCACAACCAACAGCAAGCTACTCATCATACTTCACAAATTAAGAAGAAAAACAATATAGTAACAAAGTCGAACGTGCACACGAACGACTTACTTGTTAGCCTGATGAAGAACAGGAAGCCGCGCAGGCTTGACGCAGTGCAGAACGAAGGTGTCGCAGTGCAGTGAGCGGTCGCGCAGATGCGCTGCCCAGAAACCTTATTGCCGCCCCCGTGCAGGTCTTCACGGCAGCAAGGGTTCGGAGATACCGCTCCTCTTCTTCGCGGTGCACGCCGGGAAGAAGAGTCGACGAGGTTCAGACGGCGCAGCACAACAGCACACAAAAGTTTTGGAGGAAGAGAATGGAGGCAGTCAGGTTCACACACCATACTCTGGACGTCTCCAGGTATACATATAGACAGACTAGTAACTGAAATGATTAAAACAGCCATTTACCCACTGGTAACTGACACATTCAACCAGTCAGTTACTGTCTGTCATCAAACCCAATAAAGCCTCATTCAAATGTTTGAATCTCATTCAAACAGAGAGATAGTGGTGCAGGATTCAGCAAAAATAGAGATAGACTTGGTCTGCCAAGTGACGCGCCACGTCACGGCACGGTCGCGCATCGCAAGTCACAAGTCACGCGATTTTCACGCGAAAATACGCGGATACGCGCGCGCGCGTGCGTGCGTGTGTGTGTGACTAGACAGATCCATCCTCATATCATCTCTTTCCATATTCAAGGAGTGGGGAGGATTCCACCTTATAAATTGGTCTTCCTCCCCCTACCTTAGCAATATGGTACTAACCATGCATGCTTTGGGATTCGTGAAAATGGGCCTCGCTCATTGGGCCATTTTCTAACAGAAGTTATTCTATTTATTTATTCGAAAGAATTTATAAGTCGTAAGCTAAAAAAACGAGACTACTTGTTCTTATTTTCCTTCTTTTCTTGAGGAGAAATGCGTGTGCCAAGATAACCCGGGGAGAAGAACAATGACAACTTCCACACCTCCACGGCAGAAGCGTATAATGAAGTCATTGATGATCTTTTGCTTCAGGACCTCCCCCTGACCAGCGATTCACCTGACCAAACCACCGCCAGAACCCCACCTTGGTCCGGCTGGACCGGGCACTCATCAACAATCACTGGGGCCAAAAACTCTTCCATACGACGCTTCACTCCCACATCAAGACCACCACTGATCACATGCCACTCCTGGTATCTGCCTCCTCTATTCCTTCTTCTTCGGTTTTCCGCTTTTGAGAGATCCTGGACCCTCTCCAGCTCCTACAAGGATATCATGATACAAGTTTGGAACTGTCAGCAGAACCAAATTCCTGGAACCGCTTAGAGGATTGTAAGAAAAATGGGTCAGGGCGAAATCCAAGAAATGAGCACGGCAGCAGGAGACCGAAAGATATCAACCTTAACTGCCGGTGCACGGCATACAACTACTTGATCTAATAGAGGAGCTTCGCCACCTCGCACCTAGAGAGGCTCTCTTGCGGGATTTCGCTCGAGAGCAACTCTCCGCCCAAAACAGGGCGTCATCGCTTTATTAGAAATACCATGCTAGCGTTATAGGACTGAAATGGTCAAGAGAGAAGAGTAAATGGTGCCATCTAAAAATTTCTCTTAAGTATTCCTGGTCCTATTATCGTATAACTACAGAGTTACACAAAATATAATTCTCAGCTAAAATCCTAACACAAATAGCTCAACGAATCAAACTACGAGAAAATCCAAACCCTAGAAGTCTAACAGCCAACCAGTGACCGGTCTGACCACCTGGCCAGACCGTCACAACGCTATTGGTCTGACCGGCCCTGGTATGGTTGAGCCGCCTGCTGTGAAAACAGCCCAAGAATGATGAGGACATCCCGAAGACACCAACTGGATTGATTACACGAGCACGAACTAAACAAATTAAAAAACAGGTGAATTCGCTTCTAATTGAATTTGGTTATAATATACGTGAGAACTAGATACTACTTCATTCCAATGTGTTGTGCGTTCTCAGGCTTGAACAATGTGAAGCTTTTGGAATTGAAATAATGGAGAAAAAACTAATGGAGAAGAAATACTTGGAGTCAAGCAAGGGAAGACACGTTCAAGTCCTCATTGCCACGTCGGATCGACCACAAGAACAATCGAAATCACAAAGATGCTCCGTACATTCAAACGATTTCAACTGTTATCAAAAACTGCTTTCGGATCGATCTGATCGACCTCAGATGTGTTCAGGACCGTCCGATCCACATCAGGTGCTTGCAAGACCTTTGGAACGTTCAGACTAGTCCGAATGGTTTCGATTGTCCTAGCCGTATGATCAACGTTGGACACTCAGATACTTCAGAGATGTTCGGACCGCTTTAAACGATCGCGCCGTCCGATCTTCCATGGACTGCCCGATCGCCTTGGAAACGTTTGGCCCACTCCAAATGAGTCGTACTGTCCGATCATCAATGGACTGCCTAATTGCCTTGGAGTTGTTCGGACCACTCCAAACGTTTGTTCATTTTGCGACGCTCGATCGGTTTTGGATGGTTGATAGCGACGGTGACGTTCGGACCGCTCCGAACGTTCGCCATTCTGCGTCATTCAATCAACTTTGGATGGTCAATATTAATGGTAATGTTCGTACCAGGCCGAATGATCCCGCTGTTGGATTGGCTGGAGACATTTGCAGCCGTTTGATTGAGTTGAAGGTGTTCAGAACATTATGATCGTATATCTGATCATACACCTGGCGTATAAAAGCAATAACTTTCACATACGAGGTCCAATTGAGGTGATCTTGGATTCGTTGGAAAGCTTATTTTAAGGGCTACGTAATGGAGGAGGATTTATCTTCAAAAGCATTACATATTTTTATTTTTATTTTCGTTTTGTGAGAGTCTGAGTCTAAAACACTTACGAGTTGAGTAGGAGACCTTGCGGCCTCCCCAGGGTTATATAAGCCTTGTAATATGTAATTTTTTGGCAGACCATGATTGAATCTATTATTTTCAATAGAGAGCTATACGCTTGTTCTTCCTAGAGTTTGCCATCTGATTGCAATCTAGAGTGGAATTGGGCGTTTCTTTACATCGTTGTTCTTGTGATTCCTTCTGATTCTCAAGAGCTGTGATGCTTCTGCTTTGTGGTCAGGTAGACGGGATCACGAGTGTGTAGTTGGGTGAATTCTTTTATCGCAGGTTGCTATTCTGATAGTGGTTGGCGCCATCAGTTCGTCAGGTTGCACGAATCCAAATTATCATTACGATGCTACGTCGTGAAAATCGGGCACTCCACATCATCTTGGTATCAGAGCACGGTTGACATGGTAGGGTTATTTACCATAGTTTTTAGATCAATTTCTTACTGTTTATTACCTAGAGTCCACAAAACCAAAAAATGCCAAAAAAATTCCAAACACTAGTTTTTGCATCTATTATTCTTGTGAGTTTTGTTAAGTTTTCGTCCATTAGAATTTTTGTTTAGGTACTGATCATTGTGTTCCTTCGCGCCGTTTAATTGTTGTATCATTTTTGTTGTTTCATTCGATAGCAATAATCACGGTGAGCCTCGCTCATAGTATTTCCTTTCATCTTTGAGACTAGCTGTTGGCATTGCATCAAAGGCTGCTCTTGGTAGTAATCACACTTATTGATATATGAGTTTTTGCACCAAGAAGGCAGTCGACGTACAGAAAGAGCCATGGTTTAAACAAAAAATATATACAAAAAAGAAGTGAAACAAAAGAGAGAGAAAGAACTTTGTGGCCGAAGTCTACAAAACAAAAATCAGAATTATGTGATCAGATCCTTTTTGAGCAATCTTGTGCCCTTATATCCTTAATATTGCAATTGGCTAGCGTCTCTCCTAGTACTTGGTGCAAAATGTGCTTAAGATGTTCTTACTCTCATCAAGCGAATTTAAGAGTGTTCACTACTTGCACAACAATGGTTATATGGTGGAGCTTGGTATGAAAATGTTTCTCCTACTCAATCTGAATTTCACGATGTTGTAAAATTAAGTAATAATCCAAGTTAGAAACTTTTCCTCAGTGTTGATCCAATAGGTTTAAGTGAAGTATATGAACACACACACAAAGATCAATGTGACTTAATGCAAACAAAGGAATGAGCTAGTTGGAAGTAATATGAAACTAATGATGAAATAGCTCGTTTTGCACAAGTACTAGGAGAGACGCTAGCCAATTGCAATAACAAGAATAGAGGGCACAAGATTGCTCAAGAATTTTAGTGACTCAAACTAAAACTATGAACTAGAACCACTCACCCAAATCAGCATTCTCTCACTTTTTATCTTTGTTTTTTGCTCGCCTCTTTTTTTTTGCTACCTTGCCACTCACCCAAATATCTTCAGATCACTTTCTGAGTCTATTGAGAGATATGCGTCACAAACGTTTTGTGGAAGGTAGGGGTATAAAGGTAATTAAAAGATACTCTCTCTGTCTCTCTAAACTTTGAACAAATTTTTTGATCGGTCAAGCGGGTGATGCACAAGCCCAATGTTCAGCTTTAAGTATTCAGGAGCAGCCCTCAATGCAATATCAATGACTAGTCTCAAGTATTCAAAGGATATAAGTGAAGCTGGTTCTGTATGGTGTTCGGTTATTGCACACGTCAAGGCAACCAAAGAAGCGCTTCCCTAGAGTTGGTGTCGGATGGCAGAATTCCAAACGGATTCGAAAGTGGATAGCTAGCCAAATCTGACTTGGATTCTAGGGTGGTACTTGGATTGCTCTTGGAGAGGTTGTAGACTTGGATTCGACTCTAAGAGTAAATTGAATCTACTTTTTGTGGATGCTAATTGAGGAATTTAATCAGCGGATTGCTCTTGGGGAGGTTGTAGACTCGGATTCAACTCTAAGAGTAAATTGAATCTACTTTTTTTTGGACGCTAATTGAGGATTTCAACCAGCGGATTTTTTTCTAGGTTTCACGTGGACATAAGATCAAGTTACACGAAAGAACACAAAGATCAGCACCTAAACAAAAATTCTAATGGACTAAAACCTAATGAAACTCACGCGAAATAATATATTACTCTAAAGGTTCGGATTTTTTTGTGGCAATTTTTAGTTTTAATGGACTATAGGACAGAAGTAAATCAATCTAAAAGTAAGGGTAAATAATCCCACCGAGTAAACCGCGATCTGATACCAAGATGATACGGGGTCGCCCGGTCTTCTCGATGTAGGATCAAGATACTCACGTGGATTTGAAGAACCGTAGTGATCCCTCGATGCCAATCCAAGGGTTAACACTCTATAATTCGCCAAACCACACGTGCTGAACTTCACGGCCACCAAATGAAATTCTATCACGCTCGCAATTCCCAACAGAAAGGTTGAACGATCTTGATTTTGACGAACTCCCAATTCTTCCCTCAAGTTGGTTCGGCCAATAGAAAGAACAAGAGTATTCTAATGTCAAAAGTGGTCTGAGAACAGTAGAGGGGGGTGGCGACTACTTAAAGCCAACCCTAACCTCCGCATGCACGCACTTGGGCCTAAGGTCGAGTTCAAGATGGTTTATGAATCCTAAAGCAATTCGGAATTGAGCACTAATTAATTACATGGCTGAATTAAATAATCTCAACCTATCATTGGCACGCAGGCCCACAAACTCCTCAATTGGCGCATGGGCCTCTTCTTCAAGTCTTGGCTGCATGGAGCTTCCTTCCTTTTGACATGTGACCGCATGGGCCTCCTCCCTTGTGGTCGCATGGCTCTCTTTCTCCTTGGGGCTGGCCCGTTGGTCCTTCCGTCTTTGTTCTTCCATTGCTTCAAATCTAAGAATGCACAATGTATTTGCATTAGGTAGTATACTATTCTCGTCTAAAGTAATAGAAAATTCTTTAAGAAACAAAAGCACCTATTGTTGTAGTAGCTTAGCTCTTGCTCTTGTCGTAGGACCTGTTGGAGCCTCATCATATCTTTATCATACACCCTTGGAGTGGAAGGTGAATGCGTAGTAGAGATGTCCTCATCAATTAGGCTGTGAGTTCTTAGGTTTGGAAGAATTAGAGTTAAGGACAACTCCTTTCCAAGAAAGGGAGGATGATGAGGACATCCTGAAGACACCACCTGGATCGATTACATGAGTATTAGCTAAACAAATTAATCAACAATTGAATTTGCTTCTGATTGAATTTGGTTATAATTTACATGATAACTGAATACTACCTCATTCCAATATGTTGTGCGTTCTCAGCTTTGAATGATGTGAAGCTTTGGAATTGGAGCCATGGAGAAGAAGTTAATGGAGAAGAAATACTTGGAGTCAAATAAGGGAAGACACGTTCAAATCCCCATTGCCACGTTGGATCGACCACAAGAACAATCGAACTCACAAAGATGCCCCGGACATTCAAACGATTTTAACTGGTATCAAAAACTGCCTTCGGATCGGTCTTTTTGATCTTAGATGTGTTCAGGACCGTCCGATCCACATCGGCCTTTGGAACATTCAGACCAATCCGAATAGTGTCGATTGTCTGAGCCGTCCAATGAGTGTTGGACGCTCAGATGCTTTGGAGACATTCAGACCGCTTCGAACGATCGCGCCGTCCAATCTTCAATGGACCGCCTGATCACTTGGAGACATTTGGACTGCTCCAACGTCTATTCATTCTGCGATGTTTGATCAGTTTTGGATGGTCAATAGCGATGGTGATGTTCGAACCATTCCAAACGTTCACCCTTCTACGTCGTTTGATCAACTTTGGATGGTCGATATTAATAGTAACTGTTGTAGGGGTGGCCCCCACCTAAACCCAGCAGGCCTAGTAGGAGGTTACAAGGCTCAGAATAGGCCATGTGTTATGACATAGATGCCCCTGTGGGGGATGATCAACTGTAAGGGCATAATTGTAAAAGCACTCCCCATGTATATATATGGAATACAGGCCATGGGGAAGACCCAAGCCATTACTCATCTCCCTCACTCTCCACTACCATCTCTCTCTCTGTTTGGTCTGTAGCCACAACAGTAACGTTTAGACCAGGCCAAACGATCCCACCATTGGATTGGCTGAAGATGCTTGTAGCCGTTCGATAGACTTGAAGGTGTTTGGAACAGTATGACCATATCTCTGATCGTATACCTGGAGTATAAAGACAATAAGTTAGTTTCACATACGAGGTCCGATTGAGGTGATCTTGGATTCGTTGGAAAGCTTATTTCAAGGACTACGTAATAGAGGAGAATTTATCTTCAAAAACATTATGGATTTTTATTTGTATTTCTTTTTTGTTAGGGTCCAAGTCTAAAACACTTAGGAGTTGAGTAGGAGACCTTGAGACCTCCCAAGGGTTATATAAGTCTTGTAATACGTAACTTTTTGGCAGACTACAACCGAATATATTAATTTTAAGAGAGAGAGATACGCTTGTTCTTCGTAGAGTTTGCCATCTGATTGCAACCTAGCAGGGAATTAGAAATTTCTCTACATCGTTGTTCTTGTGATTCCTTGTGATTCTCAGGAGCTGCGACGCGTCTGCTTTGTGGTCAGGTAGACAGGATCACAAGCGTGTGCTTGGGTGAATTCTTTTGTCATAGGTTGTTATTCTAATAGTGGTTGGCGCCATTGGCTCGTTAGGTTGCACGGATCCAAGTTATCATTATTGATCCTACGTCGTGAAGATCGGTTACCCCACTTCAAAGAAGATCCAAAATATGATGCAACTTCTAAATACAAGTCCAAATGCTATAAAATTTTGCATAGACTTTGCTTAAGGTCTTAGGAAATTATTCCATCCATAGATAGAAGAAATTCATGACAAAGTTCAGACCTTCTTGAGATCGAGGAAAGATTAAAATAAAACTAGACAAAATATGAAAATGGGGAATATAATTTGCTCGTAGACAGAGGATGGCTAAGATAGCTCTAGATATATTCGAACATGTCACAACAAGTAAGAACACTGAAAAAATTAATCCAAAAACCTTCAAATCATGAAATCACTTGGTGAGGCCAAAATCATACATAACTGGGTTTCTTCATAAACTTGCCATCAAAATATCTAGATGGATAAAGATCTATTTCTAGATGATATCTCAATCTCTTATACGTCCTTGGCATATCAAGATCAAAAAGAGAAAAAAGGAGAAAAAACCCAACCAAATCAAGAGTAAATCAATCAACATAAAAGATATCATGAAGATGAATAAAGATTGATGTATTACTGCTTAAGGATACAGGTTTTACAGCCACTCCACTTGGAGGATAAGAGAGCACACTACAACACTCAACTTCTCTCAAACCCTAACCCTAACATGTTAACACTTAGTCTCAAGAGAGAATGGTTGTGTGGTTAACAACCTGTTAAATAGATGGGCTAGCTAGCCACATATAACCTTTAGTGGATACTATCCACTTAGCTCAATGGGAGAAACCCGATAACCCCACACACATGGGTTTTAATTTACACACTACACTTATGCATGCTTTTCAAAGCACATAAACTCGAATCCGCTAAGTCCTCAACCTTTATCCAACTTGATTTTCTCAGCTTCTCCTTGACTTAAACCGCTCCCCCAAGCGTTGTCTGAGCACCGCGATTTTGCTTCAAGGTACTTTCTGGCATTATGGTCAAACTACCAATATACTCTTTCATAACTCAGCTGTCATCTCCTTCCATTAGAAACAATCACCATACTTGTCACATGAAGGTGCACAACTGGCTTGCCATACGTCTACAAGTCTCTCTTGTTCCGGTTCCACCAGACCATGCCTCACTTAGACCGACCAAACCACATGGTGTAACCTGCCTTTCGAGCTTCCCTTCAATATTCATGCATTTCTCTTGTCATGCTTGATCTCGGCCACTCACATAGATTCCTTGATCATTCTGAGGCTCAGTTCCTCTGTGAGCTAGCCCTGATTCCCACTATTGACCATAGTTAACTCTAAACAACCCTGCATATTCAAAGATAAAAAAATTATTTCTGGTCACAAATTCTTCATAACTTGATCCACACTAGTAGTAACATGCCTCATGCAACATATAAACCCTAACCTAGAACATTTAAACTCTTCTCGCAATTCAAAACTTGAAATCACAGAACCTGGCCGAACCCGCTTTATCCTATCTAGTTGGTCTAACTAGAATTCGCTATCGGTCAGACCGCTAACCACATCCGGTTAGACTGGATTTCAAAAACAGTTAGACTGACTTACCTAAAGATGGTTCCGAAAAATCCACCAAATTTGCAATTCCACATTTCTGACATTTCCAAATTGCAATGATTCATCACAACATAATTCAGGACCTTCTCGCATGGTCTTTTAATCCCCCCTGATGAACCTAGTGGTAATTTCTGAAAAATATGATTTGAAGGTGTTTTAAATAATAGAAAGGAAAAAAATGCAAATAAAACTCCAAGTGGTGAAGAGGGATTCAATGAGCTGAAGGTGACCATTTGAGATAGAGGTGAACTAAAGCTACTGAAAATGGTAGGCTTCCACAAAAAGCTTCAATTCCACTAAAAGAGTCTGAAAATTTCACTCGAAGTCTATATGAAAGAACAATTGTTCAATTTGACCTTTGTTATGGTGAGAAAATGTAGGATCGGATATGGCAACAGAGGGGGGGGGGGGTGAATGGTGCCTCTTTTAAAAAATGCCTCCAAGTATCCACATGCGAGACTCCTCTCCAATAGCTATGAAAGCTGTGAAAAAGAATTCAAATGCTCACTGGAACCTTAAGCTAACAGAGAGAGAAGCAAAGCAATAAAGAGTAAAGCAAGGCATGCAGCATAAACCAAAAGCCAGAGTAAATCAGCAGCCAAAAATAATGTAGGCCGGTCTGACCGCAATACATAAGCCGGTCAGACCGCCTAAAGGCTGCCGGTCAGACCGCTGCATAAAAGCCGGTCAGACCGCTCCCTTTGAGACGATCAGACCGCTTGGGGCCGGTCTGACCGCCATTAAGCACCCGGTCAGACCGCCATTAGGTGGCCGGTTAGACCGGTTCTGGCCCAGGCAGAATCACAGCAGCGACTGAAAATTCAGAACTTGCTTATTTCAATGAAATTTGATAAAATATTCTGATCTTTTCAAACCAACAGAGCAAGGACTTGATTTAACTAGTAGCAGGACCCTAGGAAATAAAAGAACTCATAAAGAGAGCAAGAATTCAAGATTTGAGCAAAAATCTGAAAAGTGAGTTGAGTATGGACAGATTTCCAAATTGCTCACAAATCCTGAATCTTTTGCTCATGAGCTTTTACAATCCACTTAGCAATGATCTCAGGACTTGAGAACCCAAATATCAAGCCACCTTTCGAAGGGAATCAAAAGATTCCATCTTCCCCTGACATGAAACTCTAGAAATTCATAAACAGAGGAAATGTGACGAAGGCTTTAGAAATCACAAAAGTTATTGAATCCTCCATTTGTTCTTGGGAATGGAATGGCCAAATGGCCTTTAGTATTCTCCCCTCATAGAGCATCTCATTTGTAGCTACAAACTCAAGAAATCAACTCAAATTCATTTCTAGCCAAGAAAGACAGAGAAAAGATTGAAATATGAAATCCATCATAAACTGAGCAAGAAATGAAAACAACCCAACATAATCCTTCTCATATTGACTTTGAGGAACAAAGATGAATGATTATACAAGGTTTACAACCACTACATCCCCATATGCTCTTGTGGAGAAGAATCACTACATGCTTCACACACGAGAGCACACTCTCTACTCCTACTGCTCACTTGAGCTCACTCTATCCAGAATGCATTGGAATGGAATGCCTACAACCAGCTGCATACACCACTCCTTTTTAACTCCAAGTAAACACCCACAAGGAGAAAATCAAGAAGTGTCATTGTTGGAGATCAGAGAGTTACACACGCATGCACACACTCCTGGTAAACACACTCATGCACGAGAGGCAAAGAACACCGGAGGCAAATATTTGGTGCTGCACAACCGCAGTGTTTTCCTCTGTTATTTTCCTCAATAGACAAGGTGCTGAGTACATGCTTAAATAGACAAGCAACAAGCTAGCGTACATGCGCCACTAACAGTTGCAATCCCGCAAGCCACGCTCGGCCACATGACCAAGCCATCCATGCACATAACGGGCATCTCATGCAAGAAGTGGTCTACGTTCCTGCATGCCCACAAATTGTGATTACCCAAGATCCTAATGATCCGGCCACTACGCTAATGACTCAACTAATTAACTCAGCCACTCTACTGCATGCATGCAGCGACAACTCGGCCGTCCCAGCCACTCCGCCGTCTGCAAATTTTCTACCTTGCACTTCTTGCCTTGAATCCGCAGGTTCTAGTGGCACACCGCTACTCCGGACTCTCCGGTTCTCCTGCATCAACCACAACTATGTGCAATACTACACTAGTTGGTACAATTTTAGACACACCGCCTATTGTACCATGCATACTACTCATGAAACAAAATGCTAAGATAAAACTAAGTCTAGATTATTTGCTAACAGTCATACAACAACCACTCCATCACCTCACACACCAAATGAGGCAAGAAAGTCAACACACACTTTTGGAGGGAAAACCAGCCTCCAAACCATTGCTTGAGTCAAATCTCCATTTTGCCCCTCAAGCGCCTTCCCAGAAGCTTCCCGCAACCGGTACCTTTGACCGACTGGACCTCGACTCCTCCCTGAGCCTAATCCGGTCCGCTTCGCTGCACATGACTGCACCTGGCATCCTGACCGTCTGGACCTCCGACTCCTCCCTGAGTCTAGTCCCGGTCCACTCGCCGCTGCCCGTCATGTCCACCCGACACCGACCGAGACATCTGACTCCACCTGAGTCTAGTCCCGGTCTGTTCCGTCGCACACGACCGCAACCGACCTCCAACCGTCTGGACCTCTGACTCCTCCCTAAGTCTACTCCCGGTTCTCTCGTTGTCGCCCATCGTGTCCGTCACCGGTAACTTCAGCTCCGGTTCCTCGTCTCCCGACTCGCAACCACCTCACCAGCCTCGATCATCTTCGGCATCACCGACCGTCTGGACCTCAACACCTCCTGTGCCTAGTCCCAGTCCTCCTCGCCTCACCATGACCTAGCTCCGAAGTCCTACAGTCACACAGACAAGCAAACCGTCACATAGCACCGCACGAAACAGCATATCAACAATAGCATATGTAAAAGGTACTCAACCCTAGAATACCCAAAACAAACTCAAACTCACTAAACCAACTGTCAATTACTCATCACAAACATGGGGATACCTCCACATGGTCTCTCAATCTCCCCCTTGATGAGTATATTGACAAACACCGAAAAAGCATAAGATTGAGTTTATTTGAAAGTCAAACATGGTCCAAGAGAAAGAGAATGATGCTAATGACCATGTTGACACAAGAAGCAAAAGAAAGAGCAAGTTTTCCTCAAAAGCTCCAAAAGCTCCCAAAATGTGGCTTTTTCTCCAATATTCTCCCCCTTTTGGCAATAAAATCATCAAGATACTAAAGAGAGAATATAACATGGTGTGGCTGAATTTTATTCAATACTAAGCAATTAGAGCCATGAAGATTATCCAAAATGACCATTTAGTATTACACCAAGCCATGACGCAAATGAATGCTATCAAGATCATAACAAAATTTGCATAATCAAGCCAAGCCATATAAGTATCAATCTGAAAATTAGATGAATTCCTGTAACATGTCAAGCCATTCAAGGTTATAGTCTAGCTAAAGGTATCCACGGATGATGCAAGCCATATCAATAATCTAAGTGGAACTTAGAAGCTAGTATTGAGTCAATTTAGAGTGCTACAAGTTCAAGATTGAATCATTTGTTTGAGTACTTGATTCTTTTTGAAGTTAAACAAATTTAGCACAATGGACATATTTTTTTTAAAACTCATGGTTGTTTCCAACCAAATTTTAGTCATGTGCTAAATCTCAAGCCTTATGCGACCATTCCAAGCAAGAAGCTTAAGGAGATGATTTTGGTCATCCAAAACCCCCCCTGAGTTCATGCCTAGTGCAATGGTAAGCAGTCTCATGAGAAAGAATTGGTGAGATCAGTTCTTTCGCACATAAAAGAGATCTTTTTGTTTTTTAAACAGTTGTACTAACTTATGCTCCATCAAGAAACTAGCATAACTCAATCTATCGCTCAATTAAAGATTCAAAGCACAACTTAGCCTATTTGACATGGCATGAATCATAAAGAATAATTAAAGACAAACTAGTCTCAAGAGTTAACATGACAAGTTTTAATTCAAGTTGTGCATGTTTAATCAACTTATCAATGGCAAAGGCTTGACGACACATATAAAGTAATGCTAAATCTAGCAATAAAGTACAAATCATGGCAAGATGTAAAAAAACATTGTAAGCATGTCAACTAAGGATAATAATCAAGACTCTATGTAGTTATATTACAGTGCAGAATGCTAAAATGCAAGAAAATCTAGCTCCCCTTCAACATGTGATGCATTTTTAGTTCAAGTTGAGTTATGTCAATATTAAGCTCCAGAAGCTCCCAAATGAACTCCCCCTGAACCAAAGCTAGAAACTCAGAAGCTGGCAAAGAAAACAGAAAAGGCAGTCCTTAAAGCATAGAGAAGATATAGAGGATACTATGGCTCAGACTGACTCTCATCTACCCCATACGACACTAGGACTATCAACTGTCGGACTAACACACTAAGGAGCAAACACGTTCCCTGTCTACCCAAGGGTGGCCCAACCCTTGCTAGAACCTATAAGAAGTGAGTGACCTCAACCTAGTGAGAAGAGAGATAGCTAATAAGTAGCATCCTAGATCACAAGATGAGAGAAAGAAATCTAAGCAACTAGACAAGAGAAACACTCTAATCTATACTAGAAGGACTAACCCAATGCACCCAAATGCAATGCAACAAAATGAGAATAGAAGCATAAAAAAATAATAAAGCAGTAAAGCACAAAGCTCCCCCTCACTACAGTCCATAGGGACAAACCACCCCAAGCTCTCCCCGCAAGGTTGAAAACCTAGATCTATCCAAAGGCTTGGTGAAGATGTCAGCCAACTGGTGGTTACTCTCCACAAACTGGAGCATTATATCACCCTTCTCCACATGGTCTCTAAGGAAGTGATATCGAATATCAATATGCTTGGTCCGAGAATGCTGCACTGGGTTCTTAGCAATGTTAATAGCAGAAGTGTTATCACAAAGAGTGGAACACTGTCTATAACTAACCCAAAGTCCCGTAGGGTCGAAGCCATCCAAAGTACCTGGCTGCAGCAACTGGCTGCGGCAACGTACTCGACCTCTGCGGTGGACTAAGCAACACCGGACTGCTTCCTAGAAGACCAAGAGACAAGAGAAGTGCTAATTAATTGGTAGGTGCCAGAAGTGCTCTTCCTATCTATTCTACAGCCAGCAAAGTCTGCGTCCGAGTAGGCTCTAAGGGAAAGACAAGAAGTGGAAGAGTACCAGATACCATAGTCAATGGTAGCTCGAAGGTACCGAAGGATGCACTTCACCGCCTGGCGGTGAGATATGCGAGGAGAAGCCTGAAACCGAGCACAAAGACACACAGAGAAGTGTATGTCCAGTCTCGAGGCAGTGAGGTATAAGAGGGAGCCAATCATGCTTCTGTACTCTTTTTGGTCAACTGGCTCGCCATCCTCATCTGGGTCAAGTGAAGCTGTGGATGCCATGAGAGTTGACACCGGCTTACCATCACTCATCTCAAAGCGTCTCAAGAGGTCACGAGTGTACTTGCCTTGATGCAAGAAAGTACCCTCTTGAGTCTGCTTGATTTGGAAGCCAAGGAAGAAGGTCAACTCACCCATCATGCTCATCTCAAACTCGGTGCTCATGACATCTGAGAACTGTGAAACGAGAGCATGAGAAGAACCGCTAAAGATAATGTCATCCACATAAATCTGGATGAGCAGAAAGTCATTACCGTGCCTACGAATGAACAAAGTCTTATCTACCTTACCCATCTCAAAACCATGACTCAACAGATAGGACTTAAGCCTCTCATACCAAGCTCTAGGGGCCTGCTTAAGTCCATACAATGCTTTGGAAAGCTTGTAGACATGGTTTGAGTATTTGGGGTTCTCAAAATCTGGAGTCTGTCTAACATAGACTTCTTCCTCAATAAACCCATTGAGGAAGGCACACTTGACATCCATCTGGTAAAGCTTGAAACCCTTAGAAGCTGCAAAAGCAAGCAGGATTTTAATGGCCTCAAGTCTAGCTACAGGGGCAAAGGTCTCCTCAAAATCTAGACCCTCAACCTGGGAGAAGCCCTGAGCTACCAGTCTAGGCTTGTTTCGAATGACAACCCCATCCTCACTCTGCTTGTTTTTGAACACCCACTTAGTCCCGATGACATTGTGACCTCGAGGGGGCTCAACAAGCGAGCAGACCTTGTTTCTCTCGAAATTTTCTAACTCCTCATGCATGGCATTGACCCAAAACTCATCAGAAAGAGTATGACTAACATCCTTGGGCTCAAAGGTGGCAACAAAGGTAGAATGGAGACAGAAATGAGACATGCCAGACTTTGAGCGAGTGACACGCTCAAAGAGGTCTCCAATAATCTGCTCAGAAGGATGGTCTTTTTGGATGTTTCGGGGAGGTCTTGGGTGAGATGAAGAAGTGGCCTCTACCTCATGTGCTGAAGAGGTAGGAACAAAATCACTAGTTCCAGAAGAAGCAGAAGGCATGGGCTGACTCCTCGAGGTGCAGTGAAAGAGGGCATCTCAAGGGGAGGATAAGGAACTGGATCAGGTAGAAAACCCTCTTCTCCATCGTCCTCATCATCCACAAAGATGGTCTCGGACTGCTCTAAAGAACCTAAGATATTGGGCCTAGTCTCCGGATTGGCTTCATCGAAGGTCACCTCGCAGGTCTCTACTATTTTACTAGTTTCGCAGTTCCAGACCCTATAAGCCCGCGAAGAAGTCGAGTAACCTAGAAAGATACCATCACAAGAATGTGACTCAAACTTATCTAGGTTCCCGGACTTCAAGATGAAATACTTGCAACCAAACACACGAAAATGCGAGACATTGGGCTTTCGCCCATATCTCAACTCATAAGAGGTGCAATGCAAGTGTGCCCTGAGAAAAACTCTGTTTGAAACATGACACGCGGTGGATATAGCCTCAGCCCAAAACTTCCTCGGTGTAGAGTACTCATCAAGCATTGTCCTGGCCATCTCGACTAGGGTACGATTCTTCCTCTCCACAACGTCATTCTGTTGAGGGACGTATGGAGAAAAGAATTGGTGCTCTACACCTGTCTCACCGTAAAACCTCTCAAAGTAAGAATTCTTGAACTCCGTGCCATTGTCATTGCGGATCGCTCGTAAGGCACCCGGGAGCTCAACAGAAAGCTTACTAAACAAACCCCGAAAATGGGTATAAGTCTCATCCTTCAAGGCTAAGAAAAACACCCAAGAATACCTCGAGAAGTCATCGACCATGACAAGAACATACCACTTCCCTACTGCTGACTGCACTCGAGCTGGTCCAACTGTGTCCATATGGAGCAGCTGTCCTGGTGCATTGGTCATAGTCACTATGACCGGAGGATGAGAAGCAGCAACCATCTTACCGTGCCGGCATGGAGCGCAAACAAGATCTTTGACCATCTTGAGTTTAGGCAGACCACGAATGAGATCGTGGCCGCTAACTCGGGTCAAATGATCAAATCCAATATGACCAAGTCTCCTATGCCAGAAAGTGAGGTCACGGGACTCTGAAGCATCTAAACACCGGAGAGAATCACTAGAAGACTCAACAAAATCAGCACGAAAGATCCTCCCATAACGAGAAATTCCGCATACCAGACTACCCGAAGAATCAAGAATTTTGCAATTGTTTTTCTTAAAGCTCACCTCATAACCGTCATCGCTAAGCTGAGAGACTGAAAGCAAATTATACTGTAGCTTACTCACTAAGTGAATCATTAACGTGCACAGTACCTTTCGCGATGACGCGCCCAGATGAAGCGTCTCCAAAGGTTATAGTCTCATCACCTAGAGCACGGGCTAGGGAAGAGAACCAACGAGAGTCTCCGGTCATATGACGAGAACAACCGGAGTCTACAAGCCAAACCTCTCCCTTCCCAGCCCGGCGAACTTGAGTCAAACAGAGAGTAAAGGCTCAGTACTGGGATAAATCAAAAGAGATTTTGGAACCCAATACTAAGTCACACATCGAGTAGAAGAAGTAGCCATACACGACTGACCTCTAGCTACCCTACGCTCTCTGTCGCTCAAAGAAGCAGAAGGTCTATGTGCAGACCTGAAACTGTTGCTGGGTCCGACAGCTATGGGAGAGCGAGTCGGAGCACCGGCAACATGCTGATCACGCCGTGGGTAGCCATCTCGACGAGGGAAACGAGATCTACCCTCAGAACGGCGGAAATCACGACCAGAGGAATATCGAGGACGAAAACCAGAAAACTCAGAAATCCAAGTCCTCGATGCTGCCCAAACCCATCAAGCTGAACAGTCCTAGACCTCGTGTTGGTCTTAGGTGCACTCAAGGTCTGGGGCAGACCCTGAATACGCCTAAGTGCCTCAACACGGTCTCTACGCGCGATCTTGACGCGTCTGAAGCATCTCTCAACCGAGTGTCCATCCTTCTGACAGAAGGTACAATGATACTTCAACTTCTAAGTGGTAGAAGTAGCATGATGAGGCTTCGCCTTCTGAGAGGTCGAAGCAACAGGTGGAACTACCTTACTGTCAGAGATCCCTTGGACAAAGCCCGCTGATGTGAATTTAACTTTATCAGATCTGGGTTCAATCTCGATCACACCTGTTGCTATGGGTCTAAGAACAGCAGGTGGATGCTTCCTCATATCCTCAGAAAAATCGTATCCTAGACCTTGATTGAATTTGCAAATCTTGGATTGGTCTAGAATAAGATTTAGCTTCTTCTTGCCTCTTACAAATCTCTCGAGAGTGTTCACAAGATACTGACACTCCCGAAAGAGAGAGGTGCAAGAAGAGTAGGGGGAAGAAGAGACAGCAGAAGGTAAGAGAGTAGAAGAAGAACCAACAGCAGAGGAAGGGATGGATGGCTCTTCCCAACACTAGCACACACATTACAAACAAATGATGGCTTCTCTAGAAGGTCCTTTGTTAGCTTCACACATTTTTCATCCAATGCAATCAAGTCAGATTTTAGTTTGTTACAATTATTGCATGGTGAGCTAACAGGGTCCTTAGAAGCATATTGAGCCAATTTGTTATTATTGCCAATCATCTCTTGAAACTGTTTGGAAATAGATTCAAGCTCAGCAGTCAGCTTGTGACAATTCACACAAGAAGCAATAGGTTCTAGCAAAAAAAACTTGTAACTCAGCAATTTTATGATCTGCCCTTTTTAGATTCATCTTCAAATTATTACAACTTTCACAAGTCTCGGGCAGATCAATAAGCATGGTATAAAGACCTCTAAATGCGTTGTTTTTATCCTCACATGGGGTGCAAGATGTAGTCTCAACAATAGTAGATGAAAGAGCAACAATCCTACTCATCTCTAGTTCAGCTAAGAGACTAATATTCTCCACCTTAATCATGTCAAGCTCAGAAGACAAACTATCATGAGGGGTCCTTAATTTCTCCATGTCACCAAGCAAAGCACAGCATGTATCACATTCATCACGGGAGGGAGCAGATATAAGCGAAGTAAGCTCCCGTGATAATCTCTCTACTTCCTTCTCCAACTCGCTACACCTAGCTTTAGATCTAGCATGAAATTTACCTAGCTTAAGAAAAGCATCATTAAGCTGGTCGTAGGAGGGGTATACCTCGTCGGAGTCAGAGTAGAGCTCGCTGTCGCTCACGTTGCCCTCAAGGGCCATGAAGCACATGCCGGAAAAGTCATCGCCATCCTTGGGATCTTGCTCGTCCTTCCCATCGTCGTCGCTCCAACCCTCCACCTCGCTGAGGTCGAGGTTGTCGAAGGTGGTGAGGACACGATGGAAGAGCTTCTTGGCTTTGCCAAGGTTGCAGAACTTCTTCTCTTTGCTTGGCGGCTTCTTGTTGCGGTTCTTGTCGGTGTAGACGTTCTTGCTCGAACCGCTATAGTCGTTCTTACCCTCCAGCTTGGGGCAGTTTGCTCGAATGTGGTTGGGGTCACCACACTCAAAGCAAATCACTCGTCCTCCTCCTCTCTTTCTCTCCCTAACCCACTTGTAAGCATGAGAAAATTTTCTGGCTAAGAGGGCTAGCTTGTTTTGTAACACCCCAGGACCCACATTACCCTGTGATGCTACTAAAACTGCTCTTCAACGAGCCAATTTACAAGATAAAATAAACTGGCAACAATTACTAAACAAGATAGTATAAGCGGAAGCATAAACAACTAAGGAATAACAGGATAGTGATAGCAATTCACTATTTAAAATATCCTCCAACATTTTAATCTAAAACATAGTTCACAAATTTAACATTATTAAGATAATGTAAACAAAGCTATGCAAGGTCTAGAATCCTTTTAACTTTATTACAGCATAAAAATATGATTCACGTGCATCAGTGTGGTGCCGTTCTACCCTTCCCATGCATGCTCAAAGTCCACCTGTAGGGAGGGGGAAACAAGGGTGAGATAAAAATCTCAGCAAGCAAACTGTTTAACAGGCTATTCAAACTACAAACAATTATACATCATCATTTATAATTCCATACAACTACAACCATAATTCATGTCCACAATTATTAAGCCACCACAAATTTTCATGAATCATACCTCCTCAATTTCAGATTTAATTGGCATATGAATGCAGTCATTTTATCCACAATTAAATGCAAATGAAACATTTAATCTTCCACAAACCACAATAGGTTAATCATCAACATTCTTCCACAATTAAATGCAAATGAAACATTTAATCTTCCACAAACCACAATAGGTTAATCATCAACATTCTTCCACAATTACAATGTTATTATCCTCAACCTCAAATCACCATCAATGACGTTAAAGCATTAACAAATAAATCTTGTTTGACTACTTTAAATTCTCAACCACTACCACTAGCAAAAGCAATAAAACATATGTATATTTTACTTCAACACTTTATTATTTCTCACATCCACAATTGTTATCAACAATTAATACAAGAGAAAAGAATCTCATGCCACAATCACAACCCTTACCGTACACAAGGGATGAACCCCATTCCACGTCCACAACCATAATCCTCATACCACAAATAGCTCACATGAGCCAATTCCACATTACAACTATGAAGTTTATAATCCACATTACAACTATGAGTTGAATATTCCACAAAATAACTTCACCACAACATATTGCATATGTATGCAAATGAATCTTTCCACAATGCAATGCATATGAATGCTATGCTCCACATCACTTTTTCCAGGGCAGGATTTGAGGTGCATCGTATTACGGCAATATACGATGCTTCCCGCGGGATAAGAGGTGCATCGTATTACGGCAATATACGATGCTGTACCGGTACGGTCGCGGCTATGTGCGGCGACATCCACATATGCATATGACATGATGTGATATGATAATCACAAGTCACATTAATCCATCCTCAAAGGAGAATCAACATGCTCACGACATATCCACATCCACCACATGTTATTTTCATGTTCCACATTATAACATTAAGCAAAATTTCCACATGGCTACTAGCAGATTCTCAACATATCAATGGATAAGTACTTGCTACCATCTCCACAATTAAATTATCATGCAATCATGGCATAATGTATCAAATTACGATAATAATGTAAACTACAAGTAGAAGGAATAACAAGTTAAACGGTAGCAACCACCGCTACGTTTACTTGCCTCAAACCGACGAAGCGAAGTAAAATCAAGGGCGCTCAGGGACAAGACCACCTGTCCAAAAGGCAACTCTCAGCACACAGCTACAGCATACAAACATTACATTAATAATTAAAAACGTCGCTAGAACCCCGAACCCGCACAAACTCCTCTCCGCTCAACAATTCAGCAAATTACCCTCTGCAGCAGCGCTGCTTAACATTTTCGTAACTTTAAAAAATATTGATCCATTTACAGAAAACGATATCTCTCTGGATTCATCACTTAAAATCCTACATTTTTCATGTAGAACACCTATTTTTATTTTGATCACAGCTAGGTGTAATTTAATGCCCAAAACAGAGGAAGAACTCTGTTCTGGCAGATTGGACAGCAATAAACAAATGCATCCCAACATCAGTAAAAGGGTCTAAAAATTATGAATTTTATACAGAAGCTAGATCTCTAAATTATCTACAACTTTCTCAATTACGGTCATGGTCATAAAAATCATTTACGACCTCTAATTCCCAGATTACCGTCGGTCTATACCAATCTGCTCGCCTGACGAACAGCAGTATTCCCGACCCTGTAACTCCCAGATAACAAGGCATAAAATTCCGAAACAAATACAGGAGATGCGTCTGGAAGTACTTTACAACTTTTTTTTGGGAAGGTTCGCAGGAAAATTCGTTTACTAGGTCAAAACCTCACGAACAGACACGCTGTGCGAATCAATCTACAGGCAGACATCAGCTAATCTCTAATCGGGCAATTAATCTATTAACTACCTTCAAAATCCGTGCCAAGAACCCTAATTATTCCATAGAACAGAGGGATTAGGATGAGGAAAAATTACCTAGATGATGGATCACCCCTTTTTTCCTCCTCCTCTTCTTCTTCTTCCTTCTCCTTCCTTCTTCTCCTTCTCCTTCCTCTCCTTGGCTCCAATGGCAGCAGCACTTGTGGGGGGTGATGGAGGGGGGAAGAGCGCTGCGCCCAGGGGGTGGAGGAAGGGGGGTGGCGGCTGCAAAGGGATGGGAGAGGGGGGAGAAAAAGGGCTAGGGTTTTTGGGGAGGGGGAGGGGAGGTGCGGCCACCCCTTGGGCCTCCGGCCCAAGGCGGTCGGCCCACTCCCCAGGCAGCCCACTCAGACGTTTTAATTTAATTTATTTTATTCATTTTATACGGTTCTACAATTTTTATTTTTTTTCCTTCCTGCGATTTACCGAAAAACTGGCGACTCCGCGATTATTTTAAAACTTACGCCGAATCGATGATCAGGGTATTACATTCTCCCCACCTAAAAAGGATTCGTCCTCGAATCTAACTCCTCAAACCACAAACCAAGAGAACAGCGAAGAAAAGAGCAATGAAGGAAAGAACAACCACAAGAAAGAGCATCCCAAGGATAGAACATCCCAAGGGAACAACAACTACGGGTTCTCACCCGCCTTGAAGAACTCGGGTCCTTCCTCTACATTTGAACTTCAAGCTCCCACGTCACCCCCCGCTCGGACTGATTCGCCAAGAGGGCCTCCACATACATGGTGGCTCTCTTCCTCTTGTCCAACTCCGATGAGTCCACGACACGCGCCGGTCAACGCCGAGCACCCACAACTCTTTTGTCGGCTCTGAGCGGCCAACAGATCCTGTCGTTCTCACAAAATTCTCCGCCACAACTATCAAGCCACTATCTAATACCATCCTTCTTATTAAAACATTTTCCTCTATATATTATAATCGGGATAATACATTGTACCCCTTTGAAAAGAATTCAACCACAGATCCACTCATAACATTTTACTCAAAGCACGAACAATAACTTCGCAAAAGAAACCCAACCAAAAGAGGAATAAAGGATTCTCAAGCAACATACTAGCAAACAACCTTCCTTCAAAGGACCACAATCCAAACAAAGGATTCACAACAAAACCATTCACACTCTCCAAAAAGACATTTGGAGAATCCACACTGCACAAGCCAAGAGTGAAAATCACTCGACAAACCAAAACAATCATTTTCTTTTCCTAACTGGAAAAGAATACACCACAACATATAACAACTCAATTTGCAGATGACCTCTGTCATAAACACACAGTTTAAACAAGAATCAAGAGAGCATATTACTACTCGAGTTATTAATAATTTCCCAATCCATTTCCTTTGGAAATTTAACTTCCTTGAACCAAGGATTTCCAAATCATCGCCCAACACATCAACTCATTTAACTTAGGTTGGCAACTTCGACGATGCGCTCAAATTGAGTACATCCTCCACACCCTTGCAGAGAGACTCTACTGTCTCCACAAAAAAAAACATTCTAGCCAAGCCCTCGACCAATGGAATTACTTTGACAGATAATTCCTAAAACACCTCAATCCTTTTAAGGATAACAACTCGAAATTCATATCACACCCACATTCTCACCAAAATCAATCACATGACCACACCAACTAGATGCCATACACCTCTTAAAGGACTTTGCAACCCAAATTGATTACCCCTTTCTTAGAAGAGGCAAAAAGAAGTAAATTTCAACACAGAGGATGATGCTACCATCCGCAATAAATGCAAGACCAAAAGAAATAGCAACAATCTTGGAAAGCAAAAGATAATATCACAGTTGAAGGCACATGCCCCTCAAGAAGAAAATACCAAATCTCAACCAATAAGAATACAGTATTGCCATTTGAGCTCAAGAAACTCTTAGGCGGCGGAAAAAATATTGCCATTTGAGTTCAAGAAGCTCTTATGCGGCAAAATTAAGAAGTCAAACACACCTAAAAAAATTGCATGACATGACTTCAACCTCCAATACTTTTACCGCACTCTTTCTTTTAACAAAGAGAACAACTTTCTTTGATTACGGTATCACCTTGACAATTCCAACAAAAGTGATTTAAAGACCACAACACATTAATCCCTTAAGAACTAATAAAAGCTCTCAACACGTCACTTTGCTCAAACAATTTCAGCTGCCACATAAGTCATGAGATCAAAAAGATTGCGTACGCAAATCTCAAAACTTTTGATTTAAGTAGTATCATGGAAGTTATCAAATTCTTTTATTTAAGGAACATTCAACATTATCATCACAACTACAACTAACCATCATGCTAACATCAGAATAATACATTCTTAACAAGCATCATCATATCCACAAATTCCTTCATAAACTTTTCCAAAAGAAACATAAGAAATCACTTCATCATGTTTCTATTATCTGAGTAAGATTGCGACTACTTAATCTAGGAAATCCTAGTGCATAAGCTACCATATTAAATCAAAGCTTTTAAACAAGATGATACTAGAACATGACAATCTCACAAACATGCTAGTATGAATCTCTTATTAGATTCCATATATTCAATTCTTATTGATGCTCAACTCTAATTTAGCACAAATTGATTGTACTCTAGTCATTACTAGCAAGGCTTGTTATTATTTATCATAACAACATTCATGATCCTAACTCCGTTTTACAATCATAAAACAATCATGAGCATAGATTCAGTATCCCACCTTACGTTCAGAAATTAGAACGAAATAACTTTAAACTTCAATAATACCAGCTTTGTAAGACAAGATTCTACAAGTCAATACATCCACCTTCCTCTATTTCTTTATACATATTTCAACAATTTAGCATGGTGAAAGATAGATGAATCTAGCAATTGTACATGCTCATAAAGTATCTAAATAAAGGACAGATTAAAGGTTAATATTACCAAGGCAATATTCCAACACCTCCTTACTTAATCATTCCAAACGGTCAGATTAATTACTATAAACAAAAATAATTCAATTTATCCAACATGATAGAAATTTAAACAATCATAATAATCATTCCAATTCTTTTGCACACTCCTCAATAACTCCATTAGTTCCAATCATGTATAGACAAATTCTTAATCACAGTTCTTCTAGAAACTATTACAAGGCAATATCACATTAATCAACTACACTTCCAAGAATGCTAGTTGAAATTAATTATGCACCACGCTAACATCTCAACTTGATAATTCATACCTTATGAATTAGTTTATATGATTACCACCTTCCACTTAAGCATAGCAAAACACCACAAAAGTTTTAACACTCTCTTTCAGAAAGGAATGGAAATAAACTTCAACACCCGAAATAATCTAAAAAAATACATAGATCCAAGGCTTTAACATATTAATGAGTTTGCAACACAAAACTTTCATTGGTAAAAATACCAAGCGAACCAATGAGTCATGATTCACAACAAGACAAAATTCCCACAAAGGGACTAACCTTGCAAATCAACAATATTCACAAGCAGCAATAATGTCTTACTAGTCCGAAAAGAAACAATAATTGCTTCAACGAACAGATAGAGACCAATTGCAAACCCTCAACTACAATGAACCACAAACTCAAGAGAAATTCATTAACTGAATAGACAAAGAATTGGCCAAAATCAACTCAAGGAAGATATCAACATTTCTAAATAAACTCACTCACAACATCCACAACTAAGTTACCCGAGGTAACTACATCGCTAATCCCCATGCTACAAACAGTGGTATAACCTGGCAATGCCAAGGCAGTAAATACAACCTCTACATCTTATCATTGACAATTCTCACTCATAACAGTCATAGGAGCAAATCATAATTATACTGTAAATCATCAATACAACAAGTCAAAATTATCTCGAACCGCTGTAGTCGTTCTTACCCTCCAGCTTGGGGCAGTTTGCTCGAATGTGGTTGGGGCCACCACACTCAAAGCAAATCACTCGTCCTCCTCCTCTCTTTCTCTCCCTAACCCACTTGTAAGCATGAGAAAATTTTCTGGCTAAGAGGGCTAGCTTGTTTTGTAACACCCCAGGACCCACATTACCCTGGGATGCTACTAAAACTGCTCTTCAACGAGCCAATTTACAAGATAAAATAAACTGGCAACAATTACTAAACAAGATAGTATAAGCGGAAGCATAAACAACTAAGAAATAACAGGATAGTGATAGCAATTCACTATTTAAAATATCCTCCAACATTTTAATCTAAAACATAGTTCACAAATTTAACATTATTAAGATAATGTAAACAAAGCTATGCAAGGTCTAGAATCCTTTTAACTTTATTACAGCATAAAAATATGATTCACGTGCATCAGTGTGGTGCCGTTCTACCCTTCCCATGCATGCTCAAAGTCCACCTGTAGGGAGGGGGAAACAAGGGTGAGATAAAAATCTCAGCAAGCAAACTGTTTAACAGGCTATTCAAACTATAAACAATTATACATCATCATTTATAATTCCATACAACTACAACCATAATTCATGTCCACAATTATTAAGCCACCACAAATTTTCATGAATCATACCTCCTCAATTTCAGATTTAATTGGCATATGAATGCAGTCATTTTATCCACAATTAAATGCAAATGAAACATTTAATCTTCCACAAACCACAATAGGTTAATCATCAACATTCTTCCACAATTAAATGCAAATGAAACATTTAATCTTCCACAAACCACAATAGGTTAATCATCAACATTCTTCCACAATTACAATGTTATTATCCTCAACCTCAAATCACCATCAATGACGTTAAAGCATTAACAAATAAATCTTGTTTGACTACTTTAAATTCTCAACCACTACCACTAGCAAAAGCAATAAAACATATGTATATTTTACTTCAACACTTTATTATTTCTCACATCCACAATTGTTATCAACAATTAATACAAGAGAAAAGAATCTCATGCCACAATCACAACCCTTACCGTACACAAGGGATGAACCCCATTCCACGTCCACAACCATAATCCTCATACCACAAATAGCTCACATGAGCCAATTCCACATTACAACTATGAAGTTTATAATCCACATTACAACTATGAGTTGAATATTCCACAAAATAACTTCACCACAACATATTGCATATGTATGCAAATGAATCTTTCCACAATGCAATGCATATGAATGCTATGCTCCACATCACTTTTTCCAGGGCAGGATTTGAGGTGCATCGTATTACGGCAATATACGATGCTTCCCGCGGGATAAGAGGTGCATCGTATTACGGCAATATACGATGCTGTACCGGTACGGTCGCGGCTATGTGCGGCGACATCCACATATGCATATGACATGATATGATATGATAATCACAAGTCACATTAATCCATCCTCAAAGGAGAATCAACATGCTCACGACATATCCACATCCACCACATGTTATTTTCATGTTCCACATTATAACATTAAGCAAGATTTCCACATGGCTACTAGCAGATTATCAACATATCAATGGATAAGTACTTGCTACCATCTCCACAATTAAATTATCATGCAATCATGGCATAATGTATCAAATTACGATAATAATGTAAATTGCAAGTAGAAGGAATAACAAGTTAAACGGTAGCAACCACCGCTACGTTTACTTGCCTCAAACCGACGAAGCGAAGTAAAATCAAGGGCGCTCAGGGACAAGACCACCTGTCCAAAAGGCAACTCTCAGCACACAGCTACAGCATACAAACATTACATTAATAATTAAAAACGTCGCTAGAACCCCGAACCCGCACAAACTCCTCTCCGCTCAACAATTCAGCAAATTACCC
The DNA here is from genome assembly GCA_017311315.1 of Dendrocalamus latiflorus. Classification (NCBI taxonomy): domain Eukaryota; kingdom Viridiplantae; phylum Streptophyta; class Magnoliopsida; order Poales; family Poaceae; genus Dendrocalamus; species Dendrocalamus latiflorus. The sequence continues at coordinate 18,566,019 of CM029629.1, read as the reverse complement.
TCTGCAGCAGCGCTGCTTAACATTTTCGTAACTTTAAAAAATATTGATCCATTTACAGAAAATGATATCTCTCTGGATTCATTACTTAAAATCCTACATTTTTCATGTAGAACACCTATTTTTATTTTGATCACAGCTAGGTGTAATTTAATGCCCAAAACAGAGGAAGAACTCTGTTCTGGCAGATTGGACAGCAATAAACAAATGCGTCCCAACATCAGTAAAAGGGTCTAAAAATTATGAATTTTATACAGAAGCTAGACCTCTAAATTATCTACAACTTTCTCAATTACAGTCATGGTCATAAAAATCATTTACGACCTCTAATTCCCAGATTACCGTCGGTCTGTACCAATCTGCTCGCCTGACGAACTGCAGTATTCCCGACCCTGTAACTCCCAGATATCAAGGCATAAAATTCCGAAACAAGTACAGGAGATGCGTCTGGAAGTAATTTACAACTTTTCTTTTGGAAAGGTCCGCAGGAAAATTCGTTTACTAGGTTAAAACCTCACGAACAGACACGCTGCGCGAATCAATCTACAGGCAGACATCAGCTAATCTCTAATCGGGCAATTAATCTATTAACTACCTTCAAAATCCGTGCCAAGAACCCTAATTATTCCATAGAACAGAGGGTTTAGGATGAGGAAAAATTACCTAGATGATGGATCACCCCTTTTTTTCCTCCTCCTCTTCTTCTTCTTCCTTCTCCTTCCTTCTTCTCCTTCTCCTTCCTCTCCTTGGCTCCAATGGCAGCAGCACTTGTGGGGGGTGATGGAGGGGGGAAGAGGGCTGCGCCTAGGGGGTGGAGGAAGGGGGTGGCGGCTGCAAAGGGATGGGAGAGGGGGGAGAAAAAGGGCTAGGGTTTTTGGGGAGGGGGAGGGGAGGTGCGGCCACCCCTTGGGCCTCCGGCCCAAGGCGGTCGGCCCACTCCCCAGGCAGCCCACTCAGACGTTTTAATTTAATTTATTTTATTCATTTTATACGGTTCTACAATTTTTATTTTTTTCCTTCCTGCGATTTACCGAAAAATCGGCGACTCCGCGATTATTTTAAAACTTACGCCGAATCGATGATCTGGGTATTACATGTTTTCTGGAAGCTGTTCTAGTAGGTCATCACTCATCTCACAAACAACAGCAAGCGAAAAACCAGAAACACTATCAGAGGGAAACTCAGAAGTCGAACTGGGTTCGGTGACCAAAGCCATCGACTGTGACTTCGACTTACGAGAGACAATGTCAATCTTGTGAGTCTTGAGGCGTAAGTACAACGCATCAAGAGTCAAAGTTGAGAGGTCCGTGGTATCCTTGATGTTGGTCACTTTCATCTCCCACACACGCAAATCCAAAGCCGAAAGCATTTGACGAGCGTTGTCCGAGTCGAGGTATGTGAGACCGACCGCTCGGAGGTTGCTCAAAATCTTGTGGAATCTTGCAAAGCATTCATCCAAGGACTCTCAAGTGAGCATTTCAAACTTGTTGTAATCTCGCTTGAATTGGTCCTGTCGAACCATCTTAATTTGGGTGGTGCCCTCATGGTAAGCATCGAGGGTCTCCCAAATGTCGAAGGCCAACGAAAGATGAGAAATACGATCAAACTCATTTCGGCTCAAATCTTGGATAATGATGTTCCTTGCCGTAATTCACCTCAACATCAGCCATATTTCCGGCATTGATGTTCTCATCGGCAGGAACAGCAAAGTGAACTTTGACCTTACGCCAAATCGCATAGCCCTGAGCCTGAATGTACGTCTCCATCCGACTCTTCCAAAAGGGATAGTCGATCCCATCGAAGATCGGGTGCTTGGTGGAATACTTATCCGTTGCCATGGCTCACAGACCGGTTAAAGATCTATCAAGAAGAGCTAATCGGCTCTGATACCAATTGTAGGATCAGATATGGCAACAGAGGGGGGGTGAATGGTGCCTCTTTAAAAAATGCCCCCAAGTATCCACATGCGAGACTCCTCTCCAATAGCTATGAATGCTATGAAAAAGAATTCAAATGCTCACTGGAACCTTAAGCTAACAGAGAGAGAAGAAAAGAAATAAAGACTAAAGCAAGGCATGCAGCATAAATCAAAAGCCAGAGTAAATCAGCAGCCAAAAATAATGTAGGCCGGTCTGACCGCAATACATAAGCCGGTCAGACCACCTAAGGGCTGCCGGTCAGACCGCTCCCTTTGAGCCGGTCAGACCGCTTGGGGCCAGTCTGACCACCATTAAGCACCCGGTCAGACCGCCATTAGGTGGCCGGTCAGATCGGCCCTGGCCCAGGCAGAATCACAGCTGCAACTGAAAATTCAGAACTTGCTTATTTCAATGAAATTTGATAAAATCTTCTGATCTTTTCAAACCAACAGAGCAAGGACTTGATTTAAATAGTAGCAAGACCCTAGGAAACAAAAGAACTCATAAAGAGCGCAAGAATTCAAGATTTCAGCAAAACATCTGAAAAGTGAGTTGAGTATGGACAGATTTCCAAATTGCTCACAAATTTTGAATCTTTTGCTCATGAGATTTTGCAATCCACTTAGAACAACTCCAGCAGGGCCCCTACTTGGCCTCTCAAACTCAAATTTGAGAGCCAGAGCAAAAAACTCAGCTCCAACAGGGCCCCTACTTGGCTCTCAAAAATAGGAGGCCTCTCAAATGAGGTCTCCAAGCCCTCATTCCTAGGGGCCCTCTCCTGGCTCTCATCCTTCGGTTTTTTTCCTGCTCGGTGAAACTTCCCCCGCGCCCCCCAAAATCCCCCGTGCCCCCCAAAATCCGCCGCTTCTGCTCGCCCGTCTCGCCCGATTCCTCCACTTCCGCTCGCCCCCGCCTCGCCCAACTCCTCCGCCGTCGCCCGTGTCCCCGCGCGCCGCCAAAATACCCCGCCTCCGCAGCTTCCGCTCGCCCCCGCCTCGCCTGACTCCTCCGCCGCCGCCCGTGTCCCCCTTGCGCCGCCAAAATCCCCCGCCTCTGCCGCTTCCGCTCGCCCCCACCTCGCCCGACTCCTCCATTCGCCCGCCGCCTCGCCCGGCTCCTCGGCACTGATAGAGGCGCTGCTACATCTACAGCGCTGATTGAGACGATCATGAGGAGGAGACGGTTGGTTGGAGGATGATTGACTACTACCACTACATCGACGTGTTCTTCGTTGAATCGACTGCTTCAATTCTACTTCCACTGCACTGCGAGTCTAGTGATAATGATCCATGATCTTTTACTCGCATGGTTTTCTGGTTTACGCAGTAGAAAATTTTAATCTGCGCTAGTGTAGTCTACCCATATCCTAACAATTTTTAAAATAGATACGAATATGAATTCGAATATTCTCAAATACGAATATGAATCGAATGTCGTAATGGATACGAATTCGAATCGAATATGTACTTAATTCGGTCGAATACGAATATACTCCTACAACTCCTACAACAAATTTCGATAGAACAAATTTCTATCAGTTTTGCTAGTTTTTCACCGGTTTTTGACTAGTTACTGGAATGATTACCCATTTCAAACTACCTAAATTCAAATTTCGAATTACAAAATTCGGAATCACATAGGAAACGGATCAAATAAGTATCGAATACGAATACGAATATTCTCGAATACGAATGCGAATACAAATATTCTCAAATATGAATACGAATATTCTTTAATATGAATACGAATATTTTCGAATATGAATTTTGCTTACCACATTTGCGTTTTCTCAAATATGAATATCAGATAAAACGAATTATCCGTTACCATTTCTCATCCCTATACATTATCTTATCACCCTATTGATGAAAAAAGTAAGCGTTTGCACGTACGGAGAGGCTCGCATCATTGCATAAACTAGTTTTTTTCGAACGGGATTGCATAAACTAGTCAGGTTACGTGCAAACTATTTCTATTCCGCTCCATAGGCTTGTTTATTGCGAGCAAGTATAGTTGCCGTGGAGATTTTTTTTCTTTTGGGCAAAGCTGGCGCACTTGAGGTGAGCTTTGCAACAACCCAAATTGTTTAAAATTAAGGACAGTCTGGTGTCCTTAATCATGTGTCATCATGCCTCGACCATGAATCAAGTAGTAACAAAGCTGCATGCATGCCGTATTCGTTTGCGTTGATCGTGGTGAGGTAGAATATTTTTCTATTTTTAAATATTTTTAGATTTCGTTACGCCAAATAAGTCACTTTCAGCTACAGTAAAATTTCAGTCGTTACAATACAATTTCAGCTATAAGTTACAGCTTTTCAGCCCAACCGAACGGGGCCTAAAGTCTAGAGAGACGGAGAACCATTCGTCCCGATGTTATTTTCATCACTGCAAATTAAGTGCAAGAGTACCATTATAACCAAACTCTGTACCATTTTGTTGGTTTTAACGGAGGCGTAATTGATAGCGATGTAGCTCAGTTCGTGTCCGGACAGATGGACCGTGTGATCTGACCTACAGGTAAGACCCCGAAATTTTGTGCAACAAACAAGCATTGGTGTACAGAACGAAAGGTGAAGCAATAAACAAAACGACCAAACGGACACGAAACAAAGACAGAAAAGAAAGGCAGTAGAGTCCCCGTATGAGAAAAGTATGCGGCAATCGGCGGACAAAAGGGGCCGTGGCTGCTGCTTCTTCCCCTCTTTTCTATGTCCCAGCACGGCCTGAACCACTTTGGTCAAACTTATCACAACTTCACAAGCCACCTTCCCCGTTTTAAAATGACCTAATTTTTTCTCCTTATATAATAGTTGATGGTAATAAGAGGAGATGAATGATTGCACCTACTTTTTCAAATCTCTTAGTGCTCGATGACGATTCCGACCACTCGGCGTTCGATCGCTAGCTTAACCTTCTTTACACGTAGTTGTAATGTTCCTCCACTTGAACGCTTCGACACCGTTGCTATTGTCAACGATCGAGTGGTCGTGATCGAGTGATCGTACCAATGTGCGATCGAGGAAAGTGTAGTCGACGTAGAAACTCTATCTCACCATGAACTACACTGCTCGTAATGAGAACGAGTCAAAATTGACGCCCAGAAAACAACGCCGCCGCCGTCGACTAACTTCTCTGGAATAGATTTGATCTTTTATTTCTGGATCATGTTTTGTGGCTACAAAGTGTCCTCACGGCACCCGCACAAACCCTAGCACAAAATCTCTCTCCAAAGCCCTGCGAAAGCATTGCGTTAACCCTAAGCCTCTCCCTGCTTTTATAGACTAATGCTCCAAACGTGTCCTCATCAAATATAGATACAAAATCCTATCTTTTCCGAAAATCAAATGACCCAAAACCCTTCCAAACACGAGTTTTAACCAATCTCTAAGTCTTCCCAGTTATGGACTCCTTCCACAACTCATAACTCATCACGTGATGAAGCCTCTAGCACCGCACCTCCTGTATCTTCATTATGCATCATCCATCTCACGTGTCAAAGCCTTTAAGACCGCACCTTCTGTAACTTCTTCACGCATCACCACATTTGATCTTCATGTGCTCTAGCATGAGCCTGACCACCTCGTGACATTATCGACAGCCTGGACCTTAGATTTCTCCCATCCTAGTCCCGGTCCACCTCGTCACCGACGATGACCGTCTCCACACCCAACCTACACATGTAAAGACCAAATAATATATTCTCTGGCACAAGTTCTTCTTAACTTGACCAATAGTAGTCCACACACTCATACCACACCCTTGTTCATCCATCAACACCAACCAGATCAACCACGGCCGCAATTTCCATACTTTCCAAACAGCAACTTCAGACCTTCTAGAACGACCGGTATGGCCGCCATGCATAGGCTGGTCATATCGCTGGCCCAACGAGTACTCAAAAATCACGAGTACTCAAAAATCACAAGTACTCGGGAATTACAACTACTCAAAACACTCAGGAATCATAAGTATCGTAGCACCCCCAGTCTATGACTACTGACCATCAACCAGTCACTGCACCATCGACCACTAACCAACGAGTACCGATCACCAAGTACCGACCAGACACTGAATGCAAACTATCGACTCCTATCATTGAGTACCGACTAGGTACTGTAGCACCGCCTACTGAGCACCGAGTACCAACAGGGTACTGTAGCAATGACCGCTCAGTCAGTCTAGTCTGACCACCATGCACAGGCCGGTAAACCACTAGCCTATCAAACACGAGTACTTGAGGTATTCTAAGATCACAAGAATTGAAGTACTCGAAGCCTACAAGTATCGATCGTGAAGTCTAGGACTGCCGATCACAAAGTTTCTGATTAACGATTAAAAAGTCTACGACTATTGATCATAAAGTCTAAAACAACAATCTTGAAGCCTACGACTATGACAACAGTCCACGAAGTTTTGGACTGCGGCAACAGACTACTATTTTGGACTATGACAATAGACTACTAAGTCTATGACTATGATAAAGTACTGTAGCTACGACCATCAACCAATTACTATAGCTCGCTCTATCGATCACCGATTGCAGTCGACGTCTCCGACTACTGACCATGGTCATAGTCTACTGATTGACCAGCAAAGTATACAACTATCAAGTACCAATCTGGTATTGTAGCTATGACCATCGAGTACCAACCAGGTATTGTTGCTCCGACCACCGACTAGTTCATTCTCGCTTACGACCGGTTCGCTGTTTCATACAACCTGTTCCCTGTAGCATATGACCGGTTCTCTGTAGCATACGACCGGTACACTATCCGAGGTTGAAGCCTACCGATTACTCCCGTGGTCATTCTGTTGTGATCGAAATGCCGTGGTCGAAGTCCACCGTGGTCGACATGCTGTGGTCATTCTGTCATGGTCGTTCAAACGTGGTCAACAAGCTATGGTCGATTCTTGCCATTCAGACCGGTCGATGGACCAACCATCATAAGGCCGATCGGACTACCGTCCGTGATCGAAGCCTGCCGATCGCCATCCGTGGTCGACCGAAACTTTCACAAACGCAAATTTCAGTGCAACTCAAAAGTCAATTATTCATCATCACTGTATTCACAATCTCCACATGGTGTAACACTATCCCTCTTGTGCACATCTTGTTCAAAATTTTGTTCAAGTCCTCACAACCTCACGAAACATATAAATCATGTAAGTCCTCAAAGTGGGATGCTACATGTACCGACAAGCTCATGTACTGACACTAATTAATGGTGTCAATGTGAAACTCACTTGCACTTCATAATCTGTTTGGATAAATGGTGAGCATAGTTATTCCTCTTATGAAATGTGTGGTCCATAAATTATGCAAAAAATAACAATATTGGAGAGGTTGATACGCAAGTGATGCTCTTCTTTTCTTTTTCTTTTACGAAATTTATATTCAAGTATTTGGTGGTGTCCTCAAACTACACGTGTCCCTAGCTCTTCTGTACATGATGCGCATTCCTCTCTGGCAATGTCCCCTTGCAGCCCTTGGCGTCTCCTCCTCTATAAAACTCAAGACTCGTGCAGCTTGAAAGCGTCGTAAGCTAGCTGTAGGTGCAGCGATTGATCGACACGACCATGGCGTACTCTGGTGGTGGCAGCGGGCCGGGCTCGCCGTGCGGCGCGTGCAAGTTCCTGCGGCGCAAGTGCGAGGCAGAGTGCATGTTCGCGCCCTACTTCTGCGCGGAGGATGGGGTGGCGCAGTTCGCGGCCATCCACAAGGTGTTCGGCGCCATGTCTGATAGAGTTAGTAGTCTTCAGATCTGAGTGAATCTAAGACCACGTTTTATAATGGTTGTAAGTCGTAAGTCATATGGACTGTAACAGTCATAAGTCATACAAACTGTAGCAGTCGTAAATCGTAAGGGGTAAGGAGTTAAAGTCTAGATTCGGAGTTAAAAAGTCGGGTGTTTTCTGTATTGGATTCCAGTATGGTATATCATGTTGGTTTCAAAGTCGTGTATATTACTCCTCTATATAAGAAAGAAAAAAGGATACAGATGCATCACATTGCATCGTGTCACAAAATTCGACTTGTGTCTACTTATGTTTCGCGTGTGTGTGATCGAAAGAAGTTGACGACCATCGTTCGTCTAGACTCCCTGGGCGATTTCCCCAACAATTGGTATTAGAGCCTAAGGGGACGAAGTGATGGCTAGCAACACAAGTAACCTGTCGAAGTTAGGAGAGCTCATCAAGATCACGAGCAACTTACTCGATCCATGGAAGACTGGCATGCTCGTCAAGCTGACTACAAGAAGCGCCACGATCCCAATTCAATACCCAATGTTAAGTGAAATGAATTACGGCATATGGGCTGTCAAGATGAAGTTAATCTTGCATTCACTAGGGGTTTGGTCGGTGGTCAAAGATGGAGACGATGATGACAACAAGGATCAAGGCGTGATGGTGGCCATCTCGCAAGCAGTGCTAGATGATGTGATGATGTCGATCGCTGAGAAGCAAATGGCGAAAGAAGCCTAGAGCGCACTCAGGGAGATGCGAATAGGCGAGAATCTCATCAAGAAGGCACGAGCACAAGTGCTTAAACGACAACTAAGCAAACTACAGATAGGAGACTCGGAGTTGATTGGTGAGTACTCCATGAAACTCACCACGTTGGTGGGTGAGATCTGTTCGCTCGGTGTGAAGCTAGAAGAAAGCGACGTGATCGAAAAGATGTTCAGCTCAGTTCCAGATCGATTCCTTCAGATTATCGACATGATTGAACAGTTTGGCGCTATTAAAATGATGTCGGTTTCAAAAGCAATCGGTCATCTTAGAACTTTCAAGGAAAGACTCAAGGGTCAATGGTACTCAAAGGACGGAGGAGATAAACTACTCTTCGATGAAAACAAGAGGGAAGAGAGGACCTCAAAGACTAAGAAAAACAAGGACTCAAGCTGTGGTCAAAGAGGTGGTTGTAATGGAAGAGGACGAGGACGTGATCGTGGTCAAGGCGGTGGCCGAGGAGATGGCAATCAAGGTGGCATTGAACGATTGCCGTCAGTCTTCAACAAGACCAAGGTCAAATCCTTCAATTGCAATGAGTACGGGCACTTTGCGAAAGAGTGTCCAAAGGCAAACCAAAGAGCAAGGGTGAATCTCGTAGTGAAGCAGAACGACCATGACCCCCAACTGATAATGATCGAAGTGTGTGAACTCGTCCATACAGTCCCAACGCCTGAAGAAAAGGTGTTTCTGCATGAAGAGAAGGTGACGCCGAAGTTGAGCGGTACCCAAAACAAGGCTTGGTATCTTGATACCGGTGCGTGCAACCACATGATCGGATGCATTGAAAAGTTTACTGAGATTGACACAAAGATAAAAGGCTCAGTCAAATTTGGAGATGGTTCGACTATGAAGATACAAGAAAGGGGCTCGGTACTGTTAGAGTGTTCCACAGGTGGACATCGTATTCTCACGAATATTTACTACATCCCAAGGCTAAGAAGCAATATCATCAGCCTCGGACAGCTGGATGAAAATGGTTGCAAGATCATAGTTGAAGAAGGAGTAATTGCTATCCTAGATAGAACTTAGTGGCTGTTGGCTAAGGTGAATAGATCAAGAATCGGATGTATGTGTTGAACATCAATTTGGCTCTCCCAGAGTGTCTTCTAACAAGGAGCACAGAAGAAGCGTGGAGGTGGCATGCTAGGTACAGGCATGTTAACTTCCATGCTCTAAAGGATCTAGTTCATAAGAAGATGGTGCAGGGCATGCCTATGTTGAGCACGTGAATCGCATCTACGATGGTTGTCTGATTGGCAAGCAACATCGAAACTCATTTCCGACCACATCTTTGTGCCGAGCAGTTGTGCCTCACGAGTTATGGCACGGTGACATATGTAGGCCAATCACTCTAACCATGCACGGTGGAAATAGTTGCTTCCTGCTGTTGGTTGATGATTATACAAGGTGTATATGGCTGGCATTACTTCGAAGCAAAGACGAAGCATTCGAGGCATTCAAGAATATTAAGACTGTAGCCAAGATGAAAAAACATCAAAAGCTAAAAGCTCTGTGCACCGATCGCGGTGGCAAGTTTACCTCGAACGAGTTCGATTACTACTGCAAGCTACTAGGAATTAGGCATCGTTATCTGACAGCGCCTTACTCGCCCCAATAGAATAGAGTGGTCGAAAGGAGGAATCAGATGGTGATCAGTTTGGCAAGGAGTCTGTTGAAGAGCATGGGCATCCTAGGTGATTTTTGCGAGGAAGCGGTCTTGACTGCCGTTTATCTCTTAAATCGAGCGCCAATGAAAAGCTGGGAGATCAAAGGAAGCCAATGGTGTTCATTGGGTACGACTCGAAGATGAAAGGCTATCGGATGTTTGATACGATGACATGACAAGTCGTGTTGACTCGTGATGCTGTGTTCCAGGAGGAGAGGAAGTGGGATGGAGCAGAGATCCCTCAGTAGAGATACGATCTATGGAAGATATCTTTACGGTGCACTATCTTCCTAACACTGATGCGGTCTCAATGACTATGTAACCAACACGTCAACCATGGTGGGCGAAGTCAGAGGATCCGACCACAATGTGGTCATAGATCCTAACGACAATGTGGTAACTTCCAACGCTACGACCATAGAGAATGAAGTCAGAGGACATGACCACATTGCAGAATCTCCAAGTACGACCACGGGAGGTATGAACATAGGAACTGGCTTGCCCAGCTCAACTACACTGCACACTCCAGCGGCGACGGTGAGAGTGCCCGATCTCACCTAGTGTTTTGTGAAGATTGGAGCTCGATGCGAGGTCGCCTGAAGGACCTCAATGGGAGCATGACATCAAAAGCCTCTACTATGCCACATCTCTGATTGAGCTAGAAGACTATGAGTATTGCTTGCTCAGAGAAGAGGAGCCAACGAACTTAGAAGAAGCAAAAATAAAGCCAAAGTGGAGAAGAGCGATGGAGGAGGAGATGTACTCTATCCAAGAAAATGGAATTGACAACTTGTTCCATTGCCAGTCAATCACAAGTCGATTGGACTGAAGCAGTCGTAAGTCATAAGAGGTCAGGAGTTAGAGTCTGTTTAGATTCGGAGTTAGAAAGTTGGGTGTTTTCCATATTGGATTCCAGCATGGTATGCCGTGCTAATTTCAAAGTCGTGTATATTGCTCCTCTATATAAGAAAGAAGAAAAGACGCAGACACATCGCATTGCATCGCGTCACAAAATTCGATTTATGTCTACTTGTGTTTCGCATATGTGTGATCGTAAGAAGTTGACGACTATGCTCATTTACACTTCCTAGATGATTTCCCCAACAGTGTCCGCGCGTGCATGTGCATGTAACGCTTGCATGACGGTGCAATGAATTGAAACGCATGCATGCAGGTCGTGACCCTGCAGATGGAGGTGGCGCAGGCGAAGACACAGGTGTCGCAGACGTTGGCGACCACCGGAGCGCCGCTGATGGGCAACCCTATCCTACAACAGGCGTGGCAGATGGAGCACGAGTCGATGTCGACGCAGAGCTCCGGGTGCTACAGCTTGCCTCGCCCCGACGGATCATCGCTGCAAGAGATGTATTGCTTCAGCGAGCAGAAGGAAGGCAGCTACTGAAGATGATTCACTCCCCCGTGCGAGAGACATGGCACCCGAAAGTTTCTTCTTGACTAGTAAGGTGCACGTACGTTAAAACAGAGTACTAAATAAAAATGATACATATATCAAACATGATCTCAAATTGAACAATGAACATCAATTTTATCTTACGTCACAATGTATCAAACAAAGCATACATGTTCATACTCATAAATAAATCAAGCATCATATTAGTGAAGCATGATAGAACAAGCACCACATACGACAATATGTACAAAAAAAAGTAGAAAACAATATTGTTCCGTAGAAAAACAATATTTTTCTGTAGTATACTTAATAAATAACTGTCAAACCATCTTGGAGAATAACAAACTAATTGATAAATAGGACATCATGCAATAAACATAAACATTAATGGGAATTTTAAAATGAAACTGATGCACCATCCTTCTAGAAGACTAATCTTCATCTCTAGCTTGTCAAGTAAAGAGAAAGTAAACACACTCTACAAAATGGAAAACAAATAGTTAAACATCATAAATCCAGCCTAGGTACCATCAGATCATTGCAAAGTTGAGATATGCCCTCCACCATGATCATATCAGCATCAGGTGTTCAACCACCGGCTACGACCACGGTGTTTGACCACGGGCTACAACCACTGGATATGACCACGAGCTACGACCACTGGCTACGACCACAGTGTTCATGATGTGACCACACCACCAACACATACGACCATAGCGGTCAATATAAAGATTGAACTAAAGGTGAATTCGTTTCCTCAACTTCAACATACTTTAAATAAGAATATGATGCTACCTAATGATGAAAATATATATTTTTGTAGCACCACATCACTTTGGAACCAATTGAAGCAAAGGTTCAAGTTGGACAGGTTTTGGAAGCTAATTCGGCCTCCAGATCAATTCGGATTCAGTCTGACAGGCCCAACTTCAAACGTGCATAACTTTCACATACGGAGTCCGTTTCAGGCCCATGAGTAGTCGATGGAAAGCTTTTCTCGTCCTCTTTCCAATGGATCTAGCCTTACCTCCAAATTCCTCCTGTGCACATCGCAATCACTCAAAGAATGTGCTGCATCACCTGTTTGGGCCAACTCGGGCCTTGTAATGCTTGGGCCCAAAGGAGAGGCGCCCCCTAGGCCCATACTGTTCATAGTTACTGTTCACATGAACAGTACCATGAATAGTACCACCTCATTTGTTTTAGTTTTGTGCGGCTTTTCCTCCCCTATTTAAGAAGGCTGCACCCTTCTAGTTTTCTTGGATTTCGTTTGATTAATTTTTCCATTGTGAAAACTCTTGTTCTTCGCTTGTGTCGACTAGACCAACCGTAAAGAATCTCTACGGAACCCCACCTTTTGAGCTCAATATAAATATTTGCAATTTCAGATTGCTTGTTATCTTGTTCTTGCGTGTTCTTCGGTTGCATGCAGGAATAGACCTTCGTGGTTAGGTCAACCGCGTTCTTGGCACAGTTGATAACGACTCGGAGTGTGGTTTAGCGATTGCTTAGTGTTCTGGTCATGGCCGGTTAGAAGCCTGCATCGTCAAAGTCGTTCTCCTCCAAATCGGAGTTATCATCCTATCGGAAGATCGGGACCCCGTCGTCTCATCAGTTGGTATCAGAGCTTCAGTTGACCGGTAGGAATTCTTTGTATTCCTAGTTAGTAGATTGATTTTTATTTCCCATTGTCCAGAAAAATTGCCCCACAAAAAGAGTTAATTTCCGCTGTCCAAACCCCGTTGTGCCTTTCAATCTGTTAGTTTTGGTTTGCTAAATTGAATTTGTGTCCGTTTTAGCTTTGTCTAGTTGCTGGTCATATCCTTGATTCCATAAAAAAAATCCAAACAAAAAAATCCCCACCCCAAACCCTAATTCCAATTCGGTTGATTTTTCCTTCCTCTGCAGCCGCCGCCAAAAACACCATAACTTTTGATTCCGATCATATGTTTGAGTGAAACCACCGCCATTAGATTCCAAACTTCATTGTCCATCTATCTGTAAAATTTCATGTCATTACAGCAAGGAATTTAAGAGATATATGCGGTGAAAGTTGACCCAAATTTCTGAATTGAATCTGTAACAGTCGGCACTTGTGAATTGTGTGCGAATTTTTCGATCGGTTTCCAGAACTTGGCCCCAAAACAAAAGTTGTAGATAAATCCGTCAAAAAACGAAAAAAAAGAATCATTGAAAAAAATGCAACTGACGAAAAGTTACGGCCGAAATACCGACGTGCTGTCCAGTGGACAGAAATCTTCAATTTCCAAGTTTTGGGTCAATCCTTGTGTCCTTTCATTCCAGATTGCATTCAATTGAATTATCTTGTATTTACCACTCCCATACATTGCCATACACTTGTTTTTAGCCTTCTTCCAACCTTGGTTGATCAGCAACATAGGCTAAGTGCTAGATACGAACTATAATTCAATTCTATGCAATTTCTGAAATTAACTGATTGTTCTCCATTGCTACATATCGAGCCTTCCAAGCTATACCTTATACTAACCGAGCAGATCACGTTGAACCGTCCCTTGCAATCGCTATACACATCACTTGAGTCAAGTTATCACGAACCAGCCACCGGTTGCACCACCTGTTTGCATTGGTAAGAACTTGTAAGAGCTTGGTAAGAGTTTGAGGGATGTGTGACTTGTTAAGCTCCAGATCCTAGTAGTTGATAGGAACATATTCTTGTAATTTATTTCCTTGTTTTCTACTAACCATGGCAGGTTCACGGGATGATTATGAGAAAGATCCACGTCTTCGTCGAGCCATTGAACAGGAGTTCAAGAAAATTCGCGAGGAAGATGCACGCTTGAGACAAGCTTCTTCACCACGAGCGGTATATGATCATGATAGTACGTCTAGTAAAACTAAAATCACTTTGCCATCCTTTGCTGGTAAATTTGATCCTGATCCTGATGCCTATATTGACAGGGAGATAGCACTAGATAAAGAATTTGAATGTTGTGATTGATCTGATAGGCAAAAGATTAGAGCTGCCACTAGTGTTTTTATTGATGATGCAAGACTTTGGTGGAAGTATTTTGGTAGGCATGGTAGAGTACCTCAAACTTGGAATGCATTAAAAAACTTATGAGAGATGAATTTGTTCCTAAAAATCATGCTGATTATTTGCTAGCTAGATTGCAACGTTTAAAACAACAAAGTAGAACTGTAAGACAATACTATCATGAATTAAAAACTTGTTTGTTGCGTTGTGGCTTAGAGGAACATGCTGAAGCTACAGAGAATAGATTCTTACGTGGGCTTAATAAAGAAATTCAGGACCTTCTTATTCACGAAGAATATAATTCTCTCCCTCATTTGTTTATACTTGCTTGTAAGGTTGAAAGTCAGATTGAGAAATTGAGAGTGCTCGATGATAGGAAACATAAGAACAAACATATATTCGTGCCTTTTTCTGTGACTAACAATTTGCAGGAAGTTGAGAACCATGTTGAAGAAAAGACTGAGCTGTGTGTTTCCACAACATGTGAGATTGAGAGCATTCAAATTGAGTGTGAGAGAGATACACTAAAAGAAAAAAATGAGGAGATAACCATGGTCAGAGATGAAATGCTTGCTGCCCCGTTGTTTCATCATAAAGATTTGACACCTACAACACCTCCATTAACTAAGAAGGTCGACAAAGGTAATAACCATATTGCTGAATTTAAATGTGAAAAGGTGAGTAATTGTGAGAACTCATGTATTCAATTAGAAATTCCATGTTCTGAAATTTTTTTGCTCAATTTACACAATGTGGAATTGATTACTCATAAGGAAGTTCTTACTAGAATATCTACTGATAACTCTTTATACTATATTATGTTCAATAATCCTATAGAGCTATCTAGTGTGATTGGGAACCTTGCTGAAATTTCATGTTTAAAATCACTAGTTAGTACTTATGCCTACATATATAAGTTCAATTTGATTGGAGATTATGGTGTAGATGACAAGTTTTATGTTTATCGAATATGCATTACATGTGACAAGCTTGCTGAATTGAAATTGCATGTTTTAGATAAACAATTTTTGGTTCCATGTCATGATCACAATGTGTTGAGTCTCAACAACAGTCCTTGCGATTTAGAAAGATTTCATAATCCTACTTACTCATCCTTTGATGTAAATCATGTACAAGTGATCAGAGTCGCGCAGTTGAAGCATGGAAAGCATTAAAAAATTTCTCCCCCATATTTGAACAACTTGATCGAGTTATGACCTTTAATATCTTGTCTATGTCCTTAGAAAAGTCGAGGATAATTTTTTTTTGGAAGAGAGAATGATGTGAATGACAATATTACAATGTATACATCTTACAGCTGTTGTTGTGCTAAATGGTTTGTGCAAAACAACGAGACTAACACCATCATTGATTCATACATATACCATGCATATGTGTTGTTCTCCTTGTTTACTACACCTTCGGATGTTATTGATGTGCTAAATAGGAGAAGTGTGGATGACATATATATATACCATGCATACACTTTGGATTCTTTGTTATCCTATTTTCAGCTTATCAAAAGCCGAGGACGGCTTTACTTTCAAGAAGTCGAGGATGATAAAAACATGTACCCTATGGATACAACCATATTTGTTATACTTGTTGTTCCAATTAAAAGAGCTCCTACGTATCACTTAAATTATCAGGTGAGCTCGTTTCAAAGATATTTTACTTTATTTGATAAAGAACTTATGATATTACATAATGAGAGTGTGTTTCGTTTGTTATCATGTACCAAGATTTATGATCAAGATCATGCAATACATGACACTACACATATGTTAAAACCGAAGACGGTTTTCTGTCAAGAAGGGGAGGATGATGTGACCACGCCACCAACACATACGACCATAGCGGTCAATATCAAGATTGAACTAAAGATGAATTCGTTTCCTCAACTTCAACATACTTTAAATAAGAATATGATGCTACCTAATGATGAAAATATATATTTTTGTAACACCACATCACTTTGGAACTAATTGAAGCAAGGGTTCAAGTTGGACAGGTTTTGGAAGCTAATTCGGCCTCCAGATCAATTCGGATTCAGCCTGACAGGCCCAACTTCAAACATGCATAACTTTCACATACGGAGTCCGTTTGAGACCCATGAGTACTCGATGGAAAGGTTTTCTTGTCCTCTTTCCAATAGATCTAGCCTCACCTCTAAATTCCTCCTGTAAACATCGCAATCTCTCAAAGAAGGTGCTGCGTCACCTGTTTGGGCCAACTCGGGCCTTGTAATGCTTGGGCCCAAAGGAGAGGCGCCCCTAGGCCCATACTGTTCATGGTACTGTTCACATGAACAGTACCATAAATAGTACCACCTCATTTTTTTTAGTTTTGTGCGGCTTTTCCTCCCCTATTTAAGGAGGCTACACCCTTCTAGTTTTCTTGGATTTCGTTTGATTAGTTTTTCCATTGTGCTCTTGTTCTTCGCTTGTGTCGACTAGACCAACCGTAAAGAACCTCTACGGAATCCCACCTTTTGAGCTCAATATAAATATTTGCAATTTCAGATTGCTTGTTATCTTGTTCTTGTGTGTTCTTCGGTTGCATGCAGGAATAGACCTTCGTGGTCAGGTCAACCGCGTTCTTGGCACGGTTGATAACGACTCGGAGTGTGGTTTAGCGATTGCTTGGTGTTCTGGTCGTGGCCGGTTAGAAGCCTGCATCGTCAAGGTCGTTCTCCTCCAAATCGGAGTTATCATCCTATCGGAAGATCGGGACCCCGTCGCCTCATCAGTTCGACCACTAGCTACGACCACCATCTTTGACTACATACCACCTTTGACCACAGGCTACGACAAAGAGCTACGTAAACACTATGTTCTATTCCTCACAAAATAAACTAGCATAATCTACGAAAAGTAGCTATAAAATCTGTACAGGAGTTATTCCACAAGTAATCATGATGTTTACACAAACTAGAATTGGAATACTTCAAGTTAAACATGTTGATTATGAATGTATTCCGATCCTTTTCTTCCATCAAAACAATTAACACAAGCAACATCTAGTAGCCATTATTCCTCCAGTATGCTGGCGTAGGACGGTTTCTCTACTGTTTTAGGATGATCACATATGATTTACACACACGGACACAGGACATGCATGGCATGATTTTAAGGAACATTTCAGTGTTTCAATGGCGTAAGATGATCCAGGAAAATACTCTGAATGAGAACAGCAATACCAAGCATCTAAATTAATTATATTGGTCAGCTTGGTGCAAGTAATTGCACTTTATCTAGGTTAATTCATGCTTATTTATATTGATCACAATATATTCTTGCACATTAATTGAGCCCCATCTCTCTTTCCTTACTTATGTCTTGCTTGTTAATCCATTCTGCCGCAACATGTCGCGACATTATTAGTTTAGAAAAATATTCTGGCCTCACAATTATGTTCTTAATCACCCTACCCACTTTAAAGGGATCAACAAATATATGAAAGGAAATAAAGAGAATCTCATACCTATCTAAATTAATCTACCTCTGTATTGGAAACTTCTATCAATATATACAGTCCTCAAGAAAACCTCAGAAGAAGTTTCTATCAATCATACTGGGAAAATGGTATATATTTCATACTACTTTGGAGGATTATATGCTAAGCATTTTTTAAGGATGAAGCTGATCATGATTTAGCATTATTATAACATCATCGCATGTCACAAGAGCTAGGTAGTTGAATCAAGTAGAGAGATTATATCAACAATTAACACTACAATATTAGAGCCATGTAGAAATCTTTATAAAGGCACTGTAAGATATGATCCATACAAGTGTTGATGGAGTCAGTGAAAATTGTACTTTAATAGGATTTTTCTGAATTTTTTTATTTTTTGGCCACTTGAAATTTAGTTTTTGCAAGACTAACCCCCTTACAACAAAAATTACAAAACGACCCCTCCATGCGACCTGCCGTGCCCCCCGAATGGGGCAGGTCACCTGCCCCCACCATCGAGAGCAGCAAGGACCTACCCCTGGCCCTAGGCAGGGTTGGTCACCTGCCCACGGTGTCAGGGGCAGGTGCTACAGTACCACATTTTTGGGGAAAATCCATTTAAGTATATTTTAGGAATTATAAAATATAGCAAATGAGCTCGAAAATTACAATTTTTTTGTGGTGCCTCCCCGCAAAGTGTACTTGTATAATTTTTCCATAATTTTATCCCTTTCAAATTTTTCTAAAAAATTTCTACAAATAGTATACTTGAATGAAATTTTGAGAATACTTTAGAATGGATACAATTATGAAAAAAATTAGACAGGCAAGGGAACAATGTGGGGAGAGTCCAGAATTTTTTTTAATTTTTAGAGCCCATTAATATATTTAAAATTTTCTACAAAAAATATGCCTCAATGGATCTTCCAGAAAATATGTTGTAGTGCAGCTACAATGCCGTCACCACGTTCATCATGCAATTTCGGGTGAAGATTCCACAAACATGCACCGCACATGTTGTTGTCATTTTCTTCCTTTTCATGACCTGCCCCCAGCGTCGGGTGCGGCAAGTGACCTGGCCCTGATACCAGGCATGGCAGGAGACTCATGCATTTGTCCGACTGATTCCTACATGAATTTTTTGAATTTTTGGAGCTCATTTGGTATATTTAAAAATTCCTACAAAAATATTTCTTGTGCGTAATTATCTCTTCCGTAATCAATATTTCATGCACGAGATTAGAAGTTCCGTAATTATTTCTTCCGTCTAATTGGATGTTCCGTAATCATTTTTTTATGCTTGTAATAATTTGTTTCATGATCATTATTTTTAATAAGCCTAATTACATGTGAAAATTTTCCTTTGGAATATGTTAAACTTGCTTTCATGGTTGCTTCATGCCGCGCAGAGGTGCAATGCTTGTGTGGTCACATCGATCTGAAAAGCTCTGCAGAGGTGTAGTACTTGTGTGGTCACATCAACCTGAAATGCTCAACAGAGGTGCACTACTTGTGTGGTCACGTCAACCTGAAAAGCTTTGTAGAGGTGTAGTGCTTCTGGGGTCATGTAGACTTAAAAAGCTCTGTAGATGTGCCGCTGTCTCACAGACGCGAATTTTCCCAAACCGAATTAGACTTGTAAAGCGTACACCATGTTGACTCAACCTATAAGTACTACCTCTTCCGCAGTGTATTTTCCTGCACCACGACTGTAACACTACATTGCTAGTATAGAGAAGTAATGGGTGGAGATCACCTGACTCGCAAGGGCTGCAGCAGCCCAGAATGAATAAGTGGAGCGTACCAGAGGCCACCTTCCCGAAACGAAATCCCTCCTACCTCCAACTCCAAACCATACCTCAACATTCCTACCAAGCATTCTCCGCAAGACCTGCCTGTATGGGAGACCCCCTCTGTTGGTATAGGGACACATGCAAATTCTTCAAGTCCAAGGAGTGGTTGAGCTTGGACATGCGTTACTAGGGTTGTGGTAACTACGTTGGGACTTTCCCGACCAGCGTTGGGACATGGCCCATTACCAGTAGCGGGTAAGGATGGGTTACAGTACTCTCCCCTACCATTTTGCTTCTATGGACACATTAACAAGCTCTCCCCTCTTTCTGTACTCTCTAGATTTGTTATGCGCGTACCGCAAATGGATTGACCGAGAGATCCACCCACGCGACCAATGGTGTCTGGACTACGAGGAGTGAGACGTTGAGACAGCATGAGAGAGGAGGGAGGAGCACTCAGTGCAGCGAAGATCAAAGCGAGTGTATCTGGCAGGAGACGCAAACTCATCTAGATGCGTGCAGGCGCAGAGAGCGCGAGGCTCATGAGAAGCACGAGAGAAAGCACAAATTGGTGGCTAAGACCAGGGCTGCCGACGTGGACTACAACACCAACCTCAGGAGGAAGGGCAAATGGCCACGTTCTATGCAGTAGTTTGACCCTCTTCATCCACATGTCCCATGTATTTCTAATTCCCTAAAGGTATGCATCTACAATCCTTATTTCGTTAGCCTGTGTGCCATGTAACCCACTTGTCAGATCAACTATCGTGTTGTTATCGTTACACCATTTATCTAAAGCTCTTCTCCGTGTATGAATTCTAAGTTGCATCACAATATCACTTACCTTCGTACTTACGTATCATTACCACATCAATCGTACTCACAAAATTCTTTAGAAATTTATCGCACTACAATAACATACGATGATCATAAAATGTTATTGCGAGTCTAATAGATTTTGTACCCTTAAGAATCTACAAAAATCACAAATAGACCAATCTACCTTGTCAGCCCTTTTATTTCAAAAAAAACAACCAGACACCTCAGGCGGCACGCAACCACGCCAGGCCACCTGACGTAGTCCCCGGATGAGCCATCGATGTAACATCCTGAAAATTTAAATTTGGAAAATGTGAAGCTTTTCAATTATTTTCGCATTATGTTTTATTTGAATTTGGTGTTCATGGTAATTTTTCTGAAAATATGGTTAAGGTTCCAAAACGTTGAAAGGATTAGGAAGAAACAAACATAAATAATAGAGAATTAAAAATTTAAAAGGGGAATCTGAAAAGATGATCCATAGAGACAAGGGAGGAAATCTTGTTTAAGCATAAAATCTAATTTCTGAAAATAATAGCCTGAATATCAATTTCCCATATACCCAAATGCATTTCCCAAAACAAAAGAAAAATTAAAAAAACAGGGAAAAACAAAAATGGAAAAGAAAGAGACACGCCGGCCGCCAACCCGGCCCAGCTCCTCCTCTCCCACTCCTCCCTCGCTGCGGCCGAGCGGCCCAGCCGCCCCGCGCGCGCTCTGCCAGCCCAGCCTGCTCCCTCGCCCTCCGCCAACTACCACGCGGACCCCATCTCCACCCCGCGCCTCTTCTCTCTGCCGCTGGGCCCGCACTGCCCGCGCTCCTTCTTCCCCCTCCTCTTTCTTCTTTCTCTCCCGAGCGCTGCGTGTGCTCTGCCCCGCTCAGCGCCTTTTCTCCCCGTGGTGCCCATGCATCCGGCTTCGCTACTGCCCCGCTGCCCTGGTCCTGTCCGCTCGCGTGCGCGGCGCAAAGTCTGAGCGGTCACGCGCGCCAGCCCGGATTCCCGCTGCAGCCCCGCGGCATGCCATCGCCGTCGCCCGACAAGACCGCACGGGCAGTCGCCCATTGCCAGCCCTGCTCGCGCGCCTATAAAAGCCACTGCGGCTTCCTCCGAGCTTCCCACACCCAACTCTCCCTCTCACCACGCCAAATCGAGCCGGGAGCCTTTAAATCGCCGTCGGCCTCGCCTTTCGTCCCCACCGCCGGTGACATCCTCCCCGCGAAATTTCTCCACCAAACGCCGATTCTACCCTCCCTCATCACCTCCGTAGCACTGTGAACACATCCCCGGTCTTTCCCGAACACCTCGCGGACCCCAGCTCGCCGGCACCGGAGCTTCTTCCGAGCCGCCGCCACCGCACGCCAACGACCCCTCTCCGGCACTCTCCGTTCCTCGACAACCTCACCGTCGAAGTCCTCACCGCCTCAGCAACGCATTTTGACCATCACCTCCGACCCTCCAGCCATCTCTCGCCGGCGACGCCACCGCCTTCTTCTACCTCTGCTCGGCCCTCTCCAGCAAATACTTCAAAGGGATTTATTCCCCTATAGGGGTAAGAAACATTTGAGCGCTCACTTGGCTAGCTGCGCTGATTCTCTTCTCCCCCTCCCACTCCCCGGCCGCGCGCATTCGAGCCTCCGGCTCCGCAGCGCCGGGTTGAGTTTTCTCTAATTTTTCCCGGACTGACAAGTGGGCCCGCTAGTCAGCGACTGGCTGTCTGTGGACCGACTGACCCCAGGGTCCCACCTGTTAGTGGCTGACAGCCCCTGTGGCCACTGACAGAGGGGTCCCACCTGCCAATCACCGAACACACTGACATGTGGGCCCTACTGGTCATAGGACATAGAGGAAAAATAATAAAAGAAAAGAATAAAATATTAAATATGCAGTGGGACCCACCTGTCGGAAATTTCATAATTTTTAGATTTATCTGGACTGAGAACTTTAAATAAGCATAACTTATTCATTTTAACTCCAAATTGAAAGAAACAAATTTCTAAATTCATTTAAATTCAAGACCTGTCCAATGGAACCAGAACCATGATTTTTAGAGCTCATATGAATTTTTTGTGAAAATTATGGACAATTTAGAATAATATAGGGAATGTAGTAAATTTAATTTGGAAGTAAAATAAGGTTACTTAATATTTAATACCTGGTTATTTGTTATGCAAATAATCAATATAGACTAAATAGTTAAATGAGGTCAAATTATCAAATGAAGGCATGAATAAAATATAGTGACTCTGGTTAAATATCCACATGCAATAAAGGATTACCTTTACCTATAATGTAAACATATAGGCCCGGAACGATCACACTCAACAAAATAATACTCAGTAAACTCACACACCAATTTATAGGTCTAACCCGACTCATGGAACTTCCTTGATAAATACAAAATAATAAAAAGAGGTTATTAGTAAAAAGATCAAGTTATCGTATTCTACCGGCCTTGCCTCAAATCAGTCGAATCACCCATTAACTCATAATAAAATTAAATTGAGTTTATTCGGATTTATTTGGATCTTTTGAGTTATTTGCTTTCATTTGGATTCAGTCGCTTGTCGCGTAATTAGAAATTGGGAGTCGTAAAGATTCAGTGGATCAAGCGAGATCAAGCCCGAAGTGAAGGTAGAGACCCAAAAGCTCAAGAGAAAGCATTGTGTGAGCTCAAGACCGTGGTAAACCGCGCCAGGCGAGTCAATACTTTGATCATGTTGAACCTACAATTTTGCAAATTACTTTGGTTTAAATTATCAAATTGCATGCTGTTATTTTATATACAAATACATGTTTAATTTAAGATTCTAGTTATATGCCCATTGCTTGCCTTGAATAATATTACACCTCCTTTGGAATACTTGAATATGTGAACCTTGTCGCTCTAGCAAAATTATAATGGTAACTTTTTAAAAGTAAGTCTCTAAATATACGCCATGCTTAGTACTGCATAGATACTCGGGGCACTGAAATGTCCCAAGCATCATCAACATTTTCAATCATGAGAAACTGGTTTGGGAAATCATGGTGGTAATGACTGGTATATGTTGTATGATTATTTTATGATCCCAAAAACCTCAAATTGCTTATTTATCTAGGCGGATAGTTCAGGGGTATGGTGCAGGGGTGCACAAGAGTGTGGTTTGTGGTAGAACCGCCCAGATATCACTAAGGACTGAATCATGTCATGACCTCCTGTGTAAAACAGTACAACCACAAGTCTGTAAAATACAACTTGGTTAAGTAGATTTATCGAAATCCCCGGACTCATCTCACTGGTAGTGGATTGATGGGGCTACGCTATGGCAAGGGGGCCTGAAGGGACACCATTGGTGGGTGAAGTTTCCCAGCTGTCCTAACGTTGCGGGAAGTAGAAGCCCGAACTGCGTTAGTGGCTGTGGGAAACATCCCGCGCATAGATGAGACCCACCGCAAGTGGGCGGCTACCCATAAGGTGAGATGAGAAAAGGGACTAGATACTTTGAAAAGTCGCTGTGATGGTCTGCTCAACCACATGACTAAGGAATCGTGTGGGGCAACGAGTTGATTATCTCTTGTGGTGAAAGTGTACACACTCTGCAGAGTCAAAACTATTCGAATAGCCGTGCCCACGGTCAAGGGTGGACATGGGAACTTAACTAGATATAGTTCTATTTCAAAAACTTTGTGGGTGGTAATGGAAAAAGTGGAGGGCAGTGGAAAGCCCTGATTTGAATTGTCCTGGGTGTCGTCTCAGTGGTAAGTTAAGCGGCTATAACGCTGAAAGATGCTATATGGTGCGGATGCCATGTAACGATGGATGGAGTCTGGATCGCTATTATTATTGCATTTTCTTGAACATTATGGTTTTGTTCAAAACTGCTAGGTCTCAGGAAATTTTTACGTATCATATTGCAAAAGTAAAATGTTTTCTCTTCTCGCAAAGTAAAATATATGAGGAAATAAGTAGAGTCGGGAGTAATGAAGATGGAAGTTTTTGGTAAAAACATAAATATATTGGTGGACTCATGTCGATTATAAAAAGAAAACGATAGTGTGGATTCTAGGAGAAATGAGCCCAAATGGATATCTAGACTAGATAGATGATTTATATGATCTTTGGAGTATTAGGAAGTGCAAGGGTATTGGTTGGATTACAACACTGATATTTGATATAAATTCTTGGGAGATGTTGACAATATTGGGATTAATAGGATTTGAACAAGTTCTGGATGGATGAATTGATCTTGGGAGTTTGGAGTATGATAACAATTCCTGGAGCATAAACTTGATCAATGATATTCCTGGTGGATGAATACTGATGAATCGTAGACCTAATCAATGATATACTTGGTGGATATATACTAGTGAATCGTATACTTGGTCAATGTTATTCTTGGTGGATGTATACTCATGAATTAGTTAGAGATAGATAATGGAAAAATAAGATTGATTATTGAAGAAGTAAGTTATGGTTGTGGATCAATAACGAAAGGATTGGATTGTTAAGAATTTAGAATGCAAAGGATACTGGTGGAATAAATAAATGATATTAGATAAATGATGTCGCTAGCTGTTTGGAGTTTTAGGCAGTAATTGATCAGTGGATTATATAAGTTATGATACTCGCTATTTGGGGATTTAGGTAGCAATGAAGGTATGATTGGTGGATTGCATAATTGATGATAATCGCTGTTTGGAGCTTTAGTCAGCAAACAAAATAGAAAGTGTATGATCGGCGGATTACTTGAATGATGTCGCTCACTGTTTAGAGTCATAGATAGCAATCAATATGGAAAGAGCATGATCGGTGGACTGATTAAATGATGTTATTCGCTGTTTGGAGTCTTAGACAGCAATCAATAAAGAAAGTGTATTTTGGTGGATTAAATCGATTATGGTAGTCGCTAGGCGGAGTATAGGCAGTAACAATAACACTATGATTAAATAATAACAATGCTACTAAAAGCAATTTTTGGCAAATAAAATAACCCGAGCCTCTCCTTTGTTAACCCATGCATATTATTTATTTGCATTCTGTGTATTGGCTCGCGGAGCACGGTGGTTGGTGTGCTCACACTCGCTTTTGCGACAAATTCAGAATCAGGAATCAGATCACCTCGCCTCAGCAACAAGATTGGACATGCTGGCAGAGAAGATGAAGATGTCAAGGGCTAGGTCGCGAACCTCCAGTTGGCTGCCTGTGGGCATGTCCTGAAGGTCCCATCTGTGTGCTTCGTTCTTCCGCTGCTGCAAATTAATGAATTCGGCCTAAACGGCCCATGAGTAAGTTTACTATTATATTTATGCTTCCGTATGATATGTACTTTGATATTCAGAACTGTAATCTGTGAGCACTATCTACTGATCCAGGGAATAGTGCGGTGGAATCACAGAATATTCTGGATTGTAAAATCTGGGCTCCTACAATCGATCTCGCGTAGCCCTCGGGCTCGAAGGGGCCAAATGTGGCTTTCCCACCGGGCGAGGGCTACATCGGGAATTATGGCGACACACGTGGCCAAAGTGGCTGAAATCTCCTTTTGCGGAATCTTCACCTGAAATCGCATGGTGAATGTGTCGATAGTACTATAGCAGCACTACAACACATTTTCTGGAAGATCCATTAAGGCCTATTTTTGTAGAAATTTTTAAATATACAAATGAGCTCCAAAAATTAAAAAAATATGGACTCTCCACACATAGTGCTCTTGCCTATGTATTTTTTTCATGATTTTATCCATTCTAAATTGTTCTTGAAAATTCATTCAAGTATACTGTTTGTAAGAATTTTTTGGAAAAATTTGGAAAGGATAAAATTATGAAAAAAATTATACAAGTACACTATGCGGGGAGGCACCACAAAAATTGTAATTTTTGAAACTCATTTGCTGTATTTTAAAATTTTAAAATATATTTAAATGGATTTTCTCCGAAAACATGGTACTGTAGCACCTGGCGCCGGGGGTAGGTGACCTGCCCTACTTGGGGCTGGGGGTTGGTCCCTGCCACGCTGGTGGCAGGGGAAGGTGACCTGCCCCATTAGGGGTAGGTCGCATGGAGGGGGGCCAATTTTACCATGTCTATCGCAAGGGAGCTAGTTTTGCAAAAGTGAATTTTAGGGGGCCAAAAAATGAAAGAAATCGATTTTCCATGTGTGGCCATGGTTCAGTTGTCAGTCACTGTGTTGGCTTCTATATTACTACTGTGTAGCTGGTTCTCCTCTCTTTGCCATACATTTTCTGGCATGACAAATCGAATCTTATGTGCAGACTACTGTAGTTACAAATAGACCTCGGGAAGATAACCCATTTCCAAACAGAAATGGCACCATGATCACATCAAGAAGAATTTTTGCTGTCTAATTAATTAGGTTTCTATAGTGATCATATATAGACCTATCAATGAATTTTCACATCGATTCTGAATTATTACTAGCAGTGATTGATGGACCGACGCTTTAAAACGCACATATATTACGCAAACTCAAGTCCAAAACATGATCAGGATTTGAGGATATATGTTGTGATATATTCTGCACTACTGTAGTTCTTAGTTCTTACGAGCGATTAAGGTAAGCATAAGCAACGCTCTGCAGGTCCTCGCAATCTTGGTACCCCGACGACGACTTCCACCCGCTCTCCTCCGCCCCGAACGGCGATGACGACTCGGCCGCGTCGAAGGCCGCCGCCGCCTCCGCTTGCCCGTCGTCGACCGCCGCTTGTTCAAACGCATGGTACAACGACTGCTGCATGTAATCCGAGTCCGACGCGGCCAGCAGCGCGCTCAAGGACTCGCCTCCCCCATTGCTGCTGCACCACGGGTAGCCGTACCCTAATTGCTCCACGCTGATCATGTAGCCGCCCTTGGCGTCCTCCTGCATCGCTTGCCCTTGCGTCGCCTGCGCCTTGAGCGACGCCAGCTGCGCCTGTAGAGTCATCACCTGATCGATACAAAGCCACAGCTAGATCAGCAAACCACGCATAATACAAGTGATCGACCGATAGGAGACGCAGCGTTGTGTTGATGGATGGATAACGCACCTGCTGCTGGAGCGCGAAGATGTGCGCGACGCAGCCGTAGATGGGGTCGCGGAGGCGCGCCTGCGCCTCGTAGGAGATGGTGACGGCAGCCTCGGGGCGGTCGGCGAGCGGCAGGTGCTCGAGGAGCTTGGACACGTTGCTGGCGCCGAACACCTTGTGGATGGCGGCGAAGTGCCCCGCGCCCTGCTCGTAGCAGAAGTAGGGCGCGAACACGCACCCGCGCACGCACTTGCGCCGCAGAAACTTGCACGCCCCGCACGGCGACCCAAACCCCGTCATTCTTGACAAGCTAACACCTCCGATAGCCCAGTGATTTCCGTGCGTTTCTTTGATATTGTGGCGCGGGGAGGTTGAGGTGTGGAGTGGTGCAACACAAACTGCATCGCTTATAAGGAGAGGAATGGAGGAGAAGGGCTGGGGATTAGGGCCTGACGATTAAAAAAATTCAGCTGTCTCTCCCCAATGGGCAACCGGCTCCATTATTTTGACCTCCCACTCGCGCTCGCCTCTTGCTGCTAAATTTTATGCCCATTTGGGAGGAGCTACCACACTGCCAATCCGGGGAAAGTTAGCTGGTAGAACAAAGGACAGTGGGGCTGGGTCATCTGGGTCCAATTGTATACTTATTTTTTTTGCTTGAGTTTTTGGTGTGGTTTAGTTTAGTTCCTTTGCCTGCTTCTGCAATGATTTCTTTTGTGATTAGTTGGGCTCGGTTGCTGCGCGACTAAAGAGCACAGTTCAGTTGATTATTTGAGATAAACTGGTTTTAAATTGGGGTGTATGGTGTAGTACATACATTCATACATCACCTGAACATGGATGGCTCCAGACGTGCAGTTGTCGTTGCTCTCTCATTCCCTTTTTTTCCCTTATTTTTTCAGGAGACATAAGGAAAAGCAAACAATAAGTGATGGGAAAGAACTAGTTTTTGGTGAGAGACAGCTTTGTTAAATTATCAGGAAAATTTATGCGCTGTAGTAGGAATTCTAAATTTTCTTTTGTAGGCATGTATGTCCAATCCCCTGACAAAACAATCTAGCAATGGGCTACCAACGTGTTGCTTAAATATGTTTTAAAGAAACCCCAATTTGTACCATAAGCTTTTTTTGAAACAAGAATTGTACCTTAAGTTGTTCCAGTTCTAAACTGTGGCACCAGGAAAGATTCAAACAGGGAAACAGAACTTCACTCTGTTTGCCTCTGCAGCATATAATGTTCAAAAGTGTGACGCCCGTATTTTCAACATAAGCAGGCTTAGTTTGCCTTCCACTAACCCTGAAGGTTTGGTCACCCAAATTAGGCTGACCTATATTAACATTTCATTAGATGGTCCTGGCCTATGCTTATCATTACATTATTATTATTGTGATTCCATAACTAGCATATTCTGACTATATTGTAAACATCGCTATAGTTCGTCCTAGATTCATAGGCTCATGTAAGTAGTAACAAAGACAAAGGGAAAAGAATGCTAGAATTCTTTTTTTCCTCTCTATATGTCCCAATATGGTGGACCTCATGTCACAAAAAAAATGGAAAGAACCACTGAAACATGTGAGATCATGTGGAGGTCACTCCATATTGCGTGATGAGTATTTGACTTTACTTGTGTTATACTGTCGAAGTTTTGAGTTTGATTTTGTGTCATTTGTACTCTCCGATTTTGTTGTTAAGGTGATAAGCGGTCTGACCGTCCATGGGTGGTGGTTTGACCGGGGAATGATTGAACCGGCCCGTAGTTGGCAGTACGTTTATTCTAGAGAGGTCTTTGTTATGTTGAATGAAGGATTTGAGAGCAGTGTGACTAGCCGAATGATGATGGTCTGACTGGAGCTGTGTCAAGCGGTCTGACCATTATGGTTGCCACAGTTAGACCAACTCCCCTATTATCACATTTGACTGGTCTGGCCCGCCGTTGGTTGGTGGTCAGACCAGCCAGTGTTGAGTTGAGTGAGCTGAATTTTATCTCAGCTGTGTTGTTGTTCCAAAAGCTTTTTGGGAATCCTTGCAAGGTGTTAGTCATGGCTAGAGTCCATGTAAGTGTTAATCATGGCGGAAGTCCATGTATTATGTTAATAATGGCCGAAAGTGCCATATGATGTTTGCTAACAAGAGTCAAATGGATGTCACTTGTGCTCAGGATGATTTCTTGTTCTTTAATGTACAAGGTGCTTGGTGATTGTTAGCGGTCAACGGCAAGACCGAGGCTAGATTAGCCCTAGGCCATGAAGGATTGCGTAAGTCAAAGTGAGGCTACATCTCAACCGGAGAAGCATAGGAGAAAGACAAAGATCGTAATGAGGCAAGTGCATATATGTGATGTGCCATTGGACTTAGCCATTTCAAGTGGAGACGATCCAGGAGGAGGCTAGAGGCGTATAGGCTTAGTGGCAAGTCATTAGGCATCCACTACTACAGAAAGCCTAATACTAGACGGCCAATCACAGACGGTTTGACAAACCGTCTGTGACCGAAACTAACATAGACGGTTTTAATTTGGACACCGTCTGTGTTGGTTGCGTCGGAGAAAATGAGTATCACAGACGGTTCTTACCGATGAACCGTCTGTGATACTTTCCTATCACAGACGGTTTTTATTAACATCCGTCTGTGATAATTTCAGGATTTGCACAGACGGTTTTTAATACAAAACCGTCTATGATAATGGCGATGGGCATTTATTGCGCTGCTCAGACCGCATCGATCTTCATTTCGATCCAGATCTAGCCGGTGCTACGCACTCTTTCGCTCAGGAGGCAAGCTAGGCGATTTCAGGCCAGTTAATTTGGTGGGAGGAAGCAGAGATTGAGCTTTGAAGATTCATACTTTCCTAGTTGCTCTAGATATAGTTAGTAATGAAATTTATTTTTCTTTGCATTACAATTTAGATCTAAGTAATTGGTGAGTGTTATTGTAGATGGTTTGCAAAATTGTTGGTTATATAATAGCTGTTGTGTTTATAATATGAATTGAGCTATCAAATTAAGCCTCAATGCATGTGGCCGGTATATATGTAGTAATAATTAATTAATTTAATTTTTAATACTAAGTTGTTATATATATACATAACGTAGGACCGAAGCTGGATGTATGCCGCGAGCCGTGTGAGTGAAGAGTACATTAATGGCGTGTCTGCTTTTACAAGAGCTGCCGAGGAGGATATGCTGAATAAGGGGGTGGAATATATGTACTGTCCATGCATTGACTGCGAGAATTTAAAGATGTTTAAGAACCGAGGGCAAATTGAAGTGCACTTGATTCGGAGGGGTTTCAAAAAGGGTTATACGTGTTGGACCAGTCATGGTGAAGTGAATGATCATATGCTGCTGGATGACATCGCCGGTGAAGTGAATGATATGCCGCCAGATGACATCACCGGTGAAGTGAATGACATGCCGCCGGATGATGTCGATTGTGGTTCGGATTCGAATAGGCTGCACGATGACAATCTGGATCAGATGCTTCACAATGTAGAAGAGAACTATGATGACAGAGAGTATGTTAAATTCCGGGGCTTGATGGAGGACTCGGAGAAACCATTGTTCACGTGCTGCAAGTCAAAGTACACGAGGTTGTCGGCCGTGCTTGAACTGTTGAAATTGAAGGCAAGCAACGGTTGGTCCGACAAGAGTTTCACGGCGCTGCTAGGCTTTTAGTGGACATGCTTTCGGAGGGAAATGAGTTACCTAAAACCACGTATAAAGCCAAGAAGGTTCTTTATCCGTTGGGAATGGAAGTAGAAAGAATACATGCATGTCCGAACGATTGTATCCTCTACCGTAAAGAGTATGCAAACATGCATGTATGTCCGGTGTGCAACGCATCCCGATACAAATGTAACAATCAATCAGATGATGGCGAGGGAACAGAGGCGAAGAAAAGACCTCCTGCTAAGGTGGCATGGTATTTTCCTATAATTCCCCGTTTGAAAAGGTTTTTTGCAAATCCAAAGGAGGTAAAACTGCTGCGTTGGCACTCGGAGGAGCGCAAGAAGTATGGAATGCTAAGACACCTTGCTGATTTCGCCCAGTGGAGAAACATGGATAGGAGTTTTCCAGACTTCGGTGCAGAACCAAGGAATATAAGGTTTGGACTGAGTACAGATGGAATGAATCCTTTCAGTAGCATGAGCAGCCGACATAGCACATGGCCCGTGACTCTCTGCATCTATAACCTTCCTTCTTGGTTGTGTATGAAGTGAAAGTATATTTTGCTATCGATACTTATCCAAGGGCCAAAGCAACCTAGGAATGATATTGATGTGTTCCTAGCACCGTTAGTGGAAGATCTAAAAGTACTGTGGAACGAAAGGGTACAGGTATGGGATGCGTACAAACGAGAGAACTTCACTTTGCGCTCCTTATTGTTCTGCACCATAAATGATTATCTTGCCCTTGATAACCTATCGGGCCATAGTACAAAAAGTGCCAAAGCTTGTACTCACTGCTTAGATGGTACCGAGAGTGTGTGGCTGAAACACTCACGCAAAACCGTTTACATGCGTCACCGCCGGTTCCTTCGGAGGGCTCACCCATACCGCAAGATGAAGAAACAATTTTACGGAGAGAAGGAAGACGGATCAGTTCTAAGGCATTTAAGGGGAAAAGAGGTTTATAATATGGTTAAGGATTTAGATGTTGTCCTCGGAAAGGGATGTAAATTGAGGGCTCATGAGAAGAACACCTGAAAGAAGAGATCAATATTTTGGGACTTTCCTTATTAGGAGTACCTAGATGTTCGACACTACATCGACGTCATGCACGTAGAAAAGAATGTATGTGACAGCTTGATTGGTCTCTTACTGAACATTCGTGATAAACAAAGGACGGCGTCAACGCACGGCTTGACTTAGCTGATATGGACATCAGGCCTGAGTTAGCACTGACATGCACTGATAATGGACGAACGTACCTTCCCCCTGCGTGTTACACTCTGTACAAGGCTGAGAAAATAGAACTGTGCCAGTGCTTGCATGGTGTCAAAGTTCCGTCTGGTTACTCCGGCAACGTGAAGAAACTTGTTTCGATGCAAGATTTGAAGTTAAATGGCATGAAGTCTCATGATTTTCATGTGCTGATGACACAGATGCTCCCTATTGCAATTAGAAATATTTTGCCGATCAAAGTCCGAGAGACAATCATGAGGCTATGTTATTTTTTTAACACAATTGCTCAGAAGGTCATTGATCACGAAGGACTAGATGCTCTGCAGGACGAGGTGGTGATGACTCTATGTCATCTTGAAATGTATTTTCCTCCTTCGTTTTTCGATATCATGGTCCATCTCATTGTTCACGTTGTGTGGGAGATAAAAATGTGTGGGCCCGTATTCCTACGTAGCATGTACCCATTTGAGAGGATAATGGGAATTCTCAAGTCCTACGTACGGAATCGATCTCGGCCGGATGGCAGCATCGTCGAAGGTTATACAAGCGAATAGGTCATTGAGTTTTGTGTCGATTATATGGCTCAGATTCAACCGATAGGTGTGCCTCAATCTCGTCGTGAGGGGAGGCTGAAGGGTATCGGAACTATCGGAAGGAAAGCAATCACTCCAGATATGGACACGTACACTCAAGCCCATTTCACGGTCTTGCAACACATGACTGAAGTGGCGCCTTATGTCGACCAGCACAAGGATGTGCTTCGGCAATAGAATTCAGAGCGGCCGAATGTTTGGATCATGAGGCAACACAACAGTCGGTTCAACCAATGGTTGAAGGAGCAAATCACTAGGAGCTCGCCAAGTGAGATGCTGACATGGTTGGCAAAAGGGCCAACATTTACAGTTGTGACATGACAAGGATATGACATAAACGGGTACACATTCTATACACAGTCTCAGGATGTAAAGAGCACTAACCAGAACAGCGGTGTCCGCATAGATGCATTCAGTACCGATGGGTCGAAGAAGCTTGAGGGCCGATTTACCATCACAGAGGTCGATGGATCTGGGACCCCTCTCCTTCCTCCCAAGCAGTAAGCGCATTTCAAAGAATGGTCAGAATAGTTGCACGAGAACGAATTGAGATCACATTCAATTCGTGGAAGAGCGTGCCTAACACTCGGAAATGTGAGCTACTGAGCGAAATTTTAGCATTGTTCGAGATCCCAGAAGAACACCAAGACGTCGTGCAACGACAAACATTCCTAGCGGCGTGCAGAGCATGGAAGAACTTCAAGAGCACGCTTGTCAAGAAATACGTGGAGACGGACAAAATGCCCTTTCATAAATACCCATTCCTGGAACCACAAAGGGAACAGTTCAAGGCGATGAAGACCACCGAAGATTTCAAAAGTACAAGTGCGGCGCACAAGGCCCTCCAGGCAAAAAACACACACCCCCACAGACTTGGCACAGCTGGGTATGCGGGTAAAATCCCGCAGTGGAGGAGGGAGGATGAACTGGCAGCCCGGCAGGACATCGCCCCGCCATTTGCCAATATCCCGGATGACCGCGCTCGAAATTGGATTAGAGCAAGGTCATCTACAACGACATCAGGGGACATCTCCTTTCCAAACCCTGCAGATCAGCAAGTGTCCTAGCGCCTGGTAAGATATCGATCGAACTATGTAGCTTGTAATTACTCCACAATTTCGTATGAGGTGAAATGACATGTCGTCCTCTTGCAGGAAGAGCTGAGTTTTGAATCTACCATAGGATCATTCCAGGGAACAAGGGAGAATGATATGCTCTCCACGGCCTTGGAAAACAAGGAGCACCCGGGTCGTACGAGAGGCCTTGGGCTTTACGTTCCTTGGAAACATGGTTTCCAAGATGACTCCGAAATGTATCGGTGTAGGAAGAGAACCAAAGCCGAGCGTGAGGCACGTCTACGAGAAGAGATCAAGGCATCTCTTAGAGAGGAGCTAAGAGATGAGGTGGCTGATTATGTCAGAGATGAGTTGCGAAAACATACAGAAAATCAGCAAGCCGCCACCGCCGCTCTTGTGCTAGCTAGCCCGCACAACCGTCCGAGTAGTTGCGCATCCAATCCGATGGAAAGCGAGGCCAGATTTCCTGTGGACGACATCTTGGTAATAATTATTATCTCTCGAATGCTTGCTCCATTGATAGGCCTATTAATTGAAGTAGCTAATTTTGTATCGTTATGTAGGAGCCTACGAAGTGTAAGATCCAAGTGAGATATGCCTCCGTTGCCTTGTGTGCTGCTTGGGGCATGGCATATCCATCTGCTCAAGGGGTCATGCTGCACCATCAAGCTTTAGCGACAGGCTTCGAAAAAGTGTCAGTAGATGGTGTACATGCCAATTTCGAGGTCGTCCCACTACCAAAGCCCACCAACGATGAGCTCGTGACTCTAGGGCAAGCCATTGGATCCTTCATCTAGTGGCCCAAAAGCGATATCTGCCTGGAGGCTTCTTCACCGGTGGCAGATCAGCTACGGGCACTGGTGCCATCTCCACAAGGGTAACCTGAACCAGATCAGCTACGTGCACTGGTGCCATCTCCAGAAGGGCAACCTGAACAAGATCAGCTACTTGCACTGGTTTCATGTTCACGGGGGCTATTCCCGGTGCAGCAACTTCCACCAGTGCAACTTCCATCATCGGTGCTACCTTTAAAGTCGACCTACAACCGGGGCAGCAAGGGCAAAGCAAAGAAGACTAATGATGATATCCCGTACCTCCCATTGGCCCGCAAATTTGTGCTTGGCGAGCCATTGCTCGACAAAAAGGGCCTCCAACCCCTAGCAATTAGTTGCCAGCAATTGCACAAGTGGTATATGGAACAGTCCAATAAGCCAGAGAGAGAACGGAGCTCAGGTATCACTGTCAAATTCGCGCCGGATCATTTACATCATAGTCTTCAAGAGTGTGTCTTCGTGGTCGCCTTTGAGGATTTATTCGATCTTTTCACGCTCAACACTCTCGACGTCTCACTCATGCGATGCTGGACGCTGTAAGTGTATACAATCACAGTCTCCATTCATGTCATTCCGATAAATGTCATACATAATTTGTTGCTTTCTTGTGTATATATATAGACACATGCGGACTAAAGCTAGATCATCCAAATCATCATCGGTTGGTTTCTTGAACCCACACTTGGTCGCCAAGTATACCATCGACAAGAATACACCTGTCGTCGAGAGGTACATTGCAGCAGGACTGCTGGCTCAACGCAATAAGGAATATGTACTTATGCCCTACAATCAGAACTATCATTGGATTTTAATAGTAATTGTACCAAACTAGAACAAGGTATATTACCTTGATTCCCTTAGTAAGAATAAAATGGACTTCACAGTTGTCAGCCAAGTAATCGATATGTAATTATATTTTCTCTATACATACCTATATTGTACTCTTTCTTTTCTTCCGAATGATAAGGTTAACTTTTTCGAATCACGTAGGGTGTTCGCGCTGTACGTTGCAAAGGGAGGTGACTCGGCGCCAGGGGCCAAAGGCCTGACACACGCTCGAGATTTTAAGGTATTCCCTATTACACATTAATTAATCCTATGCAACCGTTAGTAGTAATGCCTCTTGAATTAACACATTCCATTTTTTGCAGTGCCACCAGCAGCCGCCGGGCAACACATGTGGATTCTACGTTTGCCACCATATGGAACTACTCCTCGATTCCTCGAGGATCAATAATTCCAAGGTTTGCCAATCTTCCCATAATTACTTCGTACTTATCATGTTATATGTATACGCACATTGATATTCCTATCGACAGGTTGCGTTCATCCCGTTAACTGCATTGAAACAGTGCGACCTTTCACGAATTGGAGGAGAGTTGGCGTACTTTTTGGTGGCTGCAGTCATAAACCCAAATGGAGAGTTCCACTGCGGACAATGATTTTTTATTTCTCTTATCACTCCAAAATCGAGGTCTCGCGAAAGGAACGGATCCATAATCAACGAACTTGTCAGCTGCACAAGCAATACTTGAATGGCAATAATGCACCATCCAAATATAGCTTGTGCAGCCCGATAAGTTCGTTGATTATGGATCTGTTCCTTTCACAAGACCTCGATTCTGGAGTCATAGAGCAATAAAAAATGCAATGTTACCATTTAAGTGCAAATGCAATGTAGATCTTTTGTAATTGTGTATTTGTTAATGGATATTTTATTTCATTTCAATTAATTGATTTGTGAAATGGATGCTTTATGTTTGTGAAATGAAGTGCGATGTGAATTGGATGTTTTATGTTTGTGAAATGAATTGAGATGTGAATTGTATGTATACATGTACATGTTTATCTGCTTGTTTCAGAGGGCATGGCTAGCATTTCCTGAGGCTAGCCAACAAACTGGAATAGATTTAGGGGTACAAAAGAATATTACAGATGGTTTTTAGTTAAAAACCGTCTGTGATATTTACACCACAAACGGTTCAAAAACCGCCTGTGATAACCTTCCACTATCACTGACCCATAAATTCAAACGGTTCAGAAAACCGTCTGTGATGACATTTTTGAACCGTCTGTAATTAGGCTTTCTGTAGTAGTGATCATAGACTTCGTATTGGAGTTTGTTTCAAGGAGAAGCATCATGGAGACCGGTGGGTGGCAATTGCATAAATTATCCAATACTGAGTAGAGAGGTGGTTTGCAAAATCGTGGTGGTGGCCTAAGGTAGATTAGGTTACACCATGAAGGATGGATCATTTTATCGGGCTATTAAAGTCATGTAAAAGTCATGTTTTGAGAAGTGTGCAAGTGTGTGAGTATAAAACTCGTTTATGTGGTAGTTAATGAGTTTTCCCAATTATAAGTGATTGTATCCAATAAATGTGTTCTGGTTGCTAGGATTAGGTGTGAGGTTAAGAGCCTCCACTATATAAACCCCTGTGTATGTTGGGAGAAAATATCTCATGTGCATGGAAAGGTACATTAGGATTAGGATTTCTTTCTGTTAGAAGCTTTGTGTGAGTGCACTAGGGGTATAGATATATCCTCTATGATGAAGTGGCTAGAAACTTTCATCTCCAAGTATCAATAGATCCACCAAATTCGTCCAAGCCTTTGTCATCAAGACAAAGTTCTTAATGCCTTAATTTTGCTTGATTTTTTGTGTTTCCTTTTCCTCTCTTGGGCTTTCTTAGTGCCAAGGGCATTAAAGTAGTGGAGATATCTCTTGGAGACCACATTTTATCCATGTAGGCACTTTCTATGAAAAGTTCTTGAGTTTGTTCGGTTTTAGCTTGATTTAAGGGCCTCAGTGAGAGATCTTGATCCTAAGGTCTTTTGTTGTGTTTCTGGTTGTGATTTTGCTTGCTAGGACATGCATGAGTTGATCCAAGGTCATCTTGACAATTTTTAACCTACGAGCAAGCCTTTGACTAAAGTTTGGTTTTGGTCTAGTTTTTATGCAACCTTCTTCGTTTTGGATAATAGTCGAAACTTTGATATTGATCTTCTTAGTCTTTGTTTGGAATAGGTTCCTGAAATTCTTATAAAGGTTTGTTCCAAGTTTCATAAGATTTGGATTTATGGTTTTTGAATTGTGTCTGTTGGAGGTTTGAATCCAAGCTGTTCTTACCTCCGCCCAAGCTCCGATCAATTTGGCCCAAGGCATCGGTCAGACCGACCAAGCAGTCCGACCACTAGTGACTTGCAGTCATACCAGCCAAGCGGTTAGACCGCCAGAGGAATGTTTGGACTCGATTTTTGTAGGGTTAGCTTGTAAACTTCGTATGATTGATATTCTGCTGCATGTTTCAAAGCTATGGATAACCCGGGGGTTTTGATTTGATACTAAAAAGTGTGAGTTCCTATTCACCTCCCCTCTAGTCGCTGCCTTTGATGCTACAAAACACAACCAGAGCATCATTGAGAAGATAGAAGAATGTGTGTTGCTCCCATTTCTGCTGTGTGATGAAACTTGAAATGGAACAAACAGAAGTACATATTCTACAAAGTTACAACACAATATTCCTCAGTGTGGCATGCTCATGCCTCCCTGCCTGAAACATTCCCACGGGCCTCTCGTGTGCATGTTCCCCATTTCGTCTCAAATTTGTAGCAAAGCAGAGATTAGCTTGGCTTCTCTGGGCATTAAGAGCTGCAAATTTGTTCACTCTAATAGCATAACCTCTTTTGATAAGTAGCATTATAACATTTGAGTTACACCAGACCGGCTAGCATGCAACTATCAGTTCAGCATCCAACCACTAAAAGTGGAGTGGACAAGTAGTGGCTCAGTTACCAACCTATTTTTCATTAGCTATAGACGAACTAATAATGATGTGATTATTATTAGGCTAATACTTAAGACAGTAGTTTCTTAAGGCAATAACAAGGATGGTAACAGAATTAACAACTAATTTGCAATTTTTAGTCGGATGCATCCCAATCGAACATTTATTTGCTCATTATCCTAACATGGGAATGTCGTGTAATTCGTGTAGGAATTATATTGTTTATTATGAAATTCGTTCGTTCCAAATAGGGATTGGGATTTTCTGGTAATGAGTTCTCTGGATCCACTAGGTTTGTCTTACAACACCCTATAAGTAGTGATTCACCTGCTACCTAGCTCGATCTCTTTTCAAGTTTTCCATGTTTGTTTCCTTTGGTGTCACATCAATCTAATAGGACTAGGCAAATAGTGAAATACAAAGCCTAGGATAGGTCCAGTACTGGTACCTATGTGTTCTTTGTTACTTAATGTTGTAAATAATGTGCAGAAAAATAGAGATAAGAAACACAAATTTTTATGTGAAAACCCCTTGCGGGAAAAAAACTACAGGTGCTCAAAGGCAAATCACTATAATAAGGAGAGATTACAATGGAGTGCTTACTCTTTTCTATGTGTTACTGAGGTACATATATAGGGTGAGAGAAATGAGTCTCACACAGAGAGAAAACCGAATCAGAGTTAGTTGCTATAGATTAACACCATGTCTGATATAATCTACGCATAGCCCTAGCACCTGTCATGCCACGTTTGGCATGAGGAGACGAAGTGTCCTATACAAACACGGTATTAATTCGGATCAACTTCAACAATTTTCACCTTGAAACGAATTCCCTCCAGTAGTCAAAGAATATGATAAACTCATCCAATAAAATCAGCATGTACACCTTGTGCGTCGAAAGTCCAAAAGACTAGTTAGTAATACCAACTAATTATGAGCAAAACTCAAACTTAGCGATAGGAACTAGCTTTATCAACATATCAGTTGGATTATCATGAGTACTTATCTTGCTGACTTTAATATCACCTTGAGTAATGACACCTCGAATATAGTGCTTGATATCAATTTGCTTTGTTCTTTCATAAAACATTTGATCTTTTGTAAGGCAAATAGCACTCTAACTATCGTAAAATATTGTAGTGCAATATATACTTCCACAAAGCTCAGTAAATAAACATCTTAGCCAAACTACTTCTTTGCAAGCTTTAGAAATAGCCATATACTCAGCTTCTATAGTAGACAAGGCAACGGTAGCTTACAAACTTGCTTTTCAGCTAATGGCACACCCTTCAACAATGAACACATAACCAGTGAGAGATCTTCTTTTATCCAAATCTCCGGTAAAATCAAAATCCATATAACCAACGAGTCCATCTCTAATCTTTCCAAACTATAAACAAGCATTAGATGTGCTTCGCAAATATCTGAAAATCCATTGAACTACTTTCCAATGCTCTTTTCCAGGATTAGCCATGTATCTACTAACCACACTTAATGATTGAGATAAATAGAGGCGAGAATATACCATGACATACATAAACGAACCAATTGCACTCGCATATGGAACTTTAGACATGTACTCAACTTCATTATTTTATTGTGGACATGATACTAAAGAAAGTCTGAAATGTGTGGCTAAGGGAGTGCTCACTAGTTTAACCTTATGCATTTCAAAACGATGAAGAACTTTATCAATGTACCCTTTTTGATTTAGGTATAATTTACCAAACCATCTGTCTCTGATGATTTCCATGCCAAAAATCTTTTTTACTTCACCGAGATCTTTTATTTCAAATTCATTGCTTAATTTTGTCTTCAACTTTGAAATTTTAGCACTGCCTTTTGTAGTAATCAACATATCATCAACATATAGGAGCAAATAAATAGCTAAAACATTAACAGTCTTCAAATAAACATAGCTATCATAATTGGATCTTTTAAAATCCTGAGATATCATAAAGGAGTTAAATCTCTTGTACCATTGTCTAGGTGACTGCTTCAAACCATAAAGCGATTTCTTCAATTTGTAAACAAAATTCTCGTTTCCCGGAATGACAAAATCTTCTAGTTACTCCATATAAATGTCTTCCTCTAATTCCCCATATAAGAACGCAATTTTCATGTCCAATTGTTCAAGTTCATAATCATGCATAGCTACAATGCTGAGTAAAGTGTGAATAGAATTATGCTTCACAACAGGGAAAAGACATATGTGAAATCAATACCTGGAATTTAGTTGTATCCTTTAGCAACTAGCTTTGCTTTATACCTAACCTCTTCGGTTGGTGAAATGCCATCATTCTTCTTGAAGATCCATTTGCAGCGAATATGCTTCATCTCAATAGGCAACTTGACCAGTTTACAAGTGTTATTCTTATCAAAAGATTCAATCTCATCATGCATGGCAGTCATCCACCATCCTGAATCACCAGAAAAGATAGCCTATGAATAAGGTGAAGGCTCTACAGTACCTTCAATTTCTTCTGCATATGTAAACAATAAGCCATAATATTGGCTTTTTTAATCAATCTCTTAGTAGGCTGAATATTCCTCCTTTCTCTATCGACTGTAATGAAACATTGTATTGACAACACAAAATAGGAACTTCTGAAATATTTTCCTTGTTGACTTCTGGGGTAGATCCTGAATCAATAACATGCTCCACCTGCACGCTTGATTGCCTCTTAACGGAAACATCAATAGATGGTTTATCATGCAACATAGCAGACTCATCAAAAATAACACTTCTACTAATAACCAGTTTCTAGTTTCAGAATTTCACAATTTATATCCTTTCACACCAGGTTTATATCCAAGGAAAATGCACTTAACTGCTCTAGGCTATAATTTACCATTGTTAATATGAGCATACACTGGACAGCCAAATATTTTTAAGGTTGAATAATCTACTGGAGAGCTAGACCACACCTCAATTAGAGTCTTCCTATCAATAGCCAAATTGGGTGACTGATTAATAAAATAACAAGTAATGGAATCCAGAGTTTGACAACATGCAACATACCTTCTCCATGATAGTTTTGTTCATGCGTTTGACCACACCGTTTTGTTGAGGAGTGCTTAGGACGGTATAATATCTCACAATACCTTCTGATCTACATAAAACTTCAAATTCTCTAGAACAGAACTCTAAGCCATTGTTGGTACGTAGCTTCTTGACATATTTGCCAGTTTATCTTTCAATTATAATCTTTCACTCCTTGAATATCTTGAATACATCTGATTTGTGCTTGATGC
This sequence comes from Dendrocalamus latiflorus, assembly GCA_017311315.1. Taxonomy (NCBI): domain Eukaryota; kingdom Viridiplantae; phylum Streptophyta; class Magnoliopsida; order Poales; family Poaceae; genus Dendrocalamus; species Dendrocalamus latiflorus. The sequence goes on along the minus strand of CM029629.1, from coordinate 18,523,973 downwards.
TGAATTTCACCCACTTTTGCTTGCCGAAGACACAATGTTTATAAAACTTTAACTTGTCTATGCTTTGACCATTAAGAAATACTCTTTTGCATAATTCAATCATTCTAGCTTCACTCTATGCCCCAAACGAAGATGCCAAAGATTAGTAGTATAAGAATCAAATGATTTATTTGAGGAAACAACAACATTACCTGAAATTATAGTGCCTCACAAATTATATAAGTTGACACCCTTCATATCACCCTTCATCAAAACAAGAGAACGTTTGGAGACTTTCAAAACTCCACCTCCACCTGAATACTTGTACCCTTTAGCATCAAGAGTGCTCAACGAGATAAGATTTCTCTTCAAATTTGAAATATGATGAACATTTGATAAAGTTTTGACGGCGCCATCAAATATCTTGATCTGGATAGAACCAATACTTGCAACCTTGCATGGTATATTATCACCCATTAACACGGATCCACATGGCATAGCTTCATAGATAACGAACCACTTATGGTTTGGGCTCATGTAGAAAGTACAGGCTGAATTAAAAATCCATTCATCACTGGTTTTGGAATCACCAGCAAAGACAATGAGAACATCTCCGTCAGAACCCTTTTTGGTCACAACGATGGCTCTAAGTTTATCCTCTTATTGATCTTTCTTGAAATTGTTATTCCTCTTCTCCTTGTTCTGCAACTTCCAGCATTCAGATATCCTATGATCGTTCTTCTTTCAATACTTGCATGACTTTCTGTTTCTGGATTTAGATCTGCCTTTGTATCTGCTTTTGCTTCTGCTTCTTGAATCGCCGTTTGAACCCATTCTCGTATTAGCCGCGGATAGACAAACCTTCTACATGAGTACTTGAACTTTCACCAGAAATCATAAGTTTCATCTTTTGTTTAACATACAATGCTTCATAAACTTCACTGAGAGTAAGAGTGTCTCAGATATATAGAATAGTATCTCTAAAAGTAGAGTACAAAGTAGGCAGAGAACATAGCAAAATAAGACCTAGATCTTCATCATCATATTTTACCTCTATATGAGGTTTCCTCCACCATCTTGTGGGAATAAAGCTTCTTCTTTAGATGCATCTTACTGGTCAGATCCTTGGTCATGCAAATCTACTCTAGCTTCAGCCATAATGCGGCAATGGATGTCTCCTTCATAACCTCCTATAAAATATTATTTGATAAATGAAGATGAATTTGAGATAAGGCCTTGCGATGTTTACGTTGCTTCTCATTAGTGGATAATGTCGGTGGTATCTTTTCGATCCTTAAAAGTGCATCATCTAAATCAAGTTTTGATAAAAACAATTCGCATCTTGATTTACCATAGAAAAAACCTCGTGTCGCAATTCAATAGCGAAAGATCATACTTGAGAGTAGCCATGAAGAAGAAATCCAAATTTTCACCAAAAGAACACTAGAGAAAAAAACAATGCCAACAAGAAGAAAGAAAAATATTATTTTTTTCTCTCTTGGTACTGTTGCTTGTAGGCTTGGTGACTTTTCTTCTCTCTCCTTCCCATCCTAATATCAATGTGCATTGTTCTCTCATGATATCTGATATCATGATAGAACAATGCACATTGATATCAGATAACACTTCATCAGAAGAGTTATTTCTTCAGGTAATGTTAAAGTTTGTGAGATTAATACTCATGATAATCCAGCTGATATGATGACAAACCAGTTCCTACTGCTAAACTGAGCTCTTCTCAGATTTGGTCAGTATTACTCATTAGTCCTTTTGGACATTTGACACACAAGAAGTATTTTACAAGCTATTTAAGAAGTTCTTTGGTTTTTTTTGGTATAGGAGGAATTCAGTTCAAGGTAAAGATTGTTGTACTTTGTGATTCGAATTTGGTCAGGTCTGACCAGTTGAATCCGATCAAATTTCACTCAAAATATATTTTGACCAGTATGACTGTTCGGTAATACAAACTGGTTGGAGGATATGATTAGGATCATCTTTATGTTCATGATGAACTCTGCACCGATTTGCGTCATCATGGTGTCCAAAGGTGTTTTACACCGACTAGGGTCAGACGTGGCGAATCGTGACACTTCTAACTACAACTCTTCACCATTATCTTCTGATACTCTATTTCATCTCCGAGCGGGTGTACTATTTCATCTCCGAGCGGGTGTACCTGTCTCTGAGGAGATTATTGTTCCAATTTTTGAATAAGTCTCTCTTTCCATTGCTGACTAGGACTCTGTTCCTTTCTCGTCTAGGACTCTTGTTGCCAAGACTATTTATTTTCCCTGTAAGCCTCATGATAGATAACGCACACAACACAAATTATCTATATATCTGTAATACGCCACGAACGTTATGTAATTTCTCTTCCATACAGTGATTTCGCTGATTGTGCGTCCATAGTTTTTCCCGCAATGGTTTTTTTCCATGTTAAAATTTCATCTCTTGCTCATAATTATTCTTTATTATTTTTTTTATATCTTGTCGTGCCCTTTATAACGAAGTCTTTACAGAATAAAGTTTCCACGTCCTCTTAACTTCTCACTTCAATTCCAAATATGTAATATACTACTACTAACACTCCTTTTCATCCATTGCTAATCAGAGTATTAGGCCCCGTTTGGCACAGCTCCACCACTGGCTCCTGGAGCTGTTTTGTGCCAAACGGGGTACAACAAAATAGCTCCACCCAAGGAGTCCCTTAAAACCTGCTGAGACAAAAGTAGCTCCTTGGGTGCAGCGCCGGTCCTAGGGTTTTGAGGACCCTAAGGCGAACTTGTCGTGACGGGCCCATTAGACCATGTATAGAATTTTATAATATATATGTGCTAATTTTACTTGCAAAGCGAAAACGAATCCAATAATATATTTTTAATTTAGCATGTCTGATAATTATCAACGAACAATGTAGACTAAAATAACAATATATTTGTACTTCTAGAACTAATATGATTACCTTAAGGAAGAATAGAACTCCATCATATCCATTGCTTCTCATAAAATGATACTTCTTCGGGCATTTCTTGATGCAAAATCATCAAGGACGGTATTGAGATCAATAGTGTCCAAGACATCCTTCTCGATGGTGCACATAGCCAAGCCATTTAACCTTTCTTGTGACATAGTTGATCTCAAATAGTTCTTCAACAACTTCAATTTTGAGAAACTTCTTTCAGCCGAAGCTACAGTCACAGGTACAGTTAAGATGATTCGATAGGCAACTGAAACATTTGGATAGCAATCTGCAGCCATAACAAACTCCAGAATCTCAGGCACTGACATCAAAGCATCTGGCAAAGTCACTTGCAACACCTTTAATTCTGAAAAAAAATCATTGATCTCAACATCGGATGAGTTATCATGAGAAAATGTTTCCACAAAATTCTTGCAGCACATCCAAAGATCAGCTTCATCCAAGCAATTCAAGTTTTCTGAGTTGAACAAGAACCCAAAAACTTTATCAAATGCTTGCATCTGCTCTAATCTACTAGTCAATGAAGTAATTGCAGCATCAATCATAACTAGGAAGTAATTTACTCTAAAGAATTCCACAGCAGACTGTTGTATTTCCTCATCTTGGTCATCTTGTTCATCAAAATGTTTCTTTCTCTTTCCTTGACATTTTGTACGAAATGTTGGCTCTATATCCATTTAAGATGCAATGTTTTTTGCTGTATCCATACTAGAAGTGAAACCTTCATCTCTGTACCTCTTAAAATATGATATGACACCTTCAATGTGTTTGAGAGTAGCATCTATGCTCACAATTTTAGATTGCAACTTCTTGCTCACCTTATTTATAGAGAATAAAATGTCGTGCCAAATAACCAAACCAACTAAAAATTCAAAATTCTCAAGTGCACTCACCAAAGATTGAGACTAACTGCCATTGGGTCATCAGTTGAAGCCTTCTCTAGCGCTATTAAAGCTGATCTTAGTTGAGGAGTTTGGTATCTGATAGCTTGAACACTTTTTATTTGACTTTCCTAGCGTGTATTAGACCATGACTTTGAAGGAACGCGCGTAGGCTACGATAGCAGAAAATAAAAAATTTCTACCGCGCACACTAGGACATCATGCTAAGGAGGGATCATAGATCGTTACCACTAGACGCGCAGCGCAGCGGAAGAAGAGTTGGAGAAGCCGATCCAACCACGTGCGTCGAGGTAGTAGTGGAAGTAGCCGATCGTCCCGAACAGATCGTCTCCTCCACGCGATCAACCACACCACGAGCAGATCCAATCTGTAGTTTGTTGATGCCGATCAACGCCGCAACGAGCAGTGCCTCCACCGGTATCCACACGTCCGGGGCTGGAACGCCGATCGCGAGTGTACCAGCACTCGCGAGCGGCTAGGGTTTGGCTCGGGAGGTGGCGGCTAGGGTTTTGCTCGGGAGGAACATATGCGTGCATCCCTCAGCCCCCCGCCTCCAAATATATAGACCTCCTCACTTGGGCCTCGTGGACCGAGGCCCAATAGGAGTCTATCCGGATCTCTATCCGAATTGAGCCCACATCCGAATCACATTCGAATTAGTGTTCCAACCCGTTAAGTGTGCGACCCTGTAGGTTCACGTATACTTGGTCGCGACCCGGAAACACCTTTCCGGTCACCCTGTTAATAGCGGCCTCTAGCAAGACATATTAACCCCAAAGTATACGTAAAGATCATATCGGCTGAACCTGTAATGTTCTCATGTACGAATCCCTTTCCCTCACGATATAGATTAAGCTCAAGGCGAGACCTGTGTCATCCTCTTAATAGCTCAATCACTCTCTCGATTCCGTGATGGATTATAAACTTGTGATTGACTCCTCAATCACATTGGCATGGCCATGCACTTTCATAATCTATTACATCGAGGGGCCCAGAGATATCTCTCCCATAAGGAGGGGCAAATTCTATCTTGATCATTCACATCCCACTACATGTTTCATAGCAAACCCGAAGACTACTTTTATGACTACCCAGTTACGGAGTAGTGGTTAGTAGTCCCAAAATAGGCTACTACGCATGTTGGGAACCATGATGATCTCAAGTCTAAGGATTCTACATAAACACTACTTGAGACCAACTAATGACACATGGAATCTCTGCAGTGTCTCATGGCGGGTCTATCCAACATATGTTCACTAACACATGTCCATATTATTGATTTGGTATCTCCATACCATGATCCATGAGACATGATCATGAATCAATACATATGCTGATCTTTGAATCATATTTATTCCTCATATGATATATGATCAGGGATCATTTAGAAATAGCATCATTTTGGCATTAAGAGTCTCATGAATAAGTCACATACTCATTGATCAATAATGATAATGTCTATTTCAAGGAACAAAGCAATGTATCATAAACATAGTATGTGATATATTCAACATCTCCATGTTGCCTCTAGGGCATATCACCAACAGTCTCCCACTTGCACTAGAGTCAACCATGTAGGTATCTAATACCCATTGCCCTAGTGTGAGCCTCATGCTTTGGCTGGGGAAGCGGCTTTGTCAACGGATCTGCAATGTTCAAATCCGTTTGTACTTTGCATATCTTCACATCGCCTCTCTCCACAATCTCGCGGATGAGATGAAATCGCCGTAGAATGTGCTTGGACTTCTGGTGATCTAGGCTCCTTGGCTTGCGCAATGGCCCCACTATTGTCACAGTAGAGGTCCATTGGGCTGGAGGCACTAGCCACCACACCAAGCTCAGAAACAAATTTCTTGATCCAAACAGCCTCTTTAGCAGCTTCAGAAGCTGCTATGTACTCGGCCTCTGTTGTAGAATCAGCAACCGTCTCCTGCTTGGAACTCTTCCAGCTCACCGCACCGCCATTCAGGCAGAACACAAATCCAGATTGCGATCTAAAATCATCTTTGTCAGTTTGGAAGCTAGCATCGGTGTAACCATTTACAACGAGCTCTTCCTCACCCCCATAGACGAGGAACACATCTTTAGTTCTTCTCAAGTACTTCAAGATGTTCTTTACGGCAATCCAGTGACTTTCACCTGGATCTGACTGGTATCTACTTGTAGCACTTAAAGCATACGAGACATCTGGACGTGTACAAAGCATGGCATACATAATGGATCCCATAGCCGAAGCATATGGAATCGCATTCATTTTATCCCGCTCATCAGGTGTACTAGGACACTGACTCTTGCTAAGATGTATACCATGTGACATAGGTAGGAAGCCTTTCTTGGAATCCTGCATGTTGAACCTTTTCAACACCTTGTCAATGTACGTATCTTGGCTTAATCCAATTAGCCTTCTTGATCTATCCCTATAGATCTTGATGCCCAGAATATATGCCGCCTCTCCTAAGTCTTTCATAGAGAAACTATTTTTCAATGAAGACTTAACAGATTCGAGCATAGGAATGTCATTTCCGATCAGTAATATGTCATCCACATATAAGACCAGAAACACGAGTGCGCTCCCACTAGCCTTTTTGTAAACACAAGGCTCTTCTTCGTTCTTGATGAAACCAAACCCTTTGATTACTTCATCAAAACGAATGTTCCAACTCCGAGATGCCTGCTTTAATCCATAAATGGATCTTTGCAGCTTGCATATCTTTCCAGCTGATTGCGGATCGACAAAACCCGTGGGCTGTGTCATGTACACATCCTCACTTAGATTTCCATTAAGGAAAGCTGTTTTGACATCCATTTGCCATATTTCATAGTCGAAATATGCAGCAATCGCTAGAATGATCCGAATAGACTTTAGCATTGCGACGGGCGAAAAAGTTTCATCATAATCAACACCTTGAATTTGTTTGAAACCTTTGGCCACCAATCGCGCTTTATAGATGTGAACATTTCCATCTATGTCTATCTTTTTCTTGAAAATCCATTTGCACTCAATGGTTTTAACACCATCAGGTGGATCAACCAAGTTCCAAACATGATTACTGTGCATGGATTCAATTTCGGATCTCATGGCTTCAAGCCATTTCTCAGAGTCTGGTCCCACCATCGCTTCTTCATAGGTCTTAGGCTCATCGTTGTCTAACAACAATATGTCCCGTTGTTGAGTAGTCAAGAACATGTACCTCTCAGGTGCACGACGTGACCTCTCTGACCTACGTGGTGCCGGTGTGTCCACAACAGGTTCTTCAACAGTTTGTTCATCCTGTTGTGGTTCTGTAGGAGCTGAAACGTTTTCAGGTGTTTCCCGAATTTCTTCAAGTTGCACCATGCTCCCACTATCCCTTCTTGAGAGAAACTCTTTCTCTAAGAAGACACCATGCCGGGCGACAAACACTTTGCCTTCTCCTTGATTATAGAAGTAATATCCTTTTGTTTCCTTAGGATACCCGATAAAGAAGCATTTATCAGATTTAGGACTGAGCTTATCAGATTGTAAACGTTTTACATAAGCCTCACATCCCCAAATCTTAAGAAAAGACAAGCTAGGACGTTGTCCTGTCCACATCTCATATGGTGTCTTTTCTACTGATTTTGATGGAACCCTGTTTAGTGTGAAAGCGGCTGTTTCAAGAGCGTACCCCCAAAAAGACAACGGAAGATCACTTTGGCTCATCATGGAGCGCACCATATCTAATAAGGTGCGATTTCTCCGTTCAGATACCCCATTCCATTGAGGTGTTCCTGGCGGAGTCAATTGTGGAACAATTCCACAATCCTTCAGATGATTGCCAAACTCATGGCTCAAATACTCGCCTCCACGATCAGATCGTAGAAACTTGATTGTCTTGCCTAAATGATTTTGCACTTCATTTTGGAATTCTTTGAACTTTTCAAAGGATTCAGACTTATGCTTCATCAGGTAGATATACCCATATCTACTAAAATCATCAGTAAAAGTTATGAAGTACTGAAAACCACCTCTGGCTGTTGAGCTCATTGGTCCACATACATCAGAATGTACGAGTGCCAATAAGTCACTTGCCCGTTCATCTTGACCGGTGAAAGGTGCCTTTGTCATCTTGCCAAGTAAACAAGATTCGCATGTCTCAAATGATTCAAAATCAAATGAGTGCAGAATACCATCTCTATGGAACTTCTCCATGCGTTTCTCATTTATGTGACCTAAGCGACAGTGCCAAATAAACGTGGGATTCAAATCATTCGAACGTTGCCTCTTTGCATTAATGTTATAGACCGGTGACTCTTCAAGAGTAAGAACATATAACCCATTCACCAATGGAGTATGACAATAGAACATATCTTTGAAATAAAGAGAACAACCATTGTTCACAGATCTAAAGTCATAACCTTCTGCTTGCAAACATGAAGCAGAAATAATGTTCTTGGAAAGAGATGGAACACAATAACAATTATTCAATTCCAAAACTAATCCTGAAGGTAAAGACAATGGCATGGTGCCAACAGCGACCGCAGCAACTTTTGCTCCATTGCCAACGCGAAGATCCACTTCGCTCCTCCTCAAACTTCTACTTCTTCTTAGCCCCTGCAACGATTTGCAAAGGTGAGCAACCGATCCGGTATCAAATACCCAAGAATCAGTGGATGAAGTAGCAAGATTGATCTCTATAACATTTATACCTGGAGAGGAAGTCGTACTTCCCTTCTTCTTCTCAAGATCCTCCAAGTACTTTGGGCAGTTCCTTTTCCAATGACCTGATTGCTTACAGTAGTAACAATCTGCATTAGGAGCAGCGCCCTTCTTGACTTGCTTGGTCTTAGAACTGCTCGCGATCTCATCGGGAGCTAACTTTCTTTTGACCGCGCCTTTCTTGACATTGGGCTTGCCCTTGCCTTTCTGCATCATCATCACATGATTGCTGCTTTTCTTAATGCTTTCCTCGGCAGCTTTTAGCATCCCATGCAACTCTGCCAAGGTCTTATCCATGTTGTTCATGTGATAGTTCAGTATGAATGGCTCAAAGCTCGGGGGAAGCGACTGGAGAATCACATCAGTAGCCAACTCTTGGCTAAGGGGAAAACCAAGCTTTTCCAGACTCTCAATGTAGCCAATCATCTTAATCACATGAGGGCTGACGGGATTCCCTTCTGCAAGCCTGCACGCAAACAAGGACTTTGAAGTGTTGAACCTCTCAGCCCTTGCTTGGTTCTCAAACATACCACGCAACCCCACAATGATATTGTAGGCATCTGTGTTCTCATATTGCTTCTGAAGCTCAGAGGACATTGTGGCAAGTATGAGACAGCTCACATCAAGGTAATCATTCGTTTGCTTCTCATAAGCTCTCCGTGCAGCCGCAGTAGCATTATCAGGCAAGTCATCAGGATAATGAGACTCAAGGACATACTCCTTGCGCTCTTGCTTGAGAACAATTCTCAAGTTGCGATACCAATCCAAAAAGTTCGTTCCATTGAGTTTTTCTTTCTCAAGAATAGATCGCAAATTAAAAGAACTGGATGCGGCATTAGTTGACATGATCTACAACAAAGAATATGCAAAGTTTAGCACTATGTTTATGTTCATCTTTTATTAAACTATTTAACAAAAGACTCCCACTATGTGTTTTGCAACAAAACTCCCTCTAAGTTACATAGTGGGTCAAGATCCTCATTTCACTAATTCCTAGTGAGCTTTGGCATCACGGCTAGAAAACTAGTGACATGGGTAAGCAACACCTTGTTAATCACATCCCTATGTGACTCTTGCTTGTTGGGTGACATCAACATGCCCCGGCCCCAACCTATGCCCCAAGGTCCAAAACTGTTTTGATAACCTTGTTAAGTAAACCAAATGCTTCCGCATGTAGATGTCCGACATCTACCCCAAATAATGATGATAACCGACGGCACTCTACTTTGGTAGACCTACCATGCGGTGATCATTATCTTTTGGTGCAACATATGGAAGGGCATGAACACCTAATTTTATGAGGGATTCTATCCTACCAAAGCAACATATGACAAAAACATTGCATAAGAATAAGATAGATAATATCACAGATAAACACATTTAACTGTGAAGTAGTATGGCCCAAACAAATGGTGATCTCCATCTCCATGTAGGTGTAGACGATCTCCATCCTCCACATCACTCCTTTAGGCCACCATGCTTGAAAGCTTGTAACCTCAAAACTAGGCTACTACCTATAATAGCTAGAAATTGAAGATTACAAAGATAGATTCAAGCATTAAGGTCGACACGCAGGTCGTTAAATACAATATAGACAGCTAACAATAGCTGAAATAATCATGACACGCAGGCCATGAACGAATGTTACATGCATCACATACATCTCATACATTCCAATAAGATATAGGGCCATACTATTCACATCATTCTCTGCAAAAACAAGTTAGATGTAGAATCGTATTCTACCTAACGATGTGAACCCATGACCCTACGAAATTTACAGATCCAATCTATGAAATCGCAATGGAAAAACTATTCGGCACAACCACCTTATGCCGATCCGAGACATTCTCTAGGATGCTAGTTTTTCCACTGGGCCGAGGCCATCAGATCCGTAACCTACTAGTATTCGGCATAACCACCTTATGCCGATCCGAGACAATCTCTAGGGCACTAGTATTCCCACTGGCCCGAGGCTATCAGATTCGTATCCTACTAGTATTCGACATAACCACCTTATGCCGATCCGAGACAATCTCTAGGGCACTAGTAGTGATACAATCTGCGCCTCATCCAACCCCTATTCACCGATTGATCTCATCAACCCGTGCTACCATCGATTCATCACATGAACCGACTGATCTAGACTGTAATAGATCCAATCTACTACAACCGCATATCATCATATGCGCTGATCCAGATCGCAAACTAAGCAAGATGGCTCTGATACCACTGAAGGAACGCGCGTAGGCTACGATAGCAAAAAATAAAAAATTTCTACCGCGCACACTAGGACATCATGCTAAGGAGGGATCATAGATCGTTACCACTAGACGCGCAGCGCAGCGGAAGAAGAGTTGGAGAAGCCGATCCAACCACGCGCGTCGAGGTAGTAGTGGAAGTAGCCGATCGTCCCGAACAGATCGTCTCCTCCACGCGATCAACCACACCACGAGCAGATCCAATCTGTAGTTTGTTGATGCCGATCAACGCCGCAACGAGCAGCGCCTCCACCGGTATCCACACGTCCGGGGCTGGAACGCCGATCACGAGTGTACCAGCACTCGCGAGCGGCTAGGGTTTGGTTCGGGAGGTGGCGGCTAGGGTTTTGCTCGGGAGGAACATATGCGTGCATCCCTCAGCCCCCCGCCTCCAAATATATAGACCTCCTCACTTGGGCCTCGTGGACCGAGGCCCAATAGGAGTCTATCCGGATCTCTATCCGAATTGAGCCCACATCCGAATCACATTCGAATTAGTGTTCCAACCCGTTAAGTGTGCGACCCTGTAGGTTCACGTATACTTGGTCGCGACCCGGAAACACCTTTCCAGTCACCCTGTTAATAGCGGCCTCTAGCAAGACATATTAACCCCAAAGTATACGTAAAGATCATATCGGCTGAACTTGTAATGTTCTCATGTACGAATCCCTTTGCCTCACGATATAGATTAAGCTCAAGGCGAGACCTGTGTCATCCTCTTAATAGCTCAATCACTCTCTCGATTCCGTGATGGATTATAAACTTGTGATTGACTCCTCAATCACATTGGCATGGCCATGCACTTTCATAATCTATTACATCGAGGGGCCCAGAGATATCTCTCCCATAAGGAGGGGCAAATTCTATCTTGATCATTCACATCCCACTACATGTTTCATAGCAAACCCGAAGACTACTTTTATGACTACCCAGTTACGGAGTAGTGGTTAGTAGTCCCAAAATAGGCTACTACGCATGTTGGGAACCATGATGATCTCAAGTCTAAGGATTCTACATAAACACTACTTGAGACCAACTAATGACACATGGAATCTCTGCAGTGTCTCATGGCGGGTCTATCCAACATATGTTCACTAACACATGTCCATATTATTGATTTGGTATCTCCATACCATGATCCATGAGACATGATCATGAATCAATACATATGCTGATCTTTGAATCATATTTGTTCCTCATATGATATATGATCAGGGATCATTTAGAAATAGCAACATTTTGGCATTAAGAGTCTCATGAATAAGTCACATACTCATTGATCAATAATGATAATGTCTATTTCAAGGAACAAAGCAATGTATCATAAACATAGTATGTGATATATTCAACATCTCCATGTTGCCTCTAGGGCATATCACCAACAGACTTAACTGTCAATTCTGGAACATTGTCAAGCAAAATCTTCCACCTTTTGGTAGATTTTGCAAACAATGTGTATATACGTTGTATAATACAAAAAAAAGAAATAGCTTGCCTGCAAGATTTGACAAATAGTAAGATTCAAACTTTTCCCATATCATGGCATATTAGAATAAAAACACGACTATATGAGTACAGAGTACTAGAAGTCTGAAATATTGTACAAAAAAGTAATTTGGATTAAAAAAGAATAAGGAAAAAAATACCTAGGGCCTGGACTCTGAATCTCTGATTGAACTACCGAGCAACTGATGAACTGATCGGCTGATGGCAAATCGGCGTGGGAAAAGAAACGAGACCTGCATTTGGTCGATCGGCACTCAAACAGTCAAACGACAACCAACGTCCCTTCGCATGCATGTGGATGTGGCGTAACGACGTAGCGAGAGGACAGTGCGAGTTGTCATGTGGATTTCGCTGTTCCTTCATGTGCCATAGGCCCATAGTGCCATGCAATTAGGACTTATAAAGATTCACACTCTAGCACTTTGAAAAACAGCATTTAGCGGATAAACGGTATGCACTTTCCAGATCCCACTGGGGAATGGTATAATATTATTGTGAAAAAAAGCATACGATGGACCTCCCTAATGATCACACAAACATGAAATCTAAACCTGATTCGAATTCTAGCAGCTCTGATGCTGAAAACAAAATACTACACTTTCTAGAGAGACTTGGACAAACAAAGGCAAACATCAATGTGCGAGGGCGTCACGTACCATACGGATTCGAGGAGACGAGGACGGCGTCGTAGTCTCGTAGAACCTGAGAAGTGAGATCGCCGCCGCCGAGGGGGCAGGAGACGCAGAGCCGCGCGCCGGGGCGAAGGTCGCAGCAGCGGGCGTCGTCAAGGGGCGGGCTCAGCGGGCGTCGTCCGACGTTTGGCCTTCTTGTTCTTGGGCTCCTGGAATCAGATATTCATTATTTTGCTAATGGATACATGGGTTTGTATACATGGGTTTGGGCCCCTCCCTCGCCTGGGCCCTAGGCGGTCGCACCCGATGCACCTCCCTAGGGCCGGCACTGCTTGGGTGGAGCTGAAAAAAGTAGCTTCACCCAGCTCCACTTGTAAAGTCAAAAAAAACAGCTCCACTTATGAAGTGGAGCTGTGCCAAACGGGGCCTTAGTTGTTCTCCAATCATTAGAGAAGTAAAAAAGGTTTCACTTGAAGCCTCCCATTTCTGTGTACATCCGCCCAAGGACCCTTGACTGGACTTCAAGTTCCTTACTTCAACTCGTTTGCCAGGAAATGCGCTCGAAAACAGCCTACAATATTATCCACACGAGCAGCGAACAGATCATGCATATGTTGGTCAGAAGAATGTTGATAGCGACTCGTCAAGGTCCAATAGTGCACTACCATATACACCCTCATTACTACTCCATTACCGTGTAGCTGATGCAAATTGCTGTTCAACAACGTGTGATGCATAGTGTCGTTGAGAATTCTGCAATGATTTTGCATAGTAGGACTTGGACATTGACAGAGACGGAGAGTAAGCTGCTCTGACCAAGTGCTTGCATATGTAACTGGTAGGCTGGACTTCCTTGACAGCGATATGCCACACAAAAAAAACTTATTTTTTGCATAATCTGCCACAAAATAGTTCTTCACTCAACCGTGCTTGTGGCAAACATTGATCTGCACCGTTCAATCAAATTTGTACGGTTCTGAAGCTCGCTCTGCATGATCGACGACACGGATAGTGCTGCTCGATCTCTTTGCAATCACTGTAATTCATCGGTAACCGAAAGAGAAATTAGGAGGCGATCATCATACATGAGTGGCGAGCATGTTCTCCAGTGCCGGTGAAACAGATCGAGAATTAGCGGCCGCTAATCCAAAGGAAGGGGCTAAGTAATGAAAGAGGTTAAGAGTGCGTCACGCCGCACATGGCGTGTAGGAGTGCAAATAGAGTGGATAACTTCTGTCTGATCGACTGATCAAAGACTTACAGAGCGAATACGGAAGGGGTAAATGGGTATCTAACACTATCCATGTCCAACTCTGACTCCGAAAAATATAGAATAGGATACGGGATGAGTGATATCCGTCCGTATATATCCGTATATCAAATGATATGAGAAAGTCTATTGTAACTATACTTAGGAACAAGATAACATATATGCGGATTGCTACATCTAAACATGCAGAGAATATTGAGTGCTCTTTCTTTAACATTTCGGCGATTAGTCTTTCTGTGCTCACTCTGATTCACCTCTACTATCCAATGTTCTATATAGGGGTGCAAAAGAAGCGAATAATTTTCATCCGACCGACTGTCCGAAGATTTATGGAGTGAATACAGAACAGAGAAATAGATATCTAATATTATAAGTGTCCGACTCTGACTCTGAGAAAAAATACGCAATATGATACAGAATAAGCAATATCTGTCCGTATCCGCTTCAATTATACCCTTATGACGTGCATAAGCATGAGCCAAGAAGGCTCCAAACGGTTGGGTGGCTGGTCAAATTTGGCCGTGTCCGTGGAACGGTCGGTGGTCCAAAATAACCGTAACCCGGTTCGCACGTGTGGGGCCGCGGCACACATGATTTCCGGCTCCGATGGTTTAGTTCTTTCTTGCTTACGGAATTCTTAATATCATTGCATTACAACTAACACGTTGCACGATCTCATGATATGTTGCCGGTTATAATGTTAGATATATATATATATCCACACATGGATCCAGGTCCACATTGATATAGTCAAAGATAGGACTTTTTTTTTTTTGCAGTTGTTATCTGTATGTAACAATTTTATATAGTACTAGTTGCTCGTCATTTTGTGAATATATACTCTCTTGTGTGGCATGATCTGGTAAGGTTATGTTAGCTAGTAATGACGACATATTAATTGGAAATTGGTGTTGCTTATTCCAGTTTCTTCCATACGGCATACGTAGGACAATGGAGACAAAATGTTGGTCTTCAAGGATTTACGTCGTTGCATGGTGTGTGCGTGTAACTTCAGCCGCAAAAGAAGACAAAAGGTCGTGGAAACATGCAGGCCCGATACATGCGAGAGCTTCGACAGCTACAGGAAATGAATGCTGTTTCTGTCGAATGCAGTGTCGTCCACGAGAATCAAACGACTCAAACCCGGCATACATGGTTCAGCGACAGTTCAGTCTTGAAAAACTCTAGTTCTTATTCTCTCTGCTATGTCAGTGCAGGACAACGTCGTTTTGTTCGTACTGCTTAAAATGCCATGCGTCAGTCGCCCAAAGATCATATCGTTAGGCTTGAATGATTTGAACTTTTCAAGTCTTCAGGAAATGGTCATTGATCTTAACCTAGAACAATATATAGATTTGTCGGTGTGATTGTGTAGCTGATAAAAGCACAACATCGATCTACGTTGATCCAGCTTGTTAACTATTGTAGTATTTTCGTCGGAAAAAAAACTATAATAGTGTTAGATTTGTAGACATTCTCAAGACCAGTCAACCTCAACATGGAAGAAGCTTAATTACAAATTTACAATGATGCAATTCTGAACAATATATGACAGATGAAGCTTGTAATTATCAAGAAGCAGACTGGAGTATTGTTCCTGACATAACTTTTCTTTGTTTCACTTTCAGTTTTTTAATTTCACACCGAATATAGTACAGGAAGCCGTTCGAATAAGTACAACTCAGCTTCAACCCGGTAAATTAATTTCACCACACTGCTACAGACAGCCCTATCACAGACGGTTCGGAACCGTCATCACAGACGGTTTCTGAACCGTCAGTGTTTAGGTGTCAGTGATAGTTGGTGGTTATCACAGACGGTTCCCGAGCCGTCTGTGATAAATACATTACAGACGGTCTTGATTTCTAACCGTCTGTGATAGACGAGTATCACAGACGGATTTTTATAAACAACCGTCTGTGATACTCTCTATCACAGACGGTTAGTAATCAAGACCGTCTGTGATAATCGTCTATCACAGACGGTTAGTAATCAAGACCGTCTGTGATACGAGACTATCACAGACGGTTGTTTATAACCAACCGTCTGTGAGACTCGTCTATCACAGACGGTTAGTAATCAAGACCGTCTGTGATATACAAATATCACAGACGGTTAGTAGTAAGGGCCGTCTGTGATATCATTCACACCACAGACGGCACTCTTTGAAACCGTCTGTGATATTGTATCACAGACGGTTTTTAATAACGAACCGTCTGTGATACCAAGTGCATCATCCATTTTATTTGCTGTTTCTTGGCTAGCCTCAGGATATGCTAGCCATGCCCTCTGAAAGCAAGCAAGCAAGCAGATTACAGATAAATGACAGATATAAGTTAATTGCAACTCATAGTAAATTACAACAAAATTCGATACACAGATGAATGTAACAAACGGCCAGCAGATCACATACATATATAGAATGAAAATCGTTACACAAAATCTGACAAATGCATTTAGTTGAAGGAATTGTTTGATTTGTACAGTTGAATCCAATGTTTCAACATCTAATTATCACCATTGCCGGCGTAGAACTCTCCACTCTTACTTATGACCTCTGCTACCAAGAATTGGGAGATGATTGCACGAATTTCGACGAGATTGTCAAGATCATATGCACTTTGGTCGAACTTCACCCGCTGTCGCTACGAGCAATGTTAAGTCATTCATTAGCATATGTGTGTAATATAAATACATATATATAATCAGAAAATAATAATTATTGGAAGGACCTGACAAACCTCTGGATCATTGATCTTAGTACTCATGATTTCCTGCATATGGCGGCAAACGTAGAATCCACATACGTTGCCTTGTAGCTGCTGGTGGCACTGCAAAAATAGAATTACATACATCGGTATTGTCAATTCTAGAGGCATTATAACAAAGTATGATATAGGATTGTTGTGTTGTAGAGGGTACCGGAAATCGCGTCTGGTGTCGTAGCGTGTCACTGGATTTTATATCGTGTGATCCTCCTTGGGCAACATATTCGGCAAAATCCCTACGTGATTCAAAAAACTTAGCCTCGGCCGTGGCAAACAAAAGAAATATTACAATAGAGTTATGTATGGAGAAAATGAGTTTACCTGTTAAGTATTTCTTGCACAGGACTGAAGTCGTGGTTGCTCCTAAGGAGGGAATCAAGGTATATTACCTTGCTCCACTTTGGTACAATCACAATCAAAATCCAATGATGCCTAGTCATGTGTGTCGCCATAGTGATTAATCCTAAGTTCATGCTGCATGTAAAGTACAAATGAAACATATGTGTGGCAACTAGTGAAGCACTTACCCTTGGTTGAAGGGTACCATGACGTACTCCTTGTCGCTGTGAGCAATCAATCCCCTCGTTATGTAACCTTGCACGAAGGATGCATTTGCGTTGATAGATTGCTCGGAGACCAAGTGAGGGTCGAGGAAACCCACTGGTCGTCGCGTTCGCCGGACTTCTTGGATCATGTATCTATATATAAAGAAAGAGTAATGACATTTATCTGTATAACGTGAATGTAGAACTTCATTGTACAGTACACTTACAGTGTCCAGCATCGTAGAAGTGAGGCGTCGAGTTTGTCGAGATTGAATAGTAAGAATAAATCTTCGAATGTCACGACGATGTAGCCCGAGTCGTGGAGGAAATGTGTCTCGTTATATTTCAGAGTGAATGCACTCTGCCGGTTTGGCTTCAAGTTGGACTTCTCCATGTACCAGGCATGCAATCTATTGCAAATCATACCAAGATGGCGTAATTGTGAGTCGGGCACCAACGACACTCCTAGAGTAAACGTCCATGGCACGGGACGCGGCTTAATTTTCTTCGCATGAGCCTTGGAGGCCTTGGAGCCTCGCTTGTGAGATGTTCTCGGTGGCGTCTCGGCGGGAGCCGATGCAACAGACTTTACTGGATTTGGAGGTGGAGGTGGAGCCACCGGAGCCGATGTGCCAGGTCCAGGGCGACGTCCCTCTTGGGCCACTGGATGTGAAGATTGTGGCATGGACATGTCGAGGACGATGTCCCTCTTGGGCCACTGAACGAATGTGTGGACGGCATCCCCGAATGTCTTAATCTCTTCGTTTGGGGGCTTCTCAAGAGGGACGGACTTAAAAATATCATTAATCATGTCCACCTGGACCTTTATGAAACCGGTGTCTACTTGTACACCGTGCACCAGCGTCCCTGGCAGCAATGGATACACCATGCCGCACCCAGCGTCAACGGGAATAGAGCCAACAAGCCTGACTTTGAGGCTGCAAGGCATGGGCTCCTACATAACGATACAAGAGATGAGTTAAGGCGTCCACCAGAGAGATCTATGTACCATTCTAAAGAGGTACATTACCTGAATGTCATCAATACGTAAGTGGTCGTCGCTATGTTCAGAAGTTGGTGTGGACGCGCAGCTACTGCGACGTTGAGGGGGACTGGGTACCGCAGTACTAGGAGTGGGTTGCGATTGGTTGCGGACTTGTCTCATTTCTTCCCGCAACGAATCTATCTCTCCTCGAAGTGAGGCAGTCTGCTCTTGAAGTGAGGCAGATAGTTGTTCCTCAAGTTGAGCACGAAGCTCCTGTTTTATTTGTTCGCTGCGGTACGCCTTGGATCTCTTCCTACTCCTATATGTCTCGGAGTAATCTGGAAATCCGTGCCTCCAAGGTACATAAACCCCCATGCCTCGTGTGCGACCTGGGTGCTCCTTGTTTTCCAAGGCCTGTGATAGTAAATCTATCTCCCTATATTCTTCAAAGGAGCCACGAGAAGATTCGGTAGTCAATGATTGCTGCAAGAGGCAATTAATCATGTTATTTTTGAACCCATGAAGTTCAAGAGGTGTTAACAACTATGTTGTTTAACATATTTTACCATGCGTTGGGACACTTCCTCATCTGCGGGGTTTTTGAAAGAGACACCCGAAGATGTGGTTGATGACCTCGCTCTTAACCAGTTTCGAGCTCGCTCGTTTGCGATCCCGGCAAATGGCGGAGAGGCCTCCAATCGGATTGCGACCTCATCCTGCATCCTCAATTGCGGGATTTTACCCGCGTACCCAGCAGTGCCGAGTCTGTGAGGGTGCGTGTTTTGTGACTGGAGATCCTTGTGCGCCGCACTTTGTTGTACAAATTCGGGCGTCGTCTTCATCTGCACAAAGGCCTCCCATGTTTCCGGCGACACGAAAGGATACTTCGTGAAGGGCGTGACATTCTCGGCCACGTACTTCGTCACAAGAGTGCTCTTAAAATTCTTCCATGCTTTTCCCATCGCGAGGAGCGCTTGCCGTTGCACGAGTCCCTGTGCTTCTGCTGGGAACTCGAACGAATTTGTAAGTTCCTCCCATAGCTGATTTTTGTGATCCTTTGTCAAATCTTTCCAGCTTGCTATGGTGATGGGGACCCGTTGCCTTCCAATTATCCCACAGGTAGTCCGAAATGATGACGCTGCTTTCGACGGCTCCAGAGGGACCCCATCCGAAGAGACCACCGTGATGGTCATTCGGGCCTCTGGCCTTTTCGATACTCCTCGGCCACGTTTAGATTTCGCAGTCTTGGGAGCGTGAGACCCAGATGACGACGACGAAGACTGTGTGGGCGCCATCTCTCTTCTAAGAAAAAACTAACTGAAGTGAGCTATGGACCCAGCTTGTCAAAGTTCTATGAATCAAGTGACACAAACCAGTGCATCAAGTTCATTGAACAAGATACACTGGAGTGTGTCACTTGCAGTTAACAAGTGCAGCATATATTATATGCTACATAAAATACATGTGAAGCATATATCATAAAATACATGTGAAGCATATAACATGTTAAGCATATAACATAAAATACATGTGAAGCATATAACATAAAATACATGTGAAGCATATATATATCATAAAGCTAACATGTGAAGCATATAACATAAAATACATGTGAAGCATATAACATGTGAAGCATATATATATCATAAAGCTAACATGTGAAGCACAGGGAGGGACCGGCGTCGGGAGGAGGCGGCGTCGGGAGGTAGCGGCGTCGGGAGGGACCGGCGTCGGGGGGGACCGCCGGCTTCGGGAGGGAGCAGCGTCGGGAGGGAGCGGCGGCGTCGGGAGCGGTGGCGTCGGGAGGGAGGGACCGGCGTCGGGGGGGGGACCGCCGGCTTCAGGAGGGAGCGGCGTCGGGAGGGACCGGCGGCTTCGGGAGGGACCGGCGGCGTCGGGAGGGACCGGCGGTGGGAGGGAGCAAAACCTAGCTAGCAGGGGCGCTGCAGAGTGGAGACAAGAGACTGCGGCAGAGCGGACTCCGCAGACCTAGCTGCGGGTATTTAAAGATGATCTATCACAGACGGTTCTATCAATATAACCGTCTGTGATATGCATATTATCACAGACGGTTATATCGATAGAACCGTCTGTGATAATGATATCACAGACAGTTATATTGATAGAACCGTCTGTGATAGCTCATTTTAAAATACCCGCAGCTAGGTCTGCGGAGTCCGCTCTGCCGCAGTCTCTTGTCTCCACTCTGCAGCGCCCCTGCTAGCTAGGTTTTGCTCCCTCCCACCCCTGCTACCCATATTATCACAGACGGTTATATCGATAGAACCGTCTGTGATGTGTTATCACAGACGGTTTCTTTTGATAAACCGCCTGTGATAGTTCACTATAAATACCCGCAGCTAGCTAGGTTCCTATGTCATTTTACAATTACAATATGGAACATAGATACATTTATGAAAAACGCAAGCATAACCATAAATATAACTATTTCATAGTTCCTTAGTCATTTTACAATTACAATGCATGGGTTCCTTAGTCATTTTACAATTACAATGGAACATACATACATTTATGAAAAACACAAGCATAACCTATATCATTTATTACACTTTGGCTATATCATTTTAAATAAAGCCCTTCACGATGATCGATACGCATATAGCTTGCTTCATCGCCTTGTTCTTCATCGAGCCTGATGCCGTCTCCGAATGGAGGCAAATCATCAAATTGATTGTACTCTTCCTCATCCACAACATTCTCAACCCCGACAATCCTTCTTTTTCCCTGAAGAACTACATGGCGCTTCTTATTTGCCGGGTCGGCTACATAAAATACTTGAACAACTTGCCTCGCGAGTACGAATGGTTCGTCTTTGTATCCTACACATTCGAGGTCCACGGTAGTGACGCCGTACTTGTCAACCTTTACACCCTGTGGGAGTTGGACCCAACGGCACCGAAATAGAGGAATTTTGAAAATTACGTAGTCAAGCTCCCAAATCTCCTCTACAAGCCCGTAGTACGAGCTTGGGCCAGCGGTACGGCCGTGCGAATCATAGGCATCTATGCGGACACCTGAGTTCTGCACTGTGCTCTTTCTATCTTGATCTGTTGTATAAAATGTGTAGCCATTAATGTCGTATCCTTGCCATGTCACAATTGTAAATTTTGGCCCTTTTGCCAACCATTGTAGTGTTTCATTTGACGACCTCCTAGTCAATTGCGCCTTCAACCATTCGTTGAACTGACGGTTGTGTTGTCTCGTGATCCAAACTTCTGACTGGCCTGCATTCTCCTGACGTAGCATGTCCTTGTGCTCTTCAATATATGGGGTCACTTCAGTCATGTGTTGTAAAACCATGAAATGGGCTTGAGCATACATATTTTGATCCGGAGTTATTGCTTTCCTCCCGATAGTCCCTATACCCTCTAACCTCCCCTCGTGACGAGATAGAGGTACACCTATCGGCTCTACCTGAGCCATGTAGCCGATGCAGAATTCAATGACCTCTTCTATTGTATAACCTTCGATGATGCTACCCTTCGGTCGAGATCGATTGCGTACATAGGACTTCAGAATTCCCATGTACCTCTCGAAAGGGTACATATGACGTAGAAATACGGGGCCACATATTTTTATCTCTTTCACAAGGTGGACAATGAGATGGACCATGATATCAAAAAATGATGGAGGCAAATACATCTCTAGATGACATGGAGTTGTCACCACCTCGGTTTGCAGAGCATCTAGTCCATCCGGATCAATGACCTTCTGAGCAATTGCGTTGAAGAAATAACATAGCCTTATGATTGTCACTCGAACCTTGTTCGGCAAAATACTTCTAATTGCAACAGGTAGCATTTGAGTCATTAGCACATGACAGTCGTGAGACTTCATGCCAATTAATTTCAAATGTTCCATGGAAACAAGTTTCTTCATGCTTGTCGAGTGACCGGATGGAACCTTCACACCATTTAAGGACTGGCACAATTCAGTTCTCTCGGACTTAGACAGAGTGTAACATGCTGGGGGAAGGTACGTCCGGCCTTTATCGGTCTCTATCGGTGCTAACTTGGTCCTGATGTTCATAGCGACCAAGTCACGCCTTGCGTTAACACCATCCTTTGTTTTGTCAGGAATGTTCAGTAAGAGACCAATCAAACTGTCACATACATTCTTCTCTACGTGCATGACATCGATGCAATTGCGAACTTCTAAGTGCTCCCAATAAGGCAAGTCCCAAAATATTGACCTCTTTTTCCACATGTTCTTCCTCAATTTACGTCCCTTTCCAAACACAACATTTATATCCTTGACCATATCATACACCTCTTTCCCGCTAAAAGGTCTTGGTACTGAGTCATCCTCTTTTTTTCCGTCAAATTGTTTCTTCATCTTGCGGTATGGGTGATACTTTGGAAGGAACCTACGGTGACGCATGTACACAGTTTTTCGGGAGTTGTTCAACCACACACTCTCCGTATAATCTAAGCAGTGCGGACACGCTTTGGCTCCTTTTATACTAAACCCTGACAGGTTACCAAGGGCAGGAAAATCATTAATGGTGCAGAACAACATGGCCCGTAGAGTGAAGTTCTCTCGTTTGTCCGCATCCCATACATGTACCCCTTCATTCCACAGTGTTGCAAGATCTTCCACCAATGGGGCTAGGAACACATCAATATCGTTGCCAGGTTGCTTCGGCCCTTGGATAAGTAGTGACATCAAAATATATTTCCGCTTCATACACAGCCAAGGAGGAAGGTTGTACATGCACAGAGTCACGGGCCAGGTGCTATGTCGACTGCTCATGTTACCAAAAGGATTCATTCCATCTGTATTCAACCCAAACCTTATATTTCTCGGTTCCACACCGAAATCTACAAACATCCTATCGATGTTCCTCCACTGGGCAGAATCAGCAACATGTCTTATCATTCCGTCTTTCTTACGCTGCTCGCAGTGCCAACGCATCAATCTTGCATCCTTGCGGTTTGCAAATAAACGCTTCAAACGGGGGATTACAGGAAGATACCACATCACCTTAGCAGGAGGTCCTTGCTTCACCTCGATGCCCTTCCCATCATCAGAGTCATTTTTAAGTTTGTATCGGGATGCTTTGCACAACGGACAAACATGTAAGCTAGCATACTCTTTATGGTACAGGATACAATCATTCCGACATGCATGTATTCTTTCTACTTCCATTCCTAATGGACAAAGAATCTTCTTGGCTTGGTAGGTGGTTCTCGGCAACACATTTCCCGTTGGAAGCATGTCCACTAGGAGACCTAATAATGCCGTGAAACTCTTGTCGGACCAACCATTGCTTGCCTTTAATTTTAGCAGTTCTAGAACTGATGACAACCTCGTGTATTGCGGCTTGCAGCCCGGGAACAAAGGTTTCTCCGAGTCCTCCATCAAGCCCTCGAATTTACCAAACTCTCTCTCACTATAGTTCCCTTCTGCATCACGTAACATCTGATCCAGATTATCATCCTGCGACCTATCCTCATGATCCAGATTGTCATCCTGCGACCTATCCTCATGATCCAGATTGTCATCCTGCGACCTTTCCTCATGATCGAAAGAACAGTCCACAACTGGCATATCGTTGCCTCCCTCGACTATGTCATAACTACCTTCTTGTGTACTCTTCTCTTCACCGTGACTGGTCCAACATTTGTACCCTTTTCTGAAACCCCTTCGAATCAAGTGAGCTTCAATCTGCGCTGAGTTGCTAAACATCTTGAGATTATCACAATCAATACATGGGCAATACATATATTTCATCCCCTTCTTCAACATATCCAGCTCGGCCGCCCTTCTAAAGGCAGACACGCCAGTAATGTACTCTTCACTCACATGGTTCTCGATATACATCCAGCTTCGGTCAATCTACGCTACACAAGTGAAAAATGGGTGTCAAAAATGATTATTACCTCTACTACTAACCTCTGATCAGATCACTAAGAATGTTAAGTAATTGAATACTAATCTCTGATCAGATCACTAAGAATGTTAAGTAATTGAGTATGCTAACCTCTGATCAGATCAATAAGAAGACGGTGATATTTTTTCACCCCCAACTCCCTAAAGCCGGCCACCTTGCTCCACTGATGCAGCGCAATGAAGACAGATCGGTGTCGACATCCTTCAAGCAAGTACGCCAAGTAATTAATACTACGCAGAATATCACAGATGGTTCCAACTACAAACGGTCTGTGAAAATTATATATCACAGACGGTTCGTATTAATACCCGTCTGCGAATTATCACCGACGGTTATTAATATTAACCATCTGTGATTTCTGCCTATCATAGACGGTTCGCATGAATAACCGTCTGTGATAGTCTCATTATCACAGACGGTTCGTAACACGAACCGTCTGTGATGTACATAATATCACAGACGGTTCGAAATATCAACCGTCTGTGATTTATGCGTATCACAGACGGTTCGTGTATAGAACCGTCTGTGATAGTCCTTCACAGACGGTTTACACTACAAACCGTCTGTGATAGTTACACGGGGATGAACTGTTTCGTCAGGCGCATGACTGCCAACTCGAAGCATATATAGCATAGCATTCGAGGCACATCCGAGGCCTGCTGCTGTGTCTTGAGGAATGCCAAGAGCTGGTCTTCAGATGTGGCTGCCACATCTGAAGACCAGTGTGGCTGCCACATCTGAAGACCAGCTCTTGGCATTCCTCAAGACACAGCTGCAGGCCTCGGATGTGCCTCGAATGCTATGCTATATATGCTTCGAGTTGGCAGTCATGCCCTGACGAAACAGTTCATCTTTCCCGACAAAATTCAAGGCAATTTTATTACAATAGTGCAAAGAAAAGACATTCCCAGATTCTTGGTTGAGCTGGTCGAGGAACATGCAAATACAGAGGCAAGCACAAAAACTCAACAACACATTCAGATCGATCTATTACAGGATAACAAGCTAACAAACCCTTCGTGGCACGACGGTCACACTAAACAAGACACACTTACGACACTTACGGCAAGAGTGTGTTGTTTAGTATGAACCAGTCGTGCTGCGATGGAGGTGCTAGCTCACAGCGGAGGGGAGATGCATGCAGGAAGCTAGCTAGTGGATGAACTCACGCGTGACTAGTACCGGTGGAAAGGTTGATGGGGAGTTATTAATAAGGGCCTGGCCGTGGGAGGAACTGGTGCCAGCCATTCGATGTGGAGAGAATAGACGGGTGAGATCGAAATCCTGTGTATACGCCAATTATTGGTGACATGTGATT
Source organism: Dendrocalamus latiflorus (assembly GCA_017311315.1). Lineage (NCBI taxonomy): Eukaryota > Viridiplantae > Streptophyta > Magnoliopsida > Poales > Poaceae > Dendrocalamus > Dendrocalamus latiflorus. The sequence continues at coordinate 18,498,235 of CM029629.1, read as the reverse complement.
ATTACACACCAATTATCAGTGACATGGGATTATTACAGACGGTTCTTAACAGGAACCGTCTGTGTTATCTGGCTTTTCACAGACGGTTCTTAACAGGACCCGTCTGTGTTATCTCGATTGGTATAGACGGTTCGTATTAAGAACCGTCTGTGAAAGTTCACAGACGGTTATTAACAAAAACCGTCTGTGATGTCTCAATTATCACAGACGGTTCATGTTAATAACCGTCTATGAAAATATCACAGACGGTTGCCAGTAAAACCGTCTGTCATAACGCTTCGCGCGTGTTTCTATTGCCAGAACGCTTCGCGCGTGTTTCGATTGCCAGAACGCTTCGTGTTTCGATCGTCTAATTAACGTCTCTCGATCATTATATGAAGCATCTATATCATTAATGTTTGGGTATACGAACCGTCTGTGCTAAAGGTTAAATATGCGCGCCTAATCCAGGTCTCTTCTATGTACGTACAATATGGCGCCTTCTACTATTCTTGTGATCATCTCCTTCCTCTCATCTGTTCATCAAGAATTGTTCGACCGGAACCTTACACAGGCGGCCAGCAATTTGCATCTGGAGCAGCTTCTCCGCACACGCCCTGCTCTCCTTCCCCGACTTTCTTGCATCCGTCAGCTCGACCTGATCATCCGCCGTCGACGGTGGCGTCTCGCTGCCGCTCAAGAAAGGGAAACAGCCCTCACCCTGGTTCTTCTCCACAATGTGCGCAATGCGAAAGAAGCTCTACACGCATTGCAGAGACTGATGGATAGCCTTGCCGATCAAGCAGAAACGGCAGATTCTGAGGAATCTTTTCATGCTATCCTGTACGACATTATGGATGCTGCTGATCATTTGTCCAGGCTGCATGAGGAAGTGCTGAGGACAAGGGCAATCTTAACGGCGTTCGAGAATTTAGCGGCTGATCCTCCAAGTCCCCAAGTTGAAGAAGAAGCTTACGAAGCCCAAAAGAATACAATCTGGGAAACTCTTTACCTGTGCGACTTTTGTAATAAATTTGCCTCTAATTGAAATTAATAAATTTGCCTTTAATTTGTGACCTCTTGTCTCAGTAGTTCTGTAGTTAAGTTATTAGAAGCAATGTGTACTTATATATTAACCTCTGATCTAGAATATAACAGACAAAGGGACATCACAGCCGGTTCTTGTGAAAAACCGTCTGTGAACATTCCCAGACGGTTCTTAACAACAACCGGCTGTGATAGTCGACACAACACAGACGGTTTTTAATAAAAAACCGTCTGTGATAATCCCAGATTATCACAGACGGTTTTTAATAAAAATCGTCTATGATATTCCAGTATCACAGACGGTTCAGCAGTAAGAACCGTCTGTGATACTCCTTTTTCCCGCCACAAATACCACAGATGGCCTTCAAATTAAAACCGTCTGTAATAGTTTACATTACAGACGGTTTCACAAAACCGTCTGTGATTTGCCGTCTACTATTAGCCTTTCTGTAGTAGTGCCACCTGAAGAGCCTCCCTTGCTGTTGCTGGTCAATTAGTGTGTTGGATCACTCTCCCTAGCAAGCTATTTAGGTCCCTTGTCACTGTCCAAACTAACACGAAAGTACGAAACAAGACAATCTGTATCACATATTCTTCTTATGTGGCACATGCCTCGTAGTATAACTGTAACGCCCCCATTTCTGGGAGGAACAGGAGCGTCACTAATCTGCAACCACCCAGGAGTTTGGTTACGGACCGAACAAGTATCATACCTGCTTACGAACATTTAAGAAGAGTTAGCTTGATTGAAATAAGACCTAACGGTCAATTTTTACAAAAGACGGGCGAGTAAGCCCAAATATACTTACATTGCAGAAGAACCGCAAGGGCACCACAGGAAAGTCTGAGTGCGGTCGCAACCCTAACACGAAAACCAGAATTGCCTTCTCTTCCTTCTGGAATCTGTAGATTTTGCAAGCCTGAGTACTCCAACCCCGTACTCAGCAAATCACAAGGGAAAACCTAACTTACCACATGCACGGATCAACAAAGGAAAGGAGTATACTTCGTTTATTACTTTGAGTGGATGCAGTTTTATTTGCAAACATTTTGATAAGACGGACCCAAAACTACTCCTCAAGATCTCAGGAGTTTTTCATGAAAGGTTAATTAACCAACTGAACAAGTTAAAGCATGTACAAAACTACTTAAGCTTCGCGGCTGGAATCACCCAAGTGACACAGCTCCAATAACCGGGAGCACGCCGTATTCGAATACCATTTATTTGACTCTGCAGAGTTTGCTCAGTTTTACCCACATGATCCCTTAACTCCCGCGACAGAGTTAAGAAAGTCAGGTCGTTTCACTGCTCAACTCTTTATATAGGCTCTACCCGGTAGAATCCACTCGGGTCTGGCTCACACACTCACACCCACAAAAAGAGAAAACAAACGTCCGCTTCGAGTGAACTCTACCGTTGTTAGGCACCCGCAGCACGGCCTGCCTAACCTTGTTACACAATCACCCACTTCTCAACACCTATAGAGTTTCAATCGAGTTCAGCAGCTACTAAACCAGTGTTGACAAGTCAACTCCTGTGGTTGAGCGATCACCATGTCATTTGCTCAGCGTAAGGGTCTGATCCTTACATTTTTCCCTCAGGGGCCCGCGACCCCTGCCAGGTCCGCGACCATACAACCTAGGGTAAGAGGCGGGCGAAAACCATCTCGCGGCGCACCACAGCCCCCCTTACCCTATTCTGCGCATGCCGACAATCTCCGCCCTAGGGCACGGTGTCCCATACCACCCTGCCCTAGAGTCGGGTTTTCCAAACTCTATTGGCCCGCAGCCACAACCTTATTAGTGTAAAGACTTTGCATGATAATAATAACCTACAATTATCTAGATTAACCAATAATTATTTCTAGAGTTACAAAGGCATGGCTACAAGTTTAACATGGCATTTGTCGGTGGTAGGATTAACTACATATCATGTCTTTCTAAACATTTTATTTTACTTTTGAACTAACATTTCACAAATAGCTTAATGCATATAGCATAATAACATAATTAAATGGCATGGGATTTCAACATGATCAAGGACTTGTGACTTGCCGTTAATCTGGACGATCTCGGCGAGCTCGAACGTAGAAACTCTTGGATCCTGGGACTGCACTTAAACTTCCGGGATCTCCGAGACTAGCGCAAACACATAAAACAAAATAAGTCCGGCTTGAGCCTAATCAAGCGAGGAAAAATAATCTATTAAAAAGGAGTAAAATGCATAAATCTCCAAATAGGAATTCTTGGAATTTATCTGGGATGAATTTGGGGAAAAGGAGGTCAAAAATGGGTTCAGGACAATATTTAGAGCAAAGTGGTGAAATTTGGGAATTTTTGGGATTTTCTGTGATTTTCTAGGATTTATTTGGATTTTCTGGGATTTTAGAAATTGGAAAATCACTGGAAAAATGATTGGAACAGTGTTGGGCCGGCCCGGGTACTACAGTGCGGCCCGGCCGGAAAACCGGCCGCGCGGCCGAAGGCCAGCGCGGCTTGGCCCACACGCGCGCGCGCGCTCTCGGGGCGGACGGCCGACGCGTGGAGGATGCGGACGGCGGCGATGCGAAGGAGCGGGCGGACGGGATGCGCTGGTGGGGGAAGATCGGACGGCTGGGACAAAAGGAGTCGGGCGAAGCGATAAGGGGGATCGGACGGATGTGCGGATGGGTGTTTATGAGGATCGGATGGCGGGGAGAAGTCGCCATCCAACGGCTAGCTTTGGACGGCAACGGAGGGGGAGGACGGTGGGGATACGGCCACGTCCCCGGGAGGAGGTCGTCTTCTACCTCCGGTTGGGCGCGCGCGACCGAGAGACAGAGACAGGGGTGTCTCCGATCTCCGGCGCTGGCGGGGCTCTTGGCGGCAAGTAGGGGCACCGGCGGGTGGAGGTTGACACGGGGAACCCATTTTGGGCTTTAAGAGGGGAAGTGGATCACTGGAGGAGGCAGAGGATGGAAGGAGGTGGTGCGGCTCATCGGCGGCGATAAGGGTCACCGGCGGTGATTCAACTCGATTGGCCGCGGCCACACGCTCAGGGGGACCAGGGGCTCACATTGGCGGCGGAGATGGAAGCTGGGGAGCTGCGGGGGAGTCTGGCCACGGTGAGGTGGTTCGGCCGGCGGGGGAGCTTCCGTGCGGGGACTCCTCGAGTGATCTCCTGTCCAGAGGCAAGCATCAGCGTGATCAGTGATTAGTGGGGGTGCTCTAGACGAAAGCAATTGGGAAATGGGGGCGGAGAGGAGGAGATCCGCTTTACGGGGTCGCCGGCGCAGGGGAAGACCACGGCGGCGCTACGGGCGGCGGGATTCCAATCGGCTGCGCGTGGAGCTTCTCTGGAGCGGTGGGAGGAGAATGGGGGTGCTTGGGAGGCTTGGGGAGCAAGAGGAAGCAAGGGAGCTGGGGGAGCGGTTTTTATACCCGGGCGGGGAGAAGGAGCCATGAGGGAGACGGCTCGGGCGCGGCTCCAGGGTCAACAGGAATGACGGGGGAGTTGCTGGGGCGTCTCCTCCGTGACATGGGCGGCGGCTGGCCTCTGAGCAGCAGTAAAGGCGAGGCGACGAAAGAGAGGGCCAGACGAGCGAACGGCATGGGCGAGGCGCATCCGCGCGCGGCAGAGGGGACAGGCGGCGGCTGACAGGTGGGGTCGGGCGCAGGAGGGCCGCGACGCGTGGCGCGGAAACTCTGCTGGCTTCAGACCGGGGAAACGGCGGGGCGAGGCGGTGCTGTCCGCTTTGGACCCAGTGGCGTCAGCACGGCAGGGGCGGCGGCGAAACTGTGGGCGGGGAAAGGAAACCGCGGGCGCGAGGCTAGCGCAGAGGCGGTGCGGGAGTGGCGCGGGCGAGCAGCGCGAGCGCGAGGGAGAAGGCGGGGAGCAGAGGGAGGCGCTGAGGAGCAGAGAGAAGCGGGGAGGGGAGCAGCGCCAACGGAGAGGAGGGAGCGGGGCGCCAGCGGAGAGGGGAGAAGGGGCGGCGCTGGCGCAGGGAGGATGGCGGAAAGAAGGAGGGCGCCATCGGGGAGAGGTGGCGCCAAACCAAAAACGGAAAGCGGGCGCGGGGAGACTTTCCCGAAAGGAAAAGTTTCCGAAAATCACTCAAAAATTCCAGGAAAAAGGCTCAAAAATTTTGAAATTTTCTGGGGTGTTTCAATAACACTTCTGTCGCACGATTAATGACGCATCTCCTCTAAATCGGTACGGTGAATCCGAGGGGTAAATGACTCTTTTAAAATCTTCCACTAAGTATCAACTCTATGCAACAGAAATATAAACTCACTAGTTTATCAAAGCCAAAACCCAAATAACACAAACTTACAGCGAAGCTCACTATGAACTGGTGTGACCGCCAGCTTAGTTATGATCTAACTGCCAGCCCCCGGTTTGACCGCTGGCTTTGCCAGTTTGACCTCTCAGTGATTGGACGAATCGGACACCGGTCTGACCGCATGTCGGTCAAACACCTCGGTTTCTTACGGCCTGACCGCTCGCCAAGGAAAAGTGCAGAACAACACTACACACGATCTAAGAAAAGAGATAACTTTTAAATCACTGATATAAATATAGTAAAACTTAGCAAAAACCCTCCCTAGGGTATCAAAAACTTATTCCAATAATGGACTATGAAGATCGATGTCGAGGTTCTGACATTTATCCAAAATAAGAAATACTAGACCAAAACTGAACAAAAAAGAGAAACCTTAATCTACTCTTGCTCGTGAGTCCCTGATAATTTAGATGACCTTGGATGGATTTTGTAACATACCAAAATCTAGGGCATACAAAAATGAGAAATATTTTAAACTTTTTAAAAGAGTTTTTGTTTCCTTGGCTCTTTATTGGAGTTTCTTTCAAAAAGTTTGAATTTAAAAATCAAAAGTTCATGTAATGCAAATCAAAAATTAAGACCAAGTTATAAAAATTAATAAGATGATTAAAAATTGGTATGAGATAAGATGATTAAAAATTGGTATGAGAAAACTCATGGTGGAAACTATTTTAAAAACCCACGAGTATAATCTTTGCACTAAAAATAAATACTAAAGCAAGTTATGAAATTATTTAAAGCAGATAAGTATATTTGAATTCAACCAAAAGTCTTCTCAGGTTTTTCTAGAAAAATTAAGAGAAGATAAAACTCTAAAAAATTTACACAATCCTCAACTCTATATCAAGAGCATTCGCAAAGATTTTCCTAAATCTTTTGAGCTTATTTGAAGTGTCTAACTTTTGCTCAAATCTCTCAGCTCTCCTCACCCTATTTCTCACTGTCGCGTGTGGCCCCACTTGCAGTACCTTTCTTCCACCTCCAACCTGCATAAGCATAGGCCACTGGTTTTGACGTCATGCTCATTGTTTTGAATACCAAGCCTGTTGTTTCTTCTCTCTACTGACAGCCCATGCACAACGCGGCATGCCGCACCGCCCATCCCGCCACTGTGCCACGACGACGTGGCCATGCCTTGTGCCACACCATTCCTTCGTGCATCCCAGCCTTGAGCCTCACGATTGCTAAGTTGGCCCTTGAGAGCTTTGACTAGTTTGCACTTGCTCGAGAAGCTTACACCAACTAGCAAGTTCTGCCACGAGCTCTCGAACACACTAACTACTTGAATGCGTGGCTCCTAAACCTTTTACATGTTAAGTGTATAACCAAACAATCCTGTCAGGCTACCTCTCTACGCTCGTTGATGCACTGGGCTAGCTCGCAGAGTTCATCTTCCACCTCGCATGCATCGCCAGCTGCACCGAGGACGTGGCTCAAGCTGCCCCTGGTTTTAGACATCATGCCATGGTTTCGCTCTCTGTTACTGCCAACTTCGTCTACCTATCGCCTCAAACATGACGGATATCTTCACCCTTATCTTCTTCCACGCCTCATGTTCCATGGCAAGTTTTGACTGCTCTACTCGGTTGCCTTCCCGTGCCTATAAAACCACCCCCATCTATGCCTTTCTCTTCAGCTCGCCCTCTCAATCTCTTGTGCACCATCCTTGAGCACTCTGCTCTCTAGAATGTTGAGAAAACTGAAGTCGTATGTGACGCTGACGAGCACACCACCATGTGCTAGCTACTCTGTGAATCACTTGGTGGATCACTCGAACTAAGCCTTCTTCTTCACCTCTGATCAGGATGCCACTACAAGACTTTCCCTCTTCGGCGAGCCACACCTCTAATCCTTTCACCTATACCTCCGCATGCATGCATGCAAACTCATGCGCGCCCCTTTTGTAGCTTCTTTATTCCTGAACATCGTTGTCACCGTGGACCTCTTCGCCGCCGGCAGAGTCCCTGACGCTAGCTTCCTCCACTCCTTCTCAAGTGTCATCATTGTCTTTAGTGAGCTTCTCCTCCCCCGTAGAGAATGTGAAGTCAAAGAAAACTAAAGTAATCATAGTCAAAAGGAGAACTAAAAGCAATCGTAGTCAAGAAAAGAACTAAAGTAGTCAAACTCTAAAAGAAAACTATGGTGATCAGAGTGAGTAAAGAGAACCGCAGTAGTCGAAGTTGAAAGCTGGCAGTGCTATCGAAATCTTCGATAGCAGCTGGTATCGAAATCTTTCACTACCGCTGTGTTGAGATCTTCGACCGCAACTGTGTCTAGATTTTTGACCACAGCTGGGCGTCAAGATTTTTGACTGCCGCTGTGTCAAGATCTTCGACTATAGCCATGTTGAGATTTCTGACCACAACCAGGCGTCGAAATCTTCAACTATCGCTGTGTCGATATCTTCGATCGTAGCAGTGTCGAGATTTCTGACCATAGCCAGGCATCATGATCTTTGACTACCATTGTGTCAAGATGTTCAACCACTGTCGTGTCAAAGTCTTCGACCACTAACATAGTCAAAATCCTCTACTGCTGCCGTTGTCAAAATCTTTGACCGCACCCAGAGTCGAGATCTTTGACCACTGCTATGTCGAAGTCTTCGACCGCCGTCATGTCAAACATTTGACCGTAGCCGAAGTCAAGGTCTTCAACCGCTGTCGTGTCGTGATCTTTCACCTTTGCCATGTCGACACCTTCAACTGTAGCCGTTGTCGAGAGCTTCAACCGCTGCCATGTCAAAGTCTTCAACCACTGACATTGTCAAAACTTTTGACTGCTGTTGTGTTGAACTCTTTGGCTACTGTCATGTTGAAACCTTTGACCGCTGTCGTGTCGAGATTTTTTATTGTAGCTGCTATCGAAATCTTTGACTGCTACTGTGTCGAGATCTTTGACCGCTGTCGTATCGAGATCTTCGACTGTTGACATTGTCGAGATGTTCGACCACTGCTGTGTCAAAATCTTTGACCGTAGCTGGTGTCGAACCCTTCAACCGCTGCTATGTTAAAATCTTCGATAGTCGCTTGTGTCGAACTCTTCAACTGCCATTGTGTCGAGTCTTCGACCGCTACCATGTCGAGATCTTTGACCACTACTGTGTCGAGATATTTGACCGCTGTCGTGTTGAGTCTTTGACCATTGCCGTGTCAAGTCTTCTTCCACTATTATGTCCAGATCTTCGATCGTTGCTGTGTTGATATCTTCGACCACTGTCATGGTCATGATCTTCAACAGCTTGTGTGGTTGTGATCTTCAACTGCTGGCGTTGTCGTGATATCGATTGTTTGTGTGGTCGAAATCTTCGATCACTGCCATTGTCAAAATTCTTGACTGCTGCCATTGTCGAAGTCATCGACCACTAACACTGTCGAAATCTTCGACCACAGCCAAAGTCAAGATCTTCAACCACTGTCGTCAAAATTCTCGACCGCTACCGCTGTTGAAGTTGTCAACCGCTGTCATTGTTGAAATCTTTGACTACATCCGGAGTCGAGATCATCGACCGCTATCATATCAAACTCTTTGACCACTGACGTGTCGAAAACTTTGACCACTGTCGTTATCAAAATCCTCGACCGCAGTGGTAATTGAAATCTTTAACTACAGACATAGTCGAGATCTTCAACTGTAGACATAGTCAAAATCTTCAACCACATACATAGTCAAAATCTTCGACCTCTAACCATTGTCATAAAACACAGTACCGACTCTGTGCGAGCAGTATGATCGGTGTTGCGGTAGGACAGACGTGGTCGAAGACCTTTGTGGTCGAAGTGCCATTGTCGGTAGTTGGTAGTCGAAACCTACATTAGATCGGTCGTTAGTGCAGTAGATGGTCATCAGATACATTAGATCTGTCGTACGTGCAGTAGATAGGTCGCAAGTACAGTCAATCGGTCATAAGTGTAGGCCTATTTGACATGGCTTATGGGGGCAGCTTCTGGCTTCAGCTTTGACTCGGATAAGCCGGAAGCTGGAGCGAACAGAAGGGCTTCTGTCGGGGGGTAAAAAAGCCGCAATCATCCTATCCTCCATCCTGAACTCCATAGATCTGGTTTCCACGCCCGCCTGCCTCTAGATCAGGTGTCCATCGGCCATCCCCACACCAGATCGGGCATCCACTGACCACCCCTACTCCAATCCAATGTCCGCCGTCCCCCGACCAGTACGATCTGAACATGAACCATGGGAACTAGCAAGTGTTTTGGATGTCTTAAAGACAACGCTCTACCGCATCCAACACTGCCAAGCCCAACAGTGGTGCTTGGATCCATACTATTTGACCAAGACTGGTAGAGAGCTTACTTTAGGAAGTTTATGTGAGCTAGCTTTTGGGTGTTTAAAGACTTTGAGGCACCGATGTATTGCATAGGATACCCTCTTGTGTGTCTGTCCCCACCCAAGACGTTGCATTGCTACAAATTTTCAGTTGGACCCTGTACGCTGCCATCTTGCCCTCGGGCATTATACTATGCAGCCATAGGAAAAGCTTGTTTTCAAAAAATTTGTGTGGTTTGAGTTCCACCCCAGCTTCTTGGGTGTGCTATTTAAAAAGTCTAGAATGGGTTTAGATTACCTTATCTCCGCAATTCTTCCCATACCTAAAGCTTTCCCCCATCATCCTTTTTGTTGAAAACCCGGTCAGGCCTACAAACGTGAAGTGACGAGTAACCAACATCAAGACTTTTTCAAGCAAATACGATGGCTAAAAACAATAATAGCACCGTATCAAGTAGGTCCCTAAAGGATGTCACCTATTTCTATTGTAGAAATACCAGACACTACATCAATAAGTGCCCTCAGAAGAAGCAAAATAAGGAGCATATTTGTTTTCATTGCAACAAGAGGGACACTATGCGAGAGAATGTCCCCCAACAAAAACTAGAAGACTGGCCTATGAACCTAATGGCATGTCGATGTTGTGGAGAGAAGGGACATCGGACAGACCAATGCTTCGTAAACTACCCAAACTATGATGAAGACCATCAACATGGGGACAGACCAATGAGCAAGGTCACATGTTTTCTCTGCAAGGGATAAGATCACTACCCCAAATATTACTTTCTGAACCTACTACTAACCAAGGCAGCCGAGATACAATGGACAAGACTCCAAGCCACCATAGGACTCGTCATGCCCAGGGCTAGAAAAACAACATGGATGAACAATAGAAGAACAAGCATCCTACGGTAAAGGTGAAGACAACTAGGACCTACCAGAAGAATAACGTTGCTCTCTGCCTTCTACCTTCTCCGAGCTTTAACCTACTTTTCTACAAAAACCCTACTGCTAGCCAGTTAGCCCCACCTACTTTTTTCTGTTCTCTCTAACCGAATCTCGGGGACGAGATTCTGTTTAAAGGGGGTAGATCTGTAACATCCCAAATTCTAGGGCATGCAAAAATGAGAAAAATTTTAAACTTTTAATGCATTTTTGTTTCCTTGGCTCTTTAGTGGAGTTTCTTTGAAAAGTTTGAATTTCAAATATCAAAAGTGCATGTAATGCAAATCAAAAATTAAGACCAAGTTATAAAAACTAATAAGATGATTAAAAGTTGGCATGAGAAAACATATGGTGGAAACCATTCTAAAAACCCACAAGTATAATCTTGGCACTAAAAATAAATACTAAAGCAAGTTCTAAAATTATTTAAATCAAATAAGTATATTTGAATTCAACCAGAAGTGTTCTCAGATTTTTCTAGAAAAATCAAGAGAAGATAAAACTTTGAAAATTTTACACAATCCTCAACTCTATGTCAGGAGCATTCACAAAGATTTTGCTAAATCTTTCGAGCTTATCTGAAGTGTCTAAGTTTTGCTCAAACCTCTCAGCTCTCCTCACCCTCTCTCTCACTGCCAAGTGTGGCCCACTTGTAGTACCTTTCTTCTAGCTCTAGCTTGCATGAGCACAGGCCACTGGTTTTGATGCCACGTTCATCGTTTTGAATACCACGCCTGTTATTTCTCCTCTCTGCTGATAGCCCATGTGCAATGTGCCATGCCATACCGCCCATCCCGCCACTGTGCCGTGACGACGTGGAATTACCTTGCGCCACACCTTTCCTCCATGCATCCTGGCCTTGAGCCTCACGACTGCTAAGTTGGCCTTCGAGAGCTTTGACCTATTTGCACTTTCTCAAGAAGCTTAGAGTAGCTAGCAAGTTCTGCCACGAGCTCTCGAACACACTAAGTACTCAAATGCATGGCTCCTAAGCCCTTTACATGTCAAGTGCATAAGCAAACAATCCCGTCAGGCCACCTCTCTGTACTCACTGACGCGCTGGGCCCACTCGTAGAGTTCGTCTTCCACCTCGCACCCATGCGCCAGCTCCATCAAAGTTGTGGCTTGAGCTACCCCTGGTTTTAGATGTCACACCATGGTTTCGCTCTCTATTGCTACCAACTCTGCCTACCCGTCGCTTCAAACATGATGGATATATTCCCCCTTATCTCCTTTCATGCCTCGTGTTCTTGAGAGACCATGTGGTTGTGACCCCATGTTTGTGATGAGTAATTGACGTGTGTTCGGGAAATTTTGAGTTTGGTTTGAGTGGTTCGAGCCATGTCGTTGCGTTGTGCAGTCGGCTTCGGTCGGGCCGGTCGAGCGTGCTTAAGTTGTTTTTTCGTTTCGATCGGTTTTGGCTTTGAGTATTTCTTCTGATGTTATGGTATGGTTAGAATATTTCGAGCGGTGCTATATGATTTGTTTCTTGTCTGTGATGGCTGCAGGACATCGAGGTGGAGTCGTGGCGAGGCATGGGATGACCGGACTAGGCGTAGGTGGTGCTGAGGTCGGAGCGGTCAGGGTGTGCCGAAGATGGCAAGGACTCGAGGTGGCTGCGTGGCTTGGAAGGCAAGGAATGAGGAAGCTTCCTGGAAGGTGCACGAGGGGCGTTTTGGTGAATACGCGAAGCTGCACTAAAGGAAGTGGATTGCGGATAAAGCGCCATGAGTTGTTGAGAGCTAATGGGTAAAGTGCGTTGTAAACCCATTAGTGGAGGCTATAAATAGAGGTGATCTCAAGTGGAGAGAGTGGGTATGAGAATTTTATGTTTATTTCTCTCCATGTATGCATGGAAAATGAGAGTAGATTTTGGGAGAGAGATGGCTTGAGAGAGGGTTTTCTTTTAGTGTTTGTGCTCTCTATGTATGAGTTCTTGATCTTTCAAGCATGTATGGGGACCTAGTTAGTGTGAGATTGAGAGAGAGATGAGCTGAGAACAACTCTTTGTAATCGCGTATCTCTCCGTATCAATTTCAATATGAGAGATTTTACTTGAGTTGCTCTAGTGTTCTTTTATTTTTCTGCATTGATTCCATGTTGGTCTCTTTTGGGTGCAGCACTTTTATTTCACTTGAGTTGCTCTAGCTTATCTCTTGGAGAATGCTTGCTGTGCCGACAGCATTAAGGCCCATTTGCATTTTAGTTCTCAGTCTCAAGTCTTGGTCATGAGAAGAGTAGCTTTGGATCAACCATCATTTTTCTTTTTCTGTCTGGTTCTTGCTTCCCGGGTTTCGGCCAAAGATCAATCTTTTTGTGCCTTTGATTTAGGTGCTCCTCATCAATCTGTTCTCTGCTGTCATTCTCTTTGTTTTCCAGCCAAACCAAAGAAGATATAGCAGCTTGACTGCTTCCCGTTTGACAGCCTATCCGGGTGGACGAGCATCTTTCTTTTTGCCTTTCTTTTGACGTTTCTTTGCTGCAGTTTTTTGCTTGGCTTTCAATTCTTTTTGCAAGTTACTTTTGCTGGCCAACTGCACAAAGAAGAGCAGAAATTTCAGTACTGCAGTCCCTGTCCATTGCTGATTTTCTTGCTGCTTTCAAGTACATCCTTGCAGCCTGTTTTTGGGAGTTAGTTTGGCTAGAATTATGCTCTTTTACTTGCCTAATTATGTGCCCTTACTGCTGGTTGTTTTGGCTGAAAGATAGTACTTAAGTTCTTTGTCAATTTGGTTTGTAGTTCCCAGCTAGTTTTGTGTGCAAGTCAAGTTTGTTTTTATTCCTTCGGCAAGACTTTTTGTACTATCTAGTCTTTGCAAGACTCTTTGAATATTCACTATGATCTTTGGTCCAAGCTCAGCTTTTCTTTGGTTGGATTTCCTGTGAGTGAATTTTCTCTTCTTGTGCCAGTAAGCATTTACGTCTTGCTTCATAGCTTTTATAGCTATCGGAGAGTTGAGAATTTTGTGTATGCTTTGGGGGCGATTTTTGTAAGCAACATTCACCCCCACTGTTGCCGTTTTCGATCCAACAATTGGTATCAGAGCCAGTTAGCTCTTCTCGATAGATCTTAACCGGTCTCTAGAGCCATAGCGACAAACAAGTACTCGACCAAGCCCCCGATCTTAACCGGTATCAAGCGGGAGGGTACCTTCCTTGGCTTTCAGATCAACCAGACCATGTTTGACTCTTGTTTCTTTTCAAACTCAACTTTGTGCTTTTTCTGGGTTTGTCAATATACTCATCAAGGGGGAGATTGATGGACCATGTGGAGGTGACCCCGAGTATGTGATGAGTAATTGACTTCGGATTAGGAAAGTCGAGTTTGGTTGGTGTGGTTCGGACCATGTCGTTGCGTGGTGCAATTGGCTTGGTTGGATTTGGTCAAACTTGGTCGAAGCGATTAGGATGCTTATTTTCTTGATTCGACAGGTTTGGGCTTCTTCATGCGTAAGTATATTTCGATGATGCTATTATGCTTTCATGTGTCGAGCGGTGCTATGTGATGTGTTTCTTGTCTGTGATGGCTGCAGGACATCGAGGCGGAGTCGTGGCGAGACACGAGGTGACCGGACTAGGCACAGGTGGTGTCGAGGTCAGAACGATCGGAGGTGTCGAAGACGGCGGAGACTCGAGGTGGTTGCGAGGCTTGGACGACAAGGAACGCAGAAGCTTCCCGGAAGATGCAGGAGGGGCGTTTCGATAAAAGCGCAAAGCTGCACAAGTGGAAGCGGTTACGTTCGGGATTTAGCGGGCATAACGGGTTGGAGACCCGTTAGCCAAAGGCTATAAATAGGAGAGGGATTCTCAAGTGCATGCATGTCTTGTAAGAGGGACTGCATGGCTTAAGGTTTGCTTTAGTCAAAATGACCTTTGGAGAGGTTATTTTGCTTTAGGCTTTAGTAGTTGAGAGTTGGTGGAGAGGGCAGAAGCATGTCTCCTTCGTAGCTTCTCTCTGTGTGTGTTCTTGAGAGATAGAGAGAGGAGTTCTTGATTTCTCCAAGCATGTATGGGATTGTAGGGATGATATGAGTTAATACTCCTTGTAATCATGTATCTCTCATCCTCAATATCAATCTGAGATGGCTTTGTTTGAGTTTGATTAAGTCTCTGGGTCTCTTTTGGTTTTTGCCTCTCGATGTCCTCTATGCATGATTTCTTGTTTTTCAGTTTTTGAGTTGATTCTTGTGAGGGGGTACCAAAATGGGTTGTTGTGATCTAGGAGATGCCCCAAAGCCATTTGGCTAGTCAATCCTAAGAGCAAACCACGTTTGATTTCAGATTTTGCTTCTTGGGCTCCTCTGCTCTTCTTCTTCATTTCTAGGGTTTTGGTGAGATTCTTGTTTCCCTTCTTGAGGTGGCTTGAAACTTGGCATGTTAATTCCTAAGGCTATTATTTTGCTATCCTCAAAATTTCTTGGCCAAAGGATCAAAGTTGAGATGGCAATTTGAGTTTTAATGTTGGTCCCTGTAGTTTTTCAGACTTTCGGCAAAAACTCAATTTCTAGCTCAAATGATGAAATCCTTTGTACCTAAAGTGCTTGATGTTGTTTAGAATAGGTCCCAGATCTCTTTGGCCAGTAGGAACCAACAGCAATCCTGCTTCAGCCCAGAATCTGAAGTTTCAGGTCTTGCTGTTTTGTAGTTTTTCAGTCTGCACCCCTCTCTGGAATTTCTGCTCCTGCTGAAAATCGTGGCCCGGTCAGACCGCCAAATGACCTGCGGTCAGACCGGAGAAGAGCCGGCGGTCAGACCGGCAAGCACAAGGCGGTCAGACCGGCCATAAGCCACCTGTCAGACCGGCCTTGCACATGCGGTCTGACCGGCCCCTCCTTTAATGGCTGTGCTGAGTTTGTTTGCCTGGTTCCTTTCAGTTGTTTCTTGCCTAAGCTTTCCTCTCTGTTAGTGTAGGGTTTCAGGGACCCTTTTGAACTCAGCTTCATAGCTCTCGTAGCTATTGAAGAGGAGTTTCATCCGGGGTTTGTTTTGGGGGCAAGTTTTTAAAGTCAACATTCACCCCCCCCCCCCCCAGTCGCCATTTCGGTCCAACACACAGCTTCACTTGACCCAGATGAGGACGGCGAGCCAGTTGATCAGAAGGAGTATCGCAGCATGATTGGCTCCCTCTTGTACCTCACTGCCTCGAGACCGGACATACATTTCTCCGTGTGTCTGTGTGCTCGCTTTCAGGCTTCTCCTCGCGGATCTCACCGCCAGGCGGTGAAGCGCATCCTTCGGTACCTTCGAGCTACCATTGACTATGGTATTTGGTACTCTTCCTCGTCTTGTCTTTCCTTGAGAGCTTACTCGGATGCAGACTTTGCTGGCTGTAGGATAGATAGGAAGAGCACTTCTGGCACCTGCCAATTCATTGGCACTTCTCTTGTTTCGTGGTCTTCTAGGAAGCAGTCCGGTGTTGCACAGTCCACCGCAGAGGCCGAGTACGTTGCTGCCGCCAATTGTTGCAGCCAGGTACTTTGGATGGTCTCGACCCTGCGGGACTATGGGTTTCTGGGACCTTTTTGAACTCAGCTTCATAGCTCCCGTAGCTATTGAAGAGGAGTTTCATCCGGGGTTCGTTTTGGGGACAAGTTTTTAAAGTCGACATTCACCCCCCCCCCCCTCTGTCGCCATTTCGGTCCAACAATTGGTATCAGAGCCGGTTAGCTCTTCCTCATAGATCTTAACTTGTCTCTAGAGCCATGGCGACAGATAAGTACTCGACCAAGCCCCCGGTCTTCGATGGGATCGACTATCCCTTCTGGAAGAGCCGGATGGAGACCTACATCCAGGCTCAGGGCTACGCCATCTGGCGTAAGGTCAAATTACGATATGTTGTTCCTGCCGATGAGAACATCAATGCTGGGAACATGGCTGATGTTGAGGCGAACGCTAAGGCAAGGAACATCATAATTTAGGGGTTGAGCCGAAGCGAGTTTGATCGCATCTCTCATCTGACGTCGGCTTTCGACATCTGGGTGACCCTCGATGCATACCATGAGGGCACCACCCAGATCAAGACAGTTCGACAGGACCAGTTCAAGCGAGATTACAACAAGTTTGAAATGCTCGCTGGTGAGTCCCTCGATGAGTGTTTTGCGAGGTTTCACAAGATTCTGAGCAATCTCCGAGCAGTCGGTCTCACATACCCCGACTCGGATAATACTCGATAGATGCTCGCGGTTCTCGACTTGCGTGTTTGGGAGATGAAGGTGACTACCATCAAGGACACCACCAATCTTTCGACCCTGACTCTTGACGCGTTGTACTCACGCCTCAAGACTCACGAGATTGACATAGTCTCTCATAGGT
Source organism: Dendrocalamus latiflorus (assembly GCA_017311315.1). Taxonomy (NCBI): domain Eukaryota; kingdom Viridiplantae; phylum Streptophyta; class Magnoliopsida; order Poales; family Poaceae; genus Dendrocalamus; species Dendrocalamus latiflorus. The sequence goes on along the minus strand of CM029629.1, from coordinate 18,481,349 downwards.
CGAAGTTGCAATCGATGGCCTTAGTCACCGAGGTGGAGGGGTGGAGCGACGACGATGGGACAGACGAGCAAGATCCCAAGGGCGGCGGTGACTTCTCTGGCATGTGCTTCATGGCCCTTGAGGGCGACGTGAGCGACAGCGAGCTGTACTCCGACGAGGTATACTCTTCCTACGACTAGCTTAATGATGCTTTTCTTAAGCTAGGCAAATTCCATGCTAGATCTAGAGCTAGGGTTAGCGAGTTAGTGAAGGAAGTAGAGAGCTTGTCATGGAAGCTTACTTCACTTAGATCTGCTTCCTCCCGTGATGATTGTGACGTATGTACTGCTCTGCTTGGTGACATGGAGAAACTAAGGACCTTGCATGATAGTGTGTCCTCTGAGCTATACATGATTAAGGTGGAGAATATTAGTCTTCTTGCTGAGCTAGAGATGAGTAGAGTAGTGCCTCCTCCATCTACTACTGTTGAGGCTATTTCTTGCACCTCATGTGAGGATAAGGACAATGCGTTTAGAGGTCTTTACAACATGTTGCTCGATCTGCCCGAGACTTGTGAAAGTTGTAATAATTTGAAAATGAATCTAAAATAGGCAGATCATAAAATTGCTGAATTACAAGCATTTCTACTTGAGCCTATTGCTTCATGTGTGAATTGTCCCAAGCTTACTGCTTAGCTTGAATCTGTTTCTAAGCAGTTTCAAGAGTTAGTTGATGACAATAACAGATTGGCTCAATTTGATTCTAAGGACCCTGTTATCTCACCATGCATTAATTGTAACAAACTAAAATCTGACTTGATTGCATTGGATGAAAAATGTGTGAAGCTAACTAAGGACCTTCTAGAGAAGCCACCTTCTGCTTGTAATGTGTGTGTTGCCGATGGGGAGAAGCCCAACGGTAAGGTAAAGACGCCTAGCGACGTAAACCAATTTGCTAGCAGTAGGACTGTCCATTCTGAGTCGGCTGTGTGTGCACAAGCCATTCATTCCTCTGTTGTTGGTTCTTCTTCTACTACTCCCTTACCTTCTGCTGTTCCCTCTTCCCCCTGCTCTTCTTGCACCTCTCTCTTTCGGGAGTGTCAGTACCTTATGAACACTCTCGAGAGATTCGTAGGAGGCAAGAAGAAGCTCAATCTTATTCTAGACCAATCCAAGATTTATAAATTCAATCAAGGTCTAGGATATGATTTTCTAGATGATGTGAGGAAGCATCCACCTGCTGTGCTTAGACCCATAGCCGCAGGTGTGATCGAGGTCAAGCCCAGGACCGAAAAAGTCCAATTTAAGTCAGCGGGCTTTGTCCAAGGGATTTCTGACAGCAAGACGATTCCACCTGCTGCTTCGACCTCTCAGAAGGCGAAGCCTCACCGTGCTACTTCTACCTCTCAGAAGGTGAAGTACCACTGCACCTTTTGTCAGAAGGATGGACACTCGATCGAGCGATGCTTCAGGCGCGCCAAGATCGCGCGGAGAGATCGTGTTCATGATCTTAGGCGTATTCAGGGTCAGCCCCAGACCTTGAGTGCACCTAAGACCAACACGGGGTCTAGGGTTGCTTCAGTTGTTTCTGATGTGCTTGGGCAGCATCGAGGACTTGGTTTTTCTGAGTTTTCTGGTTTTCGTCCTCATGCTCCCTTTGGTTGTCACTTTCGTCATTCTGAGGGTAGATCTCGTTTCCCCCGTCGAGATGGCTACTCGCGGCGTGATCAGCATGTTACTGGTGCTCTGACTCGCTCTCCCGTAGCAGTCGGACCTAGCAACAGCTTCAGGTCTGCTCACAGACCTTCTGGCTTGTTGAGTGACAGAGAGCGTAGGGTAGCTAGAGGTCCGTCGTGTGTGGCTACTTCTTCTACTCGACGTGTTACTCAGTATTGGGTGCCAAAATTACTCTTGATTTACCCCAGTACTGAGACTTTACTCTCTTGTTGACTCAGGTTCGTCGGGCTGGGAAGGGAGAGGTTTGGCTCGTAGACTCCGGTTGTTCTTGTCATATGATCGGAGACTCACGTTGGTTCTCTTCCCTAGCCCGCGCTCCAGGTGATGAGACGATCACCTTCGGAGATGCTTCGTCTGGGCGCGTCATCGCCAAAGGTACAGTGCGCGTTAATGAGTTTTTTATTTTAAAAGATGTTTCCTTGGTTAGTAAGCTGCGATATAATTTGCTTTCAGTCTCTCAGCTTACCGATGACGGTTATGAGGTGAGCTTTAAGAAAAACGCTTGCAAAATTCTTGATTCTTCGGGTAGTCTGGTTTGCGGGATTTCTCGTTATGGGAGGATCTTTCGTGCTGATTTTTCAGAGTCTTCTGGTGATCCTCTCCGGTGTTTGGTTGCTTCAGAGTCCCGTGACCTTACTTTCTGGCATAGGAGACTTGGTCATATCGAATTTGACCATTTGACCCGAGTTAGCGGCCACGACCTCATTCATGGTCTACCGAAGCTCAAGATGGTCAAAGATCTTGTTTGCACTCCATGCCGGCACGGCAAGATGGTTGCCGCTTCTCACCCTCCGGTCACAGTGACTATGACCGATGCACCACAACAGCTGCTCCACATGGACACAGTTGGACCAGCTCGAGTGCAGTCAGCAGGAGGGAAGTGGTATGTCCTTGTCGTGGTCGATGACTTCTCGGGGTTTTCTTGGGTGTTTTTCTTAGCCTCGAAGGATGAGACGTTTACGCATTTTCGAGGTCTTTTCAGTAGGCTTTCTGTTGGGCTTCCGGGAGCCTTACGAGCGATCCGCAGTGACAATGGCACGGAGTTCAAGAATTCCTACTTTGAGAGGTTCTGCGATGAGACAGGTGTAGAGCGCCAGTTCTCTTTTCCGCACGTTGCACAGCTGAATGGCGTCGTGGAGAGGAAGAACCGTACCTTGGTCGAGATGGCCAGGACGATGCTTGATGAGTACTCTACACCGAGGAAGTTTTGGGCTGAGGCCATTGCGACCGCATGCCATGTTTCGAACAGAGTTTTTCTTCGGGCACACTTGCATCGCACTTTTTATGAGTTGAGATATGGGCAAAAACCCAGTGTCTCGCATTTTTGCGTATTTGGTTGCAAGTGTTTCATTCTGAAGTCTGGGAACCTAGACAAGTTCGAGTCACATTCTTGTGATGGTATCTTTCTAGGTTACTCGACTTCTTCGCGGGCGTATAGGGTTTGGAACTGCTAGTCTAGTAAGTTGGTAGAGACCTGTGAGGTGACCTTCGAAGAGGCCAGTTCGGGGACTAGGCCCGATATCTCAGGCTCTTTAGAGCAGTCCAAGCCCTTCTTTGTAGATGATGAGGACGATGGAGATGAGGGTTGTCTACCCGATCCAGTCTCTCATCCACCCCTTGAGGTGCCTTCTTCCACCGCACCTTCAGGTGATCAGCCCATGCCTTCTGCTTCCTCTGGAACTAGTGGCTCTGTTCCTACCCCGTCAGCTCATGAGGTAGAGGCCACTTCTTCATCTCATCCTGGACCTCCCCGACATATCCAAAAAGACCATCCTTCTGAGTAGATAATTGGAGACCTCTTTGAGCGAGTCACTCGCTCAAAGTCTGGTATGTCACATTTCTGTCTCCATTCTGCCTTTGTTGCCACCTTTGAGCCCAAGGATGTTAGTCATGCTCTATCTGATGAGTCTTGGGTCAATGCCATGCATGAGGAGTTAGAGAATTTCGAGAGAAACAAGGTCTGGTAGCTTGTTGAGCCCCCTCGAGGTCACAATGTCATCGGGACTAAGTGGGTGTTCAAGAACAAGCAGAGTGAGGATGGGGTGGTTATTCGAAACAAGGCTAGACTGGTAGCTCAGGGCTTCTCCCAGATTGAGGGTTTAGATTTTAAGGAGACCTTTGCCCCTGTAGCTAGACTTGAGGCCATTAGAATCCTGCTTGCCTTTGCAGCTTCTAAGGGTTTCAAGCTTTACCAGGTTTTATTGAGGAAGAGGTCTATGTGAGACAACCTCCAGGTTTCGTGAACCCCAAATATCCAAACCATGTCTACAAGCTTTCCAAAGCCTTGTATAGACTTAAGCAGGCCCCTAGAGCTTGGTATGAGAGGCTTAAGTCCTATCTGTTGAGTCATGGTTTTGAGATGGGTAAGGTGGATAAGACCTTGTTCATTCGCCGGCATGGCACTGACCTCCTGGTCGTCCAGTTTTATGTGGATGACATCATCTTTGGCGGCTCTTCCCATGCTCTCGTTTCACAGTTCTCGGATGTCATGAACACCGAGTTTGAGATGAGCATGATGGGCGAGTTGACCTTCTTCCTTGCATTCCAGATCAAGCAGACTCGGGAGGGTACTTTCTTGCATCAGGGCAAGTACACCCGTAACCTCCTGAGACGCTTTGACATGAGTGATGGTAAGCCCGTGTCAACTCCCATGGCATCATCTGCCACACTTGACCCAGATGAGGATGGCGAGCCAGTTGATCAGAAGGAGTATCGCAACATGATTGGCTCCCTCTTGTACCTCACTGCCTCGAGACCGGACATACACTTTGCTGTGTGTCTATGTGCTCGTTTTCAGGCTTCTCCTCGTGTATCTCACCGCCAGGCGGTGAAGCGCATCCTTCGGTACCTTCGAGCTACCATTGACTATGGTATCGTATCTGGTACTCTTCCTCATCCTGTCTTTCCTTAAGAGCCTACTCGGATGCAGACTTTGCTGGCTGTCGGATAGATAGAAAGAGCACTTCTGGCACCTGCCAATTCATTGGCACTTCTCTTGTTTCCTGGTCCTCGAGAAAGCAGTCCGGTGTTGCACAGTCCACCGCAGAGGCCGAGTACGTTGCTACCGCCAGTTGCTGCAGCCAGGTGCTTTGGATGGCTTCGACCCTGCGGGACTTTGGGTTAGTCATAGACAATGTTCCACTCTTTTGTGATAACACTTCTGCGATTAACATTGCTAATAACCAAGTGCAGCATTCTCGGACCAAGCACATCGATATTCGCTATCACCTCCTTCGAGACCATGTGGAGAAGGGTGATATAGTGCTCCAGTTTGTGGAGAGTGACCACCAGATAGCCGATATCTTTACCAAGCCTTTGGATAGCTCTAGGTTTTCAGCTCTGCGGGGAGAGCTTGGGGTGGTTTGTCCTTATGGACTGTGTCATAGGGGTGGCCCCCACCTAAGCCCAGCAGGCCTGGTAGGAGATTATAAGGCCCAGAATAGGCCATGTGTAATGACATAACTGCCCCCAGAAGGGATAACCAGATGTAAGGGTATAGCTGTAAAAACACTCTCATGTGTATATATATATGAGTAAGCCTTGGGGAGGAACCAGGCCATTACACTTATCTTCATCACTCTCCACTACCATCTCTCTCTCTGTTTGGTCTGTAGCCACAACAGTTGGCGCCGTCCGTGGGGAGGACGAAGACAAGCCTGAAGACTGAAGAAAAAGATGGCACCGAAAAAAGCTTCCTCAGCGGCGGCGGCGAAGGGAAAGCAGGCGGCCGGGCCGGAGCGTCGTATGAGTACCAGAGCTTCGGCATCGGCAGCGGCGGACGCGGGTGGCGATGCAGGCGCGGTGGCCGAAGACGTCGACGTTCGCGCGGTGACGACCAACCCCGTCACCGACACAGCGACGACCAACCCCGCCACCGGCGTTGCGAGGACGGACCCGGCGGTCGAAGATGTCGACATGGGTGCGGCGACAACCGACCCCGCCGACGCGACGACAGCCGACCTCGCCGCCCCCACTGCAACCCTCGCCGGCGGTGCGGACCGGGCGGTCCGAGGTAGCCACGACGGAGCGACCGGCAGTTCGGAACCCCGCGACGCGGTCGTCCCCGCGCCGATCCGCCCGTCGGAAGCACCGGCGACCCCGCCCGCACCGGTGATGGAAAGCGCCCTGCTGGCGGCTCTCAACGCGTTCCAGCGAGAACTAGGGGACCTTCGCGGAGCCGTCCGAGATATACAAGAGGCTCGGAGCCAGCAGGTCGCGCCGGTAGTCGCGCCCGAGCCCATGCCAGAGAAGGTGGACAGCCACGAAGCCCTCACGGCTAGCCGTGTCCCGCTGAGATGCGTAGATCCGGAATCCCCGCTTTCGGCGGGGCTGCAGCAGGCCGCGTGGCCCGAAGACTTCAAGTTCCCTCGCATCACCGACCCGTACGAAGGCGACACGGATCCTCACGAGTTCGTGCGCGTGTACGAAACCGCGATCGAGGCCGCGGGCGGAGACGACACCACGAAGGCGAAGGGACTCCCCCTCACACTGCACGGAGTGGCGCTCTCTTGGTTTTTTACCATAGAGCCGGGCTCCATCTATGCATGGGAGCAGCTTCACGACCGGCTTCGTACCAACTTTCAAGGATATCATGTCGAGCGAATCGATGCGGACCAACTCTTCGCTGTGAAGCAAGGACCCTCGGAGACGCTCCGGGACTACTTCAAGCGCTTTGCCAAAATTCGAGGCCAGATACACGATGTTAATGAAACCACAGTCGTTAATGCAGCCATACAGGGCCTTTGCCTGGGCCCGATGGCCGAATACAACGCGCGGAGGCCAATTACGACAGTGGCCAAGCTCTTCGACAAAATGGACGAGTATGCGCGGGCGGAGGAGGATGCGCGAAGACGCAACATCACCGCCCTCGACCTCGCCCATGAGGAGCCGCCCCCGCGCGAGGTCGGGGCGGGTGGCCCCTCCTCGAAGCCGGGCCGTAGCCGAAAGCCCCGAGGAGGCCCTCCCCGAGGCAGTGAGGACGAAGTACAGGAAGGCTCGTCACGGTGTAGGCCCAAACCTCGGCGCCGCCAGCGCCGGTCGCAGGCGGCCCATCACGTCCTCGCCACCGAGAGCACCCGCCATGTGTCTTCGGGGTACAGGCGGGCAAACTCCTCGGTTTCCTCGTGTCCGGGCGAGGCATCCAGGCGAACCCCGACAAAGTAGACGCTATCCTGGGTATGGAGCCGCCCAAGACAACGAGGGAGGTCCAGAGGCTGGCGGGCCGCATGGCAGCATTAAGCCGCTTCCTATCCAGGGCGGCGGAGCGGGGCCTGCCGTTTTTCAAGACACTCCGCGGGTGCGATGGGTTTTGTTGGGACGGAGACTGCGCGAAGGCCTTCAACAAGCTCAAGCAGCACCTGGCAAGCCTCCCCACTCTGGTCGCCCCAGCACCAGAGGCTCCCCTCCAGCTCTATCTGGCCGCGTCAGCTACCGCGGTCAGTGTCGTCCTCGTCTTAGAGGAAGGTGCCATGCAGTGACCTGTCTACTTTGTCTCCGAAGCCCTTCAAGGCGCCAAGACAAGATACACGGAGCTTGAGAAGCTCGCCTACACGCTGGTCATGGCCTCCAGGAAGCTTTGGCATTATTTTCTGGCTCACCCGATCACAGTGCCTTCCTCATTCCCCCTGGCAGAGATGCTACACAACAAGGAGTCCACAGGGCGTATCGGTAAATGGGTCGCCGAGCTCGCTCCCCTCTCCTTGACGTATGCTTCGCGAACGGCAATTAAATCCCAAGTCCTGGCGGATTTCCTCGCCGAATGGACCCCGCCGGCCCAACCCGGCCAGGCGCACGATGACCCCGTCTGGACGCTTACAATCGACGGAGCTTACAGCGTCGCCGGCGCGGGCGTAGGGGCGGTGATCGTCACGCCCGAGGGACAGCGTTTGCTGTACTCGGCGCGCCTTGCCTTCCCCGCCACCAACAACACGGCCGAATACGAGGCGCTGCTCTTTGGCCTGGCGAAGCTCAAGGCAGTCGGCGCGAGACGGGTGTTGGTCCGCACCGACTCGCGCTTGGTGGCCGGCCATGTGGACAAGTCATATCAAGCCAAGGACCCTGACTTGGCCAAGTACCTCGCGGCGGTACGGGCGAGGGAAAGGCACTTTTTGGGTGTCACCGTCAAGGCCATCCCCCGAGCGGAGAATGAGCAAGCAGACGCCCTCGCCAAGGTGGCCAGCCAGCAACTGCCCCCCTGAGGGGGCATTCTACGAGGTGTTAGCAAAGGCGGCCATCGCGCAGGACAACCGGGACGCGGTACTTGTCCACCGCATTGATCGGCCAAGAGATTGGCGGGAGCCCATTTTCAAATTCCTACAAGGCCTCGCCGAGCCGGAGGATCCTGCCGAGCTGCGACGATTGCAGCACCGCGCACGGTCCTTCCAGGTGTTTGAAGGGACACTCTACAAGAAGGGGGTTTGCGCGCCGCTCCTGCGCTGCCTCTCGACTGGGGAAGGAAAGGAACTCTTGGCGGAAATCCACGCGGGCGTATGCGGATCCCATCTGGCGCCGAGGTCATTAGTCGGCAAGGCGTTCAGACAAGGCTTCTACTGGCCGACGGCCATCGCCGACGCCCAGGACCTCGTCCGTCGGTGCCAAGGGTGCCAATGGATGGCGCGCATCATCCGCAGGCCCCCGACAAGCCTCAACCCAATCCCCCCGGTGTGGCCACTGGCGCGCTGGGGTCTCGATATAGTAGGACCACTTGCCCGAGCTCCAGGGGACCTCCGGTTCGTGGTAGTCGCGCTGGAGTATTTCTCCAGGTGGCTGGAAGCGATCGCTCTAGCCAAAGTAACTTCTGCGGCCATACAGCGCTTCCTATGGCAAAACATCATATGTCGCTTCGGGGTACCTCGGGAGCTCACGGTCGACAATGGCCTGCAGTTCGACGCCGCCCTCTTCAAAGATTATTGTGACAGCATGGGCATCACCCTCCGATTCACCTCGGTAGGGCATCCCCAGTCCAACGGGGCGGTCGAACGGGCGAATGGCGCCATTTCTGCCGCCATCAAAAAGCGCCTGGTTGGATTGCCGAAGGGCAAGTGGCCAGACGAGCTTCACAGCGTTCTATGGTCGCTTCGCACAACGGCAACGCGCCCAACGGAATTCACGCCGTTCAAGCTCCTCTTCGGCGACGAAGCAGTGACGCCCGAGGAAATTAAGGCAGGCTCGCGAAGGGTCCTCGTCCAAGCACCCGAAGAGGAGCGCCGTGTGTCCTTGGACCTCCTCGACGGGATACGGGCAGACGCAGCCCACCACGTCGAGAAGTACGCACGGCAGACAATGCGTACTCGGGACCGCTCTATATGCCCGCGGGGGTTCAAGCCTGGGGATCTCGTCCTCAGAGTGGCGCTTCAGGCGGAAACCGTTGGCAAGCTGGAATCCAAGTGGGAAGGCCCGTACATCGTAACGGAGGCATTGCCAAAGGGGGCGTACCGCCTCGCCACGCTTGAAGGACAAGCCTTCCGGCACACATGGAACGCGGACAGGTTGCGGCGGTACTACGCCTAGAAGCAGCACAGTAGGCGTAGAGCCACCGGCCCGTTGTTAGGCGATGCTCGCCCGCGCAAACGGGAGTTCAATAAAGGTTGCTGGTCCAAGAGCATCCCCTGTCCGCGCTAAGCAGAACATAGTCCACGGACTCTAAATAAGACGTAGCGTCGAGCCTAGCTCCGCACGCGCGAGTCTCCGGACTATAAAGAAGACGTAGCGTCGAGCCTAGCTCCGCACGCAATAGTCCACGGACTCTAAATAAGACGTAGCGTCGAGCCTAGCTCCGCACGCGGGAGTCTCCGGACTATAAAGAAGACGTAGCGTTGAGCCTAGCTCCGCACGCAATAGTCCACGGACTCTAAATAAGACGTAGCGTCGAGCCTAGCTCCGCACGCACTCTACGGAGTATAAATAAGACGCAGCGGGGGGACGCCTTCACGCGCACTCTACGGAGTATAAAGAAGACGTAGCGTCGAGCCTAGCTCCGCACACAATAGTCCACGGACTCTAAATAAGACGTAGCGTCGAGCCTAGCTCCGCACGCGCGAGTCTCCGGACTATAAAGAAGACGTAGCGTCGAGCCTAGCTCCGCACGCAATAGTCCATGGACTCTAAATAAGACGTAGCGTCGAGCCTGGCTCCGCACGCGCGAGTCTCCGGACTATAAAGAAGACGTAGCGTCGAGCCTAGCTCCGCACGCAATAGTCCACAGACTCTAAATAAGACGTAGCGTCGAGCCTAGCTCCGCACGCGTGAGTCTCCGGACTATAAAGAAGACGTAGCGTCGAGCCTAGCTCCGCACGCAATAGTCCACGGACTCTAAATAAGACGTAGCGTCGAGGTCCGCCTCCGCACGCGCAAGTCTCCGGACTATAAAGGAAATCGTAGCGTCGAGATTTGCCTCCGCACGCGCCACTCCACGGAGCATAAACGAGATGCGTACACCTGTCCTCCGCGTCCGGCGGCAGGTAACACCAAGCATAAAGTACTACTTGGTTCCATTGCAAAAGCAAAGGGGTTACATGGTCACATGCGTAAGAACCAGTACATCATCCCCCTGCACCACCCGACCAACCGCTCAGTCTTGGCGCGGTGCGGACGAGCCCGCGCTGTCGTCGCCGCGGCGCTGAAGGACCCCTTCAAGCCACTGGAGGAGGTCCCCCTCCCCATGCAACGTCTGCTGCACGGCGACTCTCGCTGCACCTTCCCCGAAGCGGCCCCAGATCCGTTGGTGGAAGTTCTGCAGGCTAGCCCCAATGGAGCGGATGGCGTCCGACATAACCTCTGGTCGGTCGGGAAGATCCAGTTGAGGATTCGCTAGCTCATGGGTATGCCTACACCCACGAGTATGAAGCAGGGCGAGGGCGAAGCACGCACCAACATAGCTGCAGTGCTTGCCAAAGGTCCTGGCGCCACGAAGAGCAACGCTGGCCCCCTCCTCGATCAGCCCGAGCGTCTCCGACAGGGCCTCCGGCCTGTGCGTAGTATCCGGCACTCGGACGCACAGATCTCGAAGGGCCTGGTTCAGAGACTCCATGGCCCGCCACGCCGACACAGACGCATTTTCCAAGGCAAGGCGGTTCTCGGCAGCAGCCTCCGCCAGCTGGGCGTTCTCCCCTTCTAGGATGGAGATCTGCTGCACGAGGGCGGCGCGTTCCCCAGCCGCGGCGTCCCGCGCTTCCGTGGCCGCAACTTGTGCGGCCACCAGGGCGTCCTCCAGCGCGCGAAGTTCTTCATCCTTCGCGGCGATAGCAGTGTTTGCTTCGCGGAGGTTGGCTTCCAGAGCCCTCTGCTCCCGAACGCGGGCCTCGTCAAAGGACCGGCTGAGGGCAAGCGCCTGACTGGAACAACAAATCAGCAGGCGTCTAGCAGTACCGTACAAGCTGAAGCGCACGTACTTACCCTCATCTCGGAGGCCTGCAACGCGAGCGCCAGGAGGTCCCCCGCGCATGACGACAGCACCTCTCGATTGAGGCCGTTGTCGGCACGCTCGGCGGCGGCGGTGAGGTCACAAAATATCTCCGGGCGAGGGAGGAAGTCCGAGCGAGCGAGTCCCGGCCCCAACACGCCAGGATTTACCGTGGCCACGGCCACGTCAGCAGCAATGGACACCGGCGGGGCATCCTGCACGCGGCTCTCGACTTCGCGCATACCTTCGCTGCTCGATCCTTCGCCGTGTACGGGAGACGTCGTCTCGCCTGATGTCGGCAGAATGAGCGAGCAGATCGGAGAAAGTCTCGCGAAGTCAGGGGAAGAAAGGGACTCACACCTACCTCCTGCGCCCCTCGTCACGTTGGGAAGTGGCACCGGGTCGACCACCCAGGGGGACGCGGGCACCTCGACGGTTGGGGAGAAGGTCTTCTCGGCCGCGCCAGCCGCCGTAATCCCACGGCAAGGCCCCGCAACAGCGTATCGACCCCTCGTTGGCGGGGGGGACTACGTCCGAGGGCGTTTCACCTGCGGCGACGCAGGCGATTCTTCCACGGCAGAACCAGCTCCGGTCATTGCCGCCCCCGCGGTTTCCTCCGCAGGGGGCACGCCCTCGTCGGCCGCTACGGTTGATAATGCACCGTCCCCCGTGGTTTGCTCGCCGGGGACGACGCCACCCCCCGGGTTGACGGGTTCCAACTCAGCGGTGGCCGCGAGCCCGAGCACGGGCTCGTGGGCAGCGGCAGAAAATGTCGGGGGATCCGCGGCGGCGCGCCCCTCCGAAGCAGTGTGGCCAGGCCCACCGCCGGTCGTACGCTCCGCCTCAGCCGAGCTAGCCGCCGGGGGGGCTGCAGGGTCGCATACGGCAGCCGGGGAACGGGCCCGGCGTCGCGAAGACAGCCCCCCCCCCCCCCCCCGCGGGGCTATCACCATCCTGAGCGCCGGGAGTCCCGGCGGGGAGCTCTTCCGGCACCATGCGCTCAGGCACGGCAATGCCTACAGCCTCGCAGGTGCGGTTTATCCGCCCCTGCTTAGCCGCCTTCACCGCGGCCTCGCGAGCCCGGTGCTCCTTAAGCGTATACGGGCCGAGGAGCGCCGCAACCACGCGCTCCGCGTCTTCTAGCCGAGTCACTGCGCAGGAGATCACATCAGTTAGGCGGAAGCCAAACAGATACAATGACACGATGGGCGACTTACAAGGGGCGGAGGGCGGAAGCACCCGAGACACACATGGTTCGAACCCGTCCTCGCGGGGGCCATTCGGCACAACATACTTCCCCCGGGAGGAGAGTGGCGTCGCCCCATGCATCGTGAACTCCTCGGCTAGGTCGCGCACGCTCATTCAACGGGCGACACCGACGAGGCTCTGTAGCTTTCGCGTGTCGTCAATCTCCGCCTTCAGACTCGGCGTGCTGTTAAACGAGATCGGCCCACCTCGGCACTGCATTCTGCTCTTGTCGGTCACGGTGTAATAGAACCACCACCGCGTCCAGCCAGACGCCCACTGCCCTGACGAGGCAGACACAGGAAACAACGTCGCGCAGGACGCCCGGAGCACGAAGTCCACACCGCCAAAGTTGGACACCGCCCCGCCAACCTTTCTGGGTCGACAGTGTGCATCGTGCAGGGTGGCGAATAAGCTGGCGCTGGGGCGCCACCCCTCTGTCCGCATCGCCCACGCGAAGACAGCGAGGCGGAGTAGCGCGTGGGGCGTCAGCTGGGCTAGCTCCAACTGGTAGGCCCGCAGGACTTCGCCCACAAACAACGTGCAGGGCATCCGAAGGCCGGCATCGAAGAACGCGACGAAAACAATTGCCTCCAGGGCCCCGGGCTTCGGCTCCGTCTCGTCCCAGCGGGGTAAGCGAGCCCCATTGCGATCCGCGATCTTCCCCTCATCCACGAGCCGTTGTAGCGTCCCTTCCGTCATGCGGCTCTTCCCCAGCACACGGGAGCAGGAGCCTCCCGAGTGCTCCATCGCGTTTCACAGCTTGTTGGCGCGCGAGCTCCCCCGCGGCACCAGTTTGTACTCTTGGGAAGGATGGTTCACCTCGCCCTGGCTAGGCAAGGAACCGCTGCGGGGGTGGTACGTGGCGTCGTCGTGGCTGGCCATCGCTCTCCGCGACAAGGGAAAGAGAAGAAGCAGGCAAGGGAGCAACTGGCGTGACAATTAGCACGGGCGCAAGCGAGGCGGCAGGTCAAAAAGCAAAGCGAGAAAGGGTGCCTCCACCTCAACACTAACACCTTATAAAGGCTGCTCGCCTGCCCTGGCGCTCAATGCACAGACGGATCAAATTCCCAGCGATTCGGCTGTCCAAGATTTGGAAAGAAGAACCGCTCGGACCTAGAAGGCCGCGCCTGGTAGGTGGCCAAGCAGCGCACAACGCCCCTACCTCTTCAACACGCGTCCAACTTCTCGGGGGACGAGGCGAACGGCCGCGGTCACGCAACCGCTCACATTCCACGACGCACCAGTCGTGAGTCGCCACGTGCCCCACCTGCAGCATGGCAGACTGCACAACGCGACAGCCTGACTTCTGCCAGGCCAGGCGTCGGCGTAATTCCAGCCGCCATTAAAAGCGCACTACGGGACTACAAGGTCACAACAGCCCCGGAGCGCGCGCGTCTACTTCGACTAGGCGCCAGCTTCGCCGCCACCCGTTCGAAGGGTAGGGGACGGAGCGCGCGCGTCTACTTCGACTTGGGCGCCAGCTTCGCCGCCACCCGTTCGAGGGGTAGGGGACGGAGCACGCGCGTCTACTTCGACTAGGCGCCTGCTTCGCCGCCACCCGTTCGACGGGTAGGGGACGGAGCGCGCGCGTCTACTTTGACTTGGGCGCCAGCTTCGCCGCCACCCGTTCGAGGGGTAGGGGACGGAGCGCGCGCGTCTACTTCGACTAGGCGCCAGCTTCGCCGCCACCCGTTCGATGGGTAGGGGACAGAGCGCGCGCGTCTACTTCGACTTGGGCGCCAGCTTCGCCGCCACCCGTTCGAGGGGTAGGGGACGGAGCGCGCGCGTCTACTTTGACTTGGGCGCCAGCTTCGCCGTCACCCGTTCGAGGGGTAGGGGACGGAGCGCGCGCGTCTACTTCGACTAGGCACCAGCTTCGCCGCCACCCGTTCGAGGGGTAGGGGACGGAGCGCGCGCGTCTACTTCGACTTGGGCGCCAGCTTCGCCGCCACCCGTTCGAGGGGTAGGGGACGGAGCGCGCGCGTCTATTTCGACTAGGCGCCAGCTTCGCTGCCACCCGCTCGAAGGGTAGGGGACGGAGCGCGCGCGTCTACTTCGACTAGGCGCCAGCCTCGCTGCCACCCGTTCGAAGGGTAGGGGACGGAGCGCGCGCGTCTACTTCGACTAGGCGCCAGCTTCGCTGCCACCTGTTCGAAGGGTAGGGGACGGAGCGCGCGCGTCTACTTCGACTTGGGCGCCAGCTTCGCTGCCACCCGTTCGAAGGGTAGCGGACGGAGCGCGCGCGTCTACTTTGACTTGGGCGCCAGCTTCGCTGCCACCCATTCGAAGGGTAGGGGACGGAGCGCGCGCGTCTACTTCGACTAGGCGCCAGCTTCGCTGCCACCCGTTCGAAGGGTAGGGGACAGAGCGCGTGCGTCTACTTCGACTTAGGCGCCAGCTTCGCTACCACCCGTTCGAAGGGTAGGGGACGGAGCGCGCGCGCCTACTTCGACTTGGGCGCCGGCTTCGCTGCCTCCCGTTCGAAGGGTAGGGGACGGAGCGCGCGCGCCTACTTCGACTTGGCGCCACCTTCCGCTACCACCATCCCAGATTTCGGGCTCCCCAACCACAAGCTTGGAGGAATTCACAGGCCGCAGGGGACGGAGGGGGCCAAAGGACTCGACGACATGGCTTCGGCCCTGTGAAGCCCTTCACCATGAGAGGCTCCTGTCGTAGGGGTGGCCCCCACCTAAGCCCAGCAGGCCTGGTAGGAGATTATAAGGCCCAGAATAGGCCATGTGTAATGACATAACTGCCCCCAGAAGGGATAACCAGATGTAAGGGTATAGCTGTAAAAACACTCCTCATGTGTATATATATATGAGTAAGCCTTGGGAAGGAACCAGGCCATTACACTTATCTTCATCACTCTCCACTACCATCTCTCTCTCTGTTTGGTCTGTAGCCACAACAGACTGCTATGAGGGGGAGTTTTGTGCTTCATTTGATATATCTTGTTTATTATGCTCTTACTCCTTTCTGTTGCATTGCATACGGGTGCATTGGGTTTTAGTCCTCCTAGCATAGATTAGAGTGTTTATCTTGTCTAGTTGTTTAGACTTCTTACTCTTATCTTGTGATTCTAAGATGCTACTTATTAGCTGTTTCTCTTCTCGCTAGGTTGAGCTCACTCACTTCTTATAGGTTCTAGCGAGGGTTGGGCCACTCTCGGGTAGACAGGGTACGTGTTTGCTCCCTAGTCTGTTAGATGACCAGTTGATAGTCTTAGAGTCATATGGGGTAGATGAGAGTCAGTCTGAGCCATAGTATCCTCTATATCTTATCTGTGCTTTAAGGACTGCCCTTTCGGATTTTCTTTGCCAGCTTCTCTTGTTTAGTGCTTTGGTTCAGGGGAGTTTATTTGGGAGCTTCTAGAGCTTAATACTAACATAACTCAATTTGAACTAAAGTTGCATCTCATGTTGAGGGGGAGCTGGATTTTCTTGCGTTTCAGCATTCTGCATTGTAATATAACTACATGGAGCCTTGATTATTATCATCTTATGACATGTTTTACAATGCATTACACCTTGCCATGATATGTGCTTACTTGCTAGATTGACCATGACTTCATATGTGTAGTCTAGTCTTTGCCATGATTAAATTGCTTAAAACTGCACAACTTGAATTATTTCTTGTCATGGTAGCATTTGAGACTAGTTTGTCTTTAGTTATCCTTTTATGATTCATGCCATGTCAAATAGGCTGAGTTGAGTCGTGAATCTTTATTGAGCTTTAGATTGAGCTATACTAGTTTATTGATGAACCATGAGTTGGTACAATTTTTAAGTAAGCAAAAAAGATCTCTTTTGTGCGAAAAAACTGATCTCACCAATTCTTTCTCATGAGACGGCTTGCCATTGCACTAGGCATGAACTCAGGGAGAGTTTTGGATGACCCAGACTATCTTCTTAAGCTTCTTGCTTGGAGTGGTCGCATAAGGCTTGAGATCTAGCACATGACTAATCAAAAATCTGGTTGGAAACAATCATGAGATTTCAAAAGAAAAACAAGTCAATTATGCTCAATTTGCTTAAACTCAAAAGGACTAAAGTACTTTAACAAATGAGTCATTCTTGAACTTGTAGCACTCTAATTTGACTCAATACTAGCTTCTTGGTTCCATTTAGACTATTGACATGGCTTGCATCATCCTTGGATATCTTTAGCTAGACTAGAATCATGATCGACTTGATATGCTAAGCAATTCCTCTAAATTTCAGATTATAACTCTTTAGCTTAGCTTGATTATACATGTCTTGTCATGATCTTGATAGCACACTTATGAATTATGGCTTGGTGTAATACTTCATGGTTATTTTGGATAATCTTCATGGCTCTAAATGCTAAGGTTAAATAAATTTCAGCCATTCCATCCAAGATCATACTTGATTCTCTCCTTTGCATCCTTGATATGTTTATTGCCAAAAGGGGGAGAATAGTGGAGAAAAAGCCATTTTGAGGAGTTCGTGGAGCTTTGAGGAAAACTTGCTCTTTCTTTTGCTCCTCTCGTCGACATGGTCATGAGCTTCTTGATTCCTTTTGGACCATGGTTGACTCTCTTTCTAAAACTCAAACTCAACTTTGCGTTTTTTCTGAGTTTGTCAATATACTCATCAAGGGGGAGATTGAGAGACCATTTGGGTGTAACCCCATGTGTGTGATGAGTAATTGACATCAGTTTAGGAAAGTCGAGTTTGATTTGGATGGTTCGGACCTTGACGTTGCGTGGTGCGATCGGGCTCAGTCGGACTTGGTCAAACCTGGTCAAAGTGATTAGGATGCATATTATGTTGACTTGTCAGGTTTGGGCTATTTCTTGCTTATTGAGATTCTTTGATGCTATTTATGCTTACATATATCGAGCGGTGCTATGTGATGTGTTTCTTGTCTGTGTTGGCTGCAGGACGTTGAGGCGGAGTCGTGGCGAGACACGAGGTGACCGGACTAGACACAGGCGGTGTCGAGGTCAAAACGGTCGGATGTGTCGAAGACGACGGAGACTCGAGGTGGTTGCGAGGCTTGGTAATTTCGCGAGGCTGCACAAGCGGGAGCGGGTTCCGTTCGGGTTTTAGTAGGCATAACGGGTTGGAGACCCGTTGGCAAAGGCTATAAATAGGGAGAGGTGTGTGCAAGTTCATGCAAGTCTTGTGAGAGGGAGTGCATGGCTTTAGGGTTTGCTTTAGTCAAAATGGCCTTTGGAGAGATTGTTTTGCTTTAGGCTTTAGTTGTTGAAGTTGGGTGAGAGGTGCAGGTGTGTGTCTCTTCTCTGTGTGTTGTCTCCCGTAGCCTCCCTGTTCTTGAGTGTTCATGGGTTATTAGAGGGAGAGATGAGTTCTTGATTTCTCTAAGCATGTATGGGGTTGTAGGGATGGTGTGAGTTGATACTCTATGTAATCATGTATCTTTCTTCCTCATTATCAATCCAAGATGGTTTTGTTTGAGTTTGATTGAGTCCCAGGCTCTCTGTGGTTTTTTCCTTTCGATGTTTTCTAGGCTTGATTCTTGAGTTTCTGTGTTTTGGCTCGATTCTTGCTGGGGAGTGGCAAAATGGGTTGCTCTGTGATGGAATTACATTTCTAGACCCTTTGGTCATCTAGTTCCAAGAGCAACTCGATCGATTTGCAAGAATCTCATTTTTTTGCCTTCCTGTGTTCATGTTCTCATTTCTAGGGTTTTGGTGAGATTCTTGTTTCCCTTCATGAGATGGCCTGAGATTTGATTTGGAGAGTCCTGTGTCTATTGCTAGACTATCTGCAAAGTTTCTTGGCCAAAGGATCAAAGTTGAGATGGCAATTTGAAGTTTTGTTGTGGCTCTCTGTAGTTTTCAGATTTTTTTATCCAAATCTGAAATTCATGAACTTAAGTTGAACTCTAGTGTTTCCCAAGTCCCTCTTGCTATTTAGAATGTGTTTGTGGTGCTCTAGGCTAAAAAGGTTGGAAGCAAAACCCTCAATTTCTCAGATTTTGAAGATCTGAAATATTTCCCGAGGTTCAGTTTTTCAGACTGCACTCAGGCTGTTCTGGGATCAGGGGAGCGGCCAGACCGGCCCCCTCTTGGTGGTCAGACCGCCCCCTGCATGGCGGTCAGACCGGCCCCAGGGCGGTCAGACCGGCGTCTTAGGACCGATCAGACCGGCCATGTGAGAGTGGTCTGACCGGCCTCCCCTTTGCAGCCTGAGCTCCTTCTGTATTTTTGTGTTGGCCTTTGCTTTCTTCTTCTTCTTGCTGGTTGGAGTTCCAGAGAGGTTGTTTTCTTATTCATAGCCGGTATAGCTATTGGAGAGGTAACCCTAGTTGTTATTTTTGAAGGTTCTTTTGCTGCTTGCCTTGCTCCATTTCTTCTGAGTTGTTTTTTTCTCTGTTGGTTTGAGGTTCAAACAGCTTGACTTCTTCATAGCTTCACGTAGCTTTCGAAGAAGAACTTCTAAGTTGTACTTTTGAGGGGTTGTTTTTATAAGTTGACATTCACCCCTCTCTGTCGCCATTTCGGTCCAACAGTTATGGCTTGATATAATTCTCATTTGGTCATGTTGGATAATCTTCATGGCTCTAAATGCTTAAAATAAACAAACTTCAGCCACTTCATCCAACATCATGTCTTATTCTCTCTTTTGCATCCTTGATGTGTTTATTGCCAAAAGGGGGAGAATAGCAGAGAAAAGCCATTGGGAACTTTCTAGAGCTTTGGAGACCATTTTGCTCTTTCTTTTGTAGCTCTAGTGTTTCCTTGTCGACATGGTCATTAGCCTCCTTGATTTTTCTTGGACCATGTTTGACTTTTGTTTCTTTTCAAACTCAACTTTGTGCTTTTTTTGGGTTTGTCAATATACTCATCAAGGGTGAGATTGATGGACCATGTGGAGGTGACCCCGAGTATGTGATGAGTAATTGACTTCGGATTAGGAAAGTCGAGTTTGGTTGGTGTGGTTCGGACCATGTCGTTGCATGGTGCAATTGGCTTGGTTGGACTTGGTCAAACTTGGTCGAAGCGATTAGGATGCTTATTTTCTTGATTCGACAGGTTTGGGCTTCTTCATGCGTAAGTATATTTCGTTGATGCTATTATGCTTTCATGTGTCGAGCGGTGCTATGTGATGTGTTTCTTGTTTGTGATGACTGCAGGACGTCGAGGCGAAGTCGTGGTGAGACACGAGGTGACCGGACTAGGCACAGGTGGTGTCGAGGTCAGAACGGTCGGAGGTGTCGAAGACGGCGGAGACTCGAGGTGGTTGCGAGGCTTGGACGACAAGGAACACGGAAGCTTCCCGGAAGGTGCAGGAGGGGTGTTTCGGTAAAAGTGCAAAGCTGCACAGGCGGAAGCGGTTCCGTTCGGGATTTAGCGGGCTTAACGGGTTGGAGACCCGTTAGCGAAAGGCTATAAATAGGAGAGGGATTCTCAAGTGCATGCATGTCTTGTAAGAGGGAGTGCATGGCTTTAGGGTTTGCTTTAGCCAAAATGACCTTTGGAGAGGTTGTTTTGCTTTAGGCTTTAGTAGTTGAGAGTTGGTGGAGAGGGCAGAAGCATGTCTCCTTCGTAGCTTCTCTCTCTGTGTGTTCTTGAGAGATAGAGATAGGAGTTCTTGATTTCTCCAAGCATGTATGGGATTGTAGGGATGATATGAGTTAATACTCCTTGTAATCATGTATCTCTCATCCTCAATATCAATCTGAGATGGCTTTGTTTGAGTTTGATTAAGTCTCTGGGTCTCTTTTGGTTTTTGCCTCTCGATGTCCTCTATGCATGATTTCTTGTTTTTCAGTTTTTGAGTTGATTCTTGCGAGGGGGTACCAAAATGGGTTGCTGTGATCTAGGAGATGCCCCAAAGCCATTTGGCTAGTCAATCCTAAGAGCAAACCACGTTTGATTTCAGATTTTGCTTCTTGGGCTCCTCTGCTCTTCTTCTTCATTTCTAGGGTTTTGGTGAGATTCTTGTTTCCCTTCTTGAGGTGGCTTGAAACTTGGCATGTTATGTCCTAAGGCTATTATTTAGCTATCCTCAAAATTTCTTGGCCAAAGGATCAAAGTTGAGATGGCAATTTGAGTTTTAATGTTGGTCCCTGTAGTTTTTTAGACTTTCGGCAAAAACTCAATTTCTTGCTCAAATGATGAAATCCTTTGTACCTAAAGTGCTTGATGTTGTTTAGAATAGGTCCCAGATCTCTTTGGCCAGTAGGAACCAACAGCAATCCTGCTTCAGCCCAGAATCTGAAGTTTCAGGTCTTGCTGTTTTGTAGTTTTTCAGTCTGCACCCCTCTCTGGAATTTCTGCTCCTGGTGAAAATCGTGGCCCGGTCAGACCGCCAAATGACCTGCGGTCAGACCGGAGAAGAGCCGGCGGTCAGACCGGCAAGCACAAGGCGGCCAGACCGGCCATAATCCACCGGTCAGACCGGCCTTGCACATGCGGTCTAACCAGCCCCTCCTTTAATGGTTGTGCTGAGTTTGTTTGCCTGGTTCCTTTCAGTTGTTTCTTGCCTAAGCTTTCCTCTCTGTTAGTATAGGGTTTCAGGGACCTTTTTGAACTCAGCTTCATAGCTCTCGTAGCTATTGAAGAGGAGTTTCATCCGGGGTTCGTTTTGGGGGCAAGTTTTTAAAGTCGACATTCTCCCCCCCCCCCCCCTCTGTCGCCATTTCGGTCCAACACACAGCTTCACTTGACCCAGATGAGGACGGCGAGCTAGTTGATCAGAAGGAGTATCGCAGCATGATTGGCTCCCTCTTGTACCTCACTGCCTCGAGACCGGACATACATTTCTCCGTGTGTCCATGTGCTCGCTTTCAGGCTTCTCCTCGCGTATCTCACCGCCAGGCGGTGAAGCGCATCCTTCGGTACCTTCGAGCTACCATTGACTATGGTATCTGGTACTCTTCCTCGTCCTGTCTTTCCTTGAGAGCTTACTCGGATGCAGACTTTGCTGGCTGTAGGATAGATAGGAAGAGCACTTCTGGCACCTGCCAATTCATTGGCACTTCTCTTGTTTCGTGGTCTTCTAGGAAGCAGTCCGGTGTTGCGTAGTCCACCGCAGAGGCCGAGTACGTTGCTGCCGCCAGTTGTTGCAGCCAGGTACTTTGGATGGTCTCGACCCTACGGGACTATGGGTTAGTTATCGACAGTGTTCCACTCTTTTGTGATAACACTTCTGCCATTAACATTGCCAAGAACCCAGTGCAGCATTCTCGGACCAAGCACATTGATATTAGATACTTCGAGACCATGTGGAGAAGGGTGGCATCGTGCTCTAGTTTGTGGAGGGTGACCACCAGTTGGCTGACATCTTTACCAAGCCTTTGGATAGCTCTAGGTTTTCAGCTCTACGGGGAGAGCTTGGGGTGGTTTGTCCTTATGGATTGTTGTGAGGAGGAGTCTTGTGCTTCATGCTTTACCATATTTATTATGCTCAGCTCCTTTCTGTTGCATTGCATGTGGGTGCATTGGAGTTAGTCCTTCTAGCATAGGTTAGAGTGTTTCTCTCGCCAAGTTGTTTAGATTTCTTTCTCTTATCTTGTGATTCTAGGATGCTACTTATTAGCTATTTCTCTTCTTACTAGGTTGAGCTCACTCACTTTTTATAGGTTCTAGCGAGGGTTGGGCCACCCTCGGGTAGATAGGGTACGTGTTTGCTCCTTAGTGTGTTAGATGATCAGCTGATAGTCCTGGAGTCATATGGGGTAGATGAGAGTCAGTCTGAGCCATAGTATCTTCTATATCTTATCTCTGCTTTAAGGACTGCCTTTTCTATTTTTATTGCCAGCTTCTCGCATTTATTGCTTTGGTTCAGGGGGAGTTCATTTGGGAGCTTCTAGATCTTGATGTTGACATAACTCAACTTGAACTAAAAGTGCATCTCATGTTGAGGGGGAGCTGGATTTTCTTGCATTTCTGCATTTTGCATTGTGATATAACTACATGGAGCCTTGATTATTATCCGTTTGTGACATGCTTACATTGCATTACACTTTGCCATGATCTGTGCTTACTTGCTAGATTTATCATGACTTTATATGTGTAGTTTAGTCTTTGCCATGATAGGTTGACTAAAATGCTTAACTTGAACTAATTCATGCCATGCTAGCTCTTGTCACTAGTCTCTCTCTAGTTATCCTTTTATGATTCATAACATGTCAAATAGGCTGAGTTGAGACATGAATCTTTATTGAGCTTTAGATTGAGCTATGCTAGTTTATTGATGAAGCATGAGTTGGTACAATTTATAAGTAAGCAAAAATATCTCTTTTGTGCGAAAAAAACTGATCTCACCAATTCTTTCTCATGAGACTGCTTGCCATTGCACTAGGCATCAACTCAGGGGGAGTTTTGGTTGACCAAGACCATTTCCTTAAGCTTCTTGCTTGGAGTGGTCGCATAAGGCTTGAGATCTAGCACATGACAAAAAATTTTGGTTGGAAATGACCATGAGCTTTAAAAGAAAAATCATGTCAAACGTGCTCAATTTGCTAAAATTACAAAACTTACAAGTACTTAAACAAATTTATCATTCTTAAACTTGTGGCACTCTAAATTGACTCAATACTAGCTTATTGGTTCCACTTAGATTATTGACATGGCCTGCATCATCTTTGGATACCTTTAGCTAGACTATAATCATGGTTGGCTTAACATGCTAAGAAATTCAACTAATTTTCAGATTGTGACCTTTCGGCTTAGCTTGATTATACATGTCTTGTCATGATCTTGATAGCATTCTTATGAGTTATGGCTTGGTGTAATACTTCAAGGTCATCTTGGATAATCTTCATGGCTCATCATGCTTAAAATGAATAAAGAGTCAATCATTTCATCCTTTCTCATAATTAGGTTCTCTTCCTTGCATCTTGATGTGTTTATTGCCAAAAGGGGGAGAATAGCGGAGAAAAAGTTGTTTTGGGTCTTTTTGGAGCTTTGAGGAAACCTTGCTCTTTCTTTTGCTCCTTTTGTTAACATGGTCATTAGCTTCCTAATTTCTTTTGGACCATGTTTGACTCTCTTTCATTTTCAAACAAACTCAACTTTGTGCTTTTTCTGGGTTTGTCAATATACTCTTAATTGAGAGACCATGTGGTTGTGACCCCATGTTTGTGATAAGTAATTGACGCGTGTTCAGGAAAGTTTGAGTTTGGTTTGAGTGGTTCGAGCCATGTCGTTGCGTTGTGCAGTCGGCTTCGGTCGGGCCGGTCGAGCTAGGTCGAGCGTGCTTAAGTCGTTTTTTCGTTTCGATCGGTTTTGGCTTTGAGTATTTCTTCTGATGTTATGGTATGGTTAGAATATTTCGAGCGGTGCTATGTGATTTATTTTTTGTCTGTGATGGCTGCAGGACATCAAGGTGGAGTCGTGGCGAGGCACGGGATGACCGGACTAGGCGCAGGTGGTGCTGAGGTCGGAGCGATCGGGGTGTGCCGAAGACGACGAGGACTCGAGGTGGCTACGTGGCTTGGAAGGCAAGGAATGAGGAAGCTTCTTGGAAGGTGCACGAGGGGCGTTTTGGTGAATACGCAAAGCTACACTAAAGGAAGTGGATTGCGGATAAAGCGCCATGAGTTGTTGAGAGCTAATGGGTAAAGTGTGTTGTAAACCCATTAGTGGAGGCTATAAATAGAGGATGATCTCAAGTGGAGAGAGTTGGGAGAGTGGGTATGAGAGTTTTATGTTTAGTTCTCTCCATGTATGCATGGAAAATGAGAGTAGATTTTGGGAGAGAGATGGCTTGACAGAGGGTTTTCTTTTGGTGTTTGTGCTCTCCATGTATGAGTTCTTGATCTTTCAAGCATGTATGGAGACCTAGTTAGTGTGAGATTGAGAGAGATATGAGCTGAGAACAACTCTTTGTAATCGCGTATCTCTCCGTATCAATTTCAATATGAGAGATTTTACTTGAGTTGCTCTAGTGTTCTTTTATTTTTCTACATTGATTCCATGTTGGTCTCTTTTGGGTGCAGCACTTTTATTTCACTTGAGTTGCTCTAGCTTATCTCTTGGAGAATTCTTGCTGTGCCGACAGCATTAAGGCCCATTTGCATTTTAGTTCTCAGTCTCAAGTCCTGGTCATGAGAAGAGTAGCTTTGGATCGGCCATCATTTTTCTTTTTGTCTGTGTCGTAGGGGTGGCCCCCACCTAAACCCAGCAGGCCTGGTAGGAGGTCATAAGGCCCAGGATAGGCCATGTGTAATGACATAAGTGCCCCCAGAGGGGATAACCAGATGTAAGGGTATAACTGTAAAAGCACTCCTCATGTGTATATATATATATGAATACAGGTCATGGGGAGGGGGCAGGCCATTAGACTCATCTTCATCACTCTCCACTACCATCTCTCTCTCTGTTTGGCCCGTAGCCACAACAGTTGGCGCCGTCCGTGGGGAGGACAAGGACAAGCCTGAAGACCGAAGAAGAAGGATGGCACCGAAAAAAGCTTCATCGGCGGTGGCGAAGGGAAAGATGGCGGCCGGGCCGGAGCGTCGTATGAGTACCAGGGCTTCGGCATCGGCAGCGGCGAGCGCGGGTGGCGACGCAGGCGCGGTGGCCGAGGACAGCGACGTTCGCACCGCGCCGACCAACCTCGTCACCGGCACCGCGACGACCAACCCCGTCACCGGCACCGCGAAGACCAACCTCGTCACCGGCACCGCGACGACCAACCTCGTCACCAGCACCGCGATGACCAACCCCGTCACCGGCACCGCGACGACCAACCTCGTCACCGGCACCACGACGACCCATCCCGCCACCGGCGTTGCGGTGACGAACCCGGCGGTCGAAGACGTCGACGCTGGTGCGGCGACAACCGACCCCGCCGACGCAACGACAGCCGACCTCGCCGCCCCCGCCGCGACCCTTGCCGGCAGCGCGGATCGGGCGGTTCGAGGTAGCCACGACGGAGCGACCGGCAGCTCGGGAGCTCGCGACGCGGTCGTGCCCGCGCCGATCCGCCCGTTGGGAGTACCGGCGACCCCGCCCGCACAGGTGGTGGAAAGCGCCCTGCTGGCGGCCCTCAACGCATTCCAGCGGGAGCTAGGGGACCTTCGCGGAGCCGTCCGAGATATGCAAGAGGCTCGGAGCCAGCAGGCCGCGCCAGTAATCGCGCCCGAGCCCACGCCGGAGAGGGCGGACAGTCGCGAAGCCCCCACGTCTAGCCGCGTGCCGCTACGGCGCGTAGATCCGGAGTCCCCGCTTTCGGCGGGGCTGCAGCAGGCGGCATGGCCCGAAGACTTCAAGTTCCCTAGCGCCATCGACCCGTACAAAGGCGACACGGACCCCCGTGAGTTCGTGCGCGTGTACGACACCGCGATCGAAGCCGCGGGCGGAGACGACACCACGAATGCGAAGGGACTCCCCCTCGCGCTGCAAGGAGTGGCGCTCTCTTGGTTCTTTACCATAGAGCCGGGCTCCATCTACGCGTGGGAGCAGCTTCGCGACCGCCTTCACAACAACTTCCAAGGAAACTACGTCGACCGAGTCAACGCGGACCAACTCTTTGCTGTGAAGCAAAAACCCTCGGAGAAGCTCCGGGACTACTTCAAACGCTTCGCCAAGATTCGATGCCAAGTGAAAGACGTTAATGAAACCACCATCGTTAATGCAGCCATACAGGGCCTTCGTCCGGGCCCGATGGCCGAGTACAATGCGCAAAAGCCAATCAAGACGGTGGCGAAGCTCTTCGACAAAATGGAGGAATATGCCAGGGCGGAAGAAGACGCGCGGCGAAGGCAAGGTGACGACTCCGACACCAACCAGGCCGGAGCCTCGGCAAAAGACGAAGATCCGCCGAAGGACGTAAGCAGGAGTCGTCCAGGGCTGCGCCCGACCGCAGGGACGCCTCGCATAAGGAGTCGTCCGATCAGCCCAAGCGCGGCCAGCAGAGGTCGAGGCGAAACCGGTACGTCCTCGACATTGAGGGCGGTTCCGACGAGGGCGTTCCCGCGGGCCGAGGCGGTCGGGGGCGCCGTGGCCGGGGGCGCGGCCGTGGCAGGGGCCGCGATGATAAAGGTCGTGGAGATTACGACGACCAGCACCAGGGACTGTGGTGCGTAGTCCACGGCCGCGGCAATCATGATACCCGCACCTGCACCTCCATCGTGGCGCTCCGCGATAGCGTCGCTAGGGACAGGAACCCGGAGACGCATCCGCCTGCGGTGGCCCACGTTCAGTTCCCGTACGAGGCCCCCATGCAGGTACAGGCGCAGGGGATGCAACCCCAGGAAGGCACCTTACGGATCCAAGCTCACGTACAGCAGCCTCGGGAGGGCCTCCTGTCGCTGCAGGCTCCGGAGGCAACCCACCGCAGGATCATTAACGTCATATCCGGAGGCTCCGCGCTGGGATTCGCCTCAGCACGGCAGCAGAAGGCCTATGCGCGAAGACTACATCATGTGGCGGCATACCCAGCGCAAGCACCGCCGGACTGGGCGCAGCACGAAGTTACATTCACACCCGACGACGCCCAAGGCGTGGACTCCCTCATCAGGACCCCCTGGTCATCCGGGTCACTATCAAGGGATGCGACGTGGGGCGTGCCTTGGTGGACGGCGGTAGCTCCGCGAACGTGTTGTTTGCGGCGGCCTTCGACCAGATGGGGATCCCTCGAAGCCGCCTAGGGCCCTCGGGAATCCCACTGCAGGGCTTCGGGGAACAGCCCCTGCGGGCGCTGGGCCAAATAGGTCTTCAAGTCTCCTTCGGCCAAGATGACAATGTGCGGGCCGAAGATGCCACCTTCGACGTGGTCGACCTTCCGTACCCCTACAATGCCATATTAGGGCGCCCAATTTTTTCAACTCCTTTGGCACGGTACCACATCACGGCTATCTATGCATGAAGATCCCGGGTCCCCGGACCATCATCACCGTCCGAGGCGACCAGGATATGGCCCGGCGCATCGAGCCAGGTACCAAGTGCCCGCGTCGCGAAGCCCAACGGCGCTCCTAGAGCTGGCGTCACAGCGCGGAGGTCCGCGGGGCCATTCAGAGGCGCCTTGGCGGGCCCGGCAGATGTCTAGCGACTAGAGGCTTCGGCCGCACCAAGGGCAAACGGTTAGTATCTCCACCCCTTGTAGTTGCTTACCCGCGCAAACGGGGATGTAATGAAGATCGCCGTTTGTCACTAATCTTTCTTCATCACGCGCAAGTACGCGGCGAAGGCGCGCGCAGGCTTAGCCACCGCGCGCGTTCCCGCATTACAAATCGAAGTCGCACGTTCGCGTGTGCACTCGCCGTAGCCAAAGGTGACGGGCCTGAGTATAAACAAAGACGCACGTTCGCGTGTGCACTCGCCGTAGCCAGGGGTACGGGACTGAGTATAAATCGAAGTCGCACGTTCGCGTGTGCACTCGCCGTAGCCAAAGGTGACGGGCCTGAGTATAAACAAAGACGCACGTTCGCGTGTGCACTCGCCATAGCCAAAGGTGACGGGCCTGAGTATAAACAAAGATGCACGTTCGCGTGTGCACTCGCCGTAGCCAGGGGTACGGGACTGAGTATAAATCGAAGTCGCACGTTCGCGTGTGCACTCGCCGTAGCCAAAGGTGACGGGCCTGAGTATAAACAAAGACGCACGTTCGCGTGTGCACTCGCCGTAGCCAGGGGTATGGGGCTGAGTATAAATCGAAGTCGCACGTTCGCGTGTGCACTCGCCGTAGCCAAAGGTGACTGGCCTGAGTATAAACAAAGACGCACGTTCGCGTGTGCACTCGCCGTAGCCAGGGGTACGGGACTGAGTATAAATCGAAGTCGCATGTTCGCGTGTGCACTCGCCGTCGCCAAAGGTGACGGGCCTGAGTATAAACAAAAGACGCAACGGGGGGACACCCTCGCGCGCACCAGTCTCCGGACTATAAAGGAAGTCGTAGCGTCGAGGTCCGCCTCCGCATGCACTAGTCCACGGACTCTAAATAAGACGTAGCGTCGAGGTCTGCCTCTGCACGTGCGAGTCTCCGGACTATAAAGGAAGTCGTAGCGTCGAGGTCCGCCTCCGCACGCACTAGTCCACGGACTCTAAATAAGACGTAGCATCGAGGTCTGCCTCCGCACGCGCGAGTCTCCGGACTATAAAGGAAGTCGTAGCGTCGAGGTCCACCTCCGCACGCACTAGTCCACGGACTCTAAATAAGACGTAGCGTCGAGGTCTGCCTCCGCACGCGCGAGTCTCCGGACTATAAAGGAAGTCGTAGCGTCGAGGTTCGCCTCCGCACGCACTAGTCCACGGACTCTAAATAAGACGTAGCGTCGAGGTCTGCCTCCGCACGCGCGAGTCTCCGGACTATAAAGGAAGGCGTAGCGTCGAGGTCCGCCTCCGCACGCACTAGTCCACGGACTCTAAATAAGACGTAGCGTCGAGGTCTGCCTCCGCACGCACGAGTCTCCGAACTATAAAGGAAGTCGTAGCGTCGAGGTCCGCCTCCGCCCACGCCAGTCTACGGACTATAAAAAGGCAAAGTGCTGAGGTCCGCCTCGGCGAACCCGCAGTGGCATCAACACACAGCGCATATCCCAAAAGGCCAGAAAACCTACATACTGGAAAAATCACACAAGCACAAAGGTCCGGCAACATCCATGCCGCTCTAAGCCGCTATCCCGCGGGTTCATCCTTAACACGCGCTAAAGCTGGGGCCTCGCTCGAAGTAGGTCGGCCCGCCCAAAAGTTCAGCGACTCTTCGGCCCTTCGCCAGTGTCGAAGGCGTCGCCGGGTTGAAAGGTCGGCCGCAAGAAGCCGGCCCCAGCAAGGAAGCTGCCCGGGATATAGGCGAAAGTCAGAATGCATGCAGCAAGTGTGTACTCCATTCGCAAAAAGAGGGAGCAGTACAACACACGCCTACACCTAGACACCACGGCGTCAGACCTGCGGGTTCCCGGCGCCTTCGGAGGACCCAGCGCCGCCCTCGTCGCGTCGAGGGACCCCGTCCAGAAATTGACCGAGGCTCCCCGTCCCGTAGAGCGACTTCTGGAGCTCGACCCGTGCAGCATCCGCCCCGACGTAAGCCCAGATCCGATCAAAGAAAGGCCCGAGGGCAAGGCGAGCGGAGCGAACGGCGCCGGACATTACTCCGGCCCCGCCAGGCATCTCCAGCCGGGGATCATCTAGCTCGGCGACGTGCGTACAACCGCGGTGCTGCAGGAGCGCGCACACCAAGCATGCCGACGTGTACGTGCAGTGGGTGCCAAAGGTCGTAGCGGCGTCGCGCGCGACGTTGGCGGCATCCCCGACCCAGCGGAGGGTCCGGGACAGCTCCTCCGGGCCAAAGGCGCGGTCCGGCACCTCAGTTACCAGCCCTTGAAGATGGCTCTCCAGCGCTTGCATGGCGTCCCACGCAACCACCGAGGCGTCGCCAAGCGTCTGGTTACGCTCCGCTAGAGTCAGGGCAAGCTCGCCTTTTTCCTTCTCTAGCGAGGCGACCTGTTCCAGGAGCCCGTCCTGCTCCGCCGCAAACCTCTCTTCAGCAGCTGCCGCGGCCGACTCCCGCGCCGATGCAACAAGTCCCTCGGCGTGTGCCCCCGCTTCGGCACATTCTGCTTCCAGCTGGCGGATGCGGGCGTCCTGGGCAGAGCGGGCTCCAGAGGCTTCGCGCAGCTCCTCCTCGGCGGCCCGCAGCCTATCCTCGAGCGCCTTTCGGCCAAGAGTATAGGCCGTTTGTAGGGCCTGCCCCAGCACAAGTGTCTGCAGAAGGGAAAGACTTAGCAAGCTCAGCTAGCCCAGGCGTTGTCGCATGAGTACTTACCCTCACCCCAGACACCTCGAAGGCGTCCTCGAGGTGCCCCGCCCCGTAGGCCTGCAGCACTTGCGGGTCGACGCTGGTGGCCGCGTCATTCACAATCCCGCGCCATGCCCTCAGCGTCTCCGGAGGCGGCACGAAGTCCGCGGGGCTTACGCGCGCGGAGGCCCCGTGTTCCGCCAAGTGCTCCCCCTCCGGAATGAGCAACGCTGTAAACCGGGATACAGGTGAGCACCCCAAGGCATAAAAGCATACACCCGAGTAAGCTAAGCCACTGTACCTTCGGTAGCAGAAGGAATGGTCCCGCCGCGGGCAGAAGCCTCGGCGTTCGGGGAGGGCGACGGTTGTCCCTGCGCGACGGGCGGCATGGCCAGGGGGGCAGAAGGCGCGTATGCCGCAGGGTCTCCGGCGCTTGCGCTGGGGTCCCACAAGCTTCTTATGCCCGTGGCCACGACGAATCCTCGCGGTGTCCGGTGGAGCTCCAGCCGCACACACGGCCGTTTAGCCGGGGCAGCCAGCAGCGACACCGCCCCCGCAGTCGCGGTTAGGGAAGACCCCGCGGCTACCGCGCCCGGGGGTGAAGGTTCTGTGGTGGCAGTTGTCGCAGGGGGCACCTCGGTTTCTGCTGCTGTCGGTAAAGGCAGCACTGCTCCGTGCGCCCCCGCGGAGGGCGCCTCTGGCACCACAGCGACCGCGGTCGAAAGCTCCACCTCGGGATCGCCGGTCCGCACGGGTTCCGCCTCGGTGACTTCGGCGGGCGGTGAGACTTCCCCCTCCGGCTGCCCGCGGCAAACCCGCCGTCCGGGACGCTCGCCGAAGATACCTCGCCTTCGGCGTCTGCGCCACCCAAGCCCCGAGTCGGCATACCTCGCCAGTCCGACTCCGCGTCCGCCGCGCCCTCGGAAACACTAGCAGCAGCAGCAGCAGCCGCGCCAAGCGCGGCAGGCGCCCCGCTGCGGCCCCTCTTCCGAGACGGTACCTTCTTCTTCTTCTTCGTCGCACCGTCGTCTGGAGCGACACGGTCCGGCACGGCAAGGCCCAGGACATCGCACACGTGGTTTATTCGCCCCAGCCCCGCCTCGGCGATAGCAGACGCATGCTGCTCATGCTCCCTACCGGTGTACGGCCCCAGGAATACGCGCACGGCTTGCTCCGCCTCCTCCAAGGACATCCCTGAAGCAAAGGAGAATAGCATCAGCATATAACGCATTTCGCGTGAACAAAGGAGGGACGCGATCGAGGCTTACGAAGACCGGGGGGCGCCGACAGCGAGCAGACCCATGGCGAAACATTGTCGTCTCGACGCTTCTCGGCGGCAAGACGCCAGTCGCGGGCAAGCGGTGCCACGCCGTACATCACGTACTCTTCGGTGAGGTCGCGCATGTTGAGGCGGGTGGCCACGCCTACGAGCCGTTGGACCCTCCGCTTGTCCTCATCATCGAGCGTTCGACCGGGCGAGGGCTTGAACGTGATCGGTCGGCCTGTGCACTCAAGACCGCTCCCGCTCTCCACACGGTGGTAGAACCACCGCTTCATCCAGTAAGACTCCCACTTCCCGCGAGTTGAGTTCGCAGGGAAGAGCTTCTTGCACGACGGACGAAGAATAAAAGTGACGCTACCAGAGCTCGACAGTGTCCCGTCCTTCCGGCCCTTGGGCTGGCATCGTGCCTCATGAAGATAGGCGAACAACGAGGCGCTGGGCCAACACGCCCCCGAGCGCAAGGCCCAGCTGTACACCGCGAGCCGGGCCACGGCGTTCCGAGTCAGTTGGGCCAGCTCCAGCCCGAAGGTCCGCAGCACGTCGCCCACCATAGCCGCCGCTGGGATGGGGAGCCCCGCGTCGAAAAAGGCAACGAACACGACCGCCTCCGACCTCTCGGGATGCGGTTCCGTCTCGTCGGCGGCGGGCAATCGTACCTCCTGGCGCTCAGACAACTTCCCCGCGCGCAGGAGCCCTTGGATCATCTTCTCGGTCACGAGCGAGGGGCCTAGCTCGCCGGAGAACATGCCTTCCTCCTCCGCCACCAGCCGCTCCTGGTCCGCCGCCGCCGGGTCGCGCTCTTGGAGCGCGTATTTCACCTTCAACAGCGAGGACCGCCGGCGAATGTCAGGGCCACCAACCACCTGGCCGCGCTTGCTACTAGAGGCCATCGCTTCCCACAGAGAGACTGAAGCGGTGAAGATAGCGCGAAAGTGTAGAGGGCGGAGCAGACAGGAAAGAGGGCGTAAAGGTGCGGGGACGCTGTTACGAGGGGGCTATTTCAAGCCACCTCGCCCATACCACCGCTACCGAAGCGTCGCAACGATCCGCGTGCCGGATGCAACCACACCGGTGTAAAGGTCCGCCCCGCACGATTCCCTGTAACTGAAAGCAAAGTGTCGCGACGGTCCGCGTACAGGACGCGACCGCACTCGTACAAGCGCCCGTCCAGCGCAATGCCCCATACCCAAAGCTGGAAGGCCACGACCACAAGCGCAATGTCCATTTGATTCAGGAGAGGTTGAGGACTGCTCAGGCCAGGCAAAAGAGCTATGCAGATACCAGACGCCGAGAGCTGAGTTTTGAACCAGATGATTTTGTGTATCTCAGGATCACACCATTCAAAGGTGTGAAGAGGTTTCAGCAAAAAGGGAAGCTTGCACCAAGGTATGTCGGTCCGTTCAGAATTCTGAAACGCAGGGGAGAGGTTGCTTATCAATTGGAGCTACCTGCGTCTTTCAGTGGGGTACATGATGTTTTCCATGTGTCCCAGCTGAAGAAGTGTTTGAGAGTGCCAGAGGAGGCTGTACCAGTGTAACAGCCCAGGTTTTTATTAAAATTAAAATGAAGTAATGAATAAATAAATAATATTAAAATAAAATCTGAATTAAAATAAGTATTTTTGTGCCTAAGTTTTAAATTTGGATTTGCCCTGAATTTCTGTTTTTGAAAAAAAACTGGATTTGAAAAGCCTTTTTAGAAAAACCTAAAATTATTATCAAATAATATGATATTTTGATTTTATATAAAAATCCTAGTTCAAATTAAATATTTGGAGTTATTTGGAGTTTATTTGGTTTCCTGGATTTTCTGGAGTTTAAAAATGTATTTTTGAAATTTAAAAAAAAAATATTTTAGAGTATGAAAATATAATACCAACATTAGTTGGAAATATTTTTATTGAGTCCAAAATGCCTCCATGAGGTTCTAGGAATTTTTCTGAAATTTTTGGAGGTCATTTGGTATTTTTCTGAGCTTATTTGGATTTTCTAGCAATTTCTGAAAAAGAAGATCAAAAATCAAAATTAAAATACCCAGCCTCCCTCTCCTGCCGCCACGTGGTTGCCCCCGATCCCCGCCACGTCCCCTCCCCTCGGCCCATCCCGGCCGCCCGCGCCTCCGCTCGTCT